>OY821766.1:39227118-39827118 GCA_963682095.1 Potentilla sterilis | reverse complement strand
TCTCTTGCGCTTTCGTCTCTCTCGGGTGGCCGGAGAAGAACCCGATTTGATGAACTGGGTCTGTGTCTGGTTAGGACCCATGCTTGCTGAGTTAAGTTGTTGCATTTCTTGGTTACAATCTGAGCTGACACCACCACCACCCTCAAGAGTACCAGAAACTGAAAGTGGGTTGTTTTGGTGAGGGTCTTGTCCTTCAGATTTTGCTGGTGAATGATATAACTGTTGTTGACTGTCTTGAGTTACACAGCTCTCAAGTGCATCAAGTGTCTGAATTTGGGCATTTTGGGTATTTTCCATTTCAGGCCATGTTGTAGTGGTCTTGAGGTGCTGTAGTCTCAACAGTGCTTGAAAGCTTGGCTCTTTTTGAGGGAAATCACACGGAGGGAAATCACAAGGAGGGAAATCAATGCTTTGTAGCATCTGAAGAAATGGCATTCTATCTTCCAACCCTGAAAGGTATTGTGCTTCTTCATCTTCCTCAAATCTTAACCCATTTGTAGTGGTTGTTGTGGTGGTGAATCCTTGGTCTAAGCACTGCAAATCCAAATGGTCTCCAAAGAACTGAAAATGGAAAACCAGAAAAGCCCCATTACGAATGTCAATAAAGAAAGAAAGAAAGCAACTTTACTGGGTTTCACACCAGATATTAAAAACTGACATGGATTGGGTGGAGGGTGGTTCAGTCTCAAGTTCTCAACTTTGAATATAGAATAAACTTGGAATGGGAATAGAATGAAAAAGAAAGAGTGCATCAGGTTTCCTGGTAAAGACTGGCATTGCAATGAATGTAAAAGAAAGAAAGAAAGCATCTTTGAGAGTAAATGCAGTCTATTTCTTGAATCTCGGAGGGGATTCAACAAAGGAAACAGAGAAAAATAAAGGGTATGCACATATCAGGAAACCAATAGCATAAAACATACACAGGGATTTATGGGTCCTTGGAGCCTCTCCATTACTGAGCAGCAAGGAGGTTGGTGAAGAAGTCCTAAAAAAAATTTGCCATCTTTCTTTCTCTCTCTCTCTCTACCTCTCTCTCCCTACCAACATTCCATGGAGAGATGCTAAGACAACAAATGCAATAAATGTGAAATCCTCTCACATTCCTTTGTTTTCTGATGGGGAGTGAATGAGTGATAGTTTGAAAAGGAACAATATTAAATGCTTGGGGTGCTGTTGCTGCAGTTGCTGCTTTGAAGAACTCTAGAGAGAGATCAGAGAAGGGGAGTAATTGAGAGAAGATGTTGGTGGTTGAGATGGAGGGGCCTCAGAGGGAGGTGAATGAAGAAGGGTTAAATCCCAAAATCTGAAAATGGGAAATACTAAGATGTGGTAAGAAATGAAGGGTGGGAATTGATACACTCTTGAGTTTATTGAGAGTGAGGATATTATATGGTACTATGGTAGATATACTTGAAACTGGTTGTGAGAGAGAGAGAGAGAGAGAGAGAGAGAGTTGGTGAGGTGAAGACTTAGCAGAAGAGAGAAGAGAGAAGGTGGCTAGGGTTGTCTGGTTTACAAGGTCCCAAGCATTATTGGCGGTGGCAGTTTTGTCCAGCTGCGAGTACAGACAGTTGTGGGGACTCTCAGAGCTAGGACTCCTCTATCTCTCTGAGTGTGCACACTGCACAGTAAAGAAAGAGAGGAGAAAAGCTTTGGAAAGTCCTTCTATGGACTCTGTGTCACTAGTCTGATGATGGGTCAGTCCCAATTTCCCACATGTCCGCCCGAGCCTGCAAGCCCCAACCTCAACCCGACCCAGATCTCAATTTTACCAGCGGTTAATGTATCTGTAAACTTTTTTTACTATCGCATTTTCACTTATTTACTGCTAAATGTGTTTACACACATACTTGATACAATACCTCGGGGGGGGGGGGGGGGGGGGGGAATCCTTCCCGTCCACAACACATAGAACATCTTTGGAGACTAATGATTTGTAAATTCGCTCTTGATCACGATGTCTCATCTGATTGTTTTGAGTGTGATCTATAGATTCTTGTCAATACTAACTTACATGTCCAATACAAAGTTAGGAATTTGGTATTGTCTATAAAACTGTCATATGGTTACATATTTTGAAATCATAAACAAGTTAAAAAGAGATCATGAAAAACATGACTCGATTTAAAATACATTTTTGAGATACGATATAGATCACATGTAATATATCAGTCAACATTATATAAAACCATAACTAAAATTATTCACACAATTTTGAGACCAATTTGATAATAACCAACATTCCCAAAACAAAAGTAGATTACGTACACTTGTTAAAGTAATAAAACAAAAACTTCAAGTTTACAAATTGAACTAGGGAGACACATGAACTGATAAAGTTAAATTAGTGGGAGAACAATTGAATATCAAATATAAACAAATTTAAAATTTCTCTCAAATCAAGTATTTCATTGGAAATTTTGAACAAATTATTAATAACAACTAACATCAATGACTGAATAAGAAAAAACTTCAAAGAGAAAGATAAACCTACTAAACGAACACTGAGAAATGAAAGAACTTCTTGAAAAACGAAGCCTGAAACTCATAGTAAGCAGAGGTGGAGATGGAGATATAACGACAGTTCGGACGGATACTTCAAAGTAGGGCTGGGCGTTTGGGCCCGAAGGACCGAAAGCCCGGCCCGAAAGCCCGAAAAAAGACCGACACGGGCCGAGCCTGAAAAATTTTAGGCTCGGACCGAGGAAGGACCGGCCCGAATGGAGTCATTTCGGTCCGAGCTCGGGCCCTGTTATTTTTGGGACCGAAAGCTCGACCCGGACCGAAAGTTGGTTAAGCCCACAATCACACTTAGGCAATTTGAAACTTACCCAGGGAAAAATCATTCCCCGAAATCCCGAAATCCCTAATCCCTAATCCCGGCTCCCTGCAATCCACTCCCGATTCCACTACGGCCGTCTCCCCCGGCTGCAGTGCTGCCCAACAGGCCCGTCTCCGGTTCCATTCTCCATTCTCCAGTCAGTCCTGACTCCTGAGTTCCGGCGTTCCGCCCCGCACTCTGTACTCTGCACTCTGCACGTCTGCTCTCTGCTCCCGCCTCCACCAGTCCACCTCCACCGCTCCACCGCCTCCATCCCTCCACTCCTCCTGACCTCCACCGCTCCACCGCCTCCGTCCCTCCACTCTTTCGGACCTCCACTCCTCCTGGCCGGGTAAGAATTTTTAATTCTTCCATATATAGGTGTTTTGGGTCTGTTTGAGACTGAAGTTGAAGGCTTTTAGGTCTAATGCTAAAGGATTTGGAGTTTTAGAACTTGGGTTTTGGTCAATCTAGCACATTCAATAAGTTGAATTGGGCGGAAGCTAAGAGGAGAAGGAAGCAGGACTCACCGGAATTGTGGGCTTTGGCCCGATTGATGTAATTCATGTTTCTGACTTTCTGATGTTGTTCTGCTACTTCTGCATACCAGGTTTTTCAGGGCCCGAAAAAGCCCGAGGGCTCGGCTCGGCTCGTCGGGCTCGGTCCCGGGCCGGTCCTCGCCTTGGGAAAAACCCGGCTCGGCTCGGACCGAGAGAGTCGGGCCTTGGGTCGGGCTTTGAGATTTTTGGGCTCGGCCCGGCCCGCGCCCACCCCTACTTCAAAGCCAACGAAGGGTAAAATTGGATATAAAAGTGTCTCGAATTCGTCAACCATTCCACGTGGTCGCCATTAAGCTTCGTTGTTTCCACCTTATAAAGAGTGGTATGAAAAGTATTTCCTTTCTTCGTAGGTCAAAAGGGAGACTTATTTCCAACTCTATAACATCAATTCCCAATTTCCATTTGAAATAACACACTATCATTACCTTCTCCGTTCTATTGAATATTTTCTCCTTACCTAAAATTTGTATTCTGTTCAAAGAAGGTTAATTCTGTAACTTCCGTGGTGTGTCTTGTCCTAATAAGGTTAGTAGTCTAGATTCTGTATTAGATAGGGAATCCCTGATTCACAGGGATACTTGATGTAATGCCTATATAAAGGCCTCCTTATCAATCAATAAAGAGACAGTTTACTATCAATCTATTTCTCCTACAACACGTTATCAGCACGTTGCTCTAGCCTCCCGTCTAATAACCCTAAAACCCTAGAAACCCTGATTCCGAAATTTTTTTTCGAAACCCTAACCTACCGTCGGCCGCCGATTCTTCCCTTCGGCACCGTCGGCCTCTTCTCAGCAGCACCTGCGCTGCCCGCCTGCCCCCCCTTCCCTTGCGTGCCATAACTTGCACGCATACCCGAAGATTCAAGATTGCTCGCAAGCCAAGCAAGCGGCTTTTAAATCCTAGTTCGTTGTTGAGAAGAAATCAAGAAGAATCGAAGAAAACAAACTTCCTCAAGAGTCAAGTTTCATTTGATCAAGCTTCTCTTGAAGAGGTAAATATTTTATAAACGTTCCCGCTTCTGAATTTTCAATAGTTGGGTTTTGTTTTTTTCTTCCGGGACCTTTTCGTGTCCCTGCTACCTCATCCCGATTCTATCGCTTCTCGGGACGGCATACGGGGATTTAGTCACCCCGGTGCCAACGTTTTTTGGGGTAACTGTGATGTTACCGGCCACCGTTATGCTTGTGACTGTGATGTCACTGTGAACCATAACGTTTTTTTTTTTTAAAAGAAAACAAAGGGAAGATATCGATTGTGACTTGAAGTCACATTAAGCATCGATTTATGTGACCATGATATATCTTGGCATTGTTCTAAAAAAACAATCAAACTTGATTAGTATTCAAATATACTAACGTCTCCCTGTTTGTGTTATATAGATGGCTGACACTCAGCGTCCAGAATTTGACATCTTGGATGTCCAAGGCAAGGAATACAAGAGGTGGATCTCAGATATAGAGAACACCTTCATTGGTAAAAGATTTACCGCCACCATCAACCCTCCTGAGGATGCAAGCTTACAAGCTTCTCCTGAACAGAAAGCACAAGCCCTGATGTTTCTCAGGCGCCATATCCATCCAACGCTCAAGAAGCAATACCTGAGGAAAACTGATCCCAAAGAGCTATGAGATATCCTCAAGGACCGCTTCGACAATGTGCATGACGCACAACTCCCAGACCTCATGTCCGATTGGGAGCAAATCCGCTTATTGGATTTTGATTCCGTCCAGAAATATCATCAGACTATGCTAAACTTGCAATCTGATTTGAGCTTTTGTGGAGTCGAAAAGACCGATGACGATATGATGGAGAAGACTTTCACGACGTTCCCAGAATCCGCGTCCATGTTGTCGCATCAGTACAGCGATCTCCGTGAGAAAGGCACTATCAAAACCTTCAGTGATTTGATGAATGTACTTCAAAGAAATGAGAGGTACCATGAGTTGATTCTTACCACCAATAAGAGGCCTCGAGGACCGAAATTCATTGCGGAATCTCATCAAGCCCGTGGTAAAGCTTCTAAGCAAAAGCATCAACCTCATGAACGTCAAGCACCACCACCACGTACGCCAAGAGCAACACGTGGCGGACGAGGAGGGAGAAGAGGCACCGGCCGTGGCCGACAGCTTTCTTAGACAAGGGATGGTGGCGGCGCCGCCGCTCCCAGAGGGAGGAACAGTTTTGGTTCCGGTCCCAGGCGTGGTGGCCATACGCCGAACAATGCTTCGACTCCTTGCTTCAAATGTGGCTCTAAGAATCAACTTCAACGCGATTACACAGCAAGTAGAGAGATTCGAGCAGCTTACAAGAAACACAAACAATACATAGAACTAGAAACGAACTATGTAGGAGATTTTGAGGAATAAGAATACGATGAGGAAGATACCAACTTCACTATCGATGACTTCCAACCTACCAAGAAACGTAGGACTCAGGAGTATGATACTCCGGATTATGAATAAGTATTTGACTTAGGTCATGAGATACATGTTCAAGTTTGATTTTGCTTGTTATTTTGACATAATATAGTCAATAAATCACGACTTTGTTCGATAAGTCGCTCTATTTAGAACAACCTTGATGTACTTTTGGGTTGTCATCAATAATATTTCTCTTATTCTACGAATGATTTGAGATTTTTACATCCCTATGAAAGTATAAATGGTTCAATGCGTCAAATTCTCAATGGCATAATTATTTTGAGTTCACCACAATTCTGGTGATGTTAACTCATATCCGAAATAAGATCACAAAGACAAAACGAGAGACTCGCGATCCGCCAACTTGGCCGCGATCCGCCAGGTCTCGCTCGTCATGGCTACTCGCCAGCTTGGCCACGATCCGCCAGGCCTCGCTCACCATGGCCACTCACCAAGCTTGGCTCAACACCGAATCCGGTTTTTGAAACCAACAATCGATAGTCTATCAAACAAATGCAACTTTTGCATCAATGGCTCGGCAACGACGTGTTTTCGGACTCGCCATGCTTCGGATTTAGCTCAACCGTCGCATCGCATTGCCTCAATGCCTGACCGACCCTCACCACTCGCCTTGCTTCGGCTCGACCTCAGGGTAGCTTCGGCCTTACCACAGCTTCAGCTTTGGCTTGGCCCCGGCCTTTGCCTTGGCCTCGGCCTTGGCTCGGCCACGCCACCTACGACTGTGTCCGGTCTCAATCTCTGACCTAGGTTATGTTGACTCTCAATGTTGGTATTCGGTGATTAAAATAAGGCTTATCTTTTTCTCTCAAGTTATGTCGTTGCCATGGCTATGTTATTGGCCTTAATGCACTTCATTTTGTGATGATATATTGCTTCAGTACACTTACTTTCAAGTGTTCGCCAAAGTCTAAAGTAGACTATTGATTCAATTTACATTATTTTTGTAGATGTATCAAGGCGAGATTGAGTGTTTGTTGGACTGCGCAACAACTCACACGATTCTGAGGAATCGGCAATTGTTTTCGGATTTTTCGCCAAGAGAATCGTCATTATCTACGATGACAGGAACTGGACCCGTAATTAAGGGTCGTGGCACTGCTCAATTCTTATTGCCAAATGGCACTGAAATTCGGGTAGAGGACGCCCTATATGCGCCTAAGGCGCCAAGAACCTTGCTAGCTTTTAAGGATGTGCGTGACAACGACTATCACCTCAGCACTTACGTTGAAAATGGAACTGAATATCTGTTGATCACCTCCACTGAGAAATTGCGTACTCGCATTGTGGAGAAGTGTAAGCGTGTTCGAAATGGCATGTATTTCACAACTATTAGAGCCAATGAATCTCATGTTGTTGTCTTATGCGATTCAGATGCTTACAAGCTTTGGCATGAGAGACTCGGTCATCCGGGTCGTGATCTGATGATCCGTATTTTGAAATGCTCCCACGGTCATCCATTTTTCAGATCACAAAAGCACAGAGGGCGCCTCGGCCTAGGTTCGGCCGCCATGCCGTCGATAGCTGCCTCTCGGCTCCAAGGAGAGGTTCGGCCTCCTCCTGCTTCTCATGCTTTTGTAGCGATGTCTAATGCTCATCGTTCGTTTTGCAAAGCTTGTTCACTAGCAAAACTTCAAGCAAGACCATCTTTTGCTATTGATAATAAACAGAATATTCCGTTCCTACAACGAATACAAGGTGATATTTGTGGACCTATTACACCAGAATGCAGACCATTTAGATATTTCATGGTTCTGGTTGATGCGTCAACGCGTTGGTCACACGTAGCGTTGTTGTCCACTAGGAATGCTGCATTTGCTAAACTCCTAGCTCAGATCATTAAGCTTCGGGCTCACCACCCGGACAATCCGATTAAGTCAATCAGACTGGATAATGCTGGAGAGTTTATGTCAAAGTGTTTTGATGACTATTGCATGTCAGTTGGGATTAAAGTTGAACATCCCGTGCCCCACGTTCATTCTCAGAACGGTCTTGCAGAAGCAGCCATTAAGAGACTACAGCTTGTAGCTAGGTCTCTTGTCATGGCCACAAACCTGCCAGTTTCGGCATGGGGATATGCAATATTACATGCAGCTTTGCTTATTCGTCTACGACTCACAGATAACCAACCATTTAGTGCGTACCAGTTGGTAACTGGTTACGAGCCTGATATTTCGCATCTGCGTACTTTTGGTTATGCCGTATATGTGCCTATCACGCCTCCATTGCGTACCAAGATGGGTCCACAACGACGATTAGCTATTTATGTTGGATATGAAGCACCAACAATTGTCCGTTACATAGAGCCTATGACAGGTGATCTGTTTACTGCAAGATTTGCAGATTGTCACTTTAATGAGACATCCTTCCCGCCGTTAGGGGGAGATGGGGCCGCATCCGTCCCTAATGAACGTCAGGAATTGACGTGGTTCTCTCCCACTATGTCTCATTATGATCCCCGTACGTCTCAGTGTGAGACCGAAATACAACGCATATTGGAACTACAAAAGGTGGCGGATTCGATGCCCGACTCCTTTACTGATATTGCGAAAGTGACAAGATCAACCATACCTGCTGCGAATATACCTGCAAGGCTCAACATTCCTCGCCATGAGCGAGCACACGCCTCCGGTCTCGGAGCCGCAGCCCTAGGTGCCATCGGCAGCCTAGGCTCAGTACCTCCAAGTGGAGGGCCGGCGTCGACTTCGGATCCTCCTAGAAAGAGGGGGAGACCAATCGGTTCCAAGGATAATGTACCTAGAAAGAAGGCATATGTCCATGCACAAAGCGATCCGTTCATCATCGATACTGTGACGCCGTCACACGAGATTGTCTCCGACTATACCTATGTCCAAGAATCAACTCTGAATCATCTGGGGGACGCCTCAGACTCACCGTTGATGTTGGAGAACAAGGAAATCTCACTAAACTACTTATGCATGCACAATCTTATGGGAAGAAATTCCATGTATATCGATGATGCATTCGCCTACGCCGTTGCTCAAGAAGTCATTGACGACGATATGGAACCCCGCACTGTTGATGAGTGTCAACGTAGGGCGGATTGGCCGAAGTGGGAAGAAGCAATCCAGGCTGAACTAGACTCTCTAAAGAAAAGGCAAGTATTCGGACCGGTTGTGCCTACACCGCCGAACGTGAAGCCTGTTGGACATAAATGAGTCTTTGTCAGAAAGCGAAATGAGAATGGTGAAGTCCAGCGATATAAAGCTCGACTCGTGACGCAAGGTTTTTCTCAACGCCCTGGAATTGATTATGAGGAGACGTATTCTCCTGTCATGGATACTATTACCTTCCGATACTTAATCAGTTTGGTAGTCTCAGAGAGACTCAATATGCAGCTTATGGATGTTGTAACAGCGTATCTTTATGGGGATCTAGATACGGAGATGTACATGAAAGTGCCAGAAGGACTTTCGTTACCCAAGTCAAGTGAGCAAAAACCACGAAGTTCATTTGCTATCAGGTTGAGACGATCTCTATATGGACTCTGACAATCTGGTAGGATGTGGTACACACGGTTAAGTGATTACTTGATTGGGAAAGGATACAAGAATGATGAGTTGTGCCCTTGTGTGTTCATAAAGAGAACAAGTTCAGGATTTGCCATTATAGCCGTCTATGTTGACGATATGAACATCATTGGAACTCTAAATGAGATCAATGAGACCGCAAGCTACTTGAAATCCGAATTCGAGATGAAAGATCTGGGAAGGACTCGGTTTTGCCTAGGCTTAGAACTAGAGCACCGAAGTGGTGGAATATTTATACACCAATCTGCATACGTCCGAAAGATGCTTAGGCGATTTAACATGGACAAAGTTATGCATCCTACAGGCACTCCCATGGTCGTTAGAAGTCTGGATATCAACAAAGATCCCTTTCGTCCGAAAGAAGATGACGAAGAGGTCTTGGGAGCTGAATATCCATATCTTAGTGCAATTGGAGCCTTGTTATACCTAGCTCAGTGTACTAGACCAGACATTGCTTTCTCAGTGAACTTGTTAGCTAGATTTAGCTCTGCGCCAACACAACGTCATTGGGTTGGAATCAAGAACATTTTTCGATACCTTAAAGGAACCCTTGACATGGGCTTGTACTATCGATACACTCATCAGGATTCGACACCTAGTCGATCTCTTGCATCCAACAACACAAACCGTGGCTCGGATTGCCACCGGTCAGCCGCCAAGACTGGCTTTGGCTCAGCAGCACCCTGCCTCGCCACAACAAGCCGCGGCTCAGCCATCCGCCATCCTGCAGCCATATCCACCAACATATCCGGACCCGAGGATGCTAAGTCGTGGTCCCGATACGGCTTTGGCGATACCCCCTCCTACTCAGATACACCAAATGATGTGATGGTAGGATTTGCTGATGCTGGATATTTGTCAGATCCACACAAAGGACGTTCCCAAACCGGTTATGTTTTTACCATTGGGAATACGGCGATATCTTGGAGATCAACCAAACAAACCCTTGTTGCTACCTCCTCGAACCATGCTGAGATTATTGCACTACATGAAGCAGTCAAAGAATGTGTTTGGCTTCGCTCAGTTATATCTCACATTCGATAGTCTAGTGGACTTGAGTCTACTACGATGGGACCAATAACTTGCATATTTGAAGATAATACAGCATGCATTGAGCAGATGAAGTTGGGATACATCAAGGGTGACAATACTAAACACATTTCGCCTAAGTTCTTCTACAATCAGCAGCAGCAAGAGACTTTGAACATCCAAGTGAAGCAAGTCAGCTCAGAAGATAATGCAGCTGATCTGTTCACCAAGTCTCTACCCAAATCTACATTTATGAAGCATGTAAAGTGCATTGGTATGTGTCGCTTATCCGAACTCAAAGACTGATTGACTATCAGGGGGAGTTCTCGTCTAGACTTCAGGGGGAGTCTAGTTATGCATGTCTCACATACTTGTAGTTGGTGCGTTGTACTCTTTTCCCTTAGACCATGCTTTTATTTTTTCCCAAGAGGTTTTTGTTTGCTGGCAAAGGTTTTAACGAGGCAACAGTTCATGCACCATTGAGGACGCAACACAAGGGGGAGTGTTCAAGGAAGGTTAATTCCGTAACTTCTGTGGTGTGTCTTGTCCTAATAAGGCTAGTAGTCTAGATTCTGTATTAGATAGGGAATCCCTGATTCACAGGGATACTTGATGTAATGCCTATATAAAGGCCTCCTTATCAATCAATAAAGAGACAGTTTACTATCAATCTATTTCTTCTACAACATATTCTTCTTTACTTTGAGATATTGAATACATATACCAATATTACTTAAATTGTTATACGTTACTCAAATCATAAAACCAATGCCTTACTATTGACTAGATCAAATCTATGCAATGCCTTTGTGAACACTGAAAATAAAGTATTTATAGCACCAAAAAAAAAAAAAAAAAAACTTCTTCATTGTAACACATTCAATAATATTATGATTATAAGTAAATCATACACTATTTTTTTCGATTCACACACACACGAGAGCCAGTGGTCAAGTTTAGTGTGAAATACTTTATTGTACAAGAGTTTTAATCTTTTTTTGAATCAGTAGACAAGAATTTATTAAGAAAGAAGTTTAAGCGTTACAATATTCCGTTGTAATAACAACTCCAAGAAAAAAATGTGTAGAGAAGAAAAATTCATCTCTATCTAAAGAACAAGCATGAATTGCCTGGCAATGCGCAGCCTTGTTACCCTGACGTCGAGTATGAGACACTATCTAATTTCCTTGACTTTGAATCTGTGTTCTCAAATCATCATAAATTTTCCCCAATCTCAAGGTATTAGGAACCGCTCCCATCTCTAATTGGCGCTTCACCTCTGAAGCATCAGCCTCCAGGATACCAGGAGTGAAACCCTGATTCTCTGCAAATGTTACAGCCCTGTTACATGCCATCAGTTCGGCATGTTCTGCCGACACCAAGCTTGCAGCTGGTCCTGCACCTCCAGCCAACATACATCCTAAATGGTCTCTGATAATAAAACCCCAACCCTCCTTACGACTGAGATGAGAATATGCCTCGTCCACATTAATCTTATATAGCCCCATAGATGGAGCCTTCCATTTCACAGAATCTCTCATCAGAACCTGTTTTGGGATTACCAGATTATGAACTCTGAACTGTCTCAGATGAGCCTCCAACTGTGAACAAACATCTAAAGCCATCATTGTCTTATTATTCAAAATTATCTCAGTTCTTTCTTTCCATACTGACCATAGCATAAAAAGAAGTTCTCCAAAGTGAGGTAAACTTAGCTCCCTAGCACAATAACACAACCATTCAATAGCAGGCCGATCACTAGCCACGGCAGAGAGCTTGCATCGGCCAGGTCACGGAGCAGCTGCCATGACTTTTCCCGATCTCTGGTTGCTGCATACCCATAGAAACCAGTGAGGAGCCATAAAGCAAACCTTGGATCATTCACGATCTGGACGTCAATGTGGTGAGCCGATTTGGACAGCGTCTGGACTTCACCTCCTTCAACCAGAACAGGCCAAGACCTCCAAACTGGCCTGCGCTCAATACCATCTCCGATCCGGTGAAACCTAACGCGCGTTGTAGGCAAAAGAAGTTCTGTTCGGTGCTGATTTTTATCTCGCACAGGAAAACCATTTAAGGACGATTCTGTGCCAAGAGGTCCTTCAAAGCTCGTGTGGTGTCGTCTCCACATATACCTCGGCAGTTCCAGCTCAATAGATCTAAATCCATGAAGCAATTTGGGAGTTTTGTCGCAAACCCTAAGCCGGACGTTGACTTTTTGATGAAACCCTAACAGAGGGGCGATAAGAGTTTTGAAAATTGTTTTCACCTAAGAGCATTTGCACCCATAAATTGGGTTTGCTCAAGCAATAGGTGGGGACAAAAGGAAATTTTGCTCCAAGCAAATCAATTTCATATTTTGCTCAAGCAAATCGATTTTTGCACACCCATTCACAATTTGCTTTAGCAATTCAATTTTGTCTTGTCGTGAATTTCCATAATAACAAAGAAAACCCATAATTAAAAGCTGAGATATTGCAAAGTAACTCAGAATAGATAATAACTTGTGGGTGTGAATTGACTGACTTTAAATATGAGAATTAAATGGGAAGAACGCAAAAGATAATATTTTTGACACAGAATCTTCATTGTTTGGTCAATACTTGAACAATTAAATGGAAAAGATCAAAACTTTAGTGAAATGTATTCAAGTGGAGGAAAATCTCAGCTCACCGATATGACTTTGAGCGTCAGAGTCAGACCCCGGCGACTCATGGGTCAGCCAATGCCGAAAAAGTCAGTTAACTCTCATGGAGAGGAGAGAGAGTGATGTGGGCTCCGCTAATAAGTCGAGCAACAGATCAAGCAAAATTTGCTCAAGTGGAGGGGCGAGCAAACCAGTCCGGTTGACTGGGCGAGCAAGATCTCCCTCCATTGCCGCAGGTGCGAGCTCTAAACTGGGTTTGCTCAAGCAAACCCGAGCGGTCCCACCTCCTGCTTGAGCATCTCTCCTCCTCCTGCTCACCGGTGCAGATGCTCTAAGAGTTTTAATCTTTTGGTAGATTACAATCTTCTTTCAAGTTGCAACTTGGTTTAACCAAAACAAGACTACAGTTAAAAACCCTTTCACATCCCAACAAACTAAAAAAGCAAAATCATACTTCTCATTCTCAATAATCAAAACATTTTGGCTTGAGGCATATACCCACTAGCTGTGAGCCTGTGAGCCTGTGAGTATGTGTGACAATAAATGTGTCGGGACCAAAAAATTTGTCTCTAAATGATGGGACTGAATCCTAGATTTATAACGAGCTAGCATTATTATGATATTTCCCATCTGGTTTTTCCTCCCTCTTAATAAGATTTTTCAAGTCAATTCACAATTCACAAAACTTTTTGTTCTCTCTCAAGTCTCAACTCTCAAGTTTCAACTCAACTCATATCCTCTGAAGATCATTGACAATTGACACCACACACTCCATGGATTTCGATAAAGATACTAGTTCCCATATGGCCATATCAGACTAATCATACTATTATTGGTTCTACATTATCTTGTGGTATCTACATCATGATTGACATATCTGTGACTGATTAGCTAGTCCCTAATGATTTCTAAATTATATGCTGGGATTTCTGTCCTTATACATGAACAAAATGGCCCAATTTCTCAGATAGCTATACCCCTTTGAGCTTCAAATAATTTAATCACAGATCACATGCATGCATGGTTCTTTTCAAGTTGCTATAGCATTACCTCTCTTTCAAGGCACACTACAGCTCCCTGAAAGTACCTAATTTCAGTTTTGATTTCGCTGAGATATTAGAACAAGGATAAACCATATGAATTGAAAGGCCATCTCTTATCGTTTTTGCTTTGGTTGCTTTCAGCCTCACTTATATTGTCACCCGTTATATAACCAGTTTACAAATGTACTCTGTCCTTTCTTTCCTTTTATTTGTTTCTGGGTAACAAAGATGGATGTGAATGGCAGCTAGCTTGTCTGTACGTTCATTCATATTTGCATTGAACAAAAAGTAATAGAACAGTTCAGAAGCTCCCGTCTTCATCAATCCGTTATGAACTGATAAGTGGAAATAAAGTAGGCACGTATGGCATTATTCTGTTCTCATTTGCATTCAATTGGCCTGGGAGTCTATAGTTGAACTAGTACACAATAAAATATGAATTTTTTTAGCTGCATCCAGTATACCAGTACATGCTAATGTTATAGTTTAGCCTCTTTGAAGCAATTAGTTGGACACTTTGTAGTTTCTTTGCCATCTCGATCTCTTACTCATGATCAAGATGGCAAAGAGAGCCAAACCGTACCACTGTACCAGTGAAGTTTCTTGACACTTTAGTACACACTTAAGTGAGATCGATTGTCTTCACTGCTAGCTCGTGCCCATATTGATCTTGCATTCTCGGAAAATTAAGATTTTATAGACGAAATCTCTCAGAAACGAAGTTCGAATACCATATTAGATAACGACTAGTCCTAGAACTTGAGCAGCATTGTGTATAAACTATAGACAGACTATAGAGAGTAAGTGACAAATTTAATCCACTGATTCAGCTAGTTCTATATTATCTAAGCCATTGCCTGTATTCTCTTCTTATATTATACTCTACTGCAGATCTTTAAGCCACATAACCAGAAGCAGCTCATAGTCCTAAAAGTTAGCAGATAATTCAACATTGTTCGTCTTCTTCAAGATGCCGTTCCTGAGCAAGAAAATATATAAACTAGAACTCATGGAGATGAGGCAGCATAATATAATTATTACTTGGTAATAATTTGGCACTACTCATGTCAGTATTCAGGCACTGGTACCCCTGAAAATCCCAAATATAATTGGAAGTAATTGATTGATATTAAAACCTTATCCTCTTGACTACTAATTACAAGGTCAAGCTTCACTGCTGCCACATCAGTAATGTGTACAAGATATGGCTGCCTTCAAATCTTGCAAGATATATCTCAGAGAGAGAGAGAGAGAGGTTCTTCCACAATTTATATATGAAACAAACTCTTCAGTGCAAGAAGAGATACACAGGAGCTTAATACTTCCACAGTTCCACACTCCAACTTCAATAGTCCAGAACACCTAGTTTTGATACTTGAACGCTATAAAACACCTCAATTTCAAGAGCCTTGCATTTACTATATGCAATCATCATGCACGGTTGAAATTATCACCTTAAAGTTCACAAAATAGGAAATAATTTATGCAACAGTATGAAAGCTAGCTCAAGGACAAGTAGAGTTCACAGGCTTTTTCTACTATTTGAGGGTGACAAAATACCTCAGGCACCTTTGTACGTAGACCAAATCAATGGTACACCCTGAAGCGAACATTACAGTCTAGCTAGGTTGAACATGCATGGCAACCAGACACCTTCCACATGGTCAATCATCAAAATGGCTTTCAGTTTAGGCCTACATGCGTACATGCCTAGTGCTTCTTCAAACTCTCAGGAGGAGAAACTCAGTAACTCCTATTAAGATCTTGTGCATGGTACACTGATTGATAAATTGAAATACGCTAATGACTGCAATACCCGCAGATCTTATTTGGTCCCAGTTATCATTAACACACTATAAAGACTTTAAACTTGCTAGAACAAGTTGAATTATGAGCTTTCCTTAAAGAATTGTCGCGTTCCTAATATGCTGCATAATCTTCGCTTCAGCAAATTTTAAGAGGCAGCGAGCTTGGAAAAACACTTTTTTCTCCGACCAAACATAGTGTCCAAAACCATTTCATTCTGTATATTCATATAACAACTATTGGGGACAATGTAAAATAAATAACTTAACCTCAGATCTTATTCATAATTTTCTATATAGATGGCCCGTGTGGTGAGTAACCTTTGGAAATGTGGGGACTGCAGTAACAGGTTTCGAAAGAAAACATTGTAAGATACTGGAAAATTGGATAAGTACCTGCATTCTCAAAAAAACAAACTGGATATGTACCTGGAAAGCTGGTGCTCTCTCACATAACTCCTAACACAGTAGCTGATTCCCAAAGAGGAAAAAGATTGAGGTGTCAAGAACCTACTTCTCTCTACTTCCAGGAGTAGCGCTATTTTCATTCATTGATGTGAAGTACTCCTTTTTATAAAGGAGTAAAGTGTTAAGAGGTAGACTGTTGAGATAGCCATTGTAATATGATCAGATTTTCTTATCAACTCATGACACTTGCCATAGTTATATTCCGAGCACTTGTGCTTGAACACTTTTGGTAAGTTGTAAGGGATGTGATGAGAAATTCAGGTTTGTGAGTCTCGCAGATTGGTTGAGAATTTGAGATAGAATATGGGATGCATATTCATGTAAATGTTTCTTAGTCGGAGAGAATTGACCGGGTATAGAAGAGGGATGAGGGGCTAGGGTGGTCTGCTCCCCAGATTGATGAAGGTCTCTTGAGAGTGTTGACTCATGTGGTTGATGGAAAGATAACATCAAGCTAGCTAGACTTGATCCAGTCAGAGCATTAGAAGGTTTGTTTATGTCAAATTTATTCAAATTGAGACAATAGATTATTTGAGACCTTCCAGGCCTAGCCATAATATCACAGTTGTTTGGGGTATGCTTAAAAAAAGTGAAGCTCTGCTCGCACAAGAGATTTAAGGGTGAAAAAACAAAGTGAATTCGAATAACAAGATTTTCTTGGCCAGCTACTTGCTAAGAAAACTTTGCTGTGCATACAAACTTCTTTCAGGAACTATATAAAGAAGCACCTCAAACTTCAAGTTAATGGAGACCTTTCCTTAAAAATAAAAAAAGAGCTGGAAGACACTAAACTCTTGTGCAATTTTGATTTTGAGCCGAGTAATATTACAATATGATGCACTTTAATCAAACATTGGTTCAAGAAAACCAGTTACCTCCCCATATGCTTGTGACAGTAAAACTGAAGGTGGCTGCAAATCGACACTTCTACAGATTCTACATCTCGTAACCAAAATATAATTACTTGACATTAAAAACACGCATCTTTGGTGAGATCAACAAAGCCCTGCCTAGACATCAACCCTGATTCTAAAAATCTGGACCCTCATCTAAAACTTCACCAAATCTTGATCTTAATCTTCATAGAGCTGGCTAACGCTCAACTTGTATAGTTACATGGCTGATATTGTACTCTCTTTTGATATAATCAATCACTTTCTCCAGTACCATGTCTGCATTTGCTTCTGGTCTGACTTTCACATGGCAAGCCAGAAGGACTTTCCCAACTGTGATCGCCCATATATGCAGCTCATGGATTTCCACCACTTCTTCCATCTCCAACAGCCCCTTCTCGAGTTTCGTTGCATCAATCTCTCTTGGTGTGCTCTCCATTAGCACATCGAGTATGTTCCTCATCATCCTGACAGTTGTCCCCAAGACAATAACAGAAAAAACTAGGGTACAAATCAAATCAACTATTTTCCATTCTGGCTTGCACCATATGATAGCCCCACCAATCATTACACCAATACTTTGAATTGAGTCCCCAAGAACATGAAGGTAAGCTCCTTGCACATTTATGTTGCGTTGCTTCTTCTGTCCATGCCCGTCTTTTGGCTTGTCCAAGAGTGGCTCATGAGCATGGCCTTCGTCAGCACCATTGTGTTTATGATTGTCATGACTGTGATGGTGTTCATCATGTGAGTGTTCTTCATGATCATGATGGTGCTCATCATTCGAGTGCTCCTCATGGTGATCATGATGATGAGTAGAGATTGTCATTCCATGGCTGTGATGATCATGACCATCATGTCCATGGCCATGGCTATGACCATGATCATGGCCTAATAGCACAGCCATGCCGATATTAACCACCAGACCAAATGCAGCGACAAGAAACATCAGAAAACCATTCACCTCAGATGTGCCACTAATCATTCTGACAATGGCTTCGTACACCAATATCCCAGCAAGCAACCATATGAGTTGGATAGAAACAAGAGCACCGAGAATCTCGATCCTGAAAAAGCCGTAAGACTGACGAGGAGTGGCTTCCCAGCCAGCAGCCCATAGGGAGAACAAGGAGATGGCAAAGGCTGCAACATCGGAGAGCAAATGTGCTGCATCAGTTAATATTGCTAAGCTATTGGCTTCAATGCCACCAAACACTTCAACACCCATGAAGAGAACACAAAGTGCCACTGCTATCAAGAGCTTGCGCATGGCAGTTGATCGTTCTTTGGAATCTTTAGAATTTGGTCCAGCATCTGATAGTCCACATGGTGCTTCTCCACAAATCTTACTCCCACCAGCACTCGTCTCTCCACCAGAAACATCTCCATGGATCTCAATAATTTGGGAATATTGTGTATTCTCCGATTCCATCTGAGAAATTACAGAAGTAAACTCGAGTTAATGAATTTATATGCTGCAAGTACGCAAATTAGCATAAGTTATATGCAAGTACCATAATGTAATTTTTCTGAAAAACATAAGTTCTCCATTATCTATTACAGAATTTACATTTACGTCATAGACTAGAGCGGCAATTATTCATTACTACTTACTAGTATCCTTTAGCCATTTAGATTAGCTTTACAAGCATGTTAAGATCAAAGCACGATATAAGATACAGAATACAGTGTGTACGCCAACTGCAATATTATGCCCCCGTTAAACAAAAACTAGAATGCTAAAACTTACTAGAATCAAATATAGTATTAACTTCCTGAAAGTCGATGTATTTTAATATGATTCATGGTCTTTTCTCAAAAGAAGATACATATCGCCAAGTTAGTTGCTGCTAGTTATTCGATCTGAGGAGAGTTATGGTACAGATTCGACTTTTGGTACAAAGAACAGAAAGGCAAACTAGGTACTGGCAAATCCTCATAAAGAGGGAATATATCAACCAAAGAAAAAGGACCGGCAAACTCAGGGCTATGAACTCCATGAATGAAATAGCTTAACTCAAATATGACACCTCCAAGAAGCAAATGCAAACAGACTGACTCAAAGAATCAGGTTTGAAAAAGTATATCGAGTTCAAAGGTTTGCCATGAGCCCATGAGGGTCTCCAAATCGTAAGTGAAAAGTCAGACAGACTGCTTTGTGCTATGTTGAATTCTAATACAAGGTATATGATCAGATTTTGTGATCAAATTGAGAATATTGTTAGCGATTACAGTACAAGCAGAAACTAGTGTTGGTATACAAAACATCCCAAAAATGCTTGAGCAGACAAAAATAGATTAATGAGAAACAGAAAATCCCAATGGGAACCGCAACCCAGCAAACATAATCAATGCTATAGTTTCAATGAGAACATAGCATAAACCCTACAAGTTATCAGTGATGTAAAACCCAAGCATTTCAAACATGAACATTCTCCCAAAAACATTAGAAACTCAGTTTGATTAATGATTAGTGAAAACATAAAGGCCAATTTGACTTCTCAATCATCAAAATATACCCACAAACACAAACATCAAATTAAGAGAGTAAAACTACAATACTAAAAGATGGGCAAGAAATTATCTACCTTTATAAGACTTCCGGCATACAAAAAGTTGGGTCTTCTTCTCTAGAGTTTCCACTACTGGTACTGATACGGGTCCTTATGGCCTTGAGGATCTCATCAACTATGATTGGCCTCTTGGGACTTGGCTAAAACCCTTTAAAGTCTCCACCTTTACTCAACCGCTGTCTATTACAGATTTAGCCTTCACCAGATATTCAAACCTTCTTCCACAACCAAACTCCAAGCTGAAGCATCTCTTCAGTCAACATCCTCAATTGTGGTAGAGTTGCTTACGTGGGCCTCCTGGTCGTGGCAAAGTTTGTCCACTGTGTGTAAATGGCACACATCAGCAGACACCCCGATTCGTATTAACAAATTCCACCTTCAATTCATAGGTATTACTTAAAATAGGCAATTCCTGGATTTGAGCAGCTCTGTTTGGTTGGTATAATTCAGCAATCTTGGATTCAAATCATTCAACTGTGATCAACTTAGTTGCATGGTATTAAAAAAGGGGTAGATCGAATGAGAAGTGAGGAGGTTTTTCCGAAAGCCTCGGTTCAAAAATAGGAGGAATCCCACCCCCCACATGCCTGGTAATGGCCTATTGGCCTTGAATGCTAATCATTAACATAGAAATCTAAGAATGACTTAATTAATATTTACTATACTATAGTCGGGAGTATCCAAAACAGATGTGACAAATTAGAAATATGTTTTTTTTTTAATGAACAAATTAGTTAATCATATGACTTTTTCCACCGTAGATGTAAAGTCAGGGTGATTGTCTGGTTGAACATGCTAATTTTCTTAGTCAGTCAAACATGCTTGTTTGATTATCATCAGTTTTGTATTCCTTAATCCCACTTCACATTTTACTCTTCTTTTTTACTTTAGTTTTTGTAGAAATGACTTCTGAAAAGAAAAATGAAACGGAAACTGAAAGCTATAGGGACAGAAACTGAAAGCTGATATATGTTGGAGAGTAACAACAAAAATGACCCAATTTTCTTAGAAGCCTAATGTCCCTTAAATTGACATGTATCAATGTTATATAGGCTAGGTTGAGATTATCAGCAACATATAATCAATTACCAAAGAGCAGTGAAGCGTTTTTTATTTGGAAGAATCGCATCGACTCAAAGTGGAAACAGAAACTACAGACAGTAGCAAAATAAAGGATCAGAATCGATCGAAAAGGGCATTAATCTCCATACCTAATTTCTCATGCAAGTCTTTGAATTTCTACACTAGCATTTTGCATATATACCTATAGGTATATTTATTGAATTCTTGTAGTGCTTAAAGAGTCTGATATCATGTTTGCAATTCGTGTTCATAATTTTTTATTTTATTTTATTTTATTATTATTATTTTTTAAGTGGGAATATGACTAACTCCTCGCTCTACCTGAAAATTTATTGATAAAGAGAAAATAGTACAGAAGAGGTAGATGACGATACCAAAGCCACACTCCACAAAATACCAAAAACAACACATGTGAATAATTTAGTAAAGATTTAACAATAGACCAAATTAGGAAGCTAGCAGGTAAAGCTATAACGGCAACATAAAAGAAAACTATGAAACATATGAACCATATCAATGAGACCTACATCTGAAAGTAGGTAATGAAGGAAGGTCACGTCCATAAGCGGAAGTTAAGAACTGAGAAAGTAAGGTCACATCCATAAGCAATTCGTGTTCATAACTTCTTCTTTGGTTTTCTTGGAATTGCTTATGTTCTGTAATTTGGATATACCTGCACTATGAAAATTGATACTTGATCGTGCAAGCACAATGAAAGTGACAATACCAGAAGATTGATCGTCATGGAGCTTTTGTAACGGTACCAATTCCTAGCTACTAGTCAAATTTTTATTTCAGATTTAATAAACAGTGATGGCCAAAAAATAAAGAAAAGGAAGAAAGGAGATAGAGAGAGGTAGTTCTGAAAACTTATACTCTTCAAATGGCATGAGATGATAATCAAACCATTCGTATTCTCAAATCATTTCTTAGCTGATGTTCCTTCTGTTAGCTTAGGGAATGTGATTGTGTTTTTTTTTCCGTGACCTTAGCTCCCACGGTCTACTTAAACCATCGGTATTAGAAAAGAGACTGTCGATCAGAGTGTAGTACTCTCTTCCATTAGGATTTTGGCTGCCAACTTCTAGTAGTTAAGACTCTCAGTATGAACAAGTTTGAATTCAAATATATAAGATCAGTCATACATTATGTATTTTCATTGTATCAACTTTTCTTGTTATAGTGCAAAAATTCTAATTCACACCCCGAATTTTGCCACAAATGCGGATGAACTCAAAATAGCAAAAGTGAAGGACATAAACGAAAGTAGCAGAAAACTTTAAATTCATTCATTTCCTACAAGATAAAGGGCAAAAATATAAGTTATTATTAATAGTAAATGGTAAATTTCGTAGTGCTGGAATACGTGCTTATCATTAGTAGGTAGAGCTGTATAGATTGTTTATCTCCTCTATTCTTTGATCAACACTTTGTCACTCGGAAAGAACTGGAGTTGAATGATAAGAGTTGTGTCATCCTCCACATATTCATTGACAACAAGGCGATTTAGAGTCTTCTTGCGGTTCAGAATAGCCATGCATACAGTTTTTCTTATTTGTTCTCTCACGTTTGTACGTCATTGTAATCTTATTAACTGATGAGAAATTTTTGTGCGTTAATGAATACTACAAACTCGTAACCTGTGTCCCATGACCAACAAATTTGGGTTTACTACTAACTAGACTGGAGATTACTGCGCTTAAGCCTATGACATGGTCAAGAATTCTGATTGTTCTAAACAACTGCATTGTTTTAGGCATCACGAGTTGGTTTTTACACAGTAATCCAGTCAATTTATATTAATTTCCCTCAATACCCTATATCTTAAATATGAATCTGATACCTTAAAGCTGCACATGAACTACTAGATACTAAGAATTAAGCATATATATAGTGACTGGCCCAGACTAACTGATGACAAAGATGCGATGCCCATTTCTTGTGGCACAAACCTGTCGAGTATATATATATATATATAATCACCAGTACATGTATTTTGAGCTTAATTGATTACAATGCATCCCGTATGAATATCTTCGTCATTGTAAATTAGCTTTGTGAAGTTGGGAAAGAAATTCAGGTGACCCGCATGAAAATCGATCTACTTGCGCTGCACCACTTTCATGCTTTTACTCGATCGGATCGGGTGACTTCTCGGTTGTCACTGGCAAAAAAGTCATGTAACTTATATACCTATGAACACGATATATTATATATAGCCTGTGTGTGTTGATGGGGCTTGATGACATTATCACTAGGAAGGACCTAATATACAAAAACAGAATACGTATAATAGTTTTAGCCTTATAGTAATTTTCAAATGAGTTCGATATTTCTTTTAATTAAATTCAGTGTGAAATTAACTACATAACCCTCTTGAAAATTGTACATGTGTTTTCTTGAACATACATGAATTGTTAGTTGGTCTATAGCATACTCAAATCTTTTGCGGTCATTAGGGTTTTGTCGGACTACTACTAATAATTATGGACTTGTTCAAGGAAGGTTAACTCCGTAACTTCCGTGGTGTGTCTTGTCCTAATAAGACTTGTAGTCTAGATACTCTATTAGATAGGGAATCCCTGTTCGCCAGGGATACTTGATGTAATGCCTATATAAAGGCCTCCTTATCAATGAATAAAGACAGAGAGATTTATCAATCTATTTCTCCTACAACACGTTATCAGCACGTTGCTCTAGCCTCCCGTCTGATAGCCCTAGAAACCCTAATTCCGAATTTTTTTTCGAAACCCTAACCTACCGTCGGCCGCCGATTCTTCTCTTCGGCACCGTCGGCCTCTTCTTAGCAGCATCTGCGCTGTTCGCTTGCCGCACTGTACCCTCGAGTACTGCTCCTCCTCTGCCTCTAGGCAGACAACCCGCTCGCCAGCAGCTCTCCCTTGCGTGCTACTTTTTGCACGCATCCGCCAGGCGATCAAAATTGCTCGCAAGCCAAGCAAGCGATCCGCGAACCCTTATTCGTGGTTAAGAAGAAATCAAGAAAAATCGAAGAAAACAAGCTTCCCCAAGAGTCAAGTTTCGTTTGATCAAGCTTCTCTTGAAGAGGTAAATATTTTTTATAAACGTTCCCGCTTATGAAAATTTCAATAGTTGGGTTTTGTTTTCTCTTCCGGGACCTTTCCGTGTCCCTGCTTCTTCATCCCGATTCTATCGCTTCTCGGGACGGCATACGGGGATTTAGTCACCCCGGTGCCAACGTTTATTGGGGTAACTGTGATGTTACCGGCCACCGTTATGCTTGTGACTGTGATGTCACTGTGAACCATAACGTATTATTCTTTTTTGGAAAGAAAACAAAGGGAAGATATCGATTGTGACTTGAAGTCACGTTAAGCATCGATTTATGTGACCATGATATATCTTGGCACTGTTCTAAAAGAACAATCAAACTTGATTAGTATTCAAACATACTAACGTCTCCCTGTTTGTGTTCTGTAGATGGCTGACACTCAGCGTCCAGAATTTGACATCTTGGATGTCCAAGGCAAGGAATACAAGAGGTGGGTCTCAGATGTTGAGAACACTTTCATTGGTAAAAGATTTACTGCCACCATCAACCCTCCTGAGGATGAAAGCTTACACGCTTCTCCTGAACAGAAAGCACAAGCCCTGATGTTTCTCAGGCGCCATATCCATCCGACGCTCAAGAAGCAATACCTGAGGAAAACTGATCCCAAAGAGCTATGGGATATCCTCAAGGACCGCTTCGACAATGTGCATGACGCACAACTCCCAGACCTCATGTCTGATTGGGAGCAAATCCGCTTACTGGATTTTGATTCCGTCCAGGAATATCATCAGACTATGCTAAACTTGCAATCTGATTTGAGCTTTTGTGGGGTCGAAAAGACCGATGATGATATGATGGAGAAGACTTTCACAACGTTCCCCGAATCTGCGTCCATGTTGTCGCATCAGTACCGCGATCTCCGCGAGAAAGGCACTATCAAAACCTTCAGCGATTTGATGAATGTCCTTCAAAGAAAGGAGAGGTACCATGAGTTGATTCTTACCACCAATAAGAGGCCTCGAGGACCGAAATTCATTGCGGAATCTCATCAAGCCCGTGGTAAAGCTTTTAAGCAGAAGCATCAACCTCATGAACGTCAAGCACCGCCACCACGTACGCCAAGAGCAATACGTGGCGGACGAGGAGGGAGAAGAGGCGTCGGCCGTGGCCGACCGCTTTCTTGGACAAGGGATGATGGCAGAGCCGCCGCTCCCAGAGGGAGGAACAGTTTTGGTTCCGGTCCCAGGCGTGGTGGCCATCCGCCGAACAATGCTTCGGCTCCTTGCTTCAAATGTGGTTCTACGAATCATCTCCAACGCGATTGCATAGCAAGCAGAGATATTCAAGCCGCTTACAAGAAACACAAACAATACATAGAACAAGAAGCACACTATGTAGGAGACTTTGAGGAAGAAGTATACGATGAGGAAAATACGAACTTCGCCATCGATGACTTCCAACCTACCAAGAAACGTAGGACTCAGGAGTATGATACTCCAGACTATGAATAAGTATTTGACTTAGGTCATGAGATACGTGTTCAAGTTTGATTTTGATTGTTATTTTGACAGAATAGTCAATAAATCACGACTTTGTTCGATAAGTCGTTCTATTTAGAACAACCTTGATGTATTTTTGAGTTGTCATCAATAAAATCTATCTTATTCTACGAATGATTTGAGATTTTTACATCCCTGAAAGCAAAATTGGTTCAATGCGTCCAATTCTCAATGGCATAATCATTTTGAGTTCACCAAAATTCTGGTGATGTTAACTCATATCCGAAAAATCACAAAGACAAAAGGAGAGATCCGCGACACGCCATCCGCGATCCGCGATACGCCATCCGCGATCCGCGATACGCCATCCGCGATCCGCGATACGCCATCCGCGATGCGAGATATGCCATCCGCGAGCCGCGATACACGATCCGCGATCCGAGATCCGCGATCCGCTATCCGCCAACTTGGTCGCGATCCGCCAGGACTCGCTCGCCATGGCTATTCGCCAACTAATCCGAGATCCGCGATCAGCGATCCGCCAACTTGGCTGCGATCCGCCATGCCTCGCTCGCCAAAGCCCATAAGCGCTTGGCCGCGACTCGTTAGGCCTCACTCGCCATGGCCATTCGCCAGCTTGGCTCAGCACCGAATCCGGTTTTTTGAAACCAACAATCGATAGCCTATCGAACAAATGCAACTTTTGCATCAATGGCTCGGCAACGAAGTGTCTTCGGACTCGCCATGCTTCGGATTTAGCTCAACCGTCGCATCGCATTGCCTCAATGCCTGACCGACTCTCACCACTCGCCTTGCTTCGGCTCGGCCTCTGGGTAGCTTCGGCCTTTGCCTTGGCCTCGGTCTTGGCTCGGCCACGCCACCTACGACGGTGTCCGGTCTCAATCTCTGACCTAGGCTATGATTATCATTGGTGATACTCGGTGATTAAAATGCGGCTTATCTTTTTCTCTCAAGTTTTGTCGTTGCCATGGCTATGTTATTGGCCTTAATGCACTTCATTTTGTGATGATATATTGTCTCAGTACACTTACTTTAAAGTGTTCGCCAAAGTCTAAAGTAGACTATTGATTCAAGTTACATTGTTTTTGTAGATGTATCAAGGCGAGATTGAGTGTTTGTTGGATTGTGCAACAACTCACACGATTCTGAGAAATCGGCAATTGTTTTCGGATTTTACGCCAAGAGAATCGTCGTTATCTACGATGACAGGAACTGGACCCGTAATTAAGGGTCGTGGCACTGCTCAATTCTTACTGCCAAATGGCACTGAGATTCGGGTAGAGGACGCCCTATATGCGCCTAAGGCGCCAAGAACCTTGCTAGCTTTCAAGGATGTGCGTGACAATGACTATCACCTCAGCACTTATGTTGAAGATGGAACTGAATATCTGTTGATCACCTCCACTCAATCTATGCGCACTCGCATTGTGGAGAAGTGTAAGCGAGTTCGCAATGGCATGTATTTCACAACCATTCGAGCCAACGAATCTCATGTTGTTATATTATGTGATTCTGATGCTTATAAGCTTTGGCATGATAGACTCGGTCATCCGGGTCGTGATCTGATGATCCGTATTTTGAAATGCTCCCACGGTCATCCATTTTTCCGATCACAAAAGCACAGAGGGCGCCTCGGCCTCGGTTCGGCCGTGCCGTCGATAGCCGCCTCTCGGTTCCAAGGAGAGGTTCGGTCTCCTCCTGCTTCTCATGCTTCTGTAGCGATGTCTAATGCTCATCGTTCGTTTTGCAAAGCTTGTTCACTAGCAAAACTTCAAGCAAGACCATCTTTTGCTATTGATAATAAACAGAATATTCCGTTTCTACAACGAATACAAGGTGATATTTGTGGACCTATAACACCAGAATGCGGACCATTTCGATATTTCATGGTTCTGGTTGATGCATCAACGCGTTGGTCACACGTAGCGTTGTTGTCCACGAGGAATGCTGCATTCGCTAAACTCCTAGCTCAGATTATTAAGCTTCGGGCTCACCACCCGGACAATCCGATTAAGTCCATCAGACTGGATAATGCTGGAGAGTTTACCTCAAAGTGTTTTGATGACTATTGCATGTCAGTTGGGATTGAAGTTGAACATCCCGTACCCCACGTTCATTCTCAGAACGGTCTTGCAGAAGCCGCTATCAAGAGACTACAGCTTGTAGCTAGGTCTCTTGTCATGGCCACAAACTTGCCAGTTTCGGCATGGGGATATGCAATATTACATGCAGCTATGCTTATTCGTCTACGACCCACAGATAGCCAACCATTTAGTGCGTACCAGTTGGTAACTGGTTACGAGCCTGATATTTCGCATCTGCGTACTTTTGGTTGTGCCGTATATGTGCCTATCACGCCTCCACTGCGTACCAAGATGGGTCCACAACGACGATCAGCTATTTATGTTGGATATGAAGCACCAACTATTGTCCGCTATATAGAGCCTATGACAGGTGATCTGTTTACTGCAAGATTTGCAGATTGTCACTTTGATGAGACATCCTTCCCGCCGTTAGGGGGAGATGGGGCCGCATCCGTCCCAAATGAACGTCAGGAATTGACGTGGTTCTCTCCCACTATGTCTCATTATGATCCCCGTACGTCTCAGTGTGAGACTGAAATACAACGCATATTAGAACTACAAAAGGTGGCGGATACGATGCCCGACTCCTTTACTGATATTGCGAAAGTGACAAGATCAACCATACCTGCTGCGAATGTACCTGCAAGGCTTAACATTCCTCGCCATGCGCGAGCACGCGCCGCCGGTCTCGGACCCGCAGCCCTAGGTGCCATCGGCAGCCTAGGCTCGGCACCTCCAAGTGGAGAGCCGGCGTCGACTTCGGATCCTCCTAGAAAGAGGGGGAGACCAATCGGTTCCAAAGACAATGTACCTAGAAAGAGGGCATGTGTCCAGGCACAAAGCGATCCGTTCATCATCGATACTGTGACGCCGTCACACGAGATTGTCTCCGACTATACCTATGTCCAAGAATCAACTCTGAATCATCTGGGGGACGCCTCAGACTCACTGTTGATGTTGGAGAACAAGGAAATCTCACTAAACTACTTATGCATGCACAATCTGATGGAAAGAAATTCCATGTATATCGATGATGCATTCGCCTACGCCGTTGCTCAAGAAGTTATTGACGACGACGATATGGAACCCCGCACTGTTGATGAATGTCAACGTAGGGCGGATTGGCCGAAGTGGGAAGAAGCAATCCAGGCTGAACTAGACTCTCTAAAGAAAAGGCAAGTTTTCGGACCGGTTGTGCCTACACCGCCGAACGTGAAGCCTGTTGGACATAAATGGGTCTTTGTCAGAAAGCGCAATGAGAATGGCGAAGTCCAGCGATATAAAGCTCGACTCGTGGCGCAAGGTTTTTCTCAACGCCCTGGAATTGATTATGAGGAGACGTATTCTCCTGTCATGGATACTATTACCTTCCGATACTTAATAAGTTTGGTAGTCTCAGAGAGACTCAATATGCAGCTTATGGATGTTGTAACTGCGTATCTTTATGGGGACCTAGATACGGAGATGTACATGAAAGTGCCAGAAGGACTTTCGTTACCCAAGTCAAGTGAGCAAAAACCACGAAGTTCATTTGCTATCAGGTTGAGACGATCTCTATATGGACTCCGACAATCTGGTAGGATGTGGTACACACGGTTAAGTGATTACTTGATTGGGAAAGGATACAAGAATGATGAGTTGTGCCCTTGTGTGTTCATAAAGAGAACAAGTTCAGGATTTGCCATTATAGCCGTCTATGTCGATGATATGAACATCATTGGAACTCTGAATGAGATCAATGAGACCGCTAGCTATTTGAAATCCGAATTCGAGATGAAAGATCTGGGAAGGACTCGGTTTTGCCTAGGCTTAGAACTAGAGCACCGAAGTGGTGGAATTTTTATACACCAGTCTGCATATGTCCGAAAGATGCTCAGGCGATTTAACATGGACAAAGTTATGCATCCTACAGGCACTCCCATGGTCGTTAGAAGTCTGGATATCAACAAAGATCCCTTTCGTCCGAAAGAAGATGACGAAGAAATCTTGGGAGCTGAATATCCATATCTTAGTGCGATTGGAGCTTTGTTATACTTAGCTCAGTGTACTAGACCAGACATCGCTTTCTCTGTGAACTTGTTAGCTAGATTTAGCTCTGCGCCAACACAACGTCATTGGGTTGGAATCAAGAACATCTTCCGATACCTTAAAGGAACCCTTGACATGGGCTTGTACTATCGATACACTCATCAGGATTCGACACCTAGTCGATCTCTTGCATCTAACAGCACAAACCATGGCTCGGATTGCCATCCGCCAGCCATATCCGCCAGGACTGGCTTTGGTTCATCCATCCGCCATCCTGCAGCCATATCCGCCAACTTATCCGGACCCGCGGATGCTAAGTCGTGGTCCCGATACGGCTTTGGCGATACCCCCTCCTACTCAGATACACCAAATGATGTAATGGTAGGATTTGCTGATGCTGGATATTTGTCAGATCCACACAAAGGACGTTCCCAAACAGGTTATGTTTTTACCATTGGGAATACGGCGATATCTTGGAGATCAACCAAGCAAACCCTTGTTGCTACCTCCTCGAACCATGCTGAGATTATTGCACTACATGAAGCAGTCAAAGAATGTATTTGGCTTCGCTCAGTTATATCTCACATTCGAGAGTCTAGTGGACTTGAGTCTACTACGATGGGACCAACTTGCATATTTGAAGATAATGCAGCATGCATTGAGCAGATGAAGTTGGGATACATTAAGGGTGACAATACTAAACACATTTCGCCTAAGTTCTTCTACAATCAGCAGCAGCAAGAGACTTTGAATATCCAGGTGAAGCAAGTCAGCTCAGAAGAAAATGCAGCGGATCTGTTCACCAAGTCTCTACCCAAATCTACATTTATGAAGCATGTAAAGCGCATTGGAATGTGTCGCTTATCCGAACTCAAAGACTGAATGACTATCAGGGGGAGTTCTCATCTAGACTTCAGGGGGAGCCTAGTTATGCATGTCTCACATACTTGTAGTTGGTGCGTTGTACTCTTTTTCCTTAGACCATGCTTTTATTTTTGCCCAAGAGGTTTTTGTTTGCTGGCAAAGGTTTTAACGAGGCAACGGTTCATGCACCATTGAGGACGCGACACAAGGGGGAGTGTTCAAGGAAGGTTAACTCCGTAACTTCCGTGGTGTGTCTTGTCCTAATAAGACTTGTAGTCTAGATACTCTATTAGATAGGGAATCCCTGTTCGCCAGGGATACTTGATGTAATGCCTATATAAAGGCCTCCTTATCAATGAATAAAGACAGAGAGATTTATCAATCTATTTCTCCTACAACAGGACTCAATATATATATATATATATATATATGAATGAGTTCTTTTCACTTCAATAACTTCGAATTCTTATGTATTTTCACTGTTTGAACTATTTTTATTTTAGTTTTAGACTTCTAATGTCTTAAACTTCTAATCTATCTACTAATTAAACACCATGAATATAACTATGACACAAACACATTAGTTGAACTTTTGTGCAGTGTCTTATTTGGTTTTCATCGCCACACATTATTAATTAAACCGATCAATTTCCTTTAATTTCCTTGAATATCCTATACCCTATAACAAACGTACTGATTAGTTTGCAGCACTTTAAAACTGCAAATGGACTACTAGACACTAAGAATCAAGCCTATATAGTGTGAGTTAGTGACTGACTGGCTGGACCAGACTAATTGATGATAGAGATACGATGCCCATTACTACTGCCATTGCTGGGTTTCTTGTGGCACAAACCTATCGATAATATATATACAATCACCAGTAAATGTAGTTACATTTTAATTAAAATCACAATTCACTTAGCATGAATCTATTCGCCATTGTAAATTAGTTTTGTGAAGTTGAGGAAAAAAAATGATAAATGACTAGGCTACGAGCAAATCTTTTGCGGTGGCCGGCCAACTACAAGTGGTGTCACGTTCAGACCAAAAAATACAAGTGTCATGCCAAAACCACCTAATACATGCCACCTACACTGTCATGAACATCCCTTCTATAGCCATGTGTCATTTGCCACCTCTTCATCTCCATCCTCACTTCACAAATTCTGATCTAACCGGAATCACCATTCAAAGAAATTAAGAAAGCCGTGTTCAATGAAAGTTGATCGTCCTCTACGTACCTCATGGTACTAGAACTAAGAACTCAAAATGATGATGATGATGATGATGATGATGATGAAGAAGAAGAGCAATTCATTATCTGTGTTCATCTTCCTGCTCAAATACATAATAAATAAACAAACGGAAATTTAACTGCAACAAAGCAAGAATCTACTCGATCATATATCAACTTTACAAGCAGGAGTTCCCAGCAATGGAACTTGACCAACAAACCCATTCTTCAACCCAACCAGCACATCACACTTGACATAGATCCCATAATGCCCGGTTCTTATATTCAGCCCTGTCACCTTCCACCTCAGCCTCCCCACCACCACCACCGTCAGCCTAACCACTCCATACGCCTCGTCCATCACCAGTCCGTTCACCACCTCCGCCGACACCGGCACCGCAACTCCCCCAAGCACGGGCGACACGGCCACACTGCTGCGGCGCCCGTGCACTAGAGGTGGAAGCATCACTTGCTGAGTGATGGCTTGGTTGCGGTAGGCAACAAAGGCTTGGAGGCGGTCGTACCGGATGGAGACTCTGTGGTTAGGATTGCGGGTAACGATGGTGAACTGCATGGTGGTGGAGATTTGAGAGGGAGGGGACGTAGCGTTGAGGGAGTAGATGGCGGCCGCGGCGACTGTGAACTGAGGCTTGTGTGGGCGGTAGATGAGCCAGAGCGTGAGAGCGGTGGCGCCGAGGATGAGGAGGAGGATGGTGAGGCAGGTGCAGATAGCTCTGTAGGAGTTACTGGTTTGGTAGTAGTTTGAGTAAGCATCTTTGTTTTTGGGGTGTTTACAGTCCGGACTCATTTTGGGTGGTGGAGGGTAGTTTTGTGGTGGTGGTGGTTGTTGTGGTGGTGGTGATTCTGGAGGAAGGTGGTGGTGTTGCTCTTCTGCCATGATAATGAGGAGAGAGTGAGAGTGAGTAGATATAGAATGAGAGAGAGAGAGAGGGAGAGGACAAAATAGGTTAGGAGGAGGGGGAAAAAAGGTGAGGTTGAGGAAGGAGAAGAATATGAATGTGAGACAATTGGAAGGGAAAAGGAGAGTAGTTTTGCTTTGTGAACTATTCTCGTGTTTTTTTTCTTCTCATTTATCAAATCCAAGTTAATTAATAATTAGTGATCACCAAAGTAGCTACTTTTCCCTTTCCTTATGGTTCTATCAACATTAGCAAAAGATGCCCTGAGTTTTGAAAAATGATAGTTTCAATTTGTATATATGAATTCCTCTAAAAATTAAGCAATAGACGGTTAATTGCTATACTTAAGTCTAGATGTAATTCAGATGCATATTAAGTAGGTATCTATCACTAAAAATTATGCAATAATCTGTTGTTTATTGAAGGGAGAAAGAATATAGGTGATTCGATCGAAATAAAAGAACAAAAATTGCGCTGAAAAAGGAAGAAATGTGAAATGAACAGTAGTAGGAGAGACGTTCTTTTTCCCACTACAGTAAGGAGAACAAGATGAGATATTTATATGCTAATTGTATATGTGCAAATAAATTGGACAAATGAATTATGGCAAACAACTTTGAGAAGCATGAATTGGACTAATGAATGTAGTTTATCAATTCCCAAACACTAATTGTGTCAAGAAATATGGTAAACTTCGAGAAGAATGCCCCAAAGGCAATTAACTACCAAGATATATGAGAGGGGAATTCGAATTTGCAATCTCGTCTTGTATGAAGTGAAATAGCATTCGACAAATTATATTTGGTTTTTAAACAACTAGAATAGCTTCAAGAGTCTAAACTCTACAAGCAACATTTGGGAAAATCTAAATTGTAAATTAAAACCCTCCCCAACATTTTATCTATTTGGGAAGTATTCATCAATGCTAATTTTGGATTTAGAAAGTGGACTTTCAATTTGATAAACCTTGTTTCCTTTGACCAAATCCCTCATTTCAGTATCGTGTGGTATTCCTTTCTATACATCCTCAATCTTGTTTTTCTTCTTTTGCAAATCTCACCACTTTTTATTTGTTGTTGGAGTCATGGTTGATTAGTAGAGTTGCTTTGTGGCTAAGCATCGCATGCGTTTAACTAACCACCAACTAAAAGCCATAGACTTCAAAAGGTCCCAACCCTACCCTGCTTAACCTTTATTCTATTCGGATGGTCCTAACTTTTACAGTCTTATTCCCCTTCTATCTTTTCCTAGTGTGATACTCCTCACTTGTTGATCTTCTTCATGCAGAGTAATTTGTGGTTTCTTATCCTGCGCTTATCACATGAAACCCTCGTAAGTCTTAACTGAGTGCTCGTACATAGCAATTTAGCTATGACCAATATAAGATAATTTGCCAGTTGTGATCAAGAACAACCCCAGATGAAGAATAGTTGAATGGCTTTGTTCAATGGAAATGTATTGAAGGGGAGGATGAAATAAGTAAAGATTCGCCAACTCTCTCGGGAAAGAGCAAAGCTAGTTTAAGAACTAGCAGTAGCTTACGTTCTGCTTCTTTATCCAAACATGGATAAGTCCTTGTTGTGGAAGCAACTTTATCTGCATGGAATTGTAGGTGGCTCTGTCTTGCCTTTAACACTTGCATGGTCTTTGTTGGCTTCTGCTTCGTCCGATCCCAACCTCTACAAAAGTGACTCCATACTCGATAAAAGCCAATGTTGACACTCCAAGCAATCGTATTATCTTTCTGGCCAAGCTAAAGATCCAACACATTTTTCACGAAAATTCCAAATCCAAGTTCCAGTTGATATGATGAAGCAACCATCCAAGCAAATCAATATACCATCAAACTTTTCTGATTACAATCACTCATCTAAATACATAAACTCATTGTGTAGTAGAGGTGACAGTGTCACCGTGACACTGAAACTTTTCTCAGCTAGCACTACCTAGTACCTACATAATTTACAACACTGCCTCTTTCCTAAAACCAAAATAGTGTTGAAAGGACTCAAAACCAATATCATTGCCGAAGAAACTAGCAACTGTCTTCAGCACTCGCCCTGAGTGTCATTCTACTCTATACAAAAGCTTTAAAAACAAAGAATCCTTTACCGCACAACCTAAGATGAAGACATTCACAGGAAGATGAGTGAACTTGGTATCATGAACCAACAGCATTGGCAGTTGGAGAATCAGTTGGAGCTCTATGCACGAATTGACCTTTCACTCTCGGCCGCTTCTCTGCCAGTATTTTCCGGCTTTGGTATCGAACCTGTACAAAGGTTATAATGAAAAGTGAGAAAGAGGTTATAATATATATGTTACTGTGTTTGGTTTGGTATTATCAGTTTCAAAATTGAAGTGATCTATTAACAGTAAGTGCAGTCAAACTGCGGTTTTCGCACGCACACCTGAATATCAATTTTTATATGCATGACACATACACAATATTCAAGGTTCTGCATTCAACCTCAAATGTAGTATAGCAGCAGCAACAATGTCTACACTAGTTAAGGAAGATGTCAATACCTTCTTCTCAAAGCATCTATCTTTCCGCTTCAGTCGGAACTTGGTCAGAGCTGCTTCCCTTTGGCTGGAACGAAGAGAATCCGCTCCAAGACCCTCAAGAACATAGCAACCACTGTTGTTAAAACTCTTGGAAGCTGTGGCCATCTCACCTGCTACAGCCAAACTGGCCTTCCCATCATTGCTACTGCAAATGCTTCCATATGTGCTGCCACTTCTATGATTATCAACAGTACCATTGCCTAAACTACTACAACCACTCTGAGAAGTAGCAGGAGAGCTAGGTTTCAAATGCTCTAAATTCTCTGGTTTCTTCTGCTCATGCAGGATTTGGCCTATATATATATCAGTAGTTTTATCAGACTGGTCATAACCTTGATCTGAGTTAAAGGGAGATTGTGTGCTCAGGCCAACTGATTTGGTACTGAACTTAGGGTTCAAATCAGATTGTCCAAGAAACGAGGATGGGAAGTACTGACTGTATCCAGCACCCATATCATCCGACCTCACACCAGTGACAGGAAACACCTCAACTTGAGGGCCTTGGATGGATGAATCAGCTTGCTCAGTTTCACCATCAACAAAGTTTACCATATTGACCTGTCTACCATACGAATTGGTTGCATCCTTCGAATTTGTACCGGGAAGTGTTGAGAAAAGGGGTTGCAGTACCTTGCTATTATTATACCTGTATATAAGAAAGAACTTTCGAATATCAGAAAACTAGAAAATATAACTACCAGTTTGCAATCGAAATTTGAAGTTACAATATTACCAAGTTATTCTGTTTTTCTTTTTTCTTTTTCCTCTTCTTTTTATTAAGGTTATAGAAAGAAATGTGTAACTACATTAAGAAAACCAAAACATGCAAGTATAATGTAATATAGCTCAAGTTCATCACTGGAAAAGAACCAAAACACTCACCGTGAGAAGGCAGAGGCATCAGAATGGTTCAGTGCAGGCCTCTCCTTATTCACTTCCTTGTGTGAACTATCCGAGCTTCTTAAAGACAGTTCCAACCCAAAGTGATTCATACAATCATATTTGTTGTTTGAACTTCCAACATTGCAGTTGGGCCAATTGTCAAAGGTGCAAAGCAAATCCCTGACCCCACTAGAGGGTTCAATTAGTTCATAATTGGAGCTGCTGGGAGTTCCACTAGTGGGATTAGCTTTTACTTCACCAATATCTGCTTGGATATCTTCATCTCGAACCATAGTTTTAGCAGACACATGTTCCTCTCTGAGTCTTGAGGCAACTGAGTTAAGTGCTTCATCCAAAGGTACAAAATCTGACCCAAATGTACCTGAATTCTCTGTAACCAATTATTTATTAGATAGGCCCTGCTAAAATTACTAGGGTAAAAAAAAAAAAATTCCATAGAAGCAATCAAGTGGGAAGCAAGATAATATAGTATACCTTTAGATTCACTCTCATGCACAACAGATTCATTGTCCAATCTATCACAATCTTCAAGCATTTCGATATCTGTATTGCTCAAATTAGAAGCACTGCCATACTTTAGCTGTGAAATATCCTGCATAGTTTGAATGCATGCACTTTCAGCTTTCAAGTAAGGAGTTGTACAAGAGTTCTGCACATAAGGTAGCAAAACATGCAATCTGCACATGAGACTCCAAAAAGCTAGCCTATTCTAGAAGGAGGAATATTTGAACATGTGTCCCCGACTACATATATCTAATACACTATTTTTTTTTTCTTCTCAACTGTTATGCAATGAAATAGACTACTCAAAAGGGAACGGCTTTGATACTTGGTGATTTGAAATTGACTAAATCATTGATTACTTTCGCATTTTGTACCATAACCAGTCTCAGAAACTAGCTAAAATTAACAATATACTGCATCATTCTCAATATACCTATAGCATCTTTCATGTCATAACTCATAAGTACAACGAATACCCTAGACTAAGTGATTGAATGCAAGATCACTATGTTATTAATAGACTTACTTGGGCATCACTTGCTTTCTCACTGAATCCCTTATTTTTGCGCACACAAGCTGCATAGTCATTTGAATGATTACTTGCTGCATTATTTTCCGAAGTGGCTTCAACTTTCTGTTGCGAAACTGTCAAGTTCTGAGGTTCTTGTTCACTAAGTAACTGTTACCAAAAAAGACCACAAGAAACACTAATCAGTTAAAGACTTAAACTGAAAAAAATACAGAGAATGAATAAAAAAAGTCACTGAAAGAACAGAGCAGAAAAATCAAAACTTACAGCATGCTTTCTCCACACGTGTTGCCAAAGGTTCCTCAGCTCATTCCTCCTGACCGGCTTAATCAAATAGTCGGCTGCCCCTTTTTGCATAAACTTCAAAACCATGTTCACCGAATCTTGAGTCGACATCACTGCATAGTCACCACAAAAAGGTAAGATTCCATTTCCATTTCCATTTTTGGATCAACTGCTATACGAAATCGAAAAAGCAAAATAAGGTAAATTCAACATACTTATAACAGGCATGTGCTTGCAAATATCATGCTCCATAACCAAACTAAGAAGCGCAAATCCAGATATCGATGGCAACTCTGCCTCAGTCAGAATAAGGTCTATCTTACTATGCTTCACCTTTATCATCTCCCAAGCCTTCAATCCATCAGAAACCGAAACAACTGCCCAAAACAAACACAAATCCATTTTCAGAAACCCAAAAACCAACAGAAAGAATCCCTACTTTTTCAACAAACTTAAACTAAAGCACCAAACTTTGTACTCAAACCAAGTCAACTTTCAAAACCCACAATAATATACCTCTGTAATTACATTTCCGAAGAAGGGCAGTGATAATCTGACGAGTAGAGTCATCAGCTTCAACCAAAAGAACCCTAAGCACAGTTGTGGGAAGATAGCTCCCCCACCTCACCACCTCAGTTGAGCTAGCACCACCCTCCTCTTCTTCCTCCTCTAGCCTCTCAATTTTCACAGCCTTCATTTGAATTTCACCCACCATTTTTACACAAAACCCAGAAATCACAAACAGAGTTTAACTGCTTTGGTTGTGTTGCAGTGAGTTGGGACTTGAGATTGATCCAAAACACCTAATCCAAATTTTGTGAGAGAATGAAAAATCTGTAGAGAGAAAAAATAAATCTTGCGGGAAATGCGGGGTTGCTTGTGAGGATTAAAATCAGCCGCTGATTATATTTGAGGGAAATCGAAGGTTGGCTCACAGCCTCGAAAACAGGGGAAAATATCTTCGGCTGATCAAAAGGCGGGTCGTCATTGGCTTCAGCTTTAAAGGGGTGACGTGGCTTGTTATTAGCCCTGTTTTTGATTATTCTCGGTTGTATTGATTCGCTACGGCCAGCGTTCGACACGTGTGTGATATTTGTGTACATGGCGGAGGAGATATTTTTTTAGAGGGGATGCCACGTCGGTTTTGGGCTCCGCCACTAGTTCAAATGTCGTGGTTGTGAGCGTTCCACGTGGAGGATTGAGGTTGAGTGGTTGATTATTTGAAATTGGTGAAATGGGTGTGGTTGAAACAGTAGGGGGCACACAGATAAAATAATAAAAATGATAAAAATATAAGAACTTGGAAAGTAACATGATAATGTGTATTCAGAGTATCAAATTCTTTGTTTTGATTAAATAAACGTGATTCAGTCGATACATGTTTTCATTTCCAAATCACAAATAGTAGTACCCATCGGCCGGCTACAAAAGTTTTTTTTTAAAAAGATTTTGAAAGTTTCTAGAATACGCCGGCGCTATCTAGTGTCGAAAAAAACGGTGTTAAAACGAAAAAGAAATATTGTAACTCCCCGTGTCTTGATAAATTCAATTTCACCGAAACCCACTGAAGGGCAATAATGAAACCTCATTATCTTCTAGTGACTTGATTGCATATGGATTCTTTGTCTCCTTATAAAGCTTCTTTATTTCATAACATTAGTTTTGGATCAACCCTTATAAAGTTCCACAATTGAGGAGTCTGATTCAATCCAAGTTCAAGCAATTCAAACACAACACTATCACTTCTGATCCCGATTCTAACTCTGTTGTCATGGTCGACAAGAGCCTCCAAGCCTCCGGCCTTGACACAAAACACAAATTGAAACAACCCCAAACTCTTCCTCCTTTCCCTATCTGCAAACCCAAGCCGCCTTCCGATCTCTCCAGCATCACCAATAGACCTCGACCACCTCTCCTCCCAATCTCTCGAGTCTCGCCTCCTCAGTTTATCCCCCACCCTCGCCGGTTTCTCAGACTTCATCGTCGTCGACATGGACAACGGCCCCAACGACATCTCCTCAGTTTATCTTTGATTTCGAGGTCTTGTTCTTCTAGGTCATGGGTTTGGTTGGAATCGAGTAGGGGAGTGGTGGAGTTGGTGTGGAGTGGTGGAGTGGTGGAAGATCCTCAGTTTTAGCACGAAGGCCAGCCATGAATGGGTGTAGTAAAGATTGAATTTTAATGAGTTTGGAGTAAAAATGGTGGCAACGCAATTGAGATTTTGGGGGTTTTAAGTAGGAAACGGTTGAATAATGTTGCCGAGAAATTTACCGAGAATATTTGGCCGACGTGTTGAGGGAGAGAGAGAAGTTGGTTTGTGGGTTGGATTTGACATAAATGTCATTGAATTGTTACATAACGGAGATATTTTACCACTCACGAAAATTAAGTTGTGAATTTACTTGGTTACCCTTTAAATCTCAATTTTGTGGACAAAATGCTGCCATGTAGTTGGCTCCACTAGAGGTGTACCTATACACAAGCGCATTCCAAAGATTTTATATCAAAATTTAAATCAAAGTCCTCCTAATACAATTTGATAGACATATTATAGTTAAAAAGACTAATTGAAATGAGAATATCGATAATATTGTTAAATTAATAATAGGCGTACTAGAACTTTATTTGGATACTGTTTCATTTAAAAAAAAATTAAGCTACTAGAAAGCCACATGAAAAAATAGGAAAAAGCTATAGCTAGAATTAAATCTTAAAAAATAGAGAGATTGTTGACAGGAGGACTCGAAACCTAGACCAGGTATATGTTGAAAGGTAGGCTTACCATTGCACTATACTAGTTTCATGCTAAAATTGGTGGCCCAGTAATTTTATAAAAAAGGCGATTGGGGTACCCAATAAGACCCTGTGTCTCTCCGCCACTGGGAAAGTTTGGAACTCTAGAGGGTCTAGAGGGAGATGGGGTGGTCGTGGAAAAGAGGCGGCGGTGGAAGTGTGGTGATTGTGGAGGCGGTGTAGAGTAAATGTTTCATAGTGGGGCTATTAATTGTTTAATTGGTCCGAAAAAAATTACTGCAGTCATTATAAAAGATAATTTACTTTTAATGTTCTCTGTTCTTAATTTGTTTTTACTAACTATTAGGTGTGAAACCCATAATGTGAATATGTCACATTATAATCATGATTTAGCGGGAATGTCCTAACAACATTAAGATGGAGCAATGAAAGGCAAATAAAAAACTCCAAATCTATGAAATGCTAGATTCAGCTAGAGCAAAGTAACCTTAGTCTATAAGTTCAACTAATAAGTGACCGATGACAATGTCGAAATAGGCACCGGAGCACATGCAAACACGTATTTTGACGTATTCATAACAACAATAAAGACTTCCATGCTTGGAGAAGCCCCAAGCTCGATGGTATCACCAGCTTCCACAGTAGTCGAGAGTCGAGACCATCTCTTGACCAGCCTCAAGAGTCTCAGCACGCTTAAGGCTTTTCTCTTCTTGAGTTTTCTTTTCCCCATAACATTCTCAAGTTTCTTGCATTTGGCTTTGTTTTTGCTACTAACAGAGCGACCATATGTCTATTTCATAGGTTAAACCACCAAATTTCCATTGACATTCTTGAGCCTTCATACACAAACTCTAAAACTGATCCCCTCGCGCCCTTGACACGCCCTAGCTCCGTCACAGCCCTCTCCTCAAGCCCTCGCGCCATCGCAGTTCGCAGCCCGAGCCTCCCCCAGTTGGTCGTTCCTCTCCCTCACAGGTCGCGCCCTCTCTCCCTCGCCTGAGTCGCCTCCCACACCTTGCCCAATCGGCCGTTCCTCTCCCTCACAGGTCGCACCCTCTCTCCCTCGCCTGAGTCGCCTCCCACGCCTCGCCCAATAGGCCGTTCCTCTCCCTCGCAGGTTGCGCCCTCTCTCCCTCGCCTGAGTCGCCTCTCACGCCTCGCCCAGTCGGCTGTTCTTCTCCCTCGCCTGAGTCCTCTCCCTCAGTCTCTTGTAATTATCTATTCCCTCATCTCTAATTTCTCATTTTCTCTCAGTCTCTCTTGTCTCCATTTATACAGAATTCTTGTTTGAAGTCTTCCTCCATTAATTGATTGTGTCATATATGTGTTGGATTTGTTGTGTTTATAGATGCAATGACGTGTGAGTACTATGATTCAGACGAAGTCAATGAGGCCTCCAGCTACTCCTGTAATGAGCAAACTCAAGTCATTGAACAGACTCAGCCAAGTGAAGATGATGTGCTTTCGAAGAAGAAGTTTGTGCCTTCGAAGAATCCGAGGAGGAAGAGGGAGAAGATGGCCATGAAAGAGAGGTCGAAAGCATGGAGTCATTTCGTAAAAATTGACTTCCCATTATTAGAGATGAAGGATGGAGTGGAGACGGTAGTCGGAACCGAAAAGCGAGCTCAATGTAAGTACTGTCCTGTTCATTTGAAATCTGATCCAAGAGAGAATGGTACTAGTTCACTACTTAAGCATATTAGTTTTCATTGCAAAGGGTATCCTGGTAGGAATAATTTAGAAGAAAGTCAGTAAATTTTAACTAGTGATATGCTTGAAGAGACTTTAGCTTCAAAACAGTGGTCTGTAGATGCATGTCTAGATGCTGCTTGTGTTATGATTGTGTTGGATGAGTTGCCTTTTAGTACAATTGAAAGGCCGGGGTTTAGGTATTTTTGTAGTGTGGCAGTACCAAGATGGAATCCTATACCATGTAGGAAGCAAGTAGTGAAGAATTTCTTGAGCATGTATGATAAAAAAAAAAGAGGCTTTAAGGGAAGAATTGAGATCGCGTTCTGTTTGTTTGACAACAAACACATGGACCTCGTGTCAAAACATTAACTACATGGTAATTACTGCGCATTTCATAGATGATGGATGGAAGATGCACAAGAGGGTGCTTAGTTTTTGTGTTATACCTAATCACAGTGGGAATAGCATAGGAAAAATATTGGAGAACTGCTTGGTAGAGTGGAACTTGGATAGAGTGTTGACTGTATCAGTGGACAATGCAGCAGCTAATAAGGTAGCCATAGAGTACCTAGTAGAGAAGATGAGTGGATGGCCTAAGCCACCTATTTTTAATGGGAAATACATGCATGTGAGATGCTTCCCTCACATTGTGAATCTAATTGTGAAGTCTGGTCTCCGTATAATGGACAAGTCAGTGTCTAGCATTAGAAATGCTGTTAAGTATGTGAGAAGTAGTGGACAAATGATGGAGGCATTTAAGAAATGTGTTGAGACAGAGAAGGTACCATGTAAGAAGATTTGTGTGTTAGACGTGCCAACAAGATGGAATTCCACCTACATGACGTTGGACACTGCATTAGAGTTGAAGAAAGCTTTCTATAGGTTGGCAGATGAGGAAGATGGAAGGTATAAGAATTACTTTGATGAAGATGGAGAGCTTGATGAAGAAGAAGAAGAGGTAGAAACTCCCAATGCAGGAAAAAAGTCTAGAAAAAGGGTAGGACCTCCTAATGCAGCTGATTGGGAGAAAGCAAGTGCTTTTGTCAAGTTTTTGAAAGTTTTCTATGAGGTAACAGTGAGTGTGAGTTGTCACCTGAAGCCTACATCACATAAAGCCTTTAATGACATAGTTACAGCCAAAGCCGAGCTAGATGATTTATTTTACAAGCCCATTGATAGTGATTCAAGTGAAGCGGAGAAGGTATTGTTTGGTATGGCTAACAAAATGAGTTCCAAGTTTAGGAAATATTCTTGGAATTACCAACTTGTTACAGGTAATCAGTGTAGTCTCACCAGCCTTGCTCTTAACACCAGTCACAAGAGGAGCAACTGGTATTGGGGAAGCGAGGGTAGAAGGCAAAAGAGTGACACCTTTTTGCTTGAGCCACCACATTCAACACCCGACATCCCTGCAATGGCAAATGTAGGAGCATCTGCAACCCTAGCTGCAATCCCAGAAAAGGAGTCGGAAAATTGAGGAACAACGGCAAAGAAAGGTGCCACCAACGGTTGTGGTCCCCTTAGTGGAGGATCAACACAAACACATTCACATGAGTAGAGAAACCGCAAGTGCGATAGAACCCTCCAAGCTTATCATATTTGAATCTCACCGCAACCTCCATACCAGAGAAACTGAAGGATTGAGGAAGATATACATGTTGAACCTTATGCGAAAGTGAATGAAGAATTGTACCTTAGCTTTACCATCCGACAGACTTGACTTTTCCATAGATCACGAGGGAGGCGAAACAATTCCACCGTCACAGGCACCATCGATATCATCACGTCCTTCAAAGGTTGCATGCCATCATAAATATCAAGACTCAACGTGCACTTGCCCTAAAACCAAGGACCTATTTCCACGATCTTATCGCGCTCTGCTTCAACTTTGAATTCAAGCACAAATGTCCCCTCTTCTAAACACATAGAAATCCGATTGTGGAGTTCCCATAGTTTGGTAAGGGTACCGATCAAAACCCTAAAATCGACTTTGAGGGTATTGACTGCAGCAGAAAGTGAACGACTTACCGTCAAACACCTCCTATTTAGGTTATGGGTGCACAATTAGCTTTCTTCAAATTCTCATATACCTTTATATTATTATTTACTTTGACAAACTATTGTCGAGAACACCTCCTATTTCCAATTTTTATGCAAATTATGTTGCAACAAACACTTCCTATTCCCTTTCTTCTAGCATAAGCAAAACTTTCATAGCTTACATAGTATTACAATTACCCATATTTGATTGTGTTAATGGTAAAAGTAGTGTGAGTCCTTTATGACGGTGCAAATGCATATTACAATCGCTCATTCATTTGTGTCTACGAACCCCAAATGAACATTTTTTATTTTTTTGAAGGAAAGAAGAAAGGGAGAACTCTGTCAGGGGTCGAACCTCAGTACACTAGTTTCTTAGCCTAATAACATCAAGCCAAAGAAATCTTCGACTTCGCCGCCCGCCAACCCCATTTTCGCCACTCCTACTCCTCCTACTTCACTCTCATCCTCAAGCTCGCTCGCTCTCACTACTTCTCTCTCGTCGACGACCTCCTCATCCGCCTCAAGTCCCAATCTTCGGCTTTTGAGGTGTTCAGGGATGCGCACCGCCATTCTGATGAGGGCGTTTTGCTTGAATGGAGATTTGAGTGTTGCGTATCACTTGTTTAATAAAATGTTTGAGAGGGAGGTTGCTCCGGATGTGGAGTCGTATCGGATTTTTATGCAGGGTTCGTGCAGGAAGGGGCAGGTGGATACTTCTATTTTCTTTTGCATTAATTCAAGTAGCTGAAGCCCCCGTACGTATATATCATGCACAATATAAAATGGTCTTCCAGTTCTACCCTAAATCATAAACTATTCCCATCTGATCGAGACTAAGCCTAGCTAATACTTATACTCACAGACATCACAACCATGGCAACTAAGAATATGATCATGTTCTTGGTTCTGGCTATTAGCACCTTTTTTTGCAATGAGTGTAGTAAATAGGAAAACAGATGGTATGAGACTGGCTCATGAGAAAACCGATGGCGGTGATAAGCGAGGGTGAGAGGTCAATCGAGTTGTTGAAACAATCCTAATGAACACACTCATTTCCTATGCTGAGTTTCTTGATAAAAATAGACAATTAGTTTCTTCCAAAACCTCACATGTACGTATATACTAATCTAGTTTTGCGAACTATTCAAATTAGCAACTTCTGTTCTTACCATCTATGCCTGAATTAAAATATTTGTGGATGTTATATCAAAGAAAATCTTATTAATGTGATGAGACAAGTAATTGAAAAACTTACTCAGCATGGATTAGTGGGCGGAAGGAAAAATGTTGTGAATCCCGTTTGCAAACCGCAAATGCATGACAGTGGCGCTCATTGAATCCCAATAGATCCCAAATGGTAACGACTCTTTCCCCTCCAAAATTAACTTATCCAGTTGGTAATTGTTGTTGCCTATTGCAGTAGTTATAGTAGATATATTTGTCAAATGACATGGTAGGTGATGATTTATTTTTCCGTTGTACTTCGACTGTATGATGACGTTGAGAAGACATATGTTGAGACCTTCAAATCAAAATATTGACATCACTGCAGTTCTAGTCCGGAGACAAGATAGGATCCTTACTATCATTCACATTATTGCAGTTCTCAAGTGGTCGATTTGTTTCTGTATAGATTTCCAAATGATGTGTTTGATTTGCAGTATTTATTTGCTTGCCAGAATCAGTATGTTACTGCAGGGAGCTATAGAGGATACAATTCATTGTCAGCAGTACTCTGAAACTCTCTCTCGGATTGGAGTATAGACACGATTCTGAATAAATGGGGTTGATGGATTGGAGTTAAAGTTGTACAAGTAACAAAAATATCGGAACATCACATTGATATTTTCAGCCATGGTTACACTTGATCACATTGTATCATAAATTTCATGTTAGACTATCCTAAATTCCTAATGATTCATTCTCAAAAAAAAAAAAAGACTATCCCAATGGTTCATTCCTAGATATGTAACGAGAATTGAGTACATCATTTCACTCGGTGCAGACAATCCACCATCCACTTTATTATCTTCTTCTGCTGCTTCGGTGACATGCAATCAGCAAATCCTCCCGGGTTGCTGACGAGAAAGGGAGCCGATGGTCTAAGGAGGGTCACGACAATGTGAGAAATGTGATGTCCGGTCAGCCAACACTTGCATGTAATTTGTTACATGCATTTAAATGACTATAAATAATGAGTCTGTAAAACAACAATATTCAAAATTAGATATATGTTATATTATAATTAGATACTTTTCTTTACTAGGTTCGTTGTAAGGATATATCGATCAAGGTTTTAAAATACATTTGGTTACAATTGTGTGCTTGAGATATAACACGTGTTAATGGTACAAAAAGTTTAAATATGCTTTTGATAAATCGTTAATTTGATTACTGGGAAACTTTTCGTAAATTGCGCATCAACACCGTTTTCATCTTCTTTCTGGCTATCTACAGCCATCTTACAAGTTTCAACCATGAATATTTTTCAAATTTTCTCACACAACTAAATGACTAACTGGTTGTAAGAGTCGAGTTTGAATTGTGCAGCTATTGCAAGAGTGTAGCTTAGTTTATATAGAGGACTATCGTTTCCAAACGCTCATGGTTTTGACAAAATAATGGGTTGAAAAGGTTAATGGTTTTCGCCAGACGATGGGCTAATTAATATTGTATGTGAATTCTCGTAAATTTTGTCAATATTAGGATATGAATGTTCAAGACAATCGTTTCCAAACGTTTCGTGGTTTTAAAAAAACAATGGATTGCAAAGGCTCAATGGTTGTAGCTAAACAACGAGTGAATTAATATTGTGTGAATTCTCGTGATTTTGCCAATATTAGGATATAAATATTTAAGACCAAAGTTTTTCCAAACGCTCGTGGTTTTTACAAGATAATGGGTTGCAAAGGCTGAATGGTTTTCTTTTCAAAAGAAAAAAAAAAGAAGGTTAAATGGTTTAGCCAAACAACAAGTTAATTAATATTGTACATAATTCCTCATAATTTTGAATTTTACAAGGACTAAAATATCCTCGATAACCTCGATATTTCTTCGAAATTTCTGTTTTTTTCAAACATCGATATTAATACTCTTATCTTTCCGATATTTTACTTTTAGTTTATTTTTATCTAAATATACAATTTTTATATAAATTTTTGGTAAAATTTCCATCGATATTCGATATTTTCTCGAAATTTCCATCGAAATTTCTTTTTTTCAAACGATCGATATTTCCGTAATCGTCGATATTTAATACCTTGGAATTTTAGGATATGGTTTTATAAGACTACCAATTTTCAATGCTACCGGTTTTGGTAAAAGAATGGGTTATAATGGCTAATAATTTTGCCAAACAATGAGCTGATTAATATTGTTTGTGAATCCTCGTGATTTTTTTTTTTCGGTTTTAGAATATGGTTGTCAACTTATCTTCTCTTTCAGATACGAGAAACAAATTTTTTTCAGGAATCCCAGAGAATGCTTGTCATGTTTGTTTGTGGAGAAAGATCTGAGAAGCCATGGAGAAGATATGCACAATTCAACGTTCTGGCTGTTGACATAGGCTTAAACGTAGCATCATATCTGCAAGTCGAAGATCTTATACAATTAGCTTTCTCCGATCCTAAATCTGAGACGAAAACTTCTATAGAGTCTAGTCAAACATCGCGTCAAGCACTCTCCTTTTTTCTTCAACATCTCAATATCGATATTCACTTTCTTTCTTTGTCTTCTTCAATTTTGTGGTGTATCCATGTTCATATTGGTTCCAGCATCTATAACAACCAAATCAAGCATAGGCAGCAAAGCCAATAGTCAAAATAATGGTATATCTGAGTAAGAAACTAACGAGTATTGTTATCGTATCACCCACTGGGAAACTACTCTCTTCACTGTGGGTGATACGATATCAGGACACAGTACAGAAGACTGTATATTAAAGGGGGTTATATGAGTAACACATCTCTCCGAAATCACCAATCTAGCTAGTAAAAAAGGTACAACGGTACAACAACATATCTATGGAAAAACTAGGTAAAGATACCAAAACCCCACAGATCAGCCAAATTATGATGCCAATCTAGAACATGGCACTGATGGCAGGCACTGTGGTAAATGGTCACTTGTTCCGGATGAACCTTGTTTACGGCTTCAAGATCAAGCCCTTTCTTTCAGTCCTCTAATTATAATCCTCCGACCACAAAACTCCTGCAAGTGCAATTGCAATAAGCCACATCAAAACAATGAAACAACATTCATATTTCCCAACTCAAATTGGAAGAAAATTCATGTGCATTACCGTTCCATCCAAAGATGTAGCTTTATCTCTCTCTGCAGCCGAAGAGAATGAGATAAACCCATATGCCCTGTTCTTCCCTGCTTTTCGATCATGCAACACTCTGGCACTAGCCACAGTCCCAAACTTGCTGAAATGGCTCCTCAAAGCTTGAGGCTGCACAGCCCAAGCAAGGTTACCAACATAGAGCTTGTAAGGGCTTTCGTACACCAAGTTCTTCACCGGTGTCGAATTCAATGCCTCGGATTTCCTGGTCCTCGGACTCATATGAACCGAAAATCTAACCCTCATCTCCCTCCCTCCAACATCCTTCACAAAAACAGTCACCAAATTTTAAGTCTTATTGAAACTCTAAATTTTAAGTAACAAACACAGAACAGTAGTTATAAGGTTTAGGGTTTAAGACTTACAATCCCATCCAACGCAGCAAGGGCTGCTTTAGCAGAACCTATTGATCCCATTATGACGTAACCACAGCCTCTGCTTAAACCAGTCTCCGGACTCCGGCAAACCTCGACGGAGATAACAGTCCCGTGAGGCTTAAACATCTCCATCAAGTCCTCAACGGCAGAGCTTCTGGGAAGATTGCACACGTACAACTCACACGGTCTTGGCTGCCGATTCTTCTTCTCCTTCTCCATCTCCATTTCCGATCCCTCCTCCCCTGAAACGTCGTCGTTGTGTCTCTCGTACTCAAACTGCTCTTCATACCCATTATCGCCTACCACTTGTTCTTCTTCCTCAGCCACTAAACCCACCGCTGCCGGTTTCTCTTCGACTTCAGCCAACGCCGTCAAAGCCCCGGCTCTGTTGTTCTTTGGGTACCTGAGGTGGTGGTGGTGCTGTGAGGAAGAGAATGGAAAGGAACCCAAAATGAATGGTTTAAGTGAAACTGTGAGTCTGGTCTTAGGGTTGGTGTTGTTTGTAATCCAAGAGGAAGAAGAAGGTGTTGTGTTTAAGCAAGTGGCTGCCATAGCCATAGCTCAACCTACAGAGATAGTAAAATCCAATTTATTTTCCTATATAGTGCTCCGGATAAGATGACAGACAATTTGGTTTGGCTTTTTGGGAGTGCTTCTGTACAAGTGCTTTCACAAAGTAGCGTTTTTATGTGTTTTTTGTTTTTTTTTTTTGAATCTTTTATGCTCATAGACTAATCCGCACCGGGGATCATGTCAAAACGCTTCCTCTCCTGACCACTAAGAATAATTTAAACTCAAATTAACATCAGCGAGATTCAAACTTGGGTATATGATAAATTCTCACACAAATATTCTTACTAACTCGACAAAATGTAGTGGTTTTATGTGTTCTAATTAAGCGTGACAATATACTATAAGTGGGGCTCCGAATTGCTTTAACCCGGCCCATCAAGTCCCACGCTATTCGTGTGTCATAACCACCTTCACTCTTGGTCTTTCAATTCGTTCATACCAGCCATGGAGTCGGATCCTCCGTCGATAAACTTCGGCACGCAAGAGGCACTCGACCACGTACGCGCCCTCACCGACGTCGGAACAATGACGCGCCTCCTTCACGAGTGCATCGCTTACCAACGCGCCTTGGATCTGAACCTCGACTCACTCCTCTCCCGGCGCTCCGACCTGGACCACCACCTCTCCTCCCTCCAGTCCTCCTCCACCGTCCTCGACATCATCTCCTCCGACGCCGCCTCCGTCCTCTCCAACGTCTCCTCCACCTCCGACCTCGCCGACCGCGTCTCCGCCAAGGTCCGCGAGCTCGACCTCGCCCAGTCGCGCGTCAACTCCACGCTCCTCCGCCTCGACGCCATAGTCGAGCGCACCAACTGCATCAACGGCGTCACAAGCGCACTCGACTCCCAGGACTACGAGTCCGCCGCCAGTTTCGTCCGCCGATTCCTCCAGATCGAGTCGGAGTACTCCGATTCCAGCTCCGAGCTGCGCGATCAGCTCATGGAGTCCAAGAAGCTTCTCGAATCCATCGTCAAGAAGAAGCTCTCCGCCGCCGTCGACCGGAGAGAGCATTCCGACGTGTTGAGATTCATTAGGCTCTACACGCCTTTAGGGATCGAAGAGGAAGGGCTGCAAGCTTACGTCACTTACCTGAGGAAAGTGATCGGGATGAGGTCACGGATCGAATTCGAGAACCTGTTGGAGCTGGTGGAGCAGAAGAGCCCGCAAGTCAATTTCGTGGCGTGTTTGACTAATTTGTTCAAGGACATTGTGCTGGCAATCGAGGAGAATGATGAGATTTTGAGAGGGCTTTGCGGCGAGGATGGGATTGTTTATGCGATTTGTGAGCTGCAGGAGGAGTGTGATTCGAGGGGGACCATGTTTTTGAAGAAGTATATGGATTACAGGATGTTGCCTAAGCTTTCGTCGGAGATTAATGCGCAGAATATGAATTTGCTTGATGTTGGTGTTGCTGGTGTAGGGAATGAGGGGCCGGATCCGAGGCAGGTGGAGCTTATATTGGAGGAGATACTGTCTTTGATGCAGTTGGGGGAGGATTATACGGAGTTTATGGTGTCGAAGATCAAAGGGTTGAGTAATGTGGATCCGGATTTGGCCCCGAGGGCTACCAAGTCGTTTAGGAGTGGAAGTTTTAGTAAAGTGGTTCAGGACATTACTGGATTTTATGTTATATTGGAGGGTTTCTTTATGGTTGAGAATGTGAGGAAGGCTATAAGGATTGATGAGCATGTGCCGGATAGTTTAACGACTTCTATGGTGGATGATGTTTTCTATGTGCTGCAGAGTTGCTTGCGGAGGGCGATTTCCACTTTGAATATCAGCTCAATGATTGCTGTGTTGAGTGGCGCGAGTAGTTTGTTGAGTAATGAGTACCATGAGGCTTTGCAACAGAAGATGAGAGAGCCCAATCTTGGTGCGAAGCTGTTCTTGGGTGGTGTTGCTGTTCAAAAGACTGGTACGGAGATTGCCACGGTGTTGAATAATATGGATGTGAGTAGTGAGTACGTGCTCAAACTGAAGCACGAGATTGAGGAGCAATGTTTGGAGGTAATTGAATTTCTTCTACTTTGTTGTTTTCCTGTGCTTAGATTTACTTATTTGCTATATGCAATCTGGAATGCCTACTACATAGAAGTCTTTATCTCACATTTTTAACTGGCTTTCGATCTGGTTCAAAGCCCCAAATGTATATATAGATTCATACAATCATTCCATTACTGCATTATTGTCTTCTAGTGTAGGCAGATATGTACTTGATAGTCCCCCGTAGCTCTCCTCTGCTGTTTACTTGCCTTTTATAATTTTCATTATTGATGCTGCAGTTTGGGGCTTTTCCTATGATCAAGCTATATACTTGTGGCTTGTAATCTTTATAAACCAGGAGAAGGTTTTTTACAGTTGATTTTTAGGATACATATCTATCTCCTCAACTGAGTGTGTTGCATAACTGTTTAATATACTAGATGCTTTGAAAAAAAAATATCTATTGCCTTTCTTCTCTGTATTTAATGAAACTCTTGCTTATGGTAATAGAGGTGAAAAGTCGAGAATCGAGAGAGCTCTGAGTTAACAGTTCTCAGAGCCTTCTGTTACCTGTAGACAGTTATGGGCAAGTATTAGAACCAATATTTGGCTGTCCATACTTGGAAAGTGGTCTTGAGATCATGCAGGTTTTGTTTGAAGGTGTATTGGGCTTGTCAATATGCTGGCTGTATAGGAACTCCCGAGTACTTTACTACCGTACTTCAGTATAGCAAAAATGTCTTCTGTATATGCACTTCTATCTCTTTCTCTATGATTCAAAATGTTTGATCACAAATTATTTGTTTCCTATGTCGAATTTATTCCATGAATAATATTAAACAACATGATGTTTTTGTTACCAGGTATTTCCTGCACCAGCTGATAGAGAAAAGGTCAAGTCTTGTTTGTCTGAGTTAGTGGATATGAGCAACACATTCAAGCAAGCTTTGAATGCTGGCTTAGAGCAACTTGTGGCAACTGTGACACCACGTATCCGTCCAGTGCTTGATAATGTCGCAACCATCAGCTATGAGCTATCAGAGGCTGAATATGCAGATAATGAAGTTAATGACCCATGGGTTCAAAGGCTTCTTCATGCTGTTGAGATGAATGCAGCATGGCTGCAGTCACTAATGACTGCCAACAACTACGATTCATTCATACATTTGATAATTGAATTCCTTGTTAAGAGGCTTGAAGTAATTATGATGCAGAAAAGATTCAGTCAACTTGGAGGCCTTCAGCTGGACAGAGATTGTAGGGCATTGGTGAGCCACTTCTCTGGCATGACTCAAAGAACTGTAAGGGACAAGTTTGCTCGGCTCACTCAAATGGCAACCATTCTCAACTTAGAAAAGGTCTCTGAGATTCTGGATTTCTGGGGTGAGAATTCAGGACCTATGACATGGAGACTGACACCAGCCGAGGTGAGGCGAGTTTTGGGTCTAAGAGTTGATTTTAAATCCGAAGCAATTACCGCCCTCAAGTTGTAATTCCTGCTAAACTAACACTTCTCCTTCGTATTCTTTGTTTTTGAACTCTTCGAAAAAGGTTCATCTCTTCATTCTTTTTGTTACCATTTCCTACAGTTTTGTTCACCATATATCTCTGAGAATTATGTCTTTCAGTAAGATTTCTGTATTGCTTAAGCTCGAAGATGTACTAGTTGTCTTCAGACCTCTAAAACTGTAGAATAGTACTTGATTGCATGTCTTTCAGGCAGATTTCTGTATAGCAGACATTAAATAGTTTAGTTTTTTTTAATGTTTCAATTTCACACATCACTTCATCATTTCAGGAGTTCACACACTCATTAGTGTTAGTATGATTTGCTTATTTTGTATTGTTATTGAGAAGCTTTCAAGTCTGGTTACTGTATTGCAGCATTTTAGTTGGCAACACTTCTTTCACGGTTCTCATTAAGTTCAAAATATTCATGTTTGTACTTTTTGCTGTCATATGCTAAGATCATCAAATAGTTCAATCCAAATTTTAAAGTTTCAGTTTTATATTTTCTACAGAACCAATAACAGTAATTATAGAAAACACAATAACGTAACATCTATGGATTTATTCTCTCGTGCGGTTGAGATCCCGAATTGAAACAAGGCTCTCAGTGTAAACTCCAACTCTACCAACTTTGCCAATTCCATGAACTGATAAATTTGGGAAGCTATCAGGATCTTCTCCATCAAAATCGTACAGAACTATTCTTCCTCCAAAAACCATCAAATCATGAGACTCAATCCAGAAACCAGTGTGATAACTCAGCATAAGGGATGGAGACCCTCATTTTGGTCCACGACTCTCTCACTCCATATTCCTTCATAACCCAGAACTCATTATATGTTTTTGCACGATGGAGATCGGTTGACACAAATGCTACGTATAGCCAATCTCTGAAGGCCCCTAGTTTCACTAATTGACCGCTGTTGGACAGTTCAGGCGGTAGAAGAAGTCCAAACCAAAAGCTGCCTCCACAATCATCATCTCTTTCACAACATCTTCCATTCTCACCAGCTCAATCTCTTCACATAACCCCTGAATTATCTTCAACCGAGTTATTAGGTTCGCCTTTGTCTTCCATCGACCTTGTTAGCACATCACTTCAATTTTCTTTTATATCTTTTGTGAATTGTATGAAATGCTTTGATATTGTCACAAACCCCATAGAATGTCGAGGAGGATCGACCATTTTCCCACGTCAAGTGAACCATACCTCCAAGCAAAAATTGATGTGATAATTTAGAAACCAACATCCCTTCAGGGTATATTGTCGCAATTACAGAAAGAGTGATAATTTAGAACCATCACGAATGACCAAAATTCAAATGAAAGACCCAACCCTAAACACAAGTATCCTGCTTCCAGTAGAAATGCAAATACTATCTTTTTAAGTGATATGAGAACTGCTAGCAGTAACTAAAATTTTATAGCATGCATCTAGGAACAGAGAAATAGCACAAGAGGATTGCTAAAGGTCCAACAAAGATTAGACTTTGGCAGTGCCCTGAGTGAATTTAGGGTCCTCACATCTGTAGCGGCCATCAGGCCCTATTCCAAAGCCTTTAGGATCGGCAAACACATTCTCCAGCAGCTGGCTGCGAGGTGGGAGCGGGCTCTCGTCGGCAAACTCAACAGCATCCTCAAGCACCTCATCTATCTTCTTATCTATGGCCTTCAACTCTTCTTCACTGGCTAGCTTGTGCTCAAATATGTATTTTTTCAAGGCTGTGATGGGGTCTCTGGCAGCATAGCGTGCCTTCTCAGCTGGCAAATTAGAACCAATATGGTGGTTAATATATAAGAACCTCAATTAAATGATGTGAAAAGAACTGAATCAAGCATGCCAGGTGCAAAAGTCTGGTAAAGAATAATGATAATACGATATCTGGTGTTCAGAATACTGATAATATGATATGTGGTGTTCAGAGTTTAAGTGGACAAATGAAAAGACACGTATCTTCCGGGAAAAAAAACACTTCACTAAGGCTCGGGGAAAATGGTTACATCATGGGGAAACATACACAATAGGACTCCTCTGATAAATGATTTTATCAGCTGATAGAGGTCCTAAGAAATCAGAAACTTTGTAATGCCAGCCTAGTAAAGCCAAAGAACATGCTTCTTCAAGATAAAAGAAAAAGAAAAAAAAAAAAGCAGATACCCAATACCCAAACAGCAAAAGACCTATCTACTTTATTTGGTTGTGCCACAATAAACATCATGTAATTGAAAACTAACCATCACTGATGTTATAAGAGAATCCAAATGAATATGATTGACAGGAATGGGTTAAGTTGGCTCTTAAAATGTACAAAAGAGAAGCACTAGGAGGAAAGAAAGAAATCAATTACTCACCAGGGTCACGGAGCTCATCAGGATCAGCTAATGAGTGTCCTCTAAACCTGTATGTTTCACATTCCACCAAGGTCGGTCCCTCTCCTCTCCTGGCCCTCCCAATTGCCTCCTTTGCAACTTCCCTCACCTTCAAAACATCCATCCCGTCCACATGAACACCAGGCATACCAAATGCAGGTCCCTTCTTCCAAATTTCAGGATCAGAAGTTGCCCTCAAATGCGACATTCCAATAGCCCACAGATTGTTTTCCACAACAAATACAATTGGCAATTTCCACAATGCCGCCATGTTCAAACATTCAAAAAACTGGCCATTGTTAGCAGTCCCGTCTCCAAAAAATGCCAATGTCACGTGATCACAGTCTGCCTGATTCAAAACCTCCCTCCTATATTTAGAACTGAAGGCTGCCCCTGTAGCCACTGGAATCCCTTCACCAATAAATGCAAACCCACCAAGCACATTGTGAGCTTTCGAGAACATGTGCATCGAACCACCTTGTCCCCGGCAACAACCAGTGGCCTTTCCGAAGAGCTCACTCATGACTTCACGAGCAGGGACACCCTTACTCAAGGAGTGAACGTGATCACGGTAAGTGCTCACCACGGTATCTTCCTGCTTTGTAAGCTTGATGAACCCAGTTGACACAGCCTCTTGGCCATTGTAAAGGTGAACAAACCCAAACATTTTGCCTCTGTAATACATCTGAGCACACATGTCCTCAAAAGCTCTACCCAATACCATGTCTTCATAAAGCTCCAAGCCTTCCTCTCTTGTTATCAGCTATATACACAAAAAATTCAAAAAAACATACAGTCTAAGACACTGTTTGTTTCATCAGAAAACGTGGCATCATCTTAAGAAACACTAGTGAAAGAGAACTCAAATGGATACTTCTAAATCCCTTTGGAACTTAATTAGATGTTAGATGTGATAACAAAGTTTCCCTTACATACTCACATCAAATTGATCTAAACCCCCAAGTTGTAATCTCGATCTAGACAAAGAACTCAGATGGGTACTTCTAAATCTCTCTCAACTTTATAAAACGAATACAATGAAGTTTGATGGACTTTGAACATTACACTAAAATCAAATCAAATTAAACTAAATGCACCAAAGTTGAAATTTTCAGTCAAAATGTTGGATCAAACAACTTGATTGAGCTCTATGGTTACTTCTACATCTCTCTCAACTTACTTAAACGAACGCAATGAAGTTTGCTGGATTTTAAGCATTACACTCGGATCAAATCAAATTGAACTAAATGCACCCAAGTTGAAATCTTGATCGGAAATATTGGACCAAACAAATTGATTGAGCTCGAGGCTTTCTCCTACATTTCATTATACTCGATTAAAATAATGCAATGAAAAGTTTGCTGGACATGAATTACACTCGAATCAAATCAAACTGAACTAAATGCACCCAAGTTTCAAATTTTGACAGAAGATTTTGGATCAAATCACAGCTCTAGCAAATCACTCATATTCCAAACTCCAATTCTCTTATATTCCAACCATGCAGGGCAAACCAAACCAAACCAAACCATCCAAACAAAACTCAATCAATCAAAGAAATGAAATAAGAGTGAATTACCAGATTGGTGGAGGCCTTGGCCTTCTTCTCCTTGACAGCCTCGGAGACCGAAACGACGGCGGATCGGCGCTGCGCATTGGGCTTGGCCGCAGCTACAGACCCATGTCGGAACTTACGTGTGGATCCCAAAAAAGATGGAGTCTTTGAGATGAGGAGAGAAGAGGGTAGCTTGTCATTGTTGGATCTGGCGGCGGTGGTGCTGAGGTGGAGGGGCTGAGTGGTGGCGGCAGAGAAGGACATGGCTTCTCTGTAAAACTGGTCTCTGTTTTTTGGGTTTCAAAAGATGAATGAAGAGGAGAAAGGAAGAGGGAGGAGTTTAAGAGGAGAAGAGAGGGCGGAGGGAACGAGGGAGAGGGGCTTGGAAATAACCGCCTAAAAGAGCGTTGGAAATCCACCCAACTCAATGCCTCTGCGGAAGACTTGTGTGTGTCTTGTTTGCTATTTTAGGGTCATTTAGGGGCCTTGTAATGTCCGAGAGAGAGTCCATTATTGTTTCTTGTACAGTTGGGGATTTATTTGGAGGAGAATGGTTATGATGAAGGATGTGAGGCAAAAGATGAAAGGAGAAAATAATAATGTGAGATTGTGTTATTTGGAGGAGTTTTGTGTTATTTACATACATGTTCGGGTTGTGATTGTGACCTTGTTTGTGGATCTTTGGATGAGGACTAACAAGTGTGTGAGAACTGAGAACTACTTTCTTTTTATCACTTGGGGGATGATAAATCAGCTATCTAATTTTCTCAAAATTATTGTCTGCTAAGGGAGCAAATGTCGTTTTAGTAAGTCTATGTTAAAAGTTGTTCAACTAAGCAAGGTAATAAACGCGTCATAAACTCATAATATAATTTACGACTGTAACAGAATGTTAACCTGAGAAGTGGGTAGCTCGGCATTGAACACCATTCCAATGTCCTCTTGAACCAAATGCTTAAAACTAAATGTGTACAGTATATATTGTCAGTACCTTGATTTAGATGTTAATAAGGGTCCATAGCTCAGTGGTAGAGCATTTGACTGCAGATCAAGAGGTCACCGGTTCGAACCCGGTTGGGCCCTCTATTTAATTGTATGTTTTTTCCACTATCACTTGATTTTTTTATTTTTGTGTTTTTAATAAAACTGAAACCTATATATTAAAACCTCTCAGACACCGTCCCCGTCTCTCATGCAAATCGCAGGTGATATGAAAGCTTCATTGTTTTTAGTCCTTTTATGAAAAAGAACAACACCCAGGTCAGTTTATCTAATTCCTTTCCAGCTCTTCATTGCTTTTCTTTTGCTCCGCGTTTCTTTGAACTTTGATTCCTTTAAGTTTCTGATAGAAAGTTCTTGAATCTGGATTGCCTTGATTTCCTTTGATTTTGGGTCTCCTATTAGAATGTTACTTATTTCATCTTGGGTTTTTGGTTCTGGAGAAGTAAACCACATCCCTCTCTTTAATGTTCCAATGTTGATGATTTTAGATTCGCATATTAGGCCACATCCTTCAATTTTAGATTGCTGATTAATTGTTTCCAGTAAAGTTTGGATTTTTAGTATAGTGTGGGCTAAAATGATAGCTCAATGTAGTATTGGTTCCAAGCCTTCAAAGTGCATCTACTTCTTATGATTGGTTTTGAACACATTTTTGTTTTTGGTTTCTGCATTTTTGTAGGTTGAGGTTAAGAATATGAATTTCTTGGATTTTTAGGGCTTATGAAGACCTGCAGATAAGGAAAAGGAGAGTCTTTTAGTTGGTTGCTACCGTCTCAACTGGTGAGAGTCTTTTTTCTTTTGATAAGATCCACTTCTTCCTTTTATAATATCATGAAATGGCTAGTTAGTGTATCCAATGTTAATGTTTCTTCGATTTCTTGTTTTGTAGAGTAGTGGGAAGAAACAAGTGAAATTCCAAAATGCTTCAACAGCAGATTGTACAATCCTCAGCTAGGCTAGGCCTATCGAACCCCAATTCACCTGCTCTTCAAAACCCTACCCCTCCAAAACTCCCGTCCCAGCAGCAGCCTTCTTCTGCTTCGTCTTCTTCACAGCTTCCCAGTCTCTCCCCATCGCTGGTCTCTCTTCTGTCACCCCTCCCAAGAGCACAATCCCTTCTAGTTCAAATGGCCTCCCTCGCGTCTAAACTCTTTGAAGTTTCCCCTAATCGGTCCCTTTGGCTCAATACATTCCGTGGTTCTCTCCCAACCTTCCTTCCCTCCCAAACCCAATCGCAGTCCTCAATCCTGCTTGAGAACTGTCCTTCCTCCACCAAAGATGTCCTCTCCCAGTTCACAGCTCTTCAAACCCAACTCTTTGAAGCTGTTGCTGAACTTCAAGAAATTCTTGATCTTCAGGACGCTAAGCTGAAAATTGCACGCGAAGTCCAGTCCAAGGATGCCTCACTTCTTGCATTCTCCAAGAAACTCAAGGATGTGGAGCAGGTGCTTGATAGTCTTGTTGATGATTACTCATATTTGTCCCGGCCGAAAAGGGTAAAAGTGGACGACGGTTCAGAAGATGATTCATCATGCACTAGTACTGTTTCATCTCAGTTGAACTTATCAGATATTTTGTCATATGCACATAAGATAAGCTATACAACATTTGCACCACCAGAATTTGGGGCTGGACAAGCTCCTCTTCGCGGATCACTCCCACCTGCCCCACAGGAGGAGCATATGCGTGCTTCTCAGCTATACAATTTTGCAAACCTGGATGTTGGTTTGCCCAAGACATTAGACAGCACCGAGAAAACATTTGAAGCAATCATGGAGCCCCCACCTCTTGCGCCTACAGAAGCCAATCAAGCTCCAAATCTTGGTGCGCTTTTTCCAAATATCACAATTCCGTCTGGTTGGAAACCTGGGATGCCTGTGGAGTTGCCTGCTATGCCCCCTGGATGGAAGCCTGGGGACCCAGTGCCTTTGCCCCCAGTGGGATCTCTTCCAGTTCCTAAGGTCGACGAGCAACAGTTACGTTCTAGACCTCAAGCAATGCATAAAGCGCAAGAGCCAATACAAGTTCGGCATGTTATACTGGATATTCCTGAAGTTGATGATAGCGATTATAGTAGTGATGAAGAAAGCTCTGAAGACGATGATTAGCAGATTGTCCTGTGGTTCTGACTTCTGAGTGCATATGTGACTCGGTTTAGTATTCCATTTACATTACCCTACAATCTTAATTTTGGTATTTCATGTATATTCAAACTCCAGTTATTTTGAGTATCAGTAGGTGCACTTGGTCTTTCCATCTCCAACTTTTTTTGGAGTTGATCAAGAGATGAGAGATGAGAAAACTAGTATTATTGTTGGCAATCTTTGATCTGAATTCTGTATTACGCTTTGGAAATTCATTACTCTCAGTTCAGTTAGGCTTCTCGAGCATTCATCTTCATGAAACAGTAGACATAGCTCAAGCAGGTCTATTGGTGAATCGCAAGTCTCTAGGACACACATTACACTGAACTGTCTATTCCTGAGTAACATAGCCATGTAGGACATTCTTCTGAAAGTTGAATGGAGATTCCCCAGTAACATAGCTATTTAGGACAAAATCACCAAAAATCCAGAAAAAGTGAGCCAGAAGCTGGAAGGAATATATTTGATTTACAACAAAATGGCAGATGCCTTCCTATAAATCATTTACAAAATTTTTGATACTTTACAAAGTAATTACATCAGATCTAAATAGAAACACACAAGGACTACAAGAATTACAGGAAACGGAGGGAAAACTGGTTAAAACTCAGCTAGCATGGTTAGTGGTTTAGTGCCTAATAAATATAATGGACAGCCTCAGCAGAATCCAACTCCAGGACTGTTACTTGTTAGTTGTACATCGCAATAGTGTCATCGCCTGCTGATCTTGTCCTTGCCTGGAAAATGAATGGATATCTCTACACGTTAGAAATGTAAACCTTTCACTCACATTTTCATTACGTTTACAGGAGATCTATGAGATACTTACCATTGCCAAATAAGTTTGTTTTCAACGGAAACCGAAGAGATGATCCTTTCAATTTCACCTCCCTGAGGTGCTTGATTTTACTTTGTTTCACTGTTCTCGCAAGATCGCTACTGCTCTCTCCTGGTGACAGAACAGGTCCGTGCTGAACCTTTTCATGGTACACAGCCGGTGGGGCAAGTCTCAATTGAGGCATGTTTTCAATCTCGACTAGTCCACTATGTTTCTGCAAATTGGTCAACATCTCAAACTGCAATATCCAAGTTCAGTTTCTCAATTAGCTTCACGTACCAAAACTAAAGAAAATCAAAATGAATATAATAACAATGATAATAAGTTGTCATACTCGTGAAATTTGCTGAATATTCTCAGATGCGTTGCTTTCATGTAGGTGAACAATTGCTCCATGAGTGTGTTGTGTTCTTGACGAAAACTCATTTACCAAACTCTCCTCTGCAAGAACTGACTTATTTTTGGACCTCTGAGATTTCTTCTTTGGCATACAAACAGGACATCCGGAGGATGAGCTACGACTTGATGTTTCACTCTCTGAAACTTCGCATTTAAGATGTGTTGCATGACCACAATTGAAAATGCGAATGTAGCTGGAAGAGTTCTTGTCCAGAAGGCAATCGCATATGCAACATTTTCGGTTGCGAGGAGCATACCCATGTGAGGCTCCTTTCTTGAGGACGCTCATAGTATAGAATGTATCATCTTCTATCAGGGACTTGGCAGTATCCTACATGACCGATAAGAAGAGTTAAAGCCAACAGGAAAGAACAAACATAAATCAACATAAAGCTTCAGAGCAAAAAAATTAGATATCCAGAGTCTAGAATCGAAATCCAGTCGGTACAAAAACTAAACATATCGCTCAATCAGTAGTGAGCATAAGAATGGAGTGCTGTTCAGTGGCCCTAGAATACAGCTAGAAATCAATCAACTGCATAGCTTACTGCTTCTATCTATTCAGCAAATATTTTAAATGCAAATGACAGTTGTAGCTTTGACAATCAACTTTTGATGAGAAAATATTTACTAGGAGAAGAACAATTTTAAGTCACCAACATGACGTAGACGATTAATTTTATTCATATACAAATACTTTATTCATACTCATTACCTTAAAGTACACTTCACACGAATGAGTTTAACACAATGATTCCCTTAAACAAGATTTAGCATCATGTACATAACTAGCATAAATGAGATTAAAAGGAAGTTGTTGTACCAGTATTCTTCTTTCGAAACCATATGTGCTAAGCATCCCCAATATTGTGAATTTAAAATCACCAAACTCCTGGCTACCATTGTCAGAAAGGAGCTTTGACATGATAGTTGGAAGACGAACATATCCTATCATGCCCTCAACAATCTCCTTGATGAACCGAGAAAATAATTTTCTTAAAACATCAAAACATTTATGGGGCTTTGGGATTCTCCACTTGATTATGGAATTCATCTCATCCTCTTGTGAATCCAATGAATTGGTTACCATTCTGTTAGGATCTTCTCCTTTAGATACTGTACCAGCAGTAAATGAATCCATTAAGGGCTCACAAAACCTGTATTGCAAGTAGGAGAATGATTAGTCTTCACTAATTCCATGATCATGTACTGCATGACTACAAATTTGCTTCATGGATCTTCCCTAGACAGATCATAAAGAGCACGAGAACCAGTTTCTGAAAGTTATGCAAGTACTTTTTATAGTCAACATAACCATAAAAAGCTTATTTACTTTCTTTTTTTCTTTGGGGGCCCAAAAAATGCTGAAAACCACATTATGGCAAGTAATCGTGCACGAGTACAGCTTAGCTGAGACCAAATTGAAAGAACTGAACTTACGAGTCAAGTAATCTGAACCAGAGAGCCTCTGATTCATCAGGATTTAAACGATGGGTGTTCCGTTGGCACAATCCAATACAAGCATGCAGTATACTCTCAATGTCACTCACCTGAAATAGAAAAGCTTACAATCATACATAACAGTTCAACGAATCTATAGAAGCATAAAAAAGCCCAACGACATGCTAGATTCAAACTGATATTTACTGACCTCCTCTACTTTTAAAGCATTTCTCAAGTATTCTGTACTAGAAGAACCACGTGATGTCCCACTTGAACCTAGACTTCCAACAGCATTTTCAAGCTTGATGAATTTGTCATTGAGGGTGGAAAGTGTAAGTAAAAGTGCACTCCCAACATCACCAACCCTTTCCAACAAGAATGATGAAGCATCTATAATCGCATATTTTTGGCAGAGGCGTAAACAGTGCTCCACACGATAGCTATCAAAAGTCTCTAGAAACTTGAGAACTGATTTGTGTTCGAACTGACATAACAGCTGCAAAAGTAAAAAATAAAACATGAGAACCTGAGGTTGTATCACAACGAGTGGTCCACAAGTAATTTGGAAGTAATGCATAAAGGCTGCAATGCACCAAAAACAAGAAATAACTCCCTCACTCACTCTACCTCCAAATTAAAAGTCGACCAGAGTGAATATATTAAAATTAATTACATTAACCAGTGCAAAGAGATTGGAGAACAGTGGACACACTTAAAGTTCACGTAAACTTAGTTAAAAATAACAAAGATCACAAGTTTACGAAGTGCTCACCTCTAAATAAAGCTCAATCATATCATCAGTCACATTAATAGGACTCTCACGCAAAAGCTGTGGGAAATTCGAGACCCTTTCCAAGAAAGCCTGAGCTCCTTTTGTTTGATCCTGTACTCTCATAAGATTATCATTCCTTAAACTTGAAAAGTCGAGGGTGCCAGATAAGTGAACTTCAATCACTGTTTTTAAGTAAAGGAAAAGGCTTTTTGGATGGGCGCGAAGTTCAGATAGGATATGAGAACCTTCTTCACTAAAATGGTCCATAACCAAGAAGAGTGCACCCTCTCTACATAGGATTCAGAAGACGTTAGATATTAAATAACGAATGAGGAAGAACTCCAATTAACATGTGAAAGATGAAAAGGTAATGAACATTCATGATAGGAATACCTGTCTAAGTTAAATAGCTCTGGAATTCGAGAAATAACTGCTGATCGAAAAGCAGCACATTCATCGTCAGTCAACTGTACCAATGTTTTGTTGATAAAGGCAAAGGCATGAATGGGTTCAGCTGCATCTTTCATATAGCAATCCAGGGCAGCAATATACTGATGTCTACTGGTATGTATTAGGCCACATACCTAAAAGACATCAAGAAACTTTGTAGTGAGTAATACTAAAAGATACAACAATATTAAAAAATAAGACAATTGAAGATATACCTGGTAAAATTGTGCTTTCTCACATAGCTGTAACACAGAAGATGAATTCCAATCAGTCTCAGGCACTACCTCAAGAAGACCAAGAACCTGCTTCTCTCTTCTTTTTGAAGTCATGCCATCTCCAGATACAGAAGATGGGGGGAAGTTATTCTCTGATGTCAAATACTCCAAAATCTGAGACAGTACAGTCCTTGAGACATTAGCTTTTCCACATGCAACATAAAAGGCAATAAACTCAAAGAGATGATCAATGTCTTTCTTTGAAGGCCACTCTACTACTGATCCAGGGTCAACACTGCTAACAGATCCATCGTTCTGGGGAACATCCATACTAATAATGTGAATAAGGGTATCAATTGTATTCTGGACCAACGCATCCTGACTTTGAGACATTGAATTATCCCCATACTGAAGCTCTGTAACTGCATCAGTTGAATATTGAGAAGAGGAGACGGATTTCAAGATTTCATCTTCTGTGAAAGCACATCTCAGAACATCTAAAGTAGCTTCAGTGTCTAGCTCTAAGAGATAATAAAGGTTGAGATATTCTCCCGGGAATATGCTTGAGAGTGGTCTTGAATTAGGGGCATCAGAACCCTCCAATAAAAACTGCAAAAGTTCTGTCCGGAGGGATGGCAAGCGTGAAGGATGAATTTTTCCTTGTCCTGCAAATAGATATGATTGATGCAAAGTTTCTTAATCTGAATAAAAAAGGTAAAGCCTAAAAATTATAGAAACTGTTCCAGAGTGCTGGTAGTCTTCATCCCCTCATACTTATTCTGCGACATTTAAATATCTTTTTCCGTAAATTACTTCCTAACCCTAGCTATTTCTGCATAGGTTTATCATTCAAAGGAATATCCTGCTAGCTTCCTGTGATATTGAAAAGGCCTAACATGAAGTCAAGATTATACCTGGTGGGAAAGCCAGGCCCGAAAAGCAGTACTTCAAATAAACTAGCATCCTGTATCTGCAAACAAGAAGAGGTAAAATGAGACCATGGAAAGTCGAGTAGCAAAAATAGCAAAAAGATAAACTGAAATATATGAAACAACTCAGTATATGCTTCTAGCAAGTTAATCAATGAGAACAAAGATTTGGTACGATGCAGCAGGATGAAAGGAGAGGAAAGTTAACTAGTACAACAAACGACTTAAAACATTTCAAACTCAAGTGATTACAACATAAGGGTAACATGTCAAGGAGATCATACCCAAGGGCTATGGCACCTTCTTTTTGACTATTTCGCAAGACAACCAAAAGCTCCTCTAACGGTGACCTGAAATCATTCAATCCTTTATTGAAAAGATACACCAGGGCACTATATAACCCATGTTCCCGGCATAACCTAACAACCTACAAGAAAGGAAAGTGTAATGTTAGAGGTGAAAATTTAAAAGAGAGATTAGTGAACAAAAATAGCAAAATTCTGAAAGGTGAAAACCTGATTGAAATCCAATGAAGAAATATCCATGTGAAGGACACATTGTTCAACACGCTGTAACCACCCTTTGTGGCTGTAGTGTTCTACTAGAGCTTGCATAATCTTAGAAAAGGGGAAGGGTAAATATGTCATTATGTAGATTGTAGAATAGAGCTGCCAATACAGCCAAAATAATTGAACACTATGAATTACCTCAGGTGGAAGGGAACCGAGCATGTCTTTCAATATATAAGGCTCCAATAGTTCCAAAAATGTGTCTGAATATATTTAAGAAAAATAGATTAGTAACATGCAATAGTGGAGGAAAAGACTAATTTTGTATGTAAAGTACTTCTAGCTATGAAACAAAGTACATACATCAGATGCTCCAAATACAAAGAACTATAGCTGACACAAGCTGTAAGCAGAACAACTCCTAGAACCTAATTGCCTTGTTTTTATGACATACTAAAGTATTAGTCCAGTTACCATCGCATCAGGAATGGAGGTTGAGATGCAGGCCTTTATAGACTTAAAAATGAAAAGTTTCAACCCATAATGCATAAAGTATACACTTTAGCCTTTAGCACAACGTTTAACATGAGTTGTAGTAAGATAATAAAATTGGTATTTTTATTTTATGTATAGTCACAGGCACGCTTCTTAAAATGCCAGAGATTCTATCATACTTGGTAGCAAAATGGACTACTACCTCTTCATAGGATATGAAATTCAAGTGATTCCCATATTTTTCACTTAAATAAACTAATTTTCAATCCATAGATACAAGACTTCAGAAAAGAAATGCATGAAATCATTAAATGCAAAAGCAAACTGGATTGATAATACCTCTCTGTTGAACTGCTACAAACTTCAAGAAGATTTCATCAAAAAGTATGTCAGTCCTCTTTATATGGACACAGAATTCGACTGCAACCCCACCAACACGGGTGTATTGCTCTTTTATTTCGGTGTGCACAGAACTACTTTGTCTGTTTAAGTCATCAACTTGATCCATTTTTCCGATCTGGTTGCAGAATGCTACTGAAATATAAGAAAAAACTTCTTCTACATATGACAAAAGCAATTCAACCAGGTAGGGCATTATGGCCTCCTGTACAGCATCCAGAGTTCTGGGAAGATCAACGACACCATGAGCTTGGCCATCATAAATTGTCATGGCCATATTCAAAGAACCCATCCAGTCACCAGCTCTCCGTAAAACCTCAATCCGTTCCTTCCATGGGAGAAGCCGGGAAACAATAAGATGAGTAGGCCCAAGTACATACACAGAAGCTCCTCTTACACCTATGCAATTGTTATAAGCTTTTTCAGGGTTTCCAAATACATTGATGAAGTGAGTATGATAAGAAATGAGATCATCCCCTCCAAAACCATCGAGAGAAAAACTTGTTTGGTGAATTACAGTTCCATCCTTTGCAAATAAACAAAGTTGTCCAGTTATCGTGAGAACCACCAGCATCTGGAGACAAAAAATATACCCATCATGTTGTGAACTCAACTCGACTCCTACACCATGTACAGAGCTCTTCTAGGCAGAACAACATAAATTCAGCTTAATAAAAAAGCAATAAATAGACGTGCATACCTGATCATCCAACCAAGCCACACCTATGGCTGCACTTTCAAGAGACCATTTGCCATATAATTTCAGCTCTGATTTGACTAACCTTGCAACCTGAACTTTCCGATCCCAAGCCATTGCGAGTAATGAAACTCTTTCAACTGCCTCAGTAGGCATATTCTCTAATACAAATGAGTTAACAAATAAGTAAACCCTCATCTTAGGAATCCGTCAACTGGTTATTTAACAGAGAAAGTCAAACCTTACCACTATTAGTAAGGGAATTATGCAATTGAGTTGTACATTTCCAAGCAGTACACGGCATAGAACCCTCACGAACCCCATCTGGTTTAGAAAGTTGTGCATAGACATGCAAAGTGGGAGTTAGTCTTACCTGCAAAGAAGACACAAGGTTTAACACATTGTGAATAGATAGTGAAAAAGGAGGAAAACATCAATAATCAAAACTTAAGGTACATGGAATTCACTCTATCATCTGAGGGCTTCATACCACCAGAGCATTTTGATGGGTGACAAATACGACCACACCTTCTTCAAGCAAAGAGGATCCTTCATTGAAGAGTTTCCAACCTGCATCCCCTCCAACGACACCGCCCATCATACCACCAATACTGCTGCCTGAACCCGTAGCACTTCCCTGAGAGGAAAGTGACGAGCTTCCACCCAATTCATCAATGACGAGTGGTGAAGCTGACAGCGTCGTGCCTGTTTTTTGTCCATCTAGAAGGCACTGTTCCAGTGAAGATAAATAAGATAATCAAGTTTGATAGATTACATTGTTGGAAAATTACGCATCTATGCCTACATCTATCAGCAATGTCAAATAGTGATTTACCTGTGTTTTGACGGAGAATCTATTAAGCAGGGGAACCACAGAGAAGGAATGTAGCAGTACTAGACCCTTACTGTCACCAGTAACTGCCTTAAAATTACGGGTAACCTGAGAATCTTGCCCCAAGAAAAAAGTATGTACAACTGGAGCTGTATGTTCCCCGGTAATTACTTTGGCTGCGGATGCCCTCTGAACATCCCAAACTGTAATGTGACCGTCGGCGTATCCAGCTAAGAGTAGATCCCCTTGCTGATTGAAGGATACAGAAGATACCGCAGCATAAGATCGCTCTCCTTGCAATCCAAGAAATAGCAGCTGGAAAATATAATCCATAGTTGATTAATATGAGCTAACTATCTCAAGTCAAATGATGGATAAAACTACGCTTAAGGAATAAAATATGGAAATGCGGCTTGAAATGTAAAGAATTAAAAGCAATAAGAGCGAGTTAACAGAATGTAACCTTTGCATCCATGTTGTCAGCATTATAAGGAGAGTATCTACTGGGGACAACAATGACAACCCCTCTTGACATTCCTATTGCAATGTAGTTACTATGAACTCCCAGTACTTGCGGCGAACCATGATCACGCCTCAAAGCCGGAGAAGAAAGGGTCCGCGTTATGGTATTTTTAGCATCAACATTAAAGTATCCCAATGTGGTGGACCCTCTCCGAACTCCCTCAAGCCTCATGGGTTGAGCAGCAGCACCCTCTTCCCAGTCCAAAGCAGTCGAAGCTTGTTTCTTCTCCAGCTCTTCAGCTATTTCGAGTGGCTTCCTCAACTTCTTTTCGGCTTTTTTACTTATCCTCCTGCTCTCCAGTTGCTCCATTCTCTCCTCCACAAGCTGATTGATTGAAGTCCCCAATGCATCATCCTCATCATCAAAAGTATCATCAACACCATCTTTACCATCATCATTATCAACAATCACATCATTACCACTATTAACACCAAAATGCTGCTCATCCTGCTCATCCTCGACATCACTATGTTTCGAAGATGGACTCTTTTCATCCAATTCCGGCTGCGACTCCACCGCAACCTCAACATTCGCATCCAATTCATCATCTTTAATACCATTCCCATCTAAATTAGCCGAATTCTCGTCGACAATAACAGTACTAACCTCTTCTGCACCAGCATTGCCACCACTAACTTCAGCACCAGCATGACTCACCTCCTCAACCTCACTCCCCCTCTCCAAAACCTCATCCTTCCTCCCCAATTCGCCACCAAAACTCTCCTCTACCTCATTCGAACGAACCGAATCAAACGCCGTCGTTTCGGAACCAACTCCATTGCTCTCCTCGTTAAAACCAGACCCTCCCTCCGATCTCCCACCCAACTCCGCAGCCTCCACAGCCTTCTGGAACCTTCCGCTCCCGGCGCTGCTCCTCCTCAACTTGATCGCCGCGGCGTGCGGCGTCGGCATTGACCTAGACGCCGCCGCAGCCGCCGCGAGCGCCGCCCCGGGCTTCGCGCTCGTCCTCGCGCCTCCCAACAGCCACGGCGACGGCCGCGAAACTCTCCCGGCCGAATCGTCCGTTAAATCCGCCGACCTGGCCCGATTGTACAAATTCAAACCCGGCCGGACCGCCTTCTCCTCCACCTGACTCAACCGCGCGGGGGCGGATGCCTCGGTTCTGACGCTGGCGTCGGATTGCGGCGGTTTGGGATCGGAGGACGCGAGGAAGTGAGATAGGGCGGAGGTGCTGCGAGGGGAGGAGGAGGCGGAGGCGGAGGAGGAATCGGTGTCGTTGAGGATTTCGTCGATCGTGCGGCGGGGGACGGAGGAGGAGGTGGGGCCAGCATCGGAGTCGGAGCCGGAGCCGGAGTCGGAGGAGAGGTGTGAGGCGGTGAGGAAGGAGTCGAGGTCGAGCTCCATGGCGAGTTGGGGTTCCTCCGACTGTGTCAGCTTCTTGGTCATCTCCGAAGCTTCTACTGCTTCGTCTTCTTCTTCTACTTCTTTTCTGTGCCCGATTAAGTCCGACTCCGTCAGTAACTCTGTAATGTAATACGCATGTCGTTTCTTTTTTTTGTGAGGAAAAAATAAAACGAAGCCACGACATGTCGTTTTTTTGGGTGAGTTGGACAGTGATCATAAGTATCATGTAGATCGTTTATGTAGTTACAATATAGATATTATAAACGTGTGACACTCACTCATGGAGTTGATATGATATGAAGTACCTTGATTGATGATAGGTTTATCAAATGCACTTGTTTGGAGACGTTATGTGACTAGAGAATCGTAGTCCCCAATTTGAATTAATTGAAAAATGAAGTTAGACATTTTGCTTATCAAAATAAGTCAAAGAAGAAGCTAAAGTTTTGAGAGCAATGTCTTAAAGATTTTAAACTCCAACAATCAAGATGAAATATAGATCAATATGTTAGTTATCGCTATTTTTTTAGAATATAAAAAAATTGTCCACTAATCACCCCGGTTCGGTAAGATTTGTCTCTTTTATATAACTATCAAATTGTGAGTTGTTTGATTTTATTATGGTCGAATAACTATAAATTCATTTAACTATAAATTTAATATGTGTCATAATCATTATATACAAGTTGTTGGGGACTTCATAACTCATCTAGTAGAAGATTCGGACTAGTTGAAAAAGAACAAAACTTTATACGATTTATATGGTATCGAGGAACTCGCAACTTGTGACGAACATCCCTCAGAAAAAGACCATGTCTAAGTTACTCCCAGCCAAAACGGCTACTCACTCTTAGAGCAATTGCACCTGTAGTGTAATTTATAAAAAAAAAAAACTGAGACTCACATATTCTGTCCAAAAACATAATGCACTCGTTGAAATTTAGCCCAGACAATCAATGAGCCCTGCGTCATCAAATTGCCAAGACAATTTGATGGGCAATTCTTAGCAACCAGTTTGCTTGGGCAATTGTAGGGCTCCACTAAAAAAAATGCTCCCTCATCACATGTCAGCACATGTCACTCAAACGGATATACTTTTAACAGTAAAAAAAAATTAACGGTTTTTTGACTACAACCATTAGATTTGAATCCTATGGCTATAATTAAATAGTAATGGTTGGATTTTATTTTTTTTCTGTTTTCACTTAAAAATTTATATCTAATTAAAGAAAAAAATAAAAAAACTACTCCTATAAATATTCACCCTCTTTCTATAACTTCTTGTACCAAAACTTTTCAAAGTTTACCTCTCCATCTTCTTCCTTCATCAATTTTTGTTTCTATTTCTTCTTATCTCAACCAACTATGGGAGCATCTAATTGCAATTGGCAAGAGGATGAGAAAATACAATGTGCAATTCTTGGGCGCGTGTAACTGTGTATCTGATCACCGGCAAATCGATAAGTCTTTCAAAGTTATGGGAAAAAAAAATTTGCTGATTATGTGGAAAATTGGCGTGGTCCTCCAACAAGTCGAAGTCCTAGTGCTCTTCAATCTCAATTTCGGCATTTGAAAAAGATGCTCAAAGATTGGCACAATGCACAATTTCAATCCCGCAATAATATAGCAAGCGACCATAACATGATGGACCAGGTTTTTTTCTCCCTATATTATTGATTGTAACACTATTGTTATATACGTCAAACTTATCCCTAATAAATCTTTAAATTATATTAGTAGATTTTAATTGATTTATTCTTATTATTTAGATGAATCAAGCACAATCTATCCACATGAAACATCATCCCAAGGAATTTGATAAGTGGGCTTGTTGGGAGAAAGTTAAGCACCACCCTTATTTTGTTGATCCACCAATCAAAGAAAGAACACCGAAATCATTTCTGACACATATTGCCTCCAAAAGCGAGTCACCAATTGACTTAGATGAAGATGAAGTTATGGAGACACCACCTAGCTCTTTGACGAGACTCATGAGACAAAAGAGAGCCAAAGAAGCCATGAGAAAAGGAAAGAAAGTCCAAAATGTTGCTTCAAGTTTGGCTCTTTCTATTCAATCCATGACCGAGTCAATACAAACTTCCGTTGAGCTAGTGAGGTAAATAAATGAAGAAATTTCTGCTCACTCAAGCAGGGTTATGGAATTAGAAGAGGCGAAATATGATACAATAATTATGGGCACGGATACTAGTAATATGTCTCCAGATGAAAAGCGTCGGTGAAAACAAAGGAAGAGAAGTGATATGGTAAAAAATTTGTTTGATGATGGTAGTAGTGATTGCTACATACTTGAGTTTGAGTACACATATTTTCTGATAATAAAATATTATTTAGAAAAGTATGTAATTTATATTCCACTTATGTAATTTTAAAACACTAACTAATATTTTATTTAACAATAATAACTGTTGTACGGTTAATCATAATAAGTTATTCAAAATTCAACAGGTGTAATGATAAAAGAGGGGCAATTATCAATCTGAGATGAATGGTAAATTGACAATGACAATCGGCAAATCAGCAATTGCCTTATGTACGGGTGGAATTGCTCTTAAGCCCCTTGTGAGGAACATGGAGAGACATCGAACCAACTCCCTGCCCTACTCCAACTTCAGTCCAAGAAACTATTTACACACGGGAACTTCTCAGGGCATTTTCCACCGTCCGTTTTGCAACTGGGTCCTCAACTCGGAACATTTTAAACCGCGCATGAATCCTAGTAACTTCAAACCCTCAACAAAGATCTTTTAGTCGTCATGTGAAAAACTGGAAATTACACACACACCCTCCATCATTGCTTCATTTAAACCCTCACAACTCACTAAGTCCTCACCATCCGAGCAATTTAGTCGAGAAGGAGAAGAAGAAGAAAATTGATTGAAGGTTTTTATTTAGGTATGTGACCGTTTGATGATAGCTTTTTTTTTTCTCCTGACTGACTTTACAACTGATCTAGTTTCTAAGTCTCACTCTTTTTGTTTCCAGAACTTCCACTAATGGCAACTGTCACTGCCTCAAGCTTCACTTCCACAAGTACTCATGTCAACCACGGCGTGTCGTCTTCCCCGGAGCCCAAAACGGCGTTTCAGAACATGGGGTTTGGGAAGCAGAAGCAGAACCAGACTCATAATGGGTTGAGAGCTTTGAACTTGGCTACTTCAAAATCGACTGCAGTGAGGAAAGTGAGGACTAGGAGTGAGAAGCTTTTGGGTGGTATTGTATGTGGGAAAGGAATGGACTTGTTGTTTGTTAGTGCTGAGGTTGGTCCGTGGAGCAAGACTGGTGGACTTGGAGATGTGCTCGGTGGTCTCCCAGCAGCTTTGGCCGTAAGTTGGCTTTGTTTCTATTTGATTCTCTGTTTTTGAGTATCATAATAATAATAATAATAATATTGATGAATGTGAGCATGACTAGTGAACTTGATCGGTTTTCAGGCACTTGGGCACCGTGTGATGACTGTTTCACCGCGTTATGATCAGTACAAAGATGCATGGGATACAGGAGTTACAATTGAGGTGTGTTTATACTTCATATATAGGTTTATATGACATTGATGCGAAGTCTTAGATTTTTTGACATTGATGATGTGTGTAGTTTCAAGTAGGAGGGAGGATCGAGATGGTTCGGTATTTTCACTGCCACAAACGAGGGGTTGACCGTGTTTTTGTAGATCACCCGCTGTTTCTTGAAAGGGTTGGTCTCTTGGGTCATTGTTGTTTCTGAATTTCGAATAGTTGGATAAGTCGGAAATGGGACAAACTTTAGTTTGATGTGTTGATGACTCTGGTTTTTCAAGGTATGGGGGAAAACTGCATCGAAGATATACGGGCCTACTTCTGGAGAGGATTACGAAGACAACCAACTTAGATTCAGCTTGTTGTGCCTGGTATAATTTCCATCTTCTGCACTCTGTGCTTGCATATGTATGTGAACTTGATCTGAGATTAAATAAAAAGGTTTTAGATATGCAGTTAGTCTCTTATGATACCACTATATGACTATATGTACCATGATTTTGTGAAAAGGTTTAGGCTTCTTGCGCAAGTGTTTGCATTATACATCAGTAACTGGTTATGTAGGCTTTTGGTTCTAAGTCAGAAGTGGTCGAAAGGGCAGCTTTTGCTAAATAGATTGCGTTTTAGATCTTTTGCCTAAAGTTTCCAATTTGTGTTACATATACTCTTAATTACTCTTAAACTGTTATGAATGGCTGGTCTCAGGAATCTGTATATCAGTCCTTGCATGTTATACCTGCCCTTACTGATTTCCTTTTCTCCCCTGTAGTTTTATGTTCAATTCTCATGAATGTATAAATTTATCTGTTTTAGGCAGCTCTAGAGGCACCGAGAGTTCTGAATCTGACCAGCAACAAATATTTTTCGGGACCATATGGTAGGAAAACATGACCACAATTCTATACACCAATACTCACTATACATAAAATAATAAAATCATTTATGCTTTGATACTATGAACTTCCTACATGCAGGAGATGATGTTGTTTTCATTGCCAATGACTGGCACACAGCCCTCCTCTCATGCTACCTTAAAGCCATATACAAACCTAAAGGAATATACAAGAGTGCCAAAGTAAGTGACTGGTGTATGTTCAACTTTTGTTGTGCCCATTCCTGCAGATACAATTCCTTAAGGTATTGTGCCTATCTTGTTACAGGTAGCCTTTTGCATTCACAACATTGCGTACCAAGGCAGATTTGCATTTGCAGACTTCTCACTTCTCAATCTACCAGCTGCATTTAAAAGCTCCTTTGATTTCATTGACGGGTATTGTTTTCTGGCACAATAGAAGGTTAAGTATTATATGATTGCACCTTCATTATGACTCATTCCAATTCTACAGGTATGACAAACCAGTGAAAGGGAGGAAAATTAACTGGATGAAAGCTGGATTGTTAGAATCAGACATTAACTTGACTGTTAGCCCATACTACGCCAAAGAACTTGCTTCTTCAAGTGATAAAGGAGTTGAATTGGATAATATTATTCGGATAGCTAAAATTCTTGGTATAACAAATGGCATGGATGTCCAGGAATGGAACTCGTTAACTGACAAGTATATAAATGTCAAATATGATGCTACAACGGTAAGAACAACTGTTAAAACTTGAACTTCCATGAACAGATTCTTTGATTTATATGGCAGTAGTTTTTGAAGTTTTGCTTACTTAGGTGACGGATGCAAAGCCTATTTTGAAAGAAACCCTCCAAGCAGAAGTCGGTTTGCCAGTGGATAAGAACATCCCTTTGATAGGTTTCATTGGTAGGCTTGAAGAGCAGAAGGGTTCGGATATTCTTATTGAAGCGATTCCCCAATTCATCAAAGAGAATGTGCAGATTATAGTTCTTGTAAGTACCAAGCATGGAAGATGTTTTCACTGTTCATTGCAAATCTTGAATTTAATCGCTAGAGAGCTATCTTTTTACTATCCTAAGCTGCATTCTGCAATTTTATCAGGGGACTGGCAAAAAACCAATGGAGAAGCAGATTCTTGAATTGGAAGCAAAATACCCTGACAAAGCTCGAGGAGTTGCAAAATTTAACGTACCTCTGGCCCATATGATAACAGCCGGAGCTGATTTTATGTTAATTCCCAGCAGATTTGAGCCTTGTGGTCTCATTCAGTTGCATGCTATGCGTTATGGAACTGTAAGATCTGTGCCTCCAAGAGGCTCTTCCTTTCAAATTAGTACACATAGCTTTTAATGTACTTTCTTCCAACTGGGTAGGTTTACTAAATCACTTCTGCTCTTTGCAGGTTCCCATTGTTGCATCAACCGGCGGGTTGGTAGACACTGTTAAAGAAGAATTCACAGGATTTCATATGGGAAGCTTCAATGTTGAGGTAATTCATATCTTTCTTTAGGTTTGCACCGAGTTTCAAATCTGTTACTATGAGCTTCAGCCTAAGAAATTATCTTTCAGTGTGAGGTTGTTGATCCTGTGGATGTACAAGCTGTGGCAACAAATGTTAAAAGAGCTCTTACAACTTATGGAACTCCTGCTCTTGCTGAGATGATTCAGAACTGCATGTCTCAAGATTTATCGTGGAAGGTATGATACTTGAAATCATGAATAATCCATTTACATCCATAGAATCACGACAGTCCATATCTAATGCAATTGTTGCACATTGGGACAGGGACCTGCTAAGAAGTGGGAAGAAGTGCTGCTAAGTTTGGGTGTTGCGGACAGTGAACCTGGAATCGGGGGTGATGGTGAGGAAATTGCACCGCAAGCCAAGGAAAATGTTGCGACTCCATGAAAATAACACAAGGTCATCTGTTGATTTTGTGAACCAACGGGAACAGAATCTGCTGTCCTAATAACTGACCCGGCTTGAGTGCATTGCATTTGAGAAAGATTACATAGATTTGTGGAGGCGTGTATATAAATCCTTGGCCAGAATAAGTGAAACCCTCTACGCATGTGTAATGATAGCTCATCACAGGCAGCGGTGTCTTTCACCACAAAGCCTAGTAGATACTTTTAAATGATCAATGTTCAATATTTTTATTTACTAATTTGGTGTCTTTCACCACAAAACCTAGTAGATACTTTTAAATGATCAATGTTCAATATTTTTATTTACTAATTTGTAGTTTTTTCCCGTCATTTTTTACAACCAACACTAATTAATCAAGGTCATTTATCAAAATAGTCAATAACAACAAATTCTGATGTAGCCACAATTTCTACATATTCTAGGTGAATATAGCATGACAGGTTCAGGGTTTAGAATCCCAAGTCAGTCCTCAGTACCTATCACCAAACCACAAGGCCTATTCAAGGTAAAACGCCAATCCTAAAGGATTTGAGTTAGCTTGTTCCCTACTTTGTTTAAGACATTAACAAATTGAACAATGGAAACATAAGACCAAGAGCACAGGTGCATATAACTAACAATTCAGGTTTTAGTGCAGCTACGGAGTACCACTTTCTACTCCAAGTAGAGAGGGTGACCACATTATTAAGTAGTATGAAATTCATTACTACTCCAGACAAGGTAAAAAACCCTGATACTTCAACAAAATCAATGTTCTATAATTAACAGATACAGACAACTAGATCACATCACTTCCATCTAACAGATAAGCTCATTCATGCATATGCATATATGATCTTAATCTAAATTAGAAGCATTAACTACATGCATTTGGCAACATATTTATGTATCAATAAGCTCAACAATAAATACTCAAAATTACGATGAATGCCCAGAACGCAAGACTCTGAACAATCTGTCTTCCTCAATACACAATTCCAAAACCAAAAGGGAGAAACCCTACTAGATTCATTAAAAGTAAAATAGTCTCAAAAGCACTACCAAGTTCTGAAACATAAAATCACTGCTGATAATTCTGAAAGGGCCAAAAGGGAGAAACCCTACTAGATTCATTAAAAGTAAAATAGTCTCAAAAGCACTACCAAGTTCTGAAACATAAAATCACTGCTGATAATTCTGAAAGGGAGCTCCTAGTCGAACAAGCTGAATCCCATATCATCGTCACTCTCTTCCTTTGGCTCCTCCTGTATAATCAAAGAAACAAATATCCCCATATCAGATAACCCCACAAAAAACTCAACCAGAGAAACAAATCATGTATTTGTATAACAACAATTCGATTACCTTCTTCTCCTCAACTGGAGCGGCTGCAGCAGGGGCAGCACCACCTCCGGCCCCTGGGGCAGCAACGGCAACAGCACCGCCGCCTCCACCGGCACCAACATTCAAGATGAGGTCACCAATGTCCCTCTTCTCGGCGAGCTTGGCGAACAAACCAGGCCAGTATGACTCCACAGAGACATTGGCAGCTTTGACCAAAGCGGCGATTTTCTCAGACTACAACAACCAATACAACACCCTCAGAACACAAACCCACAAACTCAAACAAATAAAGCTTAACCAATCACAGAATCTAACCCATTACAAAGTAACTCAATAAACAAGCAAATTAAACAAAAGAAACTCATAAAAATATAAACTTTATATGAAATTTCAAGCATAAAGAGAAGGGTTAACGAAGCTTACAGTGATGGGGATACCATCATCGTGGAGAATCAAAGCGGCGTAAGTGCAAGCAATCTCTGAAATCGACATGGTTTCTGCAATAAAAACAAAACCCAGAACACAAATGAATACTCTTTTACTATGAAGAAATAAACACTAATACTCAAAAAGCTTAAACCTTTGGGTGATGGGGAGGGAGAGGGAGATGGGTTTACCTGAGGGAAATGAGATCTGAGACTGATTGTGCTTAGAGTGCTCTGCGGCTGCTGCAACACCACAATAGCTCTGGCTTTAGGGTTTCTGAATTTCTGGCGAGCTATAGCTTTTAAAGGCGCTTATATGGGCCTCAATTAAATCTCTGAAGCCCAATTTGAAGAATTTGGACTACCATGTCAAAAGGTCCATAACCCAAAAATATATTTCTACGCTACCAATCGACACCGTTTCGTTTATACTCTTTTCTTTCCTATACAACTCTGCTCCCTAGTTCATAGTTTAGTGCTTCTAAAAAAAAATATGTTCATAGTTTAGTGAGTGATGTTAGTTTTTCATTCGCTTGTTTGTCTCATCTTTATTTCCAATCTCATGGTTTAGTGGAAACATGCTAGAGGCTACGATTAAGGACGGATGCTGCTAGAGGTTTTCTGATAATATAGAGTTCTTAGTTTGAACACCATGCCATCTTTGTGAAAAACATCTCTTCAAAGGGATCATACCTAAATTGCTTTGGGCATAATGATAGTTCGTTGGTTGTGCGCTTGACTTATTAAACCCGTAAATGATAAGGTAGTCGATTTGATTGTTTGGTTACAACGAGGGTCCAAAATAGAAACAATCATCAATGTCACCAAACAAATGAAGCATATATGATTTAAGAACTATTCTGTGAAACTTATAACTATCTTAGGGTAAACAACCTGTGACTATATGCTTTAGTCATGAACTGATAATATCTAAAATATTAATCCAAATGTAAAATCTATCTTTGATGAGGAACTGGCCCGCTTTCGTTGGGTATGTGAATGACTGTGAGAGGAAGAAGATGATGATCCGGATGGAGAGGATTCTTCTTCATCTCTGGAATTGTCTGAACTGTCTGTTAGACTGGCTGCTTGGGCCAGAAGTCTTTGTGCCAATTGTTTTAATTCTGCTGACTCTCTTAACTTGGATTTTGAAGAAGAATGTCCTTCCTTAGTGATTTTCTTCCTGGATTTGGAAGAGGGTTGTGACTGAGAAGATATGGTGATCTGTAGTATTGGGCTTTTCCCGGTTGGGAATTTGACTGGTGTGACTGAAAGAAGAGCATGTGGTGCTGGTGATGATGAGTTAACTGGAGCCATAGAGGCTGTTGAAGGAAATTCTGTGTAGAAATTTTCCAAGATTTTGTCAATTTCGAACTTATCCCACCATTTGACATAATATTCCCTAAAAATTGTTCCTAGTGTGGATGTTGGATCTTCTTGAAGCTTGTATTGCCATTTGAAAATCCAAGGGAGCTTATATTTGGACATAAAGTGCAATGTAGGGGGAAATTTTGTTCATATTTTGTAAATATATGAACTTTAGTATATCTAGTTACTGCTTCTTGGATTGATGAGGAAGAATGTCATAGTGACAGTCATAAGTAAACCACCATGAAAAAAACCACATAGGAAAATTTCTTTTAAACTAATTGTCAAAATTAATGAACCATGAGTGATTGAAGTCTTTTAACTGGTGAAGGAAGACCTTGAACCAAGCATCTTCATAATCATAGTAATTGAATGACAAATCTTCATATGTATGGTAACTATAAGGGGGATCATTCCATTGATCAAGTGAAATAAAATTCACTATATGGAGAGAATGATATAAAAGGGTATTAGGGGTGGTTTTCTTATCAAAGATGTGTTTAATAGCGACTGATTGGGTTTTCAAGAGAATATCAGTAAAAAATCTCAATGTGTGATTGGGATGGTTTGGAATGAAATGAAGATTTGGTGGGAAATAAAATTTTATTAATGCAATGGGGCTTTTGATGTGTCCTACACATGGCTCTATTTGGAAAAAATTGGATGAAGATCTGAGAAAATAAGGGGATGTTTTTTTAAAAGAAGGTCGACTGGGTTGAGTAGAATATGAAACTGCATATGGGTCATATTGAGTAACTAGGGCTGACTGAAAGCTGGGCGGGGGGAAAGAGTGGACCCAAGATGTGGAACTAAATGAGGTTGTCTTAAATGACTAGAAGATTGACTGTTAAATGAGATTATGCTGGAAGAGGGTTCTTCTATTTTGACTGTTGAGGTTGACTCATTTTTTACTAGAGGAGCATTAGGCTCCGTTTGACGGATTTTGGATTGGAAGCGAGTCGTCATAAGAAGCACCATGAAGGAATTCATGGGTTAGAAAATCTGGTATATGATTATCATCGCCTTTTATGAATGAAATTTTGAAATCAAAAACGCTTAAAATAGCTTGTCATCGAGTAAATATTTGTTTGCTAGCAATATTTTGAACATCTTTTTCTAAAACATGTTTTGCACTTTTGCAATCAATACGAATTAAAAATTTTGATTTAGTAAATCATCTTGAAATTTACTAATAAAAAGAACAAGGAATACAATTTCTTTTTTAATAGTACTGTAATTACGTTGTGATTGTGACCATGTACCGGAATAAAATCTAACAATTTACTCAGGATGAGCATGAGAGATTTGTTGTTTAAGGATGCATTCATAACCTATTTCGAAAGCATCGGTTTCTACGATCTTATAAGAATTAGGTAATGGGATTCCCAGGTATGGAAGTGTTTTGACATATCCTTTAATTTCCCGGACAAGGTTTGTATGAATAGACGTCAAGGAGGAGGATTTTTTAGTAATCTATCAAATAGGGGCGTACACTTTTGACGAAGGTTTTGATAAAAATCAGCAACAGAATTTAATGACGCCAAAAATCTTTGGAGTTGGTTTTTATCTAGAATCTCATATGAGAATTTATCAACGAACTGGATAACCCTGTTAATTGGGTTAATTTGGAGATGAAGGATATTGAATCCTAAAAAACGAATGTTTGTTTGGAAGTTTAATTTTTGAGGCTGAGAGAATTAGGCCATTGGTTTAATAATATTGTAAAATAAGTTTAAATGTTTCTAATGTTGGTCAATTGATTGAGAAAAAATGAGAACATCATCAATGTATACAATTATGAAATGACTGTAAGGGTTTAAGATATCATTCAAATTATTCTGAAATTCACTAGGGGCATTCTTAAGACCAAATGACATAATATTCCCTAGAGATTGCTCCACACTATATATATATATATATATATATATATATATATATATAAGCCTTCTTGGCTAAGGACCTCCGCACCAATCCTTATGGTACGGATTTGATATTTTGACTAACTTTTCGATTGAATTTTTACATTTCCACCGTCTAGTCTTTAGGTACTCATGTATATAGCATCTCTGTAAATTTTAAGCCAATTTGATTAGGATATCAAATTAGATTAAAACAAATGGACAAACTACATTTTGTCAAAACTGAATCGTTCATGTTTATAATAGGAAATCACACTTTTGAATGTCTTTTCGATTATCAAATTGGCTGAAATTTTGCATACATGATATGTACATGAATACCTAAAGACTAGAACGTGGAAATGTAAAAATTCAATTGAAAAGTTAGTCAAAATATTAAATCCGCACCATAAGGATTGGTGCGGACGTCCTTAGCCAAGAAGGCTTATATATATATATATATATATAGTGTGGAGCAATCTCTAGGGAATATTATGTCATTTGGTCTTAAGATGAATTTTCTAGAAGGTACCCAGCCATTAGCTTTAATTTATCGAATCCACTATAAGGTTACAAGAACCAACATGAATTTTTAAGTCATTAGTAAAAGCCCTAAAAATCAAACGCTTTTAATCCAAAGTGACCAAGATAATGCTAACATTAGAGTTCCCCATATAATAAAATAGTCTTATGTACATCTTCCCTCTGAATGGTCTCTCACTAATGAAAATCAATCAGTAAACGTATGCCATAGTGTCTCTGACTTAAGTGGTATACAACAATACAATGATGGCACAATCAGAATTAATTTCTGTAACCAAAATCCTATCCACCATCCCCAAATTTCAGAATTAGGACAATCTTCTAAACATTCTTTTGTCTCTGCCAGACGTTCTTTCGCTGGTTCTACTAAAACTGAATCTTCAATCTCTAGACGAGATTCTGAATTAGAAAAAGAAATAAAAAAACATTCAGATAAAAGAATTAGAAGAAGAATTAAAAAAATTAAAAATTAAAGATTAAAGATTTAAATATCACATCTCAAGTTACTTATCCAACATATGTAGAAAATGAACATACAGTTGAAGAAGAACCAGTTTCACCTACCCCCACAACATCTGATTTTGAAATAATCCATCCTATTAACCCCCAATTAAGCACCCTTGATTGTCCCTTTACAATAAATTTTCTCAGATTAGATCAACACCTTGAATTCCCAGAAAACACTCAGCGTCGTAATTTATACCGATAACAATACCCTTTAATTGATCAAAGAAAAAAATTATTTAAAGATTGGAAAAATTATATGATACAAAATTAAACCGAAATATTCTTTCTAGATTTCATTGATTTTCTACATAAAAATGTTCAAACCTTAACAAAATCTAAATGGACAACCACCAATTATGTAGTCACCGCCACTCATCCTCCCGTTGAAAACATAATCATTGATCACTTAAACCAACTCATTATGGCTTCTCCTTTCAAATTACCTGAGGATAAAGATCCAGATCATAAAAAAATTATTGAACAAAATAATTATTCTAACCAACGTTTAGTAACCATAGGCCAGCAACTAGACAAAATTGAAACTAAAGTAGGCACTATCTATTCTAAAGTCAGTATACTTCCTAAACCACAAACTGAAACCCTTTTAGTCCATTTCTCCAACCTTAATAAACCGATTTCTACTGCCCAAAAAATTGACCAGCTTTTAAAAAACATTAAACCTTAATCTAGTAATAGAATTTCAGTCATATATAGTAATACTCTTTCCACTGATTCTTCTGATAGTGATTCAAGTACCATCTCTAAAATTAGTCAAACGTTTCAAAATCTTCAAATATCTAGAATAAATTACCCAAAGAAACAAAACTTCAAAAAATAGTCGGATCGTCCCTTACCATTAGACATCCAACCTAGTAACATACCCAATAATCAATTCTCTGTCTCCTCTGACAAAACTTATGAATGGAACATTGATAATCTATCTGAACAAGAAATTTTAAATAAATTACACCATATGTCAATGACTGCTAATAATTACGTTACTAATCATAATTTCAGTCAACTTGAGATTATTGATATATTAGCTACTGGATTCACATGAATGCTTCATTTTTTGTGGGAAAAACATCTCACAGCTGAATCTAGAGACAATATTAAACACGCGATTCAACAAGATGAAGATGACAGTCTCATCTTTGATGAAAGCATTGGAAAAGGAGTTTCTGATGCAGTTAACACTTTGTTATATACAATCATACAACATTTTATTAGTACACCCAGTCATATTACTTCTACAATTCATGACCAACTTAGTAACCTCAGATGTCCTACCTTAAGTGATTTTAAATTGTATAAAGATGTTTTTATATCTAGAGTCATGCTTAGAGATGATAGTAATCAACCATTTTGGAAAGAAAAATTCATAAATGGTTTACCAAAACTTTTTGCTTATAAAATTAGACAAATATTAAGCAATGAAACTGGTCACATAAACTATGATACACTTACTTATGAAAATATTATTACAATAATCCAGAAAGAAGGATTAAAATGTGTATAGATATGAAATTAAATACCCAAGTTAAGACTGATAAAAAAATGGCTAAATATTAATTAGGAAATTTTTGTGAACAATACGGTTTACCTTTGTTGATACCTGAAAAATCGCGTATTTTTATTATATGTGTTCACGTAAAATTTCATGAATATTTCTATGCTCGATTTAACTCGCCAGGCAAACACGATATTTATGCGGGCCCAAGCCGCGTGCGTCTTGGGGCTTACATAGTGGGTATGGTGTGGAATGTTACGGAAAAACGCACAACGCTCGTTGTCGATTTAGCGTTATTGATGATTTCGGTCTTGGGCCCGAAATCCATGCCCAATGACGTAAATCGATGACGAAAATAGTGAAGTTAAAGAATTTTGGCTGTTTCACTCTGAACCCAAGCAAAAGCCCAAACGCCACCTTTTAGAAAAGCCCAGCCCTTTTCTCTACCTTCTCTTTTCTACATCTCTTTCCTCTTCGATGGAATCACCAGAAAACCCAATTCTTTCCCCTGCAGCAACTCAAGAACCGCAACTCTCTCTTTTTCACCACCACATCTCCACTGAGACCACACCTAAAAACCAGTTAATGAACACCCTCTTCACCCTAGAATCATGAATTTGCCGTCCCATATCTCTCCTCGGCTCCTCCTCCCGAATCTGATAACATTGGGCAGCAATCCAGAACAACCCAGCAACACCTTTTCCAAGCTTTCAAGCATTCATGCCAAGAACAAAAATAGAAACCCCAAAATCCTTTTTTTTTAAACCCTAGAAACCCAAAATCTACCATCCCCGAAGCAGCCAAATTCTCCTTCACCGCGGTGATTTTCCAGCTCCCACGCCAGGCTCACTATGCACTGCTCCATTGTTATCTGAATCACGCTCAAGGTTGGCCCAATCATCTAAGCTGCAGGCTAGTCTTGATTTTAGTTATCTCCAAAATCAAAAGAACCCCTCACATTTTGGCGACTCCACTGGGGAGATAACTAAGAAGTGATTCAGACGGCTCCTACCAGGAGAAACAGAATTGCTCGCTCTCAAGAAGCGGTCAGCGAGTTTGCTGCTAGCACTCAGTCCCAGCACCAGCAAGAAGAGGAGCAGATAGAACAACAAGAGGATGCAGCAGAAGAACTGACCATAACCGACCTTATCCAAGTCCTTAACAAGTTCGGAGACAACCAGAAAGAACTCTTGCAGGCTGTGAAAGAGTTAAGGGATCCCACCCCTGTGCCAAAGGAGAATATTGAGCAGAACAAGAAAGTGTCGCAGGAAATTCAACAAGAAACAAGAACTAAGTCCAACTCCGTGTCAATAGTATTACATGATCATGCTTATAAATATCATTTGAAGAAAAATGTGCCGCTGTGTCATTATAATTCTTATCATCAGAAGTATGTTCGATGAGAGCCGCTGTGTCAATATTATCCTTATCATGCTCATGCTCATTAGGCTACTTCGATGTGATACTTGCCTGTGTCAACACTCATCACATCCTCAGAATCATGCTCAGGCTCATACTCATTAGGCTCACTTGATGAGATTCGCTATGTCTTTGTTATTCTCATCATTACCTTCCTCCGAAAGATGATTTTGCTCCTTGAAAAGAAAAAGGAAAAGTGTCAGAATATGTGATCCTGCGAAATATTACATGCCTTTCATATTCCTCAGTATTAAAGGGTCAAGCAAAGACTTTTCTCTCACATTTTGAAAAAGCCTTATGTTATACATTTATTTCCTGCAATGAAATGTCCCTTACACCTTCTTGCCAGTAAGAAGCCTTTGTTACTCCTTTTATCCTGTCAAAAATCTTTGTTCGATTTAATCAGATCTTCTACTGTTATAATCACTATTAAATCTAGCCTCCATTCATCTCTTTATAGTTAAATTCATGACCGAGAGGATCTCTTTATGCATACAAGCATCCAAACACCAAGAAAAAATAATAATAATAATTCTCAGGTATTCGAAAGCACATCATGCCAAGCTCCTCTGCTAAAGGTCATACATCCACTCTAAGACTCATCATACACTCACACCAATCACTTTCTTATAAACACACACTCACTCTGTCATGCTCATTCAAATACAAAAGGCAGCCACAAGCATAAACAATCAAGCACATGCCTAACGTACACATGCAAACCTATGCACTGTCAACATGCCACAAGCTAAATCTACTTGAAGGCAAGCCACGCTATCAGAGTCAGGACTAACAATATCACCAAACTTGGCATGGAAATTTCCCCGCGCCCTTTCTACTTGTCCCTCAAGGTTTGAAAACTCATTCCTCAGCTAGATCACAGAATCTTCCAAGCGGTGAACCTCCCTGCAACATTCATCCAGACTAGCTGATTTAAATGTCCATCCAAAGAAATCCCCCGCAGCTCCTCCAGTTCCAGGGAAGCAAGATTCATGCCCCGCAGCTCCTCCAGCTTCATAGAAGCAAGATTTGTACCCTGCAGCTCCTCCAGCTTCTAACAAGAGCGGCCCGTCCTAAAAAAAAAAAAAGGGAGAGGAGATTGCATCAGTGAGTACAACAAGCAAAGAATCCCAAAACGCTTATGTATGTTTGGTCAAGTGCGTCATCAATCCAAGACCTTACCTGCTCACTGTCATGACCAACATCCACAGTAAAGTCCTTCGCCGGAGAGTTAATTTCGGCATCCTGATGAACTTCATGCAAAGAAGAATGCTAAACAGAATAGAGGAAACACAATAAGTCACAGTAGCCCAACTCTTGATTATGTAAATCACTCTTCCTCAGTAATCCTGGGAGCTTAACATGCTTCACATAATCATGGGGGCTAAATGAGCAGTGCATCTAAAGAAAGAAAACATATTGCATACCTGCTTTTCATCGCTATCCTCACAAGAATTAGCACTTGCACCAGGTCCCTCCGTTAAAATACCAGTGATAACGCCCTGGAAAGGTTGCATGAAGAACAAGTGTTAAGAAAGCCAGCAAAGGGAAGAAAATGCAATAGAGTGCAGTAAGGCTAAAAAAAAAAAATGCTAAGACAAACATGCTGTGACATACGCCGTGCGCACTATGTGCATATTCATCTGCCGAGTTAGCGGCATGATCACTCTGTGAAATACCCTCTCGCACACCATCATCCTGCAAAGTAAAACAATATTCAATCAAGTTGTATGAGTTATTACTCAACTAAGCCAAAACCATGCTCCATACCAAACTTGATTTTATCCAGGAGAACCAAGCATTATTCAAGCCTTATTCAAGTACTCCAGCAGCTCAAACCACACGAAAAAGTAGCTGATCACCTCAGTCATTTCCCTTCAATAACATTATCACCATGCAACTTGAGCACTCTTACTCTTAGAAGCTTCACAAATTTGTTTGATACTTTGGAAATATAAGCTCTCTAGCTCCCTGATGCAAAAGAAGAAAACAAATAGTCCAAAGCAAGAAATTTATGCATCATGCACTTAGAATTTATTCGTACCAAGCAATTCAAACATTCTAAGCACACAATACACATGCTAATCACTAAGCAACCAAGCTCTTCCATTCTAATTCCAGAAGCCAATTCCTTATTCACAAACTCTTTTACCTCCACACGTATTCAAACTCCTCATGCTAAATTATATTCTTCTCTGCCATGCCTATCCTCCCCCAAACTCATCCTTAATTTTCTACCATTCTCAACTCATATGCACTTCTACTAAGTAAAGCTATCGTTTACAAATGGGAAATTGCTAGTTTTCACCTGCTATGATTTCAACAGCAGGCATATGCTCATTCTTAAGTCAAAATCCAGTCCATCATAGATCTTTGTCCCAATACCAATGCAGGTCCGAATATTGCTACTCATCCAAAGATCAGTAACCAAATCATATTCTAAAGACTAACTACTATGCATAAACATCTACAACCATACTTTAACATAAAGCATTAACATATCTAATCTATCATCAAAGCTTAGTGCCCACACCCCAAAATCTAACCCTATCGATATCCTATTACTCAGACAGCCTACACGTAAATCAGATCAAATGCCAGGATCTTGAACCTAGGCTATCAGCCCCGTAGCTTCCAATCCTGCCTCACACTTCCAGTACCCCATTGAAAACATTTTGCCCCAGCTAGAACTTCCACTACAATGACTTTCTACTTCTCGAACTCCATTAGTTGCAACAACCGCCTCAATAAACATTACTTAACTCTATACCCAACCAATCCTGGCTACAAACTCTAACACTATCTCATTTCTTTCTTGCAATCAAGTCATGAGTAGAATGAAGCCAAGCAAGTAGTCACAAGCCAACTCAGAGAAAGATATTAATACTACCTCAAGAGCCATGCCCACGCAACTAATAGGAGAAATCCATGCATCTATCCAAACAATTGATGGGTACAAGCAAGCATACTTACAGAGGCTGCCAAGACTTGAAGCTTCTACGTATGGTCAATTGCTCAGCCTCTTCAGTACACCTGGGGGCTTTGCTATTAAGGCTTGACTCATGATAAATCGCTGTTGTGATCACCGCAGTAGGTGAAGATGCATGCCTGCAGTTGAAGATACTTACTCTTCAAATGAAAACTTCATGCCTTAACCATGCATAATTCCATCAAGCTTTATGAAAGCAAATTCATATACAATCCTAAAATACAATTCAATGGCAATCAGTATGAGCAACATGTTCAAATCTCAAGATTCCCTTATTCGAAATTCAAACCCGCACTTGCCATGAGTTCATAAAAATCAAACCTAACCCCCGTCCTGTATCCAAACTCTGTTTACCATTTTTTCCCAAGACATTTGAAGCTTACCCATTATTAGTATAAGGAAAGCATAGCCATTCACAAGCCAAAAGAAAAAAAAAATGGCACCGTAACATTCATAATGAGATCACCTTGCATCTTAAAACCTAGACCATGAAAGAAAGATTTTCTCTCAATTTACCAGCATTTGCGCTTCAAGAGACAATTTTCTATTCATCAACAGTTCGTGGTCTTAAAACTCTGACTCGGTAAAGAACCTGGCCCTGCCACTTTTACCCTGCAGCAACATGAAAAAATAATTTATTCTTTCATGCTTCAGTTTGCCTTCACATACCATAGCAAGCATCTTCTCGAGCCAAGAACATCTCCTCACTTTGCACCTCATATGTTTTCATGCCCAGCAACTTAGTCCAAGATTCCTTACCAATTTAGTTTTCTTCTTTAAAGTATAATCCCAATTCAACAAGTCCAAGAACTCACCAGTATAGTATTTCGAGGAAAACTTAGTCAAAGAACTAACCAACTCTAAAGGAACGTTCATGCGTCCAAAATTTGAGACATCGTCATGCAATCTGTAAGCTATTATCCATGCTCAATGAAGATTCATCCCCGAAACCAAAGCAAATCATAAAGCTATATCCATCTGAGAGGCTCACTTCCATACCCCTCTTCCAAGAAGTTGGGAAGAAGAGGCTGAAAACCCCACAACCTTAGTCACCATCACAGGTTGAACGTTCCCGGCAACACCCGCAACCATGTTATCAACCTGCTCCTGCAAATTTGAAGCAAAGAAGATACCGAATCAAGCAAATGATAATGCACAACACTCATGCCTTCATATTCTGCATTATCAAAGGGACAATGGGTGAGAGATACACATGTTTGCTTACTCCTTTACCGACAATAATTTCTATCACCCAGTATGCTCATTCTCGGCAACATACCATATAGATTTCCAGCCACATTTACCTTTACACAAATAATCTCTTGTATCTTCCACCCTATAGTCAAAACAACATAATACAGATGCTCCCCTCTTTCTTTAAAATACCACTGCAAATCTTAAACTTCCCGGCAATAACTTAACTTGAATTGTTCTCTTTTTAAGTTCACATCCTAAGAAGCACATCACGAATCCTATCCCATAGCAAATCATTCATGCTATTCGAATCATCTACATGACAAGCATTCGTTACAAAGCATATTCCCAAAAACCAAGCAAATAAGTCCATCAAAGGCACAATAGTGCGCAGACTTACTATACCATGCAAACAACGCACACTAGCAAGCTACCTGATTCTGATCAGCCATCTCGCCGTAACCTAGTTCCAACCCCACACCAAGCACGATCCACAAGCCACGTAAGCAAAACACAAATTCTAGTCATGCACTAAGCACAATCTACAAGCCACGCAAGAAAGACGCAAAATTAGTCATGCACCAAGAACAATCATCACATTTGCAATCCAACATATATTCTTTCTTATTTCAATACGCATACGCTAAACGCATCATACAACCATATGGTACTTGTACATATGCATGTTTTGTTTTAAGCTCTAAATGTGTTCGACTACATGTTTTCCTGGCAAATGCTCATCTAATCACACTCCTACTATATTCTGGTCATGCATCTAATCATCTAATACTCATTTATACCTATGTCCTGCATCATTTTGCTTAGCATATGCGTCCTCCATTATCATACTTTTTACAATGATTACACAGAATTAGTTTCCAAAAGATACGTACATCTGTCTATTCAATTATCGACAACAACTACTCATTCATTCTATTCAATTCCCAACGACTTCTACTTTCTTTTAAATAACCTACTAGACATATCACTCTATTTTCAACATGAGCTTTCTTTCAAATATATAGCCTACTGTATGTTTCACTCTATATTCATAGAAGTTTTTTTCAATACCCCTCATCAATCTTAAATTCCCGACAATGACACGACCTGCATCTATTATGTCTTTCTCTATTTGACTACAACAAAACTCATCATACCATTTATTATTCATCATTAGATGTATTTCCAAGCCATGCTGAAATCCTCTCAAACATAACCAAGGTAGCCAAGCCAAATAAACATTGAAAATGGTCACGGTAGCAAAAGGTTTTGAGCCAAATTATAAATACAGTAAATTCAAGCTACCCCCAAACCAGAAAATCGACGCCAAGCAATGATGCCAGGCAATACTATCAGGCCAAGCAGTTATGACATGCTACTCCAAGCTACAAAATCGATGACATGCAATCAAGCTAAGCTATTGCTCAAGCCAAGTGGATCCATGACCAAGAGTAACAAGCTAATACTTATACAAGCTTATGCCAAGCATAAATATTTTTAAGCATACAAGCGTACAAACAACAATCATGCCAAGTCACTCCTTAAGGTCGTACATCCAACAAAGAGCTAACAAGGATCATAAAATAGCAAATCACTTCAAGCTTAATCTAACAAGATTTTATATGCATCGAAAACCAAGAGAGAGTCATGCCAAGCCAATGCATCTACACACATGCCTTCCGAGGCTAACATAGTTTAGGCAATTAGAGACATTTGTGAAAGTCATGAGCTCCTGCCAACAAAGCACATGCCTAATTGAGCCAATTTAAATCAATAACAAGCAGACATCATACAAGATCATTCACATACTAAAACAAAACACGACCAGCAAATTAATCAACACGGAGAGTCAGACTAGACAATGCCTAGAGCTAGCTAGAGAGTCAAACGGCGCTCTAAAGGCAACACAAACCGCTGTCATGCTGTATAATGGTGTTTCTCTTACAGTTATGTGACAATTTTCTTTCATTAAGCCAGTATGCTAGCCTATTGTTAAGTTTATCCCAACCAAAGTTCTTTAAACAACCTCTTATCATGCTAGCCAAACCGAACTTTGATTATTCTTTAAATTGATTGTATCAAATTTCAATAACAAAAATGCCTTCATATCAGGCAACAAATACTTCCGGCCCTTGTACACCTTATACACAATATCATTATGTTAGTTTCACTATAGTGAAACTGATTCAAATTGCTGCTGTTACCATCAAGCCCATCACAACAAAGTCTGTTCCTGGATCCATCAAGATATTGTTAATAACTACAACACCTCGTGCATAGGGCAAGCTGATTATGACCAAGAGAACCATGCCAAGCATTCGACTTCTCTTTTTGAAACTCATGAATCCATGCCGAGCAAATCATATGAGACCCAAGCAAAACCACCAAGCTCATTGATTTCAAGCTCATGCCCAAAACATGCCCAAGCATGATCACACGCTCAATTAAAACAAAGGCAAGCCAAGCAAAGATATATTTTTCTTACAATGTCAAAGCTAATCGAGTAAGACTAAGCCAGTCAAACAAAGCAAGCATAAACCACGAGAATTACTAATATGACTTTCAGTATTGTACAGGCCAAGCAAAGGAAACAAAGTCTACATATGCCAAGCCAAGCAATGTCATGCTATAGCATTCAATTTTATGCGATAACTGCGGGACTCAAAACAAGGCTCAGTAATACATGCCATGCGAATTCATGTTGTACCACTGCTAAGTTCAATTCTTTGCAAGCAATATCCCATGTTCATATTTTATCGATCAGTAATTGAGATTATTGAACAACCTGAATCCCAGCGGCAAGCATAAAAAGAGAAGAATCGCAGTATCAAGTACCTTGAGCTCTTTTCTTCCCCAAGTGCAATAGATGCCTATACTGCCGTACAATTCCCTGCAGAGGAGAAGAACACATGAGCCCAGAAGACATGTCTAAGCCAGTGATTCTTCCGCGGCTCTACTGCCTAATTCTCTAGGCACCCAAGCAGTTGAAAACAAAAAATACCAAATCTTAGAAGAATCATAGATTACCTAACGAGGAGCACGGCGTTACCAATTGGAAAGATACGCTGGTGAATCGACCCTGACGCTCAATCTCCTACAATCCGATTTTCTTTATATACCCTGCAGCAAAAGGAACAACAAGCTATTAGTTTCAGAAGAAAAGGGGAAGACGAAAGGTTAAGATGCAAGGAAAAATACCTGGAGCCCAAAGAAACAGAGGGCTTGTTGCGGGTTTTGAATCCCCGTAATCAGTGTTTGAAAGCAAAGAGAACTGGAAGCTGGGAGAATTGATCAGAGGCTCGCCAGAAAGAGAGCTGCAGGGTCACTCCTGCGTGGTTCTGAGGAAAGAAAAGCAGAACACCAAAGGAAAAGGGGTAAACTAAAAGCCCTTAAATGAAAATTTTGGGCTGGACTGATTTTTCCTCTTTGCAGGCTCTGATTATGTGGCCCACTCCATGCCTCAAGCAGCCCACATAATCATGGGGGCTAATGTTGATACCTGAAAAATCGCGTATTTTTATTATATGTGTTCACGTAAAATTTCATGAATATTTCTATGCTCGATTTAACTCGCCAGGCAAACACGCTATTTATGCGGGCCCAAGCCGCGTGCGTCTTGGGGCTTACATAGTGGGTATGATGTGGAATGTTACGGAAAAACGCACAACGCTCGTTGTCGATTTAGCGTTATTGATGATTTCGGTCTTGGGCCCGAAATCCATGCCCAATGACGTAAATCGATGACGAAAATAGTGAAGTTAAAGAATTTTGGCTGTTTCACTCTGAACCCAAGCAAAAGCCCAAACGCCACCTTTTAGAAAAGCCCAGCCCTTTTCTCTACCTTCTCTTTTCTACATCTCTTTCCTCTTCGATGGAATCACCAGAAAACCCAATTCTTTCCCCTGCAGCAACTCAAGAACCGCAACTCTCTCTTTTTCACCACCACATCTCCACTGAGACCACACCTAAAAACCAGTTAATGAACACCCTCTTCACCCTAGAATCATGAATTTGCCGTCCCATATCTCTCCTCGGCTCCTCCTCCCGAATCTGATAACATTGGGCAGCAATCCAGAACAACCCAGCAACACCTTTTCCAAGCTTTCAAGCATTCATGCCAAGAACAAAAACAGAAACCCCAAAATCTTTTTTTTTAAAACCCTAGAAACCCAAAATCTGCCATCCCCGAAGCAGCCAAATTCTCCTTCACCGCGGTGTTTTTCCAGCTCCCACGTCAGGCTCACTATGCACTGCTCCATTGTTATCTGAATCACGCTCAAGGTTGGCCCAATCATCTAAGCTGCAGGCTAGTCTTGATTTTAGTTATCTCCAAAATCAAAAGAACCCCTCACAACCTTCTATTCCCCCTTTTAGAAAAAGAAAACAAAAAAACGAACCTAACCACTATCCTACAAAAAGAAGATTTAGTCGACATAAATTCCAATCTCAAAATAAAAATAATTTCACACCTAATAAATTCTATTCTAAGAATAAATTTAAAAAATCTAAACCAAATTTTTCGAATCCACAAAAAAAAAAAAAATGACAAAATCAAATGTTATAAATGTGGTAAATTAACCTGGTCATTTTGCTAACCAATGTCTGGTAAAAAACACTATTAAACAATTAAAAATTAGTTAGGAAGAGCAAGATAACCTTTTTCAAATATTAAATTTGCATAATACAGATTCTGAAATAGAACCTAGTGACATTGAGTCCTCATCTGATGATTCATCTTCCTCTCCCAATTCTGATACATCTTCATCCCAGAATATTACATTATGATGTAAAGATGTTTGCTGTAAAACTATTAATATTCTTTCTAAACAAGAAGAACAAGAAGAATTATTAATTGATTTAATTGGAAAAATAGATAATCCAGATCTTAAAGCTGAATACCTTAAGAAATTTAAAAAATTAATCACGCAAGAACAAGTAGTTAATATTCCACAATAGAAAATATCTCTCACTACAACTTTTGATAATTTTTTTTTAAAAAGCAAGAAATTACCCTCTAAGATCTTCAGCATGAAATTAAACTCATAAAAACTGAGATTCAATCTCTACAACAACAACAATTGAAACTAACACTTGAAAATAAAGATATTAAAGGTGATTTAAATTTAGTTAAAACTGAGAATCAAATGATTAAAATACAACAAACTCAAAACAATACTTCCCCATCAGCATCTTTACAGCATAACAAAGAAATTTCTGAACAAGCTACTATTAACACTATGCAACAAATCAATTTGAAAAAATGGAATACCTCACTACAAATACAAATCAAAGATTTTTCATTCACTACTCCGGTTCTGGTAGACTCTGGAGCTGACCTAAACTGCATTCAAGAAGGTTTAATTCCTTCAAAATATTTTGAAAAAACAGAAGAATCACTTCGTTTTGCTAATGGTACTAAAATGAATATCAAATACGAAATTCCCAAAGCACATGTTTGTCAAAACAATGTTTGTTTCAAAACTCCATTTCTTTTAGTAAAAGATTTAACCGATAAAGTAATTTTGGGTATTCCTTTTGTTACCATTCTTTATCCATTTCTGACAGAATATGATGGTATCACCATCTACCCATTTGATCAACCAGTCAAATTTACTTTTCTTTCCAATCCTGAGATCCATACCTTAAAGGCTTTTCAAGAAAATTCTATTTCGAAAACCATTAGCCTAATAAAATCAAAACATCAACAAATAACTTATCTCCAAGAAGAAATCGACTTCAAGAGAATTGATTGCCAATTACAAGATTCTTCAGTTCAACAAAGAATTAAAAATCTTGAAACAAAGATCTTTGTTCCGACATTCCAACCGCCTTTTAGCACATGAAAAAACATATTGTTAATCTTCCTTATATTAAAAACTTTAATGAAAAAAACATCCCTACAAAAACCCGACCAATACAAATGAATCATGAAACTATGGAATTTTGTAAAAAATAAATCCAAGATCTTCTAGATAAAAGAATAATCCGCCATAGTAAATCCCCCGGGTCTTGTCCTGCCTTCTATGTTCAGAAAAACGCTGAATTAGAAAGAGATACCCCTCGCTTGGTTATTAATTACAAACCTCTTAATTATGTGTTAGAATTGATCAGATACCATATCCCTACCAAACGAGACCTTATTAATAGATTAAATAATTCAGTAATCTTTTCTAAATTTGATATGAAGTCCGGATTCTGGCAAATCCAAATCCATGAAAATTATATATATATATATATATATATATATATATATATATATATATATATATATATATATAGTCCTTATCCAGAGCGAAGGTTCGCTCTGAAATTAACATGCGAAGTTCTTTTTTTGACACACTTTTTTGTCATATTTTAACATCTTTACCGTTCACATGTTTGAACCTAATGTAAACATCATTCCTACAAAATTTCATCTAATTTGGTTGCTGTTAAGGTATCAAAACTATATTCAATCAATGAACAAACCGAATATGTTTAACCTGAACTGTTTGTGTAAATCTCCATAATGAAGGGTCAAACGATTATCAAGTTGAATGAAATTTTACATAGATGATCTAGACATTAGGTTTTAACATCTGAAAGGTGGAGATATGAAAATATGACTAAAAAGTGTATCAAAAAAAGAACTTCGTACGTTAATTTCAGAGCGAATGTTCGCTCTGGATAGAAACTGTATATATATATATATATATATATATATATATATATATATATATATATATATATATATATATATATATATTTCTTATTCAGATGAACTTTCGCTCTGAAATTAACGTGTGAAGTTTCTTTTTTGACACACTTTTCGGTTATATTTTCACATCTCCACCGTTTAGATGTTTAAACCTAATGTATAGATAATTCATACAAAAATTCATATATTTTGGTTACCGTTAAGGTATCGAAACTATATTAAATTTATGAATAAACCGAATATGTTCAACTTGAACTGTTCGTGTAAATTACCATAACAAGAGGTCAAACGATTATCAAGTTGGATAAAACTTTGCATAAATGATCTATACATTAGGTTCTAACATCTGAACGCTAGAGATGTAAAAATATGACTGAAAATTGTGATAAAAAAATAACTTCGCACGTTAATTTCAAAACGAGTGTTCGTTCTGGAATATATATATATATATATATATACAGGCAGGATCTAGAGAGGACATCCTCAAACTTGCTAATAGTGCGAATTTTCATTTTTGACCCACTTTTTGATCGAATTTTCTCATCTCCACCGTCTAGTCTCTAGATAATATTGTGTAGATCATCTCTGCAAAATTTTAGCCAATTTGGTAATCGTTCAGACCCTCAAACTCGGAAAAAAAAATTGACGAACTGAATTTTGTCAAACTTGAACCGTTTATGTTTATAACAGAAAAACGTAATTTTGAGAACCTTAACGATTACCAAATTCGCTGAAATTTTGCAGCGATGATCTACACAATATTATCTGGATACTAGGCGTGGAGATGCGAAAATTCAACCTAAAAGTGGGTTAAAAATGAAAATCCATATTATAACTCAAGTTTGAAGACATCCTCTCTAGATATATTTATATATATATATATATATATATATATATACACACTAGGCGTGGAGATGAGAAAATTCGACCTAAAAGTGGGTTAAAAATGAAAATCCATACTATAACTCAAGTTTGAACATCCTCTCTAGATATATATATATATATATATATATATATATATATATATATATATATAATTTTAATTTTCCTCACACGATTAGTAACGTTTTGTAGCTATAAAGTTAGGAGTCAATCAAGAGCTAAAACCAAATCGAATGACTAGAAATGCATTTGGACACCAATGTTGAACACAATAAAAGATCTTCAGAAGCCAAATTGTTCTTATCACGAGTCATTTTTACAAAAATGGCGGATGGTTCTTTTCTTTTTTCCTCTTGGTTTATGGCAAAGCTTCTAGGTTAAAACGCATGAAGAACTAGTTGGCATCTCTAGTGTAGTGTACAAGCACTTATGCTTGTTTTCTGTTATGGGATGATAGCTCTATTCCACTTGATGACCCAAATTCCCTCCCAAACTTGATCTTTAATTTCAATTTTCCAATGATGGTGATATAGAAGGTTTCAGTCCTCATCTCTTTTCATTTTCCTCCCAAGTACCTCAAGTTCAGCTTGCTTTTGCTCCTTTAAAAGTTAAAAACAAGCAGATTCTGAAAAACCAGCATGACAACTTTTGTGAGATCCCCTCGGATGCCAAACACATTCTTCAAAGCTCGAAAGAGATTGGTTATGAAAAAGAATTTGAATCAAACTGAGTAAACATTGCACAATGACAGTAAAAGCATCTACCAACAGAAGAATAAGAGACAAGTCTTCTATTTTTCCAACTAATCCTGTGATCTTAAAAAGTATCAATCATGAATAGTGGACCAAACAAAAAAAATAAAACTTACAAGTTAAACTTGGCCAAGCTCTCCTAGCTTTGACCAAACTGGGATTCAAAGATATAAAAACAATCTTTTTCATCCCTTCACTTTACCGATATAAACAAGAGGATGTGTCATTGGATGCTCTATGCATCCTAGACACAATCATCTGGTAAATTAGTATCTGAGGTAGAATCCAAAGCCAATATTTAGCTTCTACCTCAATGCCATGCCAGCCAATACATGAATGATTAAGTCATATGATCTTTAAAATTCCTCTCCTAATGACTACTAACAACTACTTAAACGATCTGATTCCCTATATCACCTAATTAACCCGAACATGTATGATAATGATTAAAGACCATGATGATGCTGATGATGATGTTAGTGAGCAAGCAAGCTTCTCTAAAATGCAGCCTTCGGTACCCCTTTTCTTCTATTCTTCTGGTTGCTGATATATATCTGCAGCAAGGCACCGTTTTGAATGTGGTTTCCTTATTAACATTTTCCCTTCACTTTCGCACTTGATCAACTATAACCCATTTACCAATGTGGTTTATTTTCTTTTAACTCGAAGAATTGTGTTCCGAATTGGTTGCAGAAGCTCCAGTTACCCTAGTGGCTGCTGTACAAGAATTTGCATGTAATCAAAGCCTCTTCAGATGATCCAAATTCATTTGCAGTAAAGAATCAAGAAAAGGGTAATTTCTGCTTTTACCTGTGGTGGTAGAAGTTGTAGTAGTAACTGGGATTGAAGAAGGAAGTGATAGAATCCCAGCAGAGGAGGCATAGTGCTGAGGTATATATGGGTATTGCACCATTTGGGGATACTGAACTCCAAAGCCTTGAGCTTGGTTACTACTAGCTTGTGCATATTGAGCAGAAGCGTAGTATGGGTAGTAATTGTGGTACACGCCAGATGGCCCTGATGCCCCAGTTGTGGTGGTGTAGTAAGGTGAGAATTGTTGACCACCGTAAACACTATAATAGTTCTGCAAGAAACACAGTATGACATTGTTTAATACAGGTGTCTATGAATATTGAATATGAACCAATGCTACATTAGAAGACCAAAACAGAAGGAATTTATGAAAATGATAGATGATTTTACCATGGGATATATGGAATCTTGTGAATATCCAGAGTACCTGAAAGCGAAAGCCCCAGAAGAATTCATATATTAACAACAATATATGCAGAATAGAAAGAAAGATAGAGAGATTTGGGTGAATCATTCCCTATGATATTATAACTTACCCATAAGCTGAATAAGGAAATGTGTATTGACTAGTCGGTTGATGGAAGTATGTGGATGAAGAACCATGATACGCAGGTGGAGCTACCAAACCAGGTGCTGGTCTAAACCTTCCTAAACCTGCATTGCCAAAATAAATGAATGAAAGAAAGAAAGAAAAAGTACATCATTCATGTTCTTTTCAATCCAATACTAGCAATTTTAGATCCACATTTCAATTCACTACCAAACAAACACAGCAACTGTGAAAATGGGTTTTGAGAATATGATCCAGGGGATCACTGACATGTTCATAAAAATGGATATCAAAAGTTCAAACCGAATATATCATTCTGGTGATTGAAAACTCATACAAAAAAAAAGAAAAAAAAGAGTGAAACTTTTAGTCTAAGAAAGACAGAGACCATGTTGAGGAGTGGGTGGACGAGTTTTCTGCGCACCAAGAGAAGCAAGATTGCAGTTTGCTCTTCTTCCATCAATAACAGGAGATGGATTCTGACAAGCCCTCATGGCTGCCTCTGGATCCTTAAATGTGACCTAAGAAAAGATCAAAAATTTATGATATCAGAAACCAGAAAAACACTAAGAGAAAAAGATACATGCAAATAATGAAAAACCAAAATCCACAAAACATGAAATGTGAGACTTACAAATCCATAGCCTTTGGATCTTCCAGTGTTTTTATCTGTTATAACAACAGCCTCCAAGATCTCTCCAAACTGCTCAAAGTACCTCCTCATAGTCTCCCTTTCAGTCTCCCAAGCCAAACCCCCAACAAAGATTTTGGTAAAAGTTGTGTCATTGTAGTGATGGACTGGAATATTATTGTTACCTCCCACCATCTGAAACTGCCTTGCTTGAGACATTAACACAAAACAGAAGGGTGTCCCAACAAAGCAAAGCAGAGATAGAAAACCCAGAACCCCAAAAACAGAGAGAACAAGAAAGAAAAAACCTGGGGACTTTTTCTGGGTTTTTTATACAGATTAAGGATATCACATCAAATATGAAAAGAAACACACTCGTGCAGAGAGCTGTGATTCTTCTTCTTCTTCTTCTTCTTCCTCTATCTTCCTCTTTCTTCTTCTTCTACAACTCTGTTTTGTTATTCAAAGGGTATTATAATGCTAATAATTACTCTCTCTTTTTAGGACAACTCCTCAGATTCCTCAACAAAAAGGATGATACCCGTAACGAGAAAATCATTACTGTTGAGGGTGGAAAGGGAAAGAAGCAAAAACAAATGCTTCAAAAATACTTATATAATATGCAAAATCACAACTACTAACTGAGAGAGAGAGTCAGAGAATTTGATTAATCAAAATCTAAATGTTTGAAGAAGAAAAGAAAGGAGAAGACAAGAAAGCTGCTAGTGGGCGCCCACGACACAATAGTTGTCCAATGAAATTGTCCAAGACCAGAAGACCAACACGACCTTTTCCTTGCTGTAATACAAAAACCATAAAAGAATGGATTTTTAACACTGAATTGAAAACCAAAAATTAAGGATTACATTTTTATTTTGGTTTGTGGGAAAGGTGGGTCTGGGATCAACATTTGCTTCGCTGTCTTCAACCTTCCATTTCTACTGTGCTCCTCTTTCTGTTTCAACTCCGTTTATGGCATTTTCTTTTGTGGGTCTCTGAGGTATGATACCTTGAGTCTCTCTCTCTCCTCTTTCTCTCTCTAAAGCTTTGCAGCTAATGGCAAATTTCAAAGAAAAAAAAATGTACTGGAAATGGTGGGCCAAAACCTTCTAGCACGACCTCCTAATTTTTCTTAGAGCACAAAATGTGGGTAACTAAACTTAGGGCACCTCTGTTCTTCCTTGATCACTAAAAACCCAACTATCCCAACATTACAGTTTTACCTAAAACTTGATCCTCTTCAATTTCGCTTTCCCATTTTGACCGTTTGGGTCCATTGTATTTATGTGTTTTGCTGTCCAGATTTACCTCATTTTTCATGATGAAGGGGAAAAAAACATTACCATTTTGTTTAAGCAGTTGTTGTGCAATTATAACACAGATGGATCATGCTAAGTAGTTGAAAGTTGAAGGATTGCCAGGACTAGTTGTTGCATCACAATAATGACCATCTCTGCAAGTTTTTCATAATGCCATTGATTCACAAACTCATCACCTGTTTATCGCATAGCTATGGTTGTATAGGGGTTTAGGGTTTTTCCTCAAACGTTGAGGTTGACCATGCAGATGGGGCAAAACTAGTATTTTCAGAGGGAATCAAACTACTCAGGGCACCCCCATGTAATTAGTAGTTTGCTAATCTTGTTCTATATATGATTAAGAAAGAAGAAGAAGAAGCAGTGGTAAGCGTGGTAAGCGGCGTTTATAATGGGAGACTGAGAGTGAGGGAAGTTACTAAAGTAGGTCTCACCGGAGATAAATATAATTCTTAAACTCTGCAGCACCGAATCATTTCTGTCTCCACCGCACAACGGCTTTGGACTGACGGAGAGAAAGGTCAAACCTCTTGTTATTTTTTTAAGCCGTTCAACTTTTTTCTGGTTTTATTGGGTGTCGGCTCTCTTGGCCGCTAGTCTTTTGGTCTTAGCTTGGCTTGAGGGAATAGGGTTCTGCAGCTATGGATATATAATGATTCACCACGCACAATGCTTGACCTAAAAGATAAGATCTTTGATATCTCCTATTTATATAAGGAGATGAAATTAACACTAAAGCTATTCCCATTTTGGGTTACTGAGAGTTTATTTGGATAATTGCATTTGGATGATAAACTCGTTGCTTTGTCTATTTATGATGACTTAGATACAACTCATTGTCGTTATGTACATGTGAATATTAATGTCTTCTTCTCTTAAGATGAAAATGTATTTACCAATAATATTGTACTTTTGTTTTTCTCTAAGTACTTAATTTGGATATATTAGTCTCTTCCGATGCATAATCAAGCTCGAAATCGCAATAGAAATAGTATCGCCGAGTGCAAGTCATATATATCGGTTACTTTATCTATCACATTATATTTATGTGATAATTAGCTCGCATATAATATAAGAAATAAAGAAAATGACATAATAACCCGAACATTTTAAATGTATGGTTAAAATTTAGTATTGGAATGAATGCATTCATTAGTACGTGTTAAGTTTTCGAACTGTAATGTATTTTATAGTTTAATCGATCTATTTTTACTATGTGATTGAAACTCAAATTTCTTTCATGACCTATCAATTTGTTGTTTTGATCTCACATGGCGATGCCATGATTACAAAACAGGTACTATCTTAGCTCATCATAAGTAGAGGACATCATATTTTGGCAAATGGCAATGCCCGAGAATGACTGCATAGAATGGTCATCTTCAGCCAAGAGATTATAAATTGGTCGCATTTGACAAAGTGCAGTAAGGTCGATTCCATATACACCAAACATTGGTATAGTGCTCCATTAATCCCAACATCGTTATCGTTATGTGCCAATTTTTCCGGCCCTAATTCCATTCTCTATGCGCCTTTTAGGGTGTGCATCCCTTTTAGAGGAGCAATTTAGATCATATGCATTTGGTAATTAAATTATTGATGCAAAAGCCTAAGCTAGGAAGAGAAAATCCCTTTTGTATGATGACATGCGATGTGATCACATTTTTAATTCTTGTTCAGTTTAAAATTAAAAAAATGTTTCTTTCTTTTACAACTTCGTATAGGGTTTTGCTTAGCGTCCGTATAATGTTGGGGTAAACTAATAGTGCATGGTTCGAGTAGAGTAATAGTGGTGACTTTAGGTACATGAGACGTGAGTGAAGGGGAAAGTGAATGATCGATGGTGGTGAAATCTTACCGTTAGTGGTGATTGTGGTCGAACATCCCCATGGTCCCCTTTGAGATTGGTTTCATTACAAATGTGTTCTAATAGTCATTACTATTCGGCTTTTATATATCTCATTCTAAAATTTTACCTATCTCTGTTAACATCGGGGTTTCTTAGCTCAATTTGGTTCGAAATCGGGTCATGATCAATCCACACATATATTTGGTTAATACAGCGAACCCTGGGAGTTACAAAATGATAGTGTCACACATGCCCTCATAAGAAAAAGATCGCAAACCACATGTTACTACAGTTCTGCTGTCTAGATCCCACTTCATGCTATGCAACTCCCACATGGGTTCTCCCCGTTGTTTAATTAGTAAACCCAGAAAGTAACCTAAGGATCTATTTACAAACAGATGGAATGCATCAAAAATAGTGCCAATGGATAGCTGGGTTGGCTTCTGGACAAGCATGCAAGCCGAAGGAGCATAGCTTTAGCTGAGTGAGTGAGTGAGAGATCGAAAATCAAGTCCACGATGAGAAAAGTGAAAGAGGAAGAAGAAAGAATGTGGAGCATGATAAAATGTGGAGTGTGTCGTGTATACGGTATTAGGCTATAATATCCACATGAAGAGAAAGCTGCAGAACCAGGCAGGCAAATTGCAGCAGCAAAGCACATGCTTCCCTTATCACTTGTGCTATCTTTTTGAAGCTTTTCCCAGTTGAGGAAACTAGGGCATATCCACCGGCCTCCCTATTCTCTCAATCCAACGGTTTAAGTGACAAGGTCTGACCTAGTCGAGTCGATCGGTAGCTACTGTGGGACTGAGTGTAAACTATATGGTATTGTTTGACCGCGCAAGCTAGGTTAGTGATTGTGATGTTTTGCATAGATGTAGGGTTCCTTGGAGCTTTGGGATTCCTAGCTTGGAGTTGTATTACTGCTTACATGATTGGTTGTTATTGCATCATCGTCCCGGCCATTGCGTTCTGCAATTCACGAGGGGTTTTTGCAGAAAGTGTGAGCTTGAAAGTCAGCTTAATTATATATGATCATCAAAGAACGTGGCGTGCATGAAAAAACAGACCGAGTCCCACAAGTTAGTACCACTACTTCCTGCACCTTCAACACCACCAAGTCGGCAGGCAAGTCCCAAACTCACATGATCAGGCAGAAAGGAAATGAAAATTAAGGTGCCCTAAATCCCTAATTACATACCACCCTTGTCTTCTCCATGGAATTGATGGGAGGACTGCTAGCCAGGGTAATTAGAATGTGATATGATGGGCTTTGAAGCCCAAATATCAGAAAAGGAGAGAAGGTGAAGCCCAAATAACAGATTATGATGGTACAACTTTCTTGTTTGCTTTTATTTATCTAAAAACACCAATAGTTTAACCTCAAACTACGATCACGTCCACTATTGTTGAAACAATTGTAGTTTTAGTGCAATCCGTTGACACTAAATTACTGAAGAAATTATAAATGTTCCAAATTATAAAGAAATTTAGATCATCTCCCAATTATAACATGGTTCCGGATCATAATAGATGTGGTGGTGCATGAAACATTTGTACGTGCTCCTCTTTCCATAACCGGCTTCGGGCCATTAGAAGAAAGAAGACAAAGGTATGCAACTGCGAGTTGGATAAAAGTCATTCCAAACTCTTACCCGGCCCATTTCATCAAGTACCACTGTTTCAATTGAAAGCAAAACATAAGACACAGATCCATTACTGTAATCGATCAATCATGAAAAGTATACATATGAAGGAGCTTGAATTCCGAATGCAAACACATAATATGTGGTGACCAATCCTTATTGGGTCGACATTTATACGTTCATGTCTGTTGACAGTAGCCGCAGAGGGGCTACAGCAAGCCCACAGACCCGCGGCAAGTGCACCAGGGCCCGGCCCAGGACTCAGGATCGGAGCACCAGCACCAGGCCTCGGGGCCCAGCGGTCTATCCTGCCTCCAAGGGTCCTGGGACCAGGGGCGCCTGCCTGCCAAAGAGGGCACCAGAATATCCAAACAGAGGGGAACCAGTCCCACATCGAAGGGCAAGGCCAGCCCTCACCCTCAACCACCTATATATGGGCCTCGACTACCACCATAAATAGGTAACTTGTCTCCCTCCCTGCTTACATACGTGCCCAGGTTATATATATTCCAACTATACTAACTTAGGCATCGGAGAGGTGAAGGCCGGCCCGCCCGGTATTCCCCTTAGTAAGCAGGATTGCAGGAGATCGAGTCGGATTCATCAAGTATCTACCGAGACCCCCGGGTTTAGGCAGAAACAATTGGCGCCGTCTGTGGGAACTCTGAACAAGAAGCCGTGCAAGCAACACCGCTGGCTGAGATTGTGGGAATGAGTCAAGAGAAAGGAACTACTGAGGAAGGGCGTATTGCAGCTGTGCAAACGCTCGCCTCCACCCCTGTCGTCACGCGGGAGATGCGTGGCGAGCAGGGCAGCGATTTGGGAAGGAGCCGTGGAGGGCCCTCCGGTGATCCAGAGCCCCGCCACGAGAGCTCGCACGGGAAAGACCCGATAGAGGACGAAGGCAGCCCAGTGCTTCGTGGCCTATCCCTGACGTTCTCGGATGATCCGAGTGATCAGTCTGAGAGCCAGGATCAAGACCCCACGTACAGCCCCGACCATGACGGCTTGGCGGGAAAGGTACGGGCAATGGCCGCGGAAGTTAGTCGTCTCAGAGAGGAGAACGACCGGGACCGAGCCAAGTCCCAGGCCCGATACGAAGAGATAGAGGCAGTAAACACCGCCCTGGTAGCCGCCCTAGAGAGGGGGCAGCAGCGCAGTGCTGCCATGGCCGAGGCACAAGCCGCACCCCTGCTATTCCAACACCGGCGGCTAGAGGCAGGACAATCTTCGGGTGCCCGATCCAGCGAGCCTATGCGGGAGAAGTCACGAGCCGGCGAGGACCTGCCGAAGAGCATGCCCGCCTCCCACCAGCCGCACACTTCGTCCGTGGGTGAAGTGGATACTCCAACCGCCCGGGCGCTGCAACTGCTAGCCAGCACCGTGTCGGATCTGAAGGCCCAGATGGAGGCAAACGAGAGGAGAGCGGCCCGGCCATTGGAAGGCGCCCGGTTCAACGAGCGCATGGGCCCCTTTTCACACCGAGTCATAGAGTCGGGGAGATCTGGCAACCAGAAGTCCCTCAAGCTCACCTATTCCGGGTCCGGTTGCCCGTATCAGCATCTGGACAGCTTCCGATCCCAGACCTGCGCCAAGGGTTACTCCGATGCAATCTGTTGCAACATCTTCCAGGAGACCCTGTCCGGAGAAGCGCTCAGTTGGTTCTACGAGCTTCCTGCGAATTCAATCGAGGCATTCGAACAGCTGGCTGACCGGTTCGTAGGCCGCTTCATCCTCCGAGTCGAGGGAGCGCGGACATCCACCGTCCTCTTCAACTGCATCCAAGCCCCCGGGGAAGAGTTGAGAACCTTTGTCAACCGGTGGCAGACGGCCACGGCCGGAGTTCGGAACTTGGACAAAGGCATCGCCGAGATGGCATTCAAGCAGGGGCTTCGGGCAGGGAAGTTTTCCTACGCCGTCAGGGTAGAACTCCCTCAGGGCTACGACGAGTTGATGGCTATGGCCATCCGGCATGCCCAGGCTGATCATGAGACCTACGGGAACCACCTGCTGAAGAGGAAGCGGGATGAGCAGTCTTTGGACCATCCTCGGGTAGAGGATCCCCCGCGCAGTCACGAGAGCAAACCCGGCCAGCGAGCCGAGCACGGGAGTCGCCGACCCGGCCGGAACAACAACAACAACGGCAAGACCTGGCCGCAGCGACAGCAGAGACCCTTCTCTGACAGGCCCCAGCCTCGGACCGAGAACAAACCTGCACCGTACCACCAAGAGCGCCCCCTGGCAATTATGCCAGCACCCCCGACTAATCAAGAAGTCTTCTCCACTCTCACCGCATCATATGAGGACATCCTGCTGGAGAATGCGGACGTCATTGCCCCACCGCCCCAGAGAAGGTACCCCAAAGGGAAGCTCACGACGGCGCAGACAGGCAAGTACTGCTCGTACCACGATGAGGCAACTCATCGGACGAACCAGTGCTTCGCCCTCAAGACTGCAGTGCAGGGCTTGATTGACAGCGGCCAGCTCCAGAGATATGTAGGGGAGAGAGGAGCAGGCCCCGACCGGGAGGGTAACCCGGCCTGGTAAACCCGCTGGGTCCAGGCTTCTAGTTTGGCATATCGCCGGTTCAACCGACTGTAAAGATCAAATATATGCAAACTACTTTTGAAAACTCTGGCCCCGCAAGCTCAGATGTATATATTCATAGTTAAAGTATCCAAAAAGTAAACCGCTCCGGAGAGTTTCTTTTACAAGCAAAAGCGAGAAAAACATCCTATGGAGCCGCATCTCCAGCGGTGGCTTCGTCGTCGACCTCAGCTCCGGCAGGTTCGGCACTGTTGGTAAAAGAATCCAAGTGCGAGCGATGTTCTGCTCCTGACTGTTTCTCCACCGCCAGCTGCTGGATGACCGGCTCCACAGGAGCATTTCCTTCGGCAGAGGTACCAGGCATCAGGGAAGTATTTAACCACCCCTTCGCCGCCCATTCCGTGTAGGCATCCGAGATGCCTTCCTCCCGGGCCTTCTCCAGGCAGTCCAGGAACCGATTGCTCTCCTCGTATTGAAGAACGAACCGGTCGAACTGACCCGGATCATCTCCGCCAGCAGCAGCAGCGGCGGCACGCGCCTGGAGCTCGTCTATCTTGGCCTCCAGCTCGGCCCTCTCAGCATCAGCCCGCTCCCGCTCACTCTCCATGCTCCGGTTCTGCTCCTCCAGCTCCCGGGCCCTCTCCTCCATCTTCCTGGCCTTTTCCTCCATCTTCTTGGCTCTCTCCTCCGCCCTGGCCTTCTCCCGATCCGAGCGGGACTTCTCCACCTCCAGAAGCTTCTGAGACCTGGATAGCGCAGCTATCTGCCTCTTCAGCACCGGGAGCTCCTCACTTGCATCCGGCTGGTACAGGTGGTAGAGCAGCTGCAGGACAGTAAAGGCCGTCAAGTGGCAAAGAAAGAAGGCGGGATATAAGCAATATGGTGGTATCATGCGGTACTTACCCGGAGGATGGATTCCTTGCATTTTGGCCGGTTGCCACCCGCCAGCACGCCATCAACCCCGGGCCTGTCCAGGCCGAAGTTGGCCAGGTCCGCCATCATCTGCCGAACGAGAGTATTGTCCGGACTTCCCATACCCACCTCCGCGGGCGCAGGACTGCTCTGGCGGGCCGCTCCGGCTCCCTCCCCAGCATGGGATGTTACACTGCTGGTTGTCCTGACCCGCTTCGCCAGGACCTCCCGGGATGATCCGCCAGTTAGCGTCACCAGCAAAGGGGACGGACCCTCCGGCCCTTTCCGCTTCTCTCCCCGCCCTTCGGGAGCGGCGGCACGTGCGCTTGCACGAGGAACAAAAGCAGCGATACCCAGGCTCGCCGCACGGTTGGGGACCCTGTTTTCTCCCCCAGGAACCCGCACCGGTCCCCCGGTGCTCTTGCCCTTCCCTGGCACCGCTGCTGCCACAGAGTGATGGGTCTTCACTCGCTCCGGCACGTAGGACGATTCGTCCAGATCCCGGGCCTGGGGCTCCGCATGCAACGTAACCCGCCCGTCCGCTTCCACCGAGGACCGGGCCACGCTCGCACCTTTCTCCGTAAGATGCTTCAGGAGATCTTCCCCGTCCATCGAAAGAGTGTTTTCGGGCTTGATCACCGCCCGGGTTGACGCACCTGCAGGACAAAGAGACGTTAAAATTGTTGAGCAAAACCTAGCACAAGAAGTCCCACCGCTAGGGTTTGTTACCCACCGGGATCCCGCCCAAGCCCACAGTGTTCCAGCACTTCTCGCCGGATGAAGTTGTACGAACTTCGCTCCAGGTGGTCCCAGCAGCCGAGAATGGTCAAGACCCTCTCCTGCTCCAACTCGGACAGCTGGAACGACTGGTCGCCTATGGGCTGAAAGGCGCCAGGCACCCGGTACCTCCTCCTCTTCACCTGCCAAGCCCCGCCAGCCATCACCACCTTCTTTCTCCAGCTGTTGTCTACCCATGAAGGCATAGTGGTGATAACCGCTTGATTGTTGCGGGAGTTGAAGGATAAGCAGCCTTTGGACCCCGTTTTCCTCGAGTAGGACAACCTGTACAGCGCCCGGAATTCATTGATCGTAGGCATACTCATTCCGGACAAGTCGTACAGGCAGCCTAGGCTTAGTAGCCGCCTCCATTGAAGACCGGGCAGCTGCGCGGGCGACGCTGGCAGGGTACTCAGAATATACTGCACAAAGTCAGGCAGCGGTAGCGACATCCCGTGCCGGAACTGGTCCGGATGCACGGCAACCCAACCCTCCTCCGGGTTACAGGCCGACTCTCCAGGGTTCAGTGGACGCAAAAAGATATCGTCCGGGATACCCCACGTTTCCCGAAACACAGCGATCTCCGCGGGAGTCAGGCTCTCCTCCGGTTCGTCACACACCACAGCAGTTCTTCCCCTGCCAAGCATGTAGCTTTCAGCGTGCGCACCGGCCATTCGCACCCCGTGCGGTATCTCAGCTTCCGAGGAATCTGACCCGGAATCCGAGGACGTGGACGAGGCACCGCTCCCGGAGCGGTCCGTGGCTTCTTGCTCCGGGGCTTCATAATCGAGCCAGTCCTGCATCCTCTCCACATCATCCACCACAGGACCTCTTGCGGCAGATTCAGAAGCCTCCTCCGAACTCGAAGTGTACATCTTAATCTAGGGGCAGGAAAGCAAAACCCTAACGCTCGTCAGCAACAGACTACAAACACCACCTTCAACGGCCCCCCCCCCAAAGTTTGCCGCTGAGCAACCCAGTCAGCGACACAGATCCCCCCCCCCGCCGCAAAACAACAAATCAACAAAAAACCAAGACACACCGGGGCAAAGAACACAACTTACCGATTAGTATGCTCAGCCGAGGACAATCCGCCCAGCGAAAGCAACGAGCAATGGTAAAAGGAGGCTTGGGAGCGCTTCAAACAACGGATCTCTTGGGGCAAGGAACTTAGGGTTTTCTTCTCGCCGGACCACCTCCTTTTTTCTCTCGGTCTCTTAAAAACGTACAAGCAACAAAGATAGAAAGAAGAGCAGAAGAGACCTATTTATAGAGGAGACCGGTGCCCTAGGCATTTAGGAATCCCTCCAAAAACACAATCAGAACAAATCAAACGCCTGCGAATCCAGGCCCTCCATCACAAAACCGTCCCCTGACGGCACGTGTCCCAGCATTGGTAAAACTGCCCACGCCATCATCACTGACGAGACTGATGGACTCCCTCCTTAAATGCATGTCAGCCACCTGTCCCACACGCTGGCGACAGGAAGGTAGGAGCAGGAGCCAGGGAGTCACGCTCCCCTACGCTTCCCCAGATTCCACGGTTGCACGCCATCATCATTGCAATTCAAACCGCTTAGGAAGACCTCTCACCAGTTATGCTGATCCAACCGCTTCAAGAGCATCTATCCGGGTTTGAGCAGGACCTCGCACCGATATGGCCTGTTACCCGCGCGAGTCCCGCCCGGTACCATGGTAGTCCGCGGTTATGATTATTCAAACCGGCTCCATGGCATCTTCCCCCGCATTTACACCAACGACCTCGTCTCGATATGGCAGAACGCCCGGGCGAGGCCCACCTCATCGATTCCGTCATATCCCACCAGGTTGAGAGTACTTTCCGGAAACATAAACATCCGGACCCATGGCTTTTTCACCGGGGGACTCGTTTCGATAGGCATGTCACCCATCGAGTCCGCCCCCATGGCAAACGCATGGGCTTTACAAACCGGGCGAGTCTACATCTAACACATGTACCCTTGTCCAGCAGGATAAAAACCCTGCGTCGCATTGAACCGCGATACTGTCCAGCAGGATAAAAACCCTGCATCGCACTGAACTGCGATACCTTTGGGAACACATGGGGGAGACTCGTTATCTCTACACCATCCCACCGGGCAGATTGTATCTCTAACACAGAACAAGTCTCCCCGCAGGCTAACAAACCTGCACATCTACCTCATCGCTTATTTAAACACAAAGCTGAGAAGAACTAGCAAAAGTTTGCACCGCTCCGTTCTAGTTTGGCAGAACAACCGGTTCTGGCCCAGTTTGCACCGCTCCGTTCTAGTTTGGCAGAACAACCGGTTCTGGCCCAGTTTGCACCGCTCCGTTCTAGTTTGGCAGAACGCCCGGTTCTGGCCCAGTTTGCACCGCTCCGTTCTGGTTTGGCAGAACAACCGGTTCTGGCCCAGTTTGCACCGCTCCGTTCTGATTTGGCAGGATGCCCAGTTCGGGACCAGTGAGCTTCGAAGGGCAGCAGACCCAATCAGAATTCCGTGCATTAATCTCTTGCATGGCGGATTTCAACGCCTCATCACCTTCATTCCATGCATTAATCTCTCGCATGGCGGATTTCAACGCCTCATCATCATCATTCCATGCACCATCTATCGCATGGCATCATCTCATACACTCTTCGGGTTTCCACCCCGTTCCATGCTCTAAAACTCGAGCACAATCCTGTTTTACATTACCCAACATGCTTATAACTTATTTCTTGCCATCAGGAACAGGTACTCACCTCGGTCACGCCCAATCTTTAACGCGGACTTGGGGGACTGGGGACCTGTAGGTTGGTAACCCCGCGGGTCTGCGGGACAAGAGCAAGACAGATAAGTCCCCATTCAAGATTGCACTTGACCGGGAACTTGGGGGACTTGTTGACAGTAGCCGCAGAGGGGCTACAGCAAGCCCACAGACCCGCGGCAAGTGCACCAGGGCCCGGCCCAGGACTCAGGATCGGAGCACCAGCACCAGGCCTCGGGGCCCAGCGGTCTATCCTGCCTCCAAGGGTCCTGGGACCAGGGGCGCCTGCCTGCCAAAGAGGGCACCAGAATATCCAAACAGAGGGGAACCAGTCCCACATCGAAGGGCAAGGCCAGCCCTCACCCTCAACCACCTATATATGGGCCTCGACTACCACCATAAATAGGTAACTTGTCTCCCTCCCTGCTTACATACGTGCCCAGGTTATATATATTCCAACTATACTAACTTAGGCATCGGAGAGGTGAAGGCCGGCCCGCCCGGTATTCCCCTTAGTAAGCAGGATTGCAGGAGATCGAGTCGGATTCATCAAGTATCTACCGAGACCCCCGGGTTTAGGCAGAAACAATGTCAATCTATGAGTAGTCGCGCGCACATCCCAATTTCACATGAACTGCCAACCTTGCAACTATTGAATTGAAGCAGCTCCCGCAGTTGAAATTATCAGTCATTGGGTTCACAATATGACCCTTGCAGCATATCTTGGTTATCTTGCATTTCTTCCCACAAGACCCGCAGTTGTTCTTGTCTGTCCCCAAATCAACACATCTGTTGTTGCAGTAATTTCGTCCAGGTCTGCTTCTACCGGTACAAGTCCCAGGTTTCAGGCCGTGCACTGCGACGTCACAGGCCGATGAGTCTGACTGGCAAGGTAGCGGCTTCTTGGGGTTTCTTCGTCTGGTGTTGCGAAGAGAGGTATGGTTAAAGCCATCAACATCGGTAGTAGAACGGCAACCTCAACGGATTTCATGTTTGAGTTGCTAGTGTGCATATATACGTATAACAAAACTGAATTACAAGATAGAAATTACACTGAATCAGTCGTAGACTCGTATAGGAATAGAAAATATGGTGAAAGTATGAAGTATGTATTGCTTTGGATGCTGTCTATATATAGTACACTATTAAAACTTGCATGATTAGTTTGCATGATATGCATGTCCATTCATTTGGTTGGTCCAAGGAGTTCACAAAACGTTAATTGAATAGTAAGCAAAAGTAGGCTCTCGATCAAAGAATATATGCATGTCATAAATCATCATTTAATTAGGTGAATATAAACAAAAACACGCACCATATACTTAGAGGATCTTAGAGGATGTTAATTCTTCCGGGGACATCCGATAGGAACCATATATGGTCTCTGCACACAAGAATGACTTGGAAGCTAGGATATGTAACAGGTAATTCCATATTGTATAGCTGAGCAGGTAACATTCAGGCTCAAAAATTTCTGGATGGTCTGCATTATGCATCTCAGGCCGCCTACTTATTTGAAGGTCCGAGAAATTATGTTCGCTCAAAACTACTCTCCATGTACTTCCAATGATTACCAAGTAAAATAAGTACCTGCAGAATGTTGTTAGCAATTAAGTATGATTTAGGACGTCAAACTTTCATACCACAACAATTTGGAATATGCATGCTGCAGCTTTATCAAGTTTTGTCGAAATCCTTTTTTTCATCTGTTTTCCCATTTCTTTGCAAGATAAACGTTGTCTCAATTAATTAACTGGCTTAAGTTCTCGCATTGTTCGTTTATATCTGAGCAAAAAATTAATACATACTTATACAATATATAATATAATGTGGGATTAGATGTTCTTACCAACAAAAATCTTCACGTGGATACATGCCCCAAAAAAAAAATTGATCGAATGACGATTGTTCTTTGTATAAAATACGATGGAAACTCGTTTCTGTTGGCCTTTTTGGTATTATACACCATTTAGCGACTTACTAAATGGGAAATATGTTGGACTTGCTTTTATGTCAATATTGATCTTTGATATTATACACCATTTAGCGAGTCCAATAAAAATTTAAGACATCAGACATGCCCTTGCGAAATTGGGCTAGAAATGCAACAATTCTTTGTGTTCATCAGTTTAGCAGGGTAGTTAGGTGGTGGCTTTCCAACATAAATCATACTTGGCTTCCCGATTAAGCTTTTTATTACCAATTGGATACAAGTCTTACAGCAAGTTAAGCAGAAGGCCGGAGTTGAGCAAATTCTTCCTCTGCTATAAATTACGATGCTTCCACAGATGGAATTTAGAGTTCATTAACAAATATTTGACTGTGGAATTTAGAGTTCATTAACAAATATCTTCCTCTTTAGTGTTTCTTAGTTACTCGATCAAAAAGAAAAGCAAAGGAAAGATGATGTCATTTCTTGGTTTGAGAAGAAAGATTAATGCCTGGTATCTGCTGCTTGAAGCTTCTATTTGAGGGTGGATCTTTTGCAAGTGTTATATAGTGCAATTTCACAAGATACTGATGGGGTTTTCTTCAGGAAATTTGATTGTTGTAGTCCGTCTACTTTTACGAAGTAGCTCTAGTTTTACCCTAGTTTTTGAAACATAGAACATAATTACCTTTTTCTTGAAAGCTACCATGTATTATTGAACCTAAATGCAGAAAAGTAAAGGAAAGACGTTATAGAGGCAATGGACTACATTTTGTATTCAATGGTTGAAGGAGAACAATACATCTTAAACTATTTATAGGCTAGGGATTATAAGCAAATATCTATACTACCCTCGTATGGTTAACACCTCCCCTCAACCATATGCTTGGTAACAAGCATAATGGTTGGAAGAGACAATCAACCAAACTACAACCAAATTACATGATGTAGAGCATTACAAAGATAACATCTCAAAAACAAAACCCAATAGCCTAATAGTAACATTTCTGGACCTAAATATGATGCACTTGAAACCTACTTCTTAAACTCTTGATCCACTCCAACAATCTAATCAATCTATAAACATTGATCTAAATTCCATGCGGAAATGAACAACAGGAACGGACTTTTTTCAAACTCAACTTGAAAATAAACGATGATATTGTATCTTTACAAGCTTAAGTAATTACAACAGATAATATATGATGCTCTTCTTCGGAAATGGTACTCAACTTTCCGACCCTTGGCATATTTTGATACCTTTCGATCATGATCTCTTCATCAGCAGGAACAGCAACAACACGAGCAGTACTAAGCCTACCTTCCAAGCATTCTTTCAGGATCACGACGCCTAAATTCTCCGAGTTACCTTTGATCATGTCCGCCTTCGCCATCAACTCTTTCAGCTCCCTCTTAGTCATCCGCACCTTGATTGTCATCATACTGTTTGATCCAACTCCACCTAGTCCTTCACCTTCATCAACAGGGTGAACACCCCTTTGCTTCCCAACCCAGTTCCCCATTTTTCAAATCTTTCTTTCTCTCTGCAGGCTATCCTATCGGTCAAAGTACGTGATGATTGAATGAGGGGATCAGTGTACTGTTTAGAGATTCAGTTGTCTGAAACTTAAGAAGAATGTACGTCTGCTTAAATAGTCATGGAAATGGGAGCAACATATCTGCGGAAATACATCATGTGGATTGCATGTGGTTTAGTTTATTGCTTAGGTTTTACCTATAGAAGACCGGAGAAAACTGACATATCAGTTTATTGTTTACATCTTAATTTGTTTCTTCTTGTTTTTTTTTTTAAGAGAATGAATAACTTAATTGACTAAACGTCATTAATCAGTATTTATCAACTCCAGAACAAAAAGAAGAGGGAATAAAATAAACTCACTAAGCCTTGAATTCAGGACATCAGTTGCCAAACTATGAGCAACTCTATTAGCTTCCCGACGGACATATAGAACATGTACTTATGTAACCTGCAGTAACATCTCTCTAAGATCATCCATTAGATAACCTAGATCTGACCAATCCAGAGCCCTACTCCCCAAAGCATCTGCTAAGACCTGGCAATCCGTTTCAATAATAAGAGGTGAAAAACCAACCTGCAATGTTAGTAAAGCTTCAAAGGAAGTTGGGTTTTGAGCATGAGACTGAAGTAACCAATCAACTATAGTGGATGCCGAACTGGCTGATGGAAGCCGGGCCAAGAGCAGTATTGAGGCAGCATTAGGACAATCACATAAGGCATGGAGAGGAGACTCCACCTCTTCCTCACAAAAAGGACACTGAGTGTCAATATCAATTCCACGTTGACTCAATCTGCTTCGTGTGGGTAGAACATTACAGCTTTCCAAGCACATACTTTAACCTTTGTTGGAACAGAGGCCTTCTAGATTTTTGACCATAACTGAGAACTAGGATTAGGGCTACCCCCTAAAGAACCCGATGACAAGTTAGGTGATAAGCAGTCTTGACAGAGAAGACCCCCTTCTTATCCTCACCCCATCTCCATCAATCATCGTGTCTACGACTACTCAAAGGAAGAGCGCCTATTTGTAGAACAATATCAGTCGGAAACAGTTCTTATAATAATGTAACATTCCAAGTGCCTGAATTATCCACTAAATCAGAAACCCAATGAACCCGAGGATCAAAATAATCTCTAAGACTAACTCCCTCCAACTACATACATCCCTCCCATTCGAGATACTCCTCCATGCATATGAAGGTGATTTCCCCAACTGAGCCACCCAAAAATTACAGTTCAGAAAATAAATGGCTTTTAGCAGTTTACCTGGTGAAGAGTCTAGGTTCTGAATCAATCTCCATCCATGTTTAGCCAACATAGCCAGGTTAAATGAAAAAAAGTGACGAAAACCCATACCCCCTTCTGATTTAGGTCGACAAAACTCATCACAAGCCTTCCAGTGCATACCTCGCTTCTCATATGTTCTACCCCACCAGAAGCGGGCACAGAGCTGGTGAAGTTCCTGAATTAGATTCTACGACAACAGATAATTATTCATGGTGTAGAGTGGCATAGCCTGTGCAACCACCTTGATAAGAATATCTCTTCCTGCTGCACTGAGTAACTTTGATCTCCGTCCTGTTAGTTTTTTACTGAGCTGATCCTTGAGAACAGCAGAAGTATCCTGCCTAGATTTCCCCACAAGAGTGGGGATTCCCAAATATTTGTCATGCTTTTCCGCCATCTGAACCCCCAAACAACTAGCTAGAGACTGTCTAAAGGGAGGGAGGACATTACCGCTGAACACCATTACTTTTTTCCAAGCTAACCTATTGGCCAGATGCTTGTTCATAAGTCTTCAGGATCTCCCTCACCAGCAAGCAATCTGTAATTTGTTTCTTCTTGTTAATTATTTAAATCGCCGTTTTATTGCATATATTGACTAATCCTGGCCAATGACGAGTACTTAATTTCAGTATGTAGCACATATCATCTCGCAGATCATTCTTCTATTTGCTTCTATAAGGATAGTAAGATTTATTTTGAGTGTTGCTATTGGGACCTCCACATTTGCTCATTAGACCTCCAATACTTTCTACACCTCCATTATACTTTTGAATATAAGCATTTACTCACTAGACCTCAATTCAAATTACCGAAATAACCTTAAATATGTTATTTACATATATTTCAATAATTTACTCATTCAACCTCATATTCAATCACTAGATCTCTATTTCTTAATTTTTTTTATTTCATGTGTAAGACCTAATGAGATAAATAAAAACATAGGATATACAAATATTTCACACACTAGCTATGCCCTTGTACTATTTCAATAATTACTAGTGTGTTGCAAATATATTTAAGGTCTAATAAGATATATAAAAATATTCAATATATATATATATATATATATATATATATATATATATATTGAACATCAAAACAATTGACTTTTTTTTTTCTTTATGTTGCAAACTTATTAAAATATATGCGCTTAATTTTCAACACTTACTATTGACCTTATATTTTGTATATGCGCTTAAACATGTATATATAATTATAGTAACTTTATGTCACATTAACAATCTTATCATTTATATATTTGTTTAGTTTTAACACTTACTGAAATTAGAAAATAAATTTGATAAGGAAAATAATAAATAACATTATCATTGAATTAGAAAGTCTATAGATAATAAATATAATACTCTTTTTATACACTTATTGTCCTCAATAGTCTTTATGCAAGAGGATACAAATGTAATTCAATAATTGAAAATAAAGGGAGGTCAAGTGAGCAAATGTGGAGGTTCCAATAGCAACACTCTTTATTTTTAAGGTGAGTCTTCAAAGAGATATCAATTATGAAGAATATATATTATATCGAAAATTGGCTGAAATTTTGCATAAATGATCTCAACAATATTATCTAGATACTAGACGGTGGAGATGAGAAAATTCGATCGAAAAGTGGGTCAAAAATGAAAATTTGCACTATTAGCAAGTTTGGGGATGTCCTCTCTAAATCCTGCCTATATATTTTCTCATCTCCACCGTCTAGTATCTAGATAATATTGTGTAGATCATTTATGCAAAATTTCAGCCAATTTGGTAATCGAAGGCCCTCAAAATTACGTTTTTCTGTTATAAACATGAACGGTTCAATTTTGACAGAATTCAGTTCGTCTATTTGTTTTTCGAGTTTGAGGGCCTTAACGATTACTAAATTGGTAAAAATTTTACAGCGATGATTTACACAATATTATCTAGATACTAGACGGTGGAGATGAGAAAATTCGATCTAAAAGTGGGTCAAAAATGAAAATCCGTACTATAACTCAAGTTTGAGGACATCCTCTCTACATCCTGCCTATATATATAAACATATATATATATATATATATATATATATATATGTTTATCTATTAATCTAACCAAATGTTTAATATGATTTGAAAACATTTATTTAATTGGTTGCTTAGGCCTTAGGATATATATATATATAGATATATGTGTTTTGTGAATGAATGAGATGTATACAATAATCAAATATTCACATGGTGCGCGTTGATTGTTACAAAATAAATGTAGCATATAAAAAGTTGAATTGCTTTTGCTTTCCTGATGGTGTCTACATAAACTATGAAGATTTTTTCTTTAGTATATGTAGGGTCTAATAGTTTTATCTTTTGTGCATAACATACAAATTGTGTTACTTTACGTGAAGTATCGTAATTGTTTACATATAAAAATAAAAAGATGAATATACTGCACATGTATTAAAATACGAGTGCTGTGATGAGGAATTCTGATAATAGTAAAACTTGATTATGGAAGGACCACAAATGAACCTACAATGGAAATTTATATGTCATCTCATATTCATTAAATAGAATTTTGAAATTCTAAAGTAACGTTATTATTCTCAAAACTGTATGAAGTGTCCGCTTGAAATGATCTAAAATCCAATAAGTAGGCTCCGAGTTATGAAGAACAACCAAATTGGACATTCTTATTCCTAAGAAATTTAGTTTCTTAAAGAGGGTTGGTTATTGAATTGATTGTGTGGTTTAATCTTTCAAATTTTGATTTTAAATATATGTTTTTACGTTATGGAATTGCGTATATTGCGTATGTTTTGTATTTTAGTCCAATCTATTTTCAGTCTATGTCCGATGATGAATTTCAGTTTGGGCCTGGGCTATTATTAGCCTTTTAGCGAGTCCATTAGAATTGTGGGTCATGCTTTGACGTACGACATTTGGTTAAATTATTTGTGTTCATGATAAAATTTTGATCTTTAGTAGTCGGCAATCCCAGAAAGCAAGAAAGCACAGGGTAATTAGGTGGTGGGTTCCAAGAATCATACTTGGCTTCTCGAACCAAGCTTCCTAAACCAATTGGATGCAAGCAGAAGGTGTTCGATCAGCAAGTTTTTCCTCTAGTAAAAATTAGATTGCCATGCTTCCACGGATGGAACTTAGAGTTCAATATCAGATTAGCAGTCCTCGGGTTTCTAAGAATAGTCACTACTGGAAATCAGGTCTGAAACGACCAATATTTAAACGGGAAAATCAAAGTTCGTCGCCTCAACACATTGAGGCGACCAATATTGGATTGGTCGCTTCAGAAAACAAGAGCGACGACTTTTGATCAATAGTCGTCGCTCACATCTTATTGAAGCGACGAATATTGGTTTGTTGTCACCTCCCAATAATGTTTTGTAAACTGTAGCGACGAAAATTCAAAGTTCGTCGCCGACGTAAAATTCAAGCGACGGAATTTATAACTTTCGTCAATATTCGTCGCTGACTTGTTATACGAAGCGACAAGTTTTGAGCAATAGTCGTCGCTTCATGTTTTGAAATCTGGTCAACCATATTTTCATAGTTTGGAGAGTTGTAGATTTGGCATTTGGTGTCCGATTGACGATTGTAATACATTTTTGGAAAGGAAACCACGCCAGGAGTCAAACTCATCGCTTCGCCACGACGTGTGGGCTTTTTCGGGCTTTCGAGTTCGTTTAGGCCTTCAAAACGGCAGTTTTATATGTTTTAAACAAGGTTGACCGCATCGATCGAGGCTCTAACTTTGTCGGATGTAAGTGATTTTTTTACCACAACCGTATTTCATCATAACGATCAAATGTTATTTCACAGTGTTTTTCAAAATTTTACTTCTTTTATATAGTTGCTTCGAAAAGTTGTACACATGAGTATAATCTTATAATCAAGTTATACCGTATTAGTAAGCATGTTGTCGTTATAATGGCTAAATTCACAAAATGAAAATTTTGACCGTCTGATGTGATCGTTATAGTTAAATATGAGTAGAGTATAAAAATCAGCTCGTTTCGTAAACGTTCGATCGATCGAAACGGTCAACCATATTTTCATAAAACTTATCACACGAAAACCCTATTACGTACCTTTAGATGACCTTGTTTCGTCGACTCTTCCAAACATTAAGTTCTCAAATAGATAAGACGTAATCAGCCATGTAAAAATTTAGTAACTTTTACCTCCCGATACTATGGTTCCTCATAGAGAGAAATAAGTTTAAATAAGGTTGACGGCGTCGATCGGGGCTCTAACTTTGTCGGATTTAAGTGATTTTTTTACCATAACCGTATTTCATCATAACGATAAAATGTTATTTCACAGTGTTTTCAAAATTTTACTTCTTTTATATAGTTGCTTCGAAAAGTTATACACTTGAGTATAATCTCATAAAATTTTTATAATCTTTTAAATATTATTGAAGCGACGGATTTTGTAGTACTTCGTCGCTTCAGTATAATCAATAAAATTTTAATAATCTTTTAAATATTATTGAAGCGACGGATTTTGTATTACTTCGTCGCTTCAGTGTAGAATCCGTGCCACATGCTGAGAACCAATTAAAACACATTGCGCGGATCGACCCTATGAACCGTCAGATTTTCCAGATCTAACGGCCATAATTCACTCCCCTTTTATATAAATTCTTCCCCCTCTCCTCCTTCCTCTTCACTCCCTCTCCTCCTCTTCCCCCTCTCCTCCCTCCCTCCCTCTCCTCCTCCCCAACCCCGCAGCGACGGCAGAGCGCCTCCTCGTTCTCCTCTGTCGCCTCCTCCGTCGCCTCCTCCACCGCCTCCTCTGTCGCCTCCTCCGTCGCCTCCTCCACCGCCTCCCCGCCAACTCTGGACAAAAACTGGACATAAAAACCATGAATACAAAATTAAACGAAATCGGCGGGAAATTTTTTTTAAATGAAAATGGAGACATGAAGCGACGAACATTGATATTCGTCGCATGAATTTTATCATCCCATACACTCTAGCGACGACTTTTGAACCAAACTTCGTCCCCTCAAATTGTAAGCGACCACCCAAAATTCGTCTCCTAGAATTGGAAGCGACGACCCAAAATTCGTCGCCTCGAATGTGAGGAGACGACCCAAACTTCGTCGCTCAGTATGTGGCGACAAACTTTGAAGTCGTCGCTTGAAATATCCAAGCGACGACTTTTGTAGCAAAAGTAGTCGCCTCGAATCGAAACGACGAAAACGGAGCGACGACCTCCAGCGACGACCTTTTTGTCTCTTCGGTGTCGAAGCGACGACTTTTGACGACAAAAAGTAGTGAGTGAACTATGGATCTGTCTTTGGTGTTCCTTTGTTTGTCAAAAAAGAACGTGTTAAGATATACAAGACATCGAAACGTAATCAAGATATTAACTGCATGCATGTTCTTGTGTCGATTTTCATGGTAATAAATTCAAGGCTCTGGTGTATCAGAACATGGAGAAGGGGAGCTAGCTTAGAGGACTGGTTGCGTCCAACTTCCGAAACACAACAGGTAAGACGTGCACCAAGCATTTGAATCTTTATCAAAGGCTAAGGATTGCGATTGATGTTGCTTGTGTGCTAGACTATCTTCATATTCACTGCGAAACTCCAATAGTTCATTGTGGTATCAAGCCAAGCAATATCCTTCTAGACAAGGAGTTTACTGCACATATATCTGACTTTGGACTAGCAAGGTTTCCGATCGGTTTAAGAGGTACTGTTGGTTGGTTATGCTACGCCAGGTAATACCGTAATATACTCTTCATTGCTCATAACATTACTCGCTCTTAAATTTTATTAAAAATGCTCAGTACGTGATTACTCTTTGCAATTGCTGTATAACTAATGGACTACATATGTATATGTAATTTTGTGTTGTAGAGTATGGAATGGGTGGTGTGGTGTCACCATATGGTGATTTGTACAGCTTCGGAGTTCTCCTGCTAGAGATTTTTTCGGGGAAGAAACCAACTGATGAGATGTTCTGTGACGGCTCCAACTTTCGTAGTTTTTGCAAGGCTGCTTTCTCAAAAGGAGTTACAAAAATTGCAGATCCACTGCTTGTTCGAGAAGCCAAAGTAGCCGCAAGCATTATTGGCATGAGAGAGGAAGAAATTGAAGAATGCTTCAGTCAGATCTTTAGAGTTGGTATCAGGTGTTCTACTGAATCACCAAGAGACCGACTATATATCAGAGATATTGTATTTTCATTGCGTTATATTAGGGAACGTTTACCTTGTCATTTAGGAATGGGGAAAATTTATCATAGACAGACAGTACTTTAAACTTTTGGGACTTAATATTTTGTCGATCGAAGATCATTTCTGCATCTTGTACAGTACGTCTTTAGAGTTTAGATATAATGAAGAAGATATATTTCTGTCTTCAGTAAACATATTACGTCTTAATCTGCTAACTCAATACAATACGATCTTTGATACGGTGCTTTTTTGATGAGAAATCTTCGATACGGTGTTGTTAAAACATAAGAAACTAAAAAATTAACAAAAGAAATATTGAAACATCGCATATGCTTTGAGGTACAAAATCAGAACTCGATCTTGCGTCTTGCTATTTTCAACTCTTATCAGTTATTTGGCAACAATGAACCCCATAATTCAAACAATAAAAGAATCTTGAAATCATTAATATACAAATATCGTTACATACTTCCTTGTTCCACTATGATCTGGCCACAAGAAAGAAACCAAAAAAAAATGTAGTTGATATTAATGAACAATGTCGCAGCTGTGTTATGTACCACGAATATTTATTCACAAAAGATGTTGATGTTCTTCTTCCTCCTCAGAAATAGTGCTCAACATCCAGCCCCGTTCATATTTTGATACCTTATGATCACTCTCAGCAGCAGCAGCAGCAGCAGCAGCAACAACAACACGAGCGTTTAGCCTACCTTCCAAGCATTCCTGCAGGATTGCACTGGCGAGCTCCTCTGAGTTCCGGTGACCTAGTTTGTTCGTTTCAACCTGAGCCATCAACTCCTTGAGTTGGCTCTTAGTCATACGCACCTTAACTCTCAACAAACTGTTCGGCGACGGCGTTTTGTCTACTTCATTTTCACTAACCGGGTGCACCAACCCTTTGTCCTTGCCAACATAGTTTCCCATCTTCCTGTATATATTAAGCTCTGATATTCTCACTGCTAAATCGAAGACCTCTTTGCGCTTGCGGGTACAAATTAATACGATGACTGAAAGAGTGGATTACTGTGTGTTTCTTTCAGGTAGATCGAGTTTGTTAGATAGATGATCGAGCAACATCGACAACTGCATTATATACTCATCGAAAAGAGAGGTACACACTGTTTATCCCGTAGTTGATCAAACGATATTACACCAAAGCTGACAAAGTCTTCGTCAATTATCAACGGATCAGCCTTCAGCTGCCCGTAGACCATAACTAATTAGCATGATTTGTATTTTGGTGGCGTCTGGGTTAACATATTATGCCCAACTCATTCCTCGAATTATAAATCCATTGACCATGTAGTTTATGCAACAGCAGCCCCATGCACTTTTTAAAAATAATTTATCAACAGTCCCTACAGTATTTTGATCGAGTCCTTGCTTGTATAAACTAAAGGGTAATCACACTCCAAAATATGGTCTTTCATTTCATCAAAATCTCATTTTTTAACAATAATTTAATTTTAACTCTACTGAAAGCAAAATATCTACTCCAAATTACAACGAGACTCTAGTCGTACATTATCTTCTAATTAGGTATTGAAAAACAAAAATTTCCGAGAGTTTATTGAAGAAATATTACAACTAAATTTTCACAAATGATACTAGTTATGAATCGAAGTTGGAACCTTTGTTATATAGTACTAAGCATCCATATATCCGACAACCATTAAGCAATATTGTCATATGGATTGAGAAATCCAGTCCTTTAGAAGCTCATATGCAACATGTTATTCGTCACACTGGAGGCTAGTCAGAGGATCAATAAAGTCATCATCAAACCGTTTGCAAACTTGGTCTAGGAAATGAATTCAGAGCCGACGCACGAGTTGGGTTTTATAGGTTTGACATCTCATCACGAATCGATCATGAATATGTTATGTTTCTAACTGTGAACATAGAAGATGCTTCAAGTTTCGAAGCATCCTAATCGGCCAATTGCTTGGTATAATATGCTGAAAAGAACAAAATAGTTTGGGAAATATAAACGTGTGCATGACCAAAATAAAATTACGAGTCAAAAACTAGAACGATCCCAATGCACATCGGGTTTGCCTGGTCAAATGGCATCAAGCTTTGACACTTGACCAAGACCTACGTCATGTGTACGTACACAACGTATTATCTCATCCGTATTCCGTAGCATATTGTTCTGTTGTCTTTTGTGGATAAATTTTCAACCGTCCTTATAATTAGTTCATATTCTCGTATCCCATGTTGAATGAGATTTGAATTTGAATAGCATTCTATCAGATACCATGATTTCTTATATATGTATGTGTGTATTGTGTGTATACATACATCACGTATGCCAGACTTTATTATCTACTAACAAGACTATACATGAATGTATAACCAATTTCCGGATTGAATTTTGTCAAGTCATACTTGGGATAACTCTCTCAAGCGTTCATCAAGTTGTACATGTGAGACCATAGACGTAAAATCAAACCGGGCCGGCCAAATAATAAGTATTTACATCGATAGGCATTTCACAAAGTGATAGTCTATTCCAGAACGTACATAAAACTGATTAATATGATCTGAAAATGGATCAATTAAGTGTTTCAAAGTTCTGTTCATCACATTACCTGCAACAACCTCATACAAAAATCAATTTGAACTACTAATTAAGTAGCTGGCTAGAAACAGAAGGATATATATATACACAGTATAGCTTTTGTCTATCTATCTTCTTATTTGTTATAGTCATCAAAGAGCATCATTCTCATGATGCATCACTTTCCAATTTATACCATAATCATAATCATAACCAAGTAGTTTATAGTTAGTGTCATATATATATATTCCAAAAAAATTTCACTCAGACTTTTATAGTTTATGTGAAGTCAAGCAATGAAATTAGTATTCAAATTACTCTTCCTTGTTTCAGGGAACTATCTTTCGGCTACTTCGCATGGTAGGAAACCACTTGAACTTATACATTATAGATAATCATCACCAATGGAAACTAATTTCAAATCGTAATTGAGTGTAACCGAAAGGTGAACACTGTGCATGTGCATGGTGTGGTGGAGAGGTATTTACCGCCCCTTTTTCTGTTAAAATTTGTATTCAACAACGGTTTGATTCCCGTGAACTCTAAGTTGAAAGTGTTTTTGGTACTGTTGTTTTGCTATCAACACTTCTTTATGTCACTAGTTGGCCAACGATATCAGTACAGTGTCGTATTTCACCCGTTAACTCATAAATCAGAAATACCAAAACTAAAATCATAGCAAACTATGAATTGAATATACAGATTCATATTATTATTACATACTCATACTAGTTTAGACCCCATTTAGACCTTCGAAAACCTCCTCTTTGATTAGATTCCTTATGAATCGGATTCATTTTTACTAAATGTTAATTCAGGTTGCCTTACATTTACGCAAATTTCTCTGAAATTTAAGGAAAAGGAAAGTCTGAGAACCCTCTCAACTTTTAAACATCAAATGGGTACTGGTAGCCGACAAGTAAAGGAGCCAAGTTGATAATAAGCTAGTAGAGAAAGGTAAGACTGAACGGTGGCCTATAGAGACATATAGAAGAGCTTCAATGCTTCATCGATATCGATAATCAAAACTGCACGAATGCAATACACATATACAAAAGAACGTACGTACTACAAGTAGCTAGCCTCCATAATACTCCATGTTAAATGTATAATTCCGCTTTCAGTAGGCCATATTAAGGTGGTCATCTATATTTACACAGGAAAGATATCATATAATTACAGAAAGGTAAGCATCATATCTCATTGGATCCTATAGAGCCACCCATACATAATGCTAATAAATCCAAATATTTGAGTTTTATCTGATTTAAAAGCCAAGATTTCATTATCATGATGATTTAAGATCATTCTTCAGGTGATTAAATAGCTAGGGTGTAATCACGATCAAGTTAATGACTAAACTAATAATAGCTAATTAACCACCATATAATTGTCCTAATTCCTTAAGAATATAGGTAGGGTCGCCCCACTATAAGAACAACATAGATGACACATTCCCTTTTGGATTGGAAAAGGAAAAACTAAAGCATTCTTACTGTGTCGGCTAGGAATCGTTTTGGCCATAGGAGAAGAAATCATCTGTATTTAATCTTCATTCCTTTTCGCAATCAGACACATCCGAATTTTGTTTCGATCTGTTACTTGTTTTGGCATATGGGCAATTGTATGTTTAAAGGGTTTGGAATTGGAGCTGAGGTGGTGAAGGTGATGACCTCCAGTGGTTGCATCATGGAGATCGATGCACCGATCACCGCCAGCAACATAACCGGTCGGTACCCCGGCCACGCCATCTTCCGAGGACTTGACTTGACTCGGCCTCTCCAACACAACGAAGAACTTCACCCCCATGAGCTCTACCATCTCCTACCTTTAGACCCCTACAAAACACCCATCAAAACCCCAAACTTATATCGTCAAAACAGCGGCCTGTGCACGCCGTATCGCATGTCATCATGCGACAGTTACCAGAGAAAGAAGTCTGATGCTGAAGTATTAACGAGGTATAGTAACAAGAGCAGCGGCATGTGGAAGGTGAACCTGGTCATAAGCCCTGAGGAGCTATCTGAGATATTGTCGCAGGGGTCGAGAACTGAGGAGTTGATAGACAGCGCGAGGACAGTGGCCAAGTGCGGTAATACCGGAGGTTCGTCGGTAAGTGGTTCCGAACAGTGGAGTTCTGTGTCTAGTAGATGGAAGGAAGCGTGATGAATAGTATGCTCTGACCACAATTACAAGGCCTTTAATTTCTTCTTCTTTATATATATATATATATATATATATATATATATATATATATATATATATATATAGTTTTGGTTATATTTCCTCGTCTAGATTGAGACTACTATGAAGTATGAACTATATATGATGTGTTCATGCATATGAATTATTTGTAGTGTGCGGATCCCTTTTATATAGAACGAAGGGTCCTTAGGAAATCATCTTTGTACGTAGAAGTTTTATTTGTTGAGCTCCAAACAAGAAAGAAAGGCACCGAAGGGTGACCCGATTGTGTAACCTCTAAATTGGTCTTATCTATATTGTTTATCAATGCCTATAATAATAAGCGATACATGATCATTCCATGTTTCGTTTTCGTTTGAAAGAAAGGTACCGAAGGATGGCCAGCAGACTTGGCCGAAAGTTTTCGTTGAAAGCTCTTTTCGTATTACCTAACCCAATGCTGAGTTTGGGGGTTTTGTCGACGTACTTCGTACTTCAACCCATCGGGCCAAAACCTCTTGGCTGCAGGTGACTAGTTGCCGCACGATATTGCCTGAACCGAATGGGTATTTATTGGGTTTTATGCACGCTTAATTCTTTGCTTATTTTCGGTTTGCTTCGGGAGTTAGTCTGGCCTAAAATGCCACCTACGTCTTACACATTATCAATGAGTGTTCTAGGTTGAGAAAATACAAGGTATCACAAAGGGAAAACCTAGAGTTAACAACACAGGTTTGTACGTGAGAGGACCGGGATTAAGGATTGAGGGGATTCAAACTCAATCTTATAATCTGCAAGTTTTTTTCTGTTTCCTAACTTATCAAAAAATATATATATATATATATATATATATATATATATATGAAAATCTCTCGTGAATGATTGAATTATACTTGTTTAGCTAATTTGGGCATCGTCTCATTATATGTATTTCATTGGTAATTAATCAAGATTTTGGATTTATGATGTGAGCCGCGAGGCTCACACAAATAATAAACCCTACAATCGTTAGTAGTATAGAATAAGTAGGGATCGTTCTAGCCGGGGATTAAGGGTACCTGAAATATGAGAATGTTAGCACAATTTATTCATATATATATATATATATATATACATACATACATATTCACACGAGTTCAATATGGGGGATTTGATATGAGGTTCGGCAGCAAGGGCTGCCTCTATATCTAAGACACGAAAATAAACCTAAACTACTATATACAAGTGATCATCATCTCTCACACAAAACAGTTCACACAAAAGGCTCTTTAACACATAGATTCGCATGCAAGAAGGTAAGAGACAAGTATTCATGCATCTTAGACTTAATCAATTTCGACTACAATTAGAGCGATTAGCCTTTTAACCAATTGTAAGACATCTAATGTTTTAAGATCATGCTATTCGCCTTCGATCCTAAAGTTTATGCTAATCCGGTTTTAAACGTTTTAACATTTAAGCACAAAAGTCTAAATCGAAAACAAGCAAACAAGTAAGGTTGTCAATCTTCTTATTTAACTTGCAAGTTCTAAGGTTATTAAATCTAGGTGAGCAACACAATCAAGAAAACTCAACTCGTATAACTTAATCATATTACTCAATCATATGAAACCTAGCACTTAGAATTACATGTTTTAAACAACAAATGCTTTAAACAAAACTAGTGTGTCGATTTAATGCCCTAACCTTAGATTACTAATCGATTTTAAGTCTAAATCATGCATCAAATACCCACTGCCCTAATTATCATACATACGAATTTCACATGCTAAAATCACAAAACTTGAACATAAACATCAATCATGCAATCGGTTTACATAGAAGTTCAATAAAAACCAAGAATCGAATTGAGTTCATACAATATAACCAAACTACAACAAATACAAAAGCCATAGAGGGAATGGATCACACTTTTAGAACCTTGAAGACTCCTCAAGACGTGACAAAGTGAGGCTCGGCTGCTGCTTGGTAGGTGCTCGGCAAGAACAAGAATTCGGCAGAAAACCAAGGTGAAAGGTACGGCAGTTTGTAGTGGTGGTGGTGGTGTTTTGGCTAAGTATTTGGGTATTTGTGCTTGAGAGACTTGGTAGAGCTTTAGGCTAGTATTTTATGCTTGAGATGAGATGATTTTCAGAATGATAAAGTGAGGCTATATATAGAGAAAAGGGTGCCGGCTGCCCTAGATGCATAAGGTAATCAGAAAACCAAGTGGATTAAGGATTTGAAACCTTCCTTTCATAGTTCAATTAGGTTTTCTTTTTCTGAATTTTTCTTCAAGACTTGGGCTTCACATCTTCATGGACTTATTGAATAATCTTTGGACTTCATTGGATAAGTTTTGATCCATCGAAAATGCCCCAAAACCTGCCGGCATGCAGATCGGCAGCAAAGGCTTGCCGATCGGCAACATCTCCTGGCTTGACTAGGAGAGCCACTTTTCTTCATCTTTTTCTTCATTGCTTTAGCTTGGTGTCATCCTCCTTCCTTCCTTAAGCTTGGACCATCTTCACATATGCATTTGTATACCATATGGTCCATTGAAAACAGAAATTGTGAAAAGGAGGCAGTAGCATCCTGGAATAGGCAGAAAAGACCTTGCTGTAGTAACTCCGGCATATCTCCCTCCTCGGAGCTCCGATTGATGTGATTCCAAATCTCAGATAAACTAGACACACATAGCTACTTCCATATAAAACAGTTCGATCAAATTCCTTGTGAGTCGTCGGAAATGATTTTTCGAAGTTGGGACACAGTCCCAGGAAAATCCTGGAAGTCCCTGGTGATATTTGCTCGGACTGCCAAGTTGCAGCCATCTTTTGGGTGACTTTCCGAACTCCGATTGATCTGAAATTTTAACAAAACATTCCTCAGTATATGAATAATAAGCACACCAAATTTCATTAAATTCGGACAAGGATAGATTGCATTTTTACTCATCTCAGAATCACGAAAAAGATAACTTGCATTATTTTCCAGATTTCTCAAACTTAGTCATTTTTCGGATTCTAAAGCATATTTGATTAAAACTCTACCAAATCGACACTAAATTATATTATGACTCAATCTTAGATAAATAAGAGAAAAACGAAGCACAAACGAGGACATAAGCATATAATATCGTCGCACATTGTGCTCCTATTAATTTAACTTGAAGAGGTTTTGATTGCATACATGTAATCATGGTCCACGTAGTTGATATGCCAATGACACCTAGCTTTAACTAAGTTGAGCACTTCGGATTGTGGTAATTAACCCCCAGCCTCTCTGATTCACATTCTCAGAATTAAGTGATCGATGGCTTGCCTGGACTTCCTACTTCCTAGTACTGTGTAATTTTCATGGCTTCTGCTCACCTTTGGCCTTGCAGCTTGCTGCTTTCGATCGTTCCTTTGCTCTTTTCGTTTTATCTTGACGTGTTTCCCTGTTCGATCTGTAGCTCCTTTCTTGCCCGGGCTGTGGCTAGCTTAATGAAGTTCTTATTTCCCTAAATTAAATTAAGTTATGCGCGATATGCATGCCTTCAGTACAGTTGCTCTTCTTCTTCTTATGCACAAATCCCTTCCTTCTAATTAAGTTAACAGAACAGATATTACTTGTAAATGATAAGTTGGAAGTCAATTTCAGAAACTACTTTACGGATATGGGAAGATTGCACAAGAAGTAAAGAAGATTAGTAAATATCGGGAATTGTCAAGAATATAAATCTTTACAAAAAGGAAACGATATGGGGTGCAAAATGTACTCAAGAGTCAAGACCACAGAAAGTCACTTTGATGAAGATTTGTTCGCTTTACCTTGTCATGTTATACAGACTCAGACAGATCAAGCCGATTAAGGTCATGAACTAATGATCTAATGATCGATAATTCAACTTTATAACTTGCCGGGCAGTTTTTCCGATGATGGACCAACTGATCGATGCATGGTGTGATAGGATGTTGGAGCGAAAATTTAATTTGCACAAAGTGTAAAGAATAATGCTAGATGAACCACATTTTGGTATTCCACCTAGAGCTCACCTTATGTGTCAGTTTATGTTGCATGTACATGCATGATGTGTCACCACCCAATCAGAGTGTTTTACTAAATGATGTGGTTGTGCCACATAAGTTGACACATAAGGTGGGTTCTAAATAGAATATTAAAAAATGGTTCACCTAACATTGTTCATGGGTAAATTATCACCCAACAGACAAACATGCGTAATTAATGTATGTATGCTACAGTTTAATTTAAATTGCGTGCGTGCCACTGCCACCGATACTTAAAATTGCTTAATTGGTCGATGTTAAATTGCTAAAAGTCATCCACGAAGGGCCAAAGCCTTCTGCTACTAACGCATCCGTCTCGACAGGCCGGACGAGATCACCATAGTCATTACAAATTATGCAAACCATCACCTCTAAGAACCACTCCATGATATGGATGCTTCATTTCACTCCCTAAACTTCCCTAAAAAGCCCATCATGCATCTCTATGATTTCTAAGCTGGCATTTCCAGTTTATAAACGGCGATTTAGTCCCTGTCCTTAATCACCATCATGACTTGTTTTAGCGTTAAGATTTGAGATTTGAGATTTGAGTAACTGATTTAGAAGTATGATTTAATTGATTTATTCTTATTAATTATTCAGCTACGTACGTTACATAGGAAGAGCGTGCATCATCCGCAAAAATGTATAAGTAAAGAATTCAAATAAGCATGGGTATTTTGATGGATTCTAGAAATGATCAAAAAAAGAAACGACCAAAAATGTTTTCCTTAATTTGTACATGTTCATATTTTTTGTTTTTTGTTTTCTAATTATTCATATTTTTTGTTGCATTTGTTTATTTCCATGTGGTTGTAGTAAACCTGCAACAACAAAAATTTGAAGAAAAGAAAGAAAAAAAAATTAAGCAAAACAATTCAAGGATCTCGATCTGTAGCTAGCTAGATATATATGGCCGGTTTCTTCTTTTACATTTATATATTTTTCTTAATTCTAGACCAAAAAAAAAAAAAAAACTTAAACTAAATTGTCTTCTTACACAGCGTTCTTACTTAGTTAGTTTCATATTTGGCAAAAAATCTGTTAATTAGTTGGATCGAGATCAATATCTGGAATTAGGCACTAACAAACTCTTAATCGTATGTGTGAGTGTGTGACTGTGTTGTCTCTTCGTGGACATTTTATAAATTATATGATTAATTTCAGTTTACTTTCTTGAATTTTAGTTCATTTATCAGTTTCGTCGAATTTTTTTATTAATTTTATTCACGTGTGCGGTGTGCCATTGTATTCTCAAATTCTATTAAACTTGGACTAAATATAAAATTCCCTCAGATGATGACGCCATGATCAGACGTGGAAGAAATAATGAAAATATTTTTAAATGACGGTATTTGGTAGTTGGAGGGTTAGAAACGAAATGATGGGTCCTCCTTGTCTCCTCCACATTAAATCATAATATTATCGATCATTGGAGGGAACTCGAGTCTTTGTCCAAATTTGATAAATTTTGAAAATACGAAGGCATACATGATTAAAATAAAAGAAGAGGGACAAAACTGATAACTGACAAGAAATTTAGGATACTAAACTGAAATTAATTTGACGTTCGAAAACAAATATAGCTGCTTATTGGCTTAAAACATTTGCTAATTAATTAACAAATGATAATATTGTGAATTTAGTACGACTCCCTGATAAATATTGCTGATGTAGGAGAAGACAATATTGATACTCTGAAGTTGCTACAACCTACAAGTTCATAAGAACAAGACAATGAAATCACAATATCATTGATGCATATAGTAGAACACTAATTTCACTCTTTCAAAACAGGAAAAGAAGGAAGAATTGAACGACCCTGATTATTTGAATGCCCCTCTAAGAATCACATATCGTCGATAATTTTTTTTTGTGAGATTGGAAGCTAGCTAGCAAGAGGCATCAATGATCCACGCACAGATATCTTCCCTGCTGCATTAGAAAAAGAAGAAGCAAGTATTATACATATACTGCAGTCTCTAATAATTACAAGATTAGGTGAGGAATCCTATATTTCTAGTGATAATAATGAACCGGCATGTAGAATTATAAATTATACGAATTAAACTGGATTCCACTCCCCACAAAATCTTGTATTAAATGAAAAAAGTTGCATGGTTGTTTTCAGGTTGTCTAGCTGTTCATCATCATCTGTATCGATTACTCGTCAACTTTCTGATCATGTATTCTTCTATAATCATACACAAGAAAAGTGGCAAATACCATAAAATTATAGTTTTCTTGTGTATATTTGCTGAATATTATACCAAAAATGTCTCCATATATATAATGCATGTCTAATTTCTTCATTATATGTTCAATATGTAACCACCATTTATAATATCTTAATGGAACATGATATTCACGGCTAGATACAACATCACTGCTATCACAGATTGTCACTCTTGTTCCTGACGAAAGACCAATTATAGCCTTCTAATTGGTTTGACAGAACCTGGATAGGCTACATCACAACAATCCTGCACTATCGACTATGAACCCAGCAATATCATGCATGGAAATCTTTGGAGTTGTTTACCCATTAATTTCATGTCAGCCTTGATGGGCTTAGGTGGCTCTTTGGGGCTATGTTATTTGTGAAGTTATCTGCCCTAGGCTCATTATTTGTGAATTAAAAATATTAAAAAAGGAGCTAAATTATAACCCTGCATTCAATATAGCCCTCACTTACCGAAAATGGACTTAGTGTACCAAAGGAGGAATCATGCTAGCTATTCTTTCAGTATCTACTGTATACTTAGTAGATCTATTGTCTATGTACCACTTGATTGTAAACTATAGATAGGTTTATGATTTTGTAAATATGATTACCTAAAATTAATTTATAATTAAAATAATAATTATAAATAAAGAATACCAATGGGTTCTGACGGATGTTAAATAGATAAAGAAAGTAGAATCCGTTTAAGTCGAGTCGTATGTATCACACACTTTCCTTAAGACAATTACGCCGCCTCTATTGGTGCAAAAGGACTTCTTAGCGTTCGTCTCCCAGGATACAACGACCTTTCGAGTTCTCGTGGCTGCACTGCTACAAGAACACCTACGAACTGCTAGTACTTTCTATCTATCACCAGAATAAAACAAGAGCACAAGTGCAGAAGAGAGAATGATCTTCAAAAGAGAAGAGCTCAATGCTTTCTGTTGGTGTAGGTATATGTATGTATCAAACTATGGAAAATGAGGCTCTTTTTATAGTGTGAGGAATGGTCAAGGCTATTAAAATCAATTATCAATATAGGGAACTCAATGGTCATGAACATCTCACTTAATGGTCATGAACATCCCACTCAATGTTCATAATACACATTATATCATATGTTACTAAAATATCAAAAAATTTCCAGTAGCAACTGAAGAGTCACTTGACTCTTACCATTTCCCTTTTTCAATAGCCAACTTTGAATGACAATTTTTCATTCATCCCAAAACTAAATTGGTCATATGAACACATAATATTGTAGTCTTCATTATGAAGAATAAAAATCCAAGTTCAATTCTCATTAATTATAAGTGTAACACACTTTAATTAATCTATTTAAATTTGGTTTCAAAAAAGATTTTTAACCCATTTTTCCAATATTGATAAAGTAATGTGGGGGAACTAACTCATCTAGACTCATTGATAATGGCTGAAGTGACTAAAACAATTAGGTCTATTCAACATGGCTTCCCATGTGTGACAAATTTTACATTATGCACAGGCATTGATAACTTTTGAGTGACCTAAACCTCAGCTTGTGTGACTGTTATATATAAACTTGCATTAAACGACCAGAAAGAATTACATCCTATAAAAGTATACATATATACACAACACATTGATTCTGGCCAATAGAGAATGTCATGTCTATATATAAACAAGGCTATCAATAACTACCCCTTTGGCAGTACTTGCTTGTACATAATGCATGTCTTTTGTGCAGATTGTTTTCAACTTTTCATCTTAATTTGGAAACTTAATTAAGTTGGTATGTTCTAAATTACATAATTTGCTGTTTGAAATCCGAGAATGACCTAAAGAACAAATTAAACAGGGAAGTTCGACGTAGATTTGATATACACTGGTGATGAAACTTGGAATAAATGAATATTTACTGCGATCTTATTATGGCTTAGGGAGAGCACGTACATTCATATATGATTTAACTACATTTTTGCTATCTTAGCTATAAGTTCCTCGCTAAGTTCTACCCAGAAACAGTTAGAACGATCGAGCTGATTTTGAGCTCATTTTTAATAGTTATTCTACTCGTTTTAGATATATTATGATCTAGTATATATGTCCTTGTTAACTCTTTAATTATATATGGAAACGTTTATGTTACAACTTACAAGTTAATTGTCTTGTCAGCAAACGTACTTTAATTTAATTTCTTGGAAGACTAATACTGTTAAAGCGCGAAAGCTAAGCTAGCAGATGGGTTTGAAATTAGGTACGTAATTTTAAGTGGTTATTTAATAATTAACAACGTACAGATTGTGTATATATAATTGCGTCCTATTTCGTCAATAACAAAACTACACAAATTAACAAAAAAGGGATGTTTCTTTTATAAATATGATGCCAAGCTGCATTACCTTAAAACCTATCACTCTCGATCTGATCACTAGTAGCATGCATGCATAGTTGCTAATTAACAAATGACGATGACGTTGCATTGAACGTTATAAAACAATATTACAACAATGATATATGGACTGGAGAAACATATAAAAGCCTAGCTTCTTGCACATGCTTTACATATATATGGGAATAAAATCTTGATGCCTTCGAAGTAGAATTTCATAAGAACAATTGATTTATACAAGATAATTAAATACAAATATCATGCACGTCAAGAATAGAAAACCAAAAAGAATAGTCATATATATAGATCGAGAAGGGAGAGAGATGAGACCGGCGATGGAGATCTGGGAGAGAGTTGAAAGTTCGAGCGGTAGTACGTACCTGATCGACCTGTAATTCATAGAGAGCAGAATGATTATATATTCTCAAATTTTAGTTATTGGGAATAAAATCTGTTGTTACTGGGTATGTGGAATGATTTAAGTTATTTTTGGGGTAGAACAAGCTTAAGTTATATTCTCAAAATTCATAGTGAACTCTCCCCAGAGAGTCCTATTTTGCAAAATATCCCACGCAAAATATCCTTATATTAAATGGAAGTTTTAGTTGCATGGTTGTTTTCGGGTGGTCTGGCCGGTTACCCTTTTTTCATCAGTTTTTTCATAATCTACCTTGTTTTATGTCCACAGTCCACGTATATACACAAACACTACCAGAAAAGGGGTTATAGCCGACGACGCTATCTCGTCGGCCGTTTTCATTAAATCGTCGGCTATACTCATAGCCGACGATACTTTGTCGGCTATTCTCTCGTCGGGAATGCTCCGTAGGCTATAGTATAGCCGACGACACTCAGAGTAAGTCGTCGGCTTATAAAACACGCGGTATAGCCTTCGTCGGCTATACTTCGAACATTGTCGACGACAGAATCGTCGGCTTCAACAATTACGTAATTGCCCCTAACCCTGAAGTATAGCCGACGACACTATCGTTGGCTATACGTCCGGCATAGCCGACGAATTAATCGTCGGCCATAACAATCGCCGGTATCAGGAACGGTTTTTTTTTGCCGGAAGCCGGGAGGGTATAGCCGAGGAAATATGGTCCATTTCGTCGGCTACAACCCCTAAATATTTAAAAAAATTTAAAAATTTAACTCGGGCCCAATTTCACTTCGTCTTCGGTTTGGCTGCAGAAAATCCACAAATAAACATCCAAATATCCAACAAATATCCACATCAATCCATCCCTAATATCCTACCTACTGTACAAATTAACCCCCTAACTAGTCATCTACTCATCATCACCCCCAAAACGCGTAGCGTCGTCGACGAGATCGTTCGAGTTCCGGTGGCTATGGCTACCCTGATCGCCTGGCGTACTCCGATGCGGGGGGGGGAGTGGGGACGACGAACTGGGGCATCTGTGGCGGAGGCGGAGGCGGGGGCTGGAGTCCAGCCTGCTGGGCCTCCCAAGATTGCTGCATCCATCGATACATCTCCGCCACAGATGCGTCTCTGGCCTGCTGCGCCGAAGCCTCCGCGGCCCTCGCCAACTCCGCCTGCTGGAGCGCCTCCACCGCCCTCGCCAACTCCGCCTGCGTCCTCTGCAGCTGTGTCTGCAAGTCTCCTCTCGTCGAAGCCGCACGCTGCGTGCTGGGATTGGCCGGCGTGTACTTGAGAACCCCATCTCCCGCCGCGCCTAGGCCTCTCTGGTAGAAGTAGTTGTTGCCCGTCCCTACCGCCGCGTGCATGATCTGAGAGGCCAAGCGCGGCTCAAGGGTGTCGATCGTGGAGGCAAACTCCGCGATCGCCTCGTCGGACGCCCCTTCCCCCAGGGTGTCTCGCGCGATCCCGAAGGTGATCGCGTCGGTCTCCGCATCTATTTCCGCCTAATTGACAAGAAAATATAATAAACGAATTAATAAAAAAAAATATAAATTAATTTAATGAAACACTTTTATTGAAGATGGGCGAATACTTACCACTTGGTCGGGACGCCCCGGATACATCTGCGCATGAATCCACGACAACGGCCTCAGCGGTCGGTCCCTCCTCGCAATCTCTGCCCACTGCCTCCAGGAGCGGGTGCCGCCGTGGTGGGGGTGCTCGTTCCTCTTGCGGTTGTCGCTGTTCGTCTTCGAGATTTTCTGTATTATAAGAACGAACATATAAACGCAAATATAAATTAGTAACTAAATTAAAATATTAGGAACTAACCAAAATAAAATTATTAACTAATTTAGTTACTAACTAATTTAATTTAATTAGTAACTACTTAACTAACTAATTTAATTTAGTAACTAACTAACTTACTAACTACCTAATTTAATTTAATTTAATTTAATTTAGTAACGAACTAACTAACTATGTAACTAACTAACTAACTTAATTTAATAACTAATAACTAACTAACTAATTAATTTAATTAAGTAACTACATAATTTAATTATTAAATAACAGTAAAAAGTTATATACTAGCAGGCTAAATTTTCTTACCGAGACCCTGTCGCTCCCGAAGTAGGCTACCAGCCATAGCCACTCATACTCCCTGTACCGGAACTCGTGGGGGGTTGCACCTCGCCCCAAGCCCTGCTCCACATGGTACGTCCTGCAGTGCGTCGACAGCTCGTTCTTCCACTCGGAGTACCTATATTAACAAAACACAACTGTTAGATATATTCGTACACTGCCAATAAATAGTATGATAGTAAAATAACGCGAAACACATAACCTGTTCTTCAGCTGCTCGTCTCTCCACCAGTCCAAGGTAGGATGGACTCTAAACCATTGCTACAATATTATAAATTAATTAGAAAATATTTTTATATAGTTATAAGGACTGAATTCATAAATGTTTATTTTCTATAATAAAAATACGATTTAACTCACCGACAGTGCATTGTACACTCGCGCCTTGATGTCATCGGGCACAGAGCCCCAGTCGGGCCACAACAGTGGGACCCTGTCCCGCACGAGCATGCCCGTCGCGTTGATATACTTGGTGGTGGTGTCTCTCCTCTCGATCGGGCGTCCATCCTCACCGGGACCGGGCAAGATCTCCTTGATCCCACCGGCGAGCTCCCTCTCCAGGGTCGACATGTTCGCTGGCCCTCTGGCCCGTCTCGTCCCCGCGGGTTTATTTACGAGGACGCCTGTTTCATAATTAAAATGAATACATAGTTAAATAATTATTTAAACTAACTAATTAAATAATTAATTAAACAATCTAACTAATTAATTAAACTAACCAATTACCTGCGTCGTTGTACTGCTTGTCCTTCTCACGAACACACCACAGGCCGCGGCAGTCCTCTGAGTCGAAAGGCCTGTGGACGTAGGCCTCCTCCCAGGGAATCTCGTGGGGCCGGTCGTGCCTCCAAATCTGCCTCCCCCTGGCGTCGTACTCGGGGATGGCAGGGAGGAACTGGACCATGTACATCCCCGATGGCGGAGACATACGGGGCGTGGACCCTGAGGGGCCTGATCCCCCTGACGGTGGGCCCCGTAGCTGTGGACGCTGTCGCTGTGGGGGGACAGGGAGCATCTCTGGAGGGTCCAGATCGGCGCGCGGTGGGGTCGGCTGCCGATCCTGGAACAGTGCTGAAGTGCACTGGGGTCTGGAGGATGCGGCTCTGCGTCCTCCTCCGACACTCGAGGTAGGGCCCGCTCCCGTCGACTCATACGAGGAGCCCCCACGTGGATCGCTCGGGGTCAATCCCATCAAGGTCTCCTCTCGTCGACTCATAGGCCGGCGTAGGCCCCGACGACCGCTGGATCCGCTCCCCCCACGGCTGGGTCCTGCCTGAGCGTCGGGGTCGCTCTCGGTCGGTCTGGCAAGCCATCGGTCTACAGCACGGCGGTTTCCTGCACAATTAGTATATAAATTCCATAAATTTCACAAAAATTCCACAAAAAAATTAAAAACTTCATTAAATGTATATATACCTAATTATATATATACCTAAATATATTTATACCTAATTATATATATATATATCTATATATATATATATTTCGGAATATATATATATATATATATATATATATATATCCTCCTACAAATCGTTGTTAATTCCACAAAATAAAAAAAAAAATTCCACAAAATTCCATAAATTTCACAAAAAAATAAAAAACTTCATTAAATATATATATACCTAATTATATATATACATAAATATATTTATACCTAATTATATATATATATATATTCCGAAAAATATATATATATATATATATATATATATCCTCCACAAAATTCCACAAAATTAACAAAAATTCCACAACATTCCATAAATTGCACAACAACCCTAAATTCCACATAATTTCACAAAAACCATAAAATTTCACAAAATCCCTAAATTCCACAAAACCACAAAATTCCACAAAATTTCCAAAAACCATAAATGAGGGAGAGCGGGACTACCTGACATGGTGGTGCGGCTAGGGGAGGTGGTGCGGTGCGGCGGCGACGGCGGCTAGGGGCGGCGGCTGGTGGCGTTGCCGTTCGGAGAGATTTCGGGTCGGGGAGGGCTCGGGAAGGAGGGGGCCGGGGCGGGGAGGGGTCGATCGGCGTGGGGGAGGGTCGATCGGCGTCGGCTGGGGCTGGGTCGATCGGTCGATCGGGTGGGAGAGGCGCCTAGGGTTCTAATTAAGTAGAAAATGAGGGAGAGGCGCCTCTGTTGCGGTTTAAATCGAAGGACTATAGCCGACGATTTAATTTTAATTCGTCGGCTATTGTCATAGCCGACGAATTTCGTCGGCTATACTCTGACCCTAAATCCGGGCCGGGCCGAAGTTGGGCTTTGGGGGCCTGTTATAGCCGACGAAGAATGAATTTCGTCGCCTATAGTGTGAAAATCGAAGGATTATAGCCGACGATATAATTTTAATTCGTCGGCTATAGTCTGACCCTAAATCCGGGCCGGGCCGAAGTTGGGCTTTGCGGGCCTGTTATAGCCGACGAAGTATGAATTTCGTCGCCTATAGTATGAATATCGTCGGCTATACTTCACGCGCTCAGCAGCCGTCAGATCTCCCCCATCCAACGGCGGACAATGAAACCGCGCGGATCGCAAGAGTTTAGCCGACGAATTTCAGTATTTCGTCGGCTATTCCTTGGTCAAACTGCAAAGTCAACACTACCAGAAAAGGCGTCATAGCCGACGACGCCATCTCGTCGGCCGTTTCCATTAATTCGTCGGCTATAGTCATAGCCGACGACGTATCGTCGGCTATTATCTCGTCGGGATTGCTCCGTCGGCTATAGTATAGCCGACGACACACGGGGTAAGTCGTCGGCTTATGAAACACCAGGTATAGCCGACGACAAAAGCATCGTCGGCTATACTCCGAACATTGCCGACGAGAAGATCGTCGGCTTTAAAAATTACGTAACTGCCCCTAACCCGAAGTATAGCCGACGACACTATCGTCGGCTATACGTCCGTTATAGCCGACGACACTATCGTCGGCCATAACAATCGCCGGTACCAGGAACGGCTTTTTTTTGCCTGAAGCCGGGAGGGTATAGCCGACGACATATGGTAAACATCGTCGGCTATAGCCCTTATAGCCGACGAAATTTGGTAAAAATCGTCGGCTATAACCGTTATAGCCGACGAAATAATGCCAATATCGTCGGCTATAACCCCTAAATATTTAAAAAAATTAAAAAATTTTACTCGGGCCCAATTTCTCTTCGTCTTCGGGGGCTGCAGAAAATGCACAAACAAACATCCAAATATCCAACAAATATCCACATCAATCCATCCCTAATATCCTACATACTGTACAAATTAACCCACTATATCTACTCATCATCACCCCCTAAACGCGTAGCGTCGTCGACCGGATCGTTCGAGTTCCGGTGGCTATGGCTGTCCTGATCGGCTGGCGTACTCCGATGCGGGGGGGGAGTGGGGACGACGAACTGGGGCATCTGTGGCGGAGGCGGGGGCTGGAGTCCAGCCTGCTGGGCCTCCCAAGACTGCTGCATCCACCGGTACATCTCCGCCACAGATGCGTCTCTGGCCTGCTGCGCCGAAGCCTCCGCGGCCCTCGCCAACTCCGCCTGCTGGAGCGCCTCCACCGCCCTCGCCAACTCCGCCTGAGTCCTCTGCAGCTGCGTCTGCAAGTCTCCTCTCGTCGAAGCCGCACGCTGCGTGCTGGGATTGGCCGGCGTGAACTTGAGAACCCCATCTCCCGCCGCGCCTAGGCCTCTCTGGTAGAAGTAGTTGTTCCCCGTCCCTACCGCCGCGTGCATGATCTGAGAGGCCAAGCGCGGCTCAAGGGTGTCGATCGTGGAGGCAAACTCCGCGATCGCCTCGTCGGACGCCCCGTCTCCCAGAGTGTCTCGCGCGATCCCGAAGGTGATCGCGTCGGTCTCCGCATCTATTTCCGCCTAATTGACAAGAAAATATAATAAACGAATTAAAAAATATATATATAAATTAATTTCATGAAACACTTTTATTGAAGATGGACGAATACTTACCACTTGGTCGGGACGCCCCGGATACATCTGCGCATGAATCCACGACAACGGCCTCAGCGGTCGGTCCCTCCTCGCCATCTCTGCCCACTGCCTCCAGGAGCGGGCGCCGCCGTGGTGGGGGTGCTCGTTTCTCCTGCGGTTGTCGCTGTTCGTCCGCGAGATTTTCTGTATTATAACAACAAACATATAAACGCAAATATAAATTAGTAACTAAATTAAAATATTAGGAACTAACCAAAATAAAATTAATAACTAATTTAGTTACTAACTAATTTAATTTAATTAGTAACTACTTAACTAACTAATTTAATTAGTAACTACTTAACTAACTAATTTAATTTAGTAACTAACTAACTTACTAACTACCTAATTTTATTTAATTTAATCTGATTTAATTTAGTAACGAACTAACTAACTATGTAACTAACCAACTGACTTAATTTAATAACTAATAACTAACTAACTAACTAACTAATTAATTGAATTAAGTAACTACATAATTTAATTATTAAATAACATTAAAAAGTTATATACTACCAGGCTAAATTTTCTTACCGAGACCCTGTCGCTCCCGAAGTAGGCTACCAGCCATAGCCACTCGTACTCCCTGTACCGGAACTCGTGGGGGGTTGCAGCTCGCCCCAAGCGCTGCTCCACATGGTACGTCCTGTAGTGCGTGGACAGCTCGTTCTTCCACTCGGAGTACCTATATTAACAGAACACAACTGTTAGATATATTCGTACACTGCCAATAAATATATTTATACAAAAAAAAAGCAAAACACATAACCTGTTCTTCAGCTGCTCGTCTCTCCACCAGTCCAAGGTAGGATGGACTCTAAACCATTGCTGCAACATTATAAATTAATTAGAAAATATTTTTATATAGTTATAAGGACTGAATTCATAATTTTTTATTTTCTATAATAAAAATCATATTTAACTCACCGACAGTGCATTGTACACTCGCGCCTTGATCTCATCGGGCACAGAGCCCCAGTCGGGCCACAACAGTGGGACCCTGTCCCGCACGAGCATGCCCGTCGCGTTGATGTACTTGGTGGTGGTGTCTCTCCGCTCAATCGGGCGTCCATCCTCACCGGGACCGGGCAGGATCTCTCTGATCCCACCGGCCAGCTCCCTCTCCAGGGTCGACATGTTCGCTGGCCCTCTGGTCCGTCTCGTCCCCGCGGGTTTATTGACGAGGACGCCTGTTAAAATGAACACATAGTTAAATAATTATTTAAACTAACTAATTAAATAATTAATTAAACAATCTAAATAATTAATTAAACTAACCAATTACCTGTGTCGTTGTACTGCTTGTCCTTCTCACGAACGGCCCACAGGCCGCGGCAGTCCTCTGAGTCGAAAGGACTGTAGAAGTAGGCCTCCTCCCAGGGAATCTCGTGGGGCCGGTCGTGCCTCCAAATCTGCCTCCCCCTGGCGTCGTACTCAGGGATGGCAGGGAGGAACTGGACCATGTACATCCCCGATGGCGGAGACATACGGGGCGTGGACCCTGAGGGGCCTGCTCCCCCTGACGGTGGGCCCCGTAGCTGTGGACGCTGTCGCTGTGGGGGGACAGGGAGCATCTCTGGAGGGTCCAGATCGGCGCGCGGTGGGGTCGGCTGCCGATCCTGGAACAGTGCTGAAGTGCACTGGGGTCTGGTGGCTCTGCGTCCTCCTCCGACACTCGAGTCAGGGCCCGCTCCCGTCGACTCATACGAGGAGCCCCCACGTGGATCGCTCGGGGTCAATCCCATCAACGTCTCCTCTCGTCGACTCATAGGCCGGCCTAGGCCCCGACGACCGCTGGATCCGCTCCCCCCACGGCTGGATCCTGCCTGAGCGTCGGGGTCGCTCTCGGTCCGTCTGCCAAGCCATCGGTCTACAAAGCGACGGTTTCCTGCACAATTAGTATATAAATTCCATAAATTGCACAAAAATTCCACAAAAAAATTAAAAACTTCATTTAATGTATATATACCTAAATATATTTATACCTAATTATATATATATATATTCCGAAATATAACACAAAATTCCTTAAATTTCACAAAAAAATAAAAAACTTTTTTAAATATATATATATATACCTAATTATATATATACATAACTATATTTATACCTAAAGGTATATATATATACCTAAAAATTCTTGTTAATTCCTCAAAATTAAACAAAATTCCACACAATTCCATAAATTCCTTACAAAAATAAAAAACTTCATTAAATGTATATATACCTAATTATATATATACCTAAATATATTTATACCTAATTATATATATATATATTCCGAAATATATATATATATATATATATATATATATATATATATATATCCTCCTATAAATTCCTTGTCCAAATTCCACAAAATTAACAAAAATTCCACAACATTAAAAAAATTTCCACAAACTTCCATATACCTAATTATATATATATATATATATATATATATATATATATCCTTCACAAAATTCCACATAATTATAAAAAATTAACAACAATTCCACAACATTCCATAAATTGCACAACAACCCTAAATTCCACATAATTTCACAAAAACCATAAAATTTCACAAAAATACCTAAATTCCACAAAATCACAAAATTCCACAAAATTAACAAAAATCCTAAATGAGGGAGAGGGGGACTACCTGACATGGTGGTGCGGCTAGGGGAGGTGGTGACGTGCGGCGGCGACGGCGGCGACGGCGGCTAGGGGCGGCTGTGGCGTTGCCGTTCGGGGACTGTTTTCGGGTCGGGGAGGGCTCGGGAAGGAGGGGGCCGGGGCGGGGAGGGGTCGGGTGGGGCCGGGGATAGCAGATCGGCGGTCGGTCGGCGTCTCTGTTTCGGTGGGCGGCGAAATCCGGTTTTAGGGCAGGAGCAGAATGAGGGAGAGGCGCGTCTGTTTCGGTTTAAATCGAAGGACTATAGCCGACGATCTAATTTTAAGTCGTCGGCTATAGTCATAGCCGACGAAATTCGTCGGCTATACTCTGACGGGCCGGGCCGAAATCCGGGCCGGGCCGAAGTTGGGCTTTGCGGGCCGGTTATAGCCGACGAAGTTAAGTATATCGTCGGCTATAATATGAATGTCGTCGGCTATAATATGAATCTCGTCGGCTATGCTTCACGCTCTCAGCAGCCGTCAGATCTCGCCCATCCAACGGCAGACAATGAAACGGCGCGGATCGCAAGAGTTTAGCCGACGAAGTTAAGTATTTCGTCGGCTATTCCCTGGTCAACTTTTGGTCAAACCTCTAAACGCTTTAAAACGGCAATTGGCCCGTCTAGATGACGTTTTTTGGCCTGACCTTCAACAGAGAATAGTTTCAAATCGATGCGACGCAACTAACCGTATAAAAATTTTCCTCCAAATATTTACCGACCGTCAGGCTACCCATAGGAAAACGGAAGTAAAAAACACCTAACCGCAACATTCGGCACACAGATTTTGTCGGAATCTTCCCATTTTTCAACCGTAGCCGTATTTCAATATTTCGGTCGTATCTTATTTCACGACACTTTTGCATTTGAACGGTCTACGTATGGTAACTATTTGAAACTATACATTCACTTAAACACTTAGTAAATAAGTTAAGGAACATTAGTGCATATGTTCCGATTTCGAATCTAAAAGTTTGGAAAATCTATTCCAACCGTCAGATATCACCGTTAAGATTAAATACAAGTATGAAAAAAAATACAACTACATCTGACAACGTTAAAGGCTCGATCGGGACGGTCAAACTGCTTGGTCAAACCTCTAAACGCTTTAAAACGGCAATTGGCCCGTCTAGATGACGTTGTTTGGCCTGACCTTCAACAGAGAATAGTTTCAAATCGATGCGACGCAACTAACCGTATAAAAATTTTCCTCCAAATATTTACCGACCTTCAGGCTACCCATAGGAAAACGGAAGTAAAAAACACCTAACCGCAACATTCGGCACACAGATTTTGTCGGAATCTTCCCATTTTTCAACCGTAGCCGTATTTCAATATTTCGGTCGTATCTTATTTCACGACACTTTTGCATTTGAACGGTCTACGTATGGTTTCGGTCAATATACTTTAGCCGACGACTTGCAAGTCGTCGGCTACAGTATGGGCATTATAGCCGACGAATTGCACGTCGTCGGCTAAAGTATGGGCATTATAGCCGACGAATTATGGTCCATTTCGTCGGCTATAATTCTGATCTTTCTGAAAATTTGCCATTTAGGGCCTGAAAATTGCCTATTTCACCTGATAAATTCCTAAACATAACACAAACAATTCAATACAATTTCCCATAAACTCGGAAAACGGTAATTAAGGACAAAAATGTATTCATGCATGCACCATCGTACACAAATACATACATAAATAGTATACTAAGGATGATAATCAGAATCATCCTCATCACTTGAGTCAGACGTAGTATAGTAGTTAATATCTGGCAACCGGTGCTCGTACTCGTCGTCTGAGTCATCGTCGGGCTGATATAGACGATTCGGATTAACATCATACATGGGCACCTGACCCCTAGGAAGTCGGACCACTCTGCCCGGCGTCACATTATTATCGCGGATGGTGGAGGATTCCGGAATGTCGCCGGCGTCCGGCTCTTGGTATGCGGTCGCTTCTTGACACTCTGTGCTCACACCAAGTGTGGTAGCACTGTATATGTCTCGCTGAGACACATGGTTAACTACCTTCCACGTGCCTTTGTTCAAAGGATCGTCAAGATAAAAGACCTTTTTGGCCGCTGTGGCGAAAACAAAGGGGTCGTCTTCATACACACTAGTGGCGGTATTCACCGAAAGTATGCCGTACTGATCGATCCGTATGCGGTGCGGCCTAGTATCAAACCATCGACACTTGAACAAGTGGACTTTCATGCGGTTCCCATAAATGAGTTCAACAACTGACTGTAGGACACCGTAAAAATCCACGCCCCCCTCTGCACCATCGACCATCACCCCACAATTCTGTGTTTTGCGTTCCCCGTCTCTAGCTTCACATATATACTTAACGCCGTTGACATCACACATTGGGCGGACTGTGGAAGATATCGGCTTCATCGACAACAGCCTCAATTCCTCTGAGTAATTTGTATGACCACCCCTCGCAGCCACTTGCATCAGCTGAAAAATATAACTCAAATCACTCGGTGTGTTTATGATTAAAGAATAGGGAACTGTAAAAGAAAGCCATCTAATATATATATTTATACACTTACCCATTGTGGAAAATAGTCTGCAAACGTCGTGTTGTGGTACTCGACATCACCGCGAACTTCCTTGCTGTGAAGATGGTGACGTTTCCAATATTGTACCTCCGGACAGTTTATTAGAACCCACCAGTGGGCAATCCCTACCTCATGGTCAGGCAACTTGTCCACACCCTTTTTCTTGAAGCTTCCGTATGGTACAACAGAGTTGGCGACGATAGATAGGTTGAACTCGGGGTCATCTCGACTTGGATGTTGTGGGGGGTCCTCCATCGCTCCCAAGTACAACTTGGCGTACGTTACACACTCATGCGCAATGTAAGCTTCAGCAATACACCCCTCAGGCGCAGATTTATTGTGCACATATTTCTTGTAGTCTCCAAGTTGTCTGCAAGGTTAACAAGTGCGTGTTAAGAGCATGCAACTTTTATTTAAAAACATGTATAAATCAAATTTATGAATAACATGTACCTTTCGATGGGATACATCCAAGTGTAGTGTACGGGACCGGTAAGCAACAATTGTTGGGGAAGATGGATCATCAGGTGAGGCATGATGTCAAAGAAGTTTGGGGGAAATATCCTCTCGAACTTGCACAAGATAAAAACGATTTCCTCATGCATTCTCATGAGGTCTGATTTTCTAACTTCTCTAGCGCATAACTTCTGGAAGAATCTTGACAACGCCACCAACGGCTCAACCACTTCATCCTCCAAGTACGCTCGAATGAAAATAGGGAAGAGGCGTTGAAGCAGTACATGGCAGTCGTGACTCTTCAATCCGTACATCTTGTTGTCTCGGTAGTTAACACACTTGCTTATGTTACCCGCATAGCCATAAGGATACCTGCATAGCCATTAACAACAGTTAGATTTCATGCATATATAGTCGTCCAACAACATATGGATTCTTTAGGGAATACATGCCTAATTAATAAAAAGTTACCTGACATTACTCAGCCATCCAAAGATTTCATGTTTCTGGTCCCTGGTGACGGTGTAAGGAGCTTGGGGCATTTTGCTCCTGCCCTCTCTCAACCACAAATGGTCCCGCAGTCCCATATTTCTCAGATCAACGCGTGCCTTGGGGGTGTCTTTTGTTTTCTTCTCCCAATTCAAAACTGTGCCAACCACGGCTTCACCCACGTTCTTCTCTATATGCATGACATCCAGGTAGTATCTGGTGGCCAACCTGGCCCAATAAGGAAGTTCCCATAAGATGCTCTTGTGTGACCAGAACCTATACCGATCCGGCCTCTCTGGAATCGTGCGCAACACATCGGGATGATTGCTAAGCGGACCAAAGTCATACTCATTCAACACTGCCAATATTTCCTCCCCTGTCCATCGCTCCGGTGCCCAGCCCCTTTCTTCAGTCCCATCAAAAGCCTGTGCATCGTCCCTAAATGGATGGTCATGCGGAAGCCAACGACGGTGACGCATCTGGACAATCTTGCTGCAATGAGGACTGGAGCAATCAACAGTCATGCACTCTGAACAAGCCCTGTAACCCCTGGTGACGCTGCCCGACAACATACCCCTCCCAGGAAAGTCACTGATCGTGCCAACAAGCATGGCATGCATCCGGAACATCTCATTTTTGAACCGGTCGTAGACCAGGTGGCCGTTCAGACTCAAGTACCGAAGCTCCTCAATTACGGGTCTCAAATACACATCGAGACACTTTCCCGGATAACCTGGGCCTGGAATCAACAATGTGAGCATGTTATATTCCTTCTTCATGCACATCCACGGTGGAAAGTTGTACGGAATCAAAATAACTGGCCACACACTGTACTGAAGCTCTTTCTTGCCAAAAGGGTTGAAACCGTCGGATGATAGCCCTAGCCAAACATTTCGAACCTCTGATGCAAATTCGGGAAACTCCAGCACATTCTTCTTCCAAGCCTCTCCGTCGGCGGGATGTCTAAGGGTGTCATCGTCAGGCACATTCCTCTCAGCCCACCATCTCATAGCTTCGGCCGTGAAAGCACACATGAACAACCGCTCAAGCCTATCAATCAGCGGGAAGTACCGAAGTATCTTCACAGCTTTCTTGTTCCCTTTAGGAGTGAACTTATACCGCTCTGTATTGCATAATGGGCAGTATTCAAGATCTGCAAGTCCTTCCCCGTAAAACAGAACGCAATCGTATCTGCATGCATGAATCTTGATGTAGGAAAGGCCGAGATCTTTAAGGATATGTCGCACCTTATGATGACTGGTAGGAAGCCGATGTCCGGGGGGCATCGCCCCACCCCATAGCCGAAGCCAATCATCAACCGATTTGACAGTGCCTTTGTTCTCCGTTTTGATCTTCATCACTCCCATGACAGATTCAAGGACAGTCTTACTGCATCCGGGGTACAACGGAGTCTGTTGCAATGCGATCAGGTTGTTGTACTTTTCCACACCACTTGTGTTGACCGGAGATCGGGGTAATGGCTCGAGTGGCTCAATATCAGGGAAACACTCCATCTCCGAAGGAGGGAGTTGCACATCTGGTGCTTCCTCAAAGACACCGCTCTCACGAGGAAACATATCGTTGATCCAGTTCGTTGTCGGATCATTGGAGGAACTCCCTCTCTCGGCAAATTGTCCATGATCATGACGACCCGCAAACTCTGGTTCACCGTGATAAATCCAATTAGTGTATAGGACCCAAAATCCATATCTAGCCAGGTGTTGCTCCACTGTCTCTATGGAAAACCGGTGTCGTGGGGTGGCACACTTGCACTTTTTACACGGACAATAATGAAGTGTAGTGTCTCCACAGTTAGCCATCACAAAATCCAGGAAACTCCTAACTCCATCATGATACGCCTGATCCCATCTTCCAAGGGTAATCCAACTCTTGTCCATCCTGTAAATTCAAGAAATAAATATAGCTATATATAGATATGTATATATGCACGTACTACGTACGTACTAATTAATTAAAAAATTCATCATTACACACACACACATATATATATATATATACACATGCATCCCTAAATTAATTAAAACATCGTCAATCTCCCTAATTAATTAAACACAATGTATTTTTTATATATACCAACAATATATTTTTAATTACAATTAAATTAATTAATATATATACATTTTTTCATCAAATTCATCTAAAATCACCTATAAATCAACATTAATCAATCACTAATCTTCAACAAAACTTCAATTCTATCTAACCAATACAACATATATATAAACCCATTAATAATCTCATCTCAACACATATATATATATATATATATCAAATTAATCACACATTTATTCTAATTAAACTCTAAATTAATACACCTCTAGCATATAACCAATCAACACACACAGCAATATACGTACCTTTCAAGCTTATGGCCGAGGTTTTGGACGATTTCAGAGCGTTTTGAACGATTTCATCGACGAATGAGCTCCCTGATGCAGAAGGTCGATCTGATATAAGAGTTATAGCCGACGAATACCCTCCTCGTCGGCTATAACCAAAAACTTTTCGTCGGCTATAACTATTATAGCCGACGAATACCATCCTCGTCGGCTATAACCAAAAACGTTTCGTCGGCTATAGTTATAGCCGACGAGTTGTCGGCAGTCGTCGGCTATAATATTATAGCCGACGATGTGGCCGACGAAATAGTAGTTCGTCGGCTATAAGGGGTTATAGCCGACGAGGTACTATTTCGTCGGCCGTTTTTTCCCATATCGTCGGCTATAACCCCTTTTCTGGTAGTGCAAACCTCTAAACGCTTTAAAACGGCAATTGGCCCGTCTAAATGACGTTTTTTTGCCTGACCTTCAACAGAGAATAGTTTCAAATCGATGCGACGCAACTAATCGTGAAAAAATTTTCCTCAAAATATTTACCGACCGTCAGGCTACCCATAGGAAAACGGAAGTAAAAAACAGCTAACCGCAACATTCGGCACACAGATTTTTTCGGAATCTTCTCATTTTTCAACCGCAGACGTATTTCAATATTTCGGTCATATCTTATTTCACGACACATTTATATTTGATGGGTCTACGTATAGTAGCTATTTGAAACTATACATTCACTTAAACACTTAGTAAACAAGTTAAGGAACATTAGTGCATATGTTCCGATTTTGAATATAAAAGTTTGGAAAATCTATTCCAACCGTCAGATATCACCGTTAAGATGAAATACATGTATGAAAAAAATTCCAACTACATCTGACAACGTTAAAGGCTCGATCGGGACGGTCAAACTGCAAAGTCAAACCTCTAAACGCTTTAAAACGGAAATTGGCCCGACTAAATGACGTTTTTTGGCCTGACCTTCAACAGAGAATAGTTTCAGATCGATGAGACGCAACTAATCGTATAAAAATTTTCCTCAAAATATTTACCGACCGTCAGGCTACTCATAGGAAAACGGAAGTAAAAAACAGCTAACCGCAACATTCGGCACACAGATTTTGTCGGAATCTTCCCATTTTTCAACCGTAGACGTATTTCAATATTTCGGTCGTATCATATTTCACGACACTTTTGCATTTGAAGGATCAAGCAATGGTTTCGGTCAACATCCGGGCCAGGGGTTATAGCCGACGAATTACAGGTCGTCGGCTATACTTTAGCCGACGACCTTCAACATTTTGTCGTTAGCCGACGACTTGCATATTAAATTACCCAGAATGGCCATTATAGCCGACGAAGTATGGTCCATTTCGTCGGCTATAATGCTTATTTTTCCGAAAATTTGCCATTTAGGGCCTGAAAATTGCCTATTTCACCTGATAAATTCCTGAACATCGCACAAACAATTCAATACAATTTCCCATAAACTCGGAAAACGGTAATTAAGGATCGGACGAAAAATGTATTCATACATGCATGCACCATCGTACACAAATACATACATAAACAGTATACTAAGGATGATAATCAGAATCATCCTCATCACTTGAGTCAGACGTAGTATAGTAGTTAATATCTGGCAACCGGTGCTCGTACTCGTCGTCTGAGTCATCGTCTGCCTGATATAGACGATTCGGATTAACATCATACATGGGCACCTGACCCCTAGGAAGTCGAACCACTCTGCCCGGCGTCACATTATTATCGCGGATGGTGGAGGATTCCGGAATGTCGCTGGCGTCCGGCTCTTGGTATGCGGTCGCTTCTTGACACTCTGTGCTCACACCAAGTGTGGTAGCACTGTATATGTCTCGCTGAGACACATGGTTAACTACCTTCCACGTGCCTTTGTTCAATGGATCGTCAAGATAAAAGACCTTTTTGGCCGCTGTGGCGAAAACAAAGGGGTCATCTTCATACACACTAGTGGCGGTATTCACCGAAAGTATGCCGTACTGATCGATCCGTATGCGGTGTGGCCTAGTATCAAACCATCGACACTTGAACAAGTGGACTTTCATGCGGTTCCCATAAATGAGTTCAACAACTAACTGTAGGACACCGTAAAAACCCACGCCCCCTCTGCACCATCGACCATCACCCCACAATTCTGTGTTTTGCGTTCCCCGTCTCTAGCTTCACATATATACTTAACGCCGTTGACATCACACATTGGGCGGACTGTGGAAGATATCGGCTTCATCGACAACAGCCTCAATTCCTCTGAGTAATTTGTATCACCACCCCTCGCAGCCACTTGCATCAGCTGAAAAATATAACTCAAATCACTTGGTGTGTTTATGATTAAAGAATAGGGAACTGTAAAAGAAAGCCATATAATATATATATTTATACACTTACCTATTGTGGAAAATAGTCTGCAAACGTCGTGTTGTGGTACTCGACATCACCGCGAACTTCCTTGCAGTGAAGATGAGTTCGTTTCCAATATTGTACCTCCGAACAGTTTATTAGAACCCACCAGTGGGCAATCCCTACCTCATGGTCAGGCAACTTGTCCACACCCTTCTTCTTGAAGCTTCCGTATGGTACAACAGAGTTGGCGACGATAGATAGGTTGAACTCGGGGTCATCTCGACTTGGATGTTGTGGGGGGTCCTCCATCGCTCCCAAGTACAACTTGGCGTACGTTACACACTCATGCGCAATGTAAGCTTCAGCAATACACCCCTCAGGCGCAGATTTATTGTGCACATATTTCTTGTAGTCTCCAAGTTGTCTGCAAGGTTAACAAGTGCATGTTAAGAGCATGCAACTTTTATTTAAAAACATGTATAAATCAAATTTATGAATAACATGTACCTTTCGATGGGATACATCCAAGTGTAGTGTACGGGACCGGTAAGCAACAATTGTTGGGGAAGATGGATCATCAAGTGAGGCATGATGTCAAAGAAGTTTGGGGGAAATATCCTCTCGAACTTGCACAAGATAAAAACGATTTCCTCATGCATTCTCATGAGGTCTGATTTTCTAACTTCTCTAGCGCATAACTTCTGGAAGAATCTTGACAACGCCACCAACGGCTCAACCACTTCATCCTCCAAGTATGCTCGAATGAAAATAGGGAAGAGGCGTTGAAGCAGTACATGGCAGTCGTGACTCTTCAATCCGTACATCTTGTTGTCTCGGTAGTTAACACACTTGCTTATGTTACCCGCATAGCCATAAGCATACCTGCATAGCCATTAACAACAATTAGATTTCATGCATATATAGTCGTCCAACAACAGATGAATTCTTTAGGGAATACATGCCTAATAAAAAGTTACCTGACATTACTCAGCCATCCAAAGATTTCATGTTTCTGGTCCCTGGTGACGGTGTAAGGAGCTTGGGGCATTTTGCTCCTGCCCTCTCTCAACCACAAATGGTCCCGCAGTCCCATATTTCTCAGATCAACGCGTGCCTTGGGGGTGTCTTTTGTTTTCTTCTCCCAATTCAAAACTGTGCCAACCACGGCTTCACCCACGTTCTTCTCTATATGCATGACATCCAGGTAGTATCTGGTAGCCAACCTGGCCCAATAAGGAAGTTCCCATAAGATGCTCTTGTGTGACCAGAACCTATACCGATCCGGCCTCTCTGGAATCGTGCGCAACACATCGGGATGATTGCTAAGCGGACCAAAGTCATACTCATTCAACACTGCCAATATTTCCTCTCCTGTCCATTGCTCGGGTGCCCAGCCCCTTTCTTCAGTCTCATCAAAAGCCTGTGCATCGTCCCTAAATGGATGGTCATGCGGAAGCCAACGACGGTGACGCATCTGGACAATCTTGCTGCAATGAGGACTGGAGCAATCAACAGGCATGCACTCTGAACAAGCCCTGTAACCCCTGGTGACGCTGCCCGACAACATACCCCTCCCAGGAAAGTCACTGATCGTGCCAACAAGCATAGCATGCATCCGGAACATCTCATTTTTGAACCGGTCGTAGACCAGGTGGCCGTTCAGACTCAAGTACCGAAGCTCCTCAATTACGGGTCTCAAATACACATCGAGACACTTTCCCGGATAACCTGGGCCTGGAATCAACAATGTGAGCATGTTATATTCCTTCTTCATGCACATCCACGGTGGAAAGTTGTACGGAATCAAAATAACTGGCCACACACTGTACTGAAGCTCTTTCTTGCCAAAAGGGTTGAAACCGTCGGATGATAGCCCTAGCCAAACATTTCGAACCTCTGATGCAAATTCAGGAAACTCCAACACATTCTTCTTCCAAGCCTCTCCGTCGGCGGGATGTCTAAGGGTGTCATCGTCAGGCACATTCCTCTCAGCCCACCATCTCATAGCTTTGGCCGTGAAAGCACACATGAACAACCGCTCAAGCCTATCAATCAGCGGGAAGTACCGAAGTATCTTCACAGCTTTCTTGTTCCCTTTAGGAGTGAACTTATACCGCTCTGTATTGCATACTGGGCAGTATTCAAGATCTGCAAGTCCTTCCCAGTAAAACAGAACGCAATCGTATCTGCATGCATGAATCTTGATGTAGAAAAGGCCGAGATCTTTAAGGATATGTCGCACCTTATGATGACTGGTAGGAAGCCGATGTCCGGGGGGCATCGCCCCACCCCATATCTTCAGCCAATCATCAACCGATTTGACAGTGCCTTTGTTCTCCATTTTGATCTTCATCACTCCCATGACAGATTCAAGGACAGTCTTACTGCATCCGGGGTACAACGGAGTCTGTTGCAATGCGATCAGGTTGTTGTACTTTTCCATACCACTTGTGTTGACCGGAGATCGGGGTAATGGCTCGAGTGGCTCAATATCAGGGAAACACTCCATCTCCGGAGGAGGGAGTTGCACATCTGGTGCTTCATCAAAGACACCGCTCTCACGAGGAAACATATCGTTGATCCAGTTCGTTGTTGGATCATTGGAGGAACTCCCTCTCACGGCAAATTGTCCATGATCATGAGGACCCACAAACTCTGGTTCACCGTGATAAATCCAATTAGTGTATAAGACCCAAAATCCATATCTAGCCAGGTGTTGCTCCACTGTCTCTATGGAAAACCGGTGTCGTGGGGTGGCACACTTGCACTTTTTACACGGACAATAATGAAGTGTAGTGTGTCCACAGTTAGCCATCACAAAATCCAGGAAACTCCTAACTCCATCATGATACGCCTGATCCCATCTTCCAAGGGTAATCCAACTCTTGTCCATCCTGTAAATTCAAGAAATAAATATAGCTATATATAGATATGTATATATGCACGTACTACGTACGTACGTACGTACTAATTAATTAAAAAATTCATCATTACACACACACATATATATATATATATATACACACACATGCATCCCTAAATTAATTAAAACATCGTCAATCTCCCTAATTAATTAAACACAATGTATTTTTTATATATACCAACAATATATTTTTAATTACAATTAAATTAATTAATATATATATATACATTTTTTCATCAAATTCATCTAAAATCACCTATAAATCAACAATCAATCACTAATCTTCAACAAAACTTCAATTCTATCTAACCAACATATCAACCCATTAATAATCTCATCTCAACACATATATATATATATATATATCAAATTAATCACACATTTATTCTAATTAAACTCTAAATTAACACACCTCTGCATATAACCAACTAAATCAACACACACAACAATATACGTACCTTTCAAGCTTATGGCCGAGGTTTTGGACGATTTCAGAGCGTTTTCGAAATATTTTCGACGAATGAGCTCGCTGCTGCAGAATGGATCTGATATAAGAGTTATAGCCGACGAATACCCTCCTCGTCGGCAATAACCAAAAACTTTTCGTCGGCTATAACTCTTATAGTCGACGACTACCTCCTCGTCGGCTATAACAAAAAACTTTTCGTCAGCTATAGTTATAGCCGACGACGGCCGACAACTCGTCGGCTATAATATTATAGCCGACGATGTGACCGACGAAATAGTATTTCGTCGTCTATAACCAAGTATAGCCGACGAAGTGCTGTTTCGTCAGCCGTTTTTTTTCATATCGTCGGCTATAACCCCTTTTCTGGTAGTGAAAATGTGGCAACATAATTATAATATGTACGTTCAGTATCAGACATAAAAGATTATGCTTGAAAGCTCATTGCAACATGCAAAGCACGACTATATATTTCTAGCCTCACAGAGTTTGTTGTCGTTCATGTCTGTGATGACAAACCAGTTATAGTCGAGTATTTGTTACTTTTAAGTTAAAAAATAGGTCAAGGAGGATGAACTTACAGTCTTAATCTTCCTTAACTACCTGTGCTTCTCAGTTGTACAATCTTAATCCTCGCGATCGATCATATATATTCCAGAAATCCTAGTGTCACAGCACGAACCTAGCTAGAAATGACCAGAAATGACCTTACAAATGTAGTTATATACTTGTATGCTCTGAGCTTGTCGTTTGTTTTTGGATTTTCATTTAGATTAGCTGAAGTGTGAGAAATAAGCACCTTTAAATGTATAAACTAGAAAGTTGAAGTGTGAGCTTGACGTTATGAGAAGAAAAATACAGAAGATATTAATGGAGCCACTAATTATATAAACTAGAACACGTGCAGTTAAGTAAGGCGTTAATTGTTCATATATATACACACACAGTTCAACAACGTTACAAAAAGATATCTTTGCTATTGCATGCACGCATAAGAAAACTTCAAAGTAACAGTTCTTAACACACTCGCCGTATCAAAATATATTAAATGTATACTACTGTTTGAGCTTAATATAACAAATTGGTTGAACCATGTAGTCGATTTGGTAAGAATATTTGTGTGAGAATCACTCGTACCCATGTTTAAATTCCGCCGACGCTAATTGGAGTTTAAATTCCAATTTATTTTGGTGGTCAGGGAGAGAAAGCGTTTGGACATGATCCCCGGTGCGGATTAATTTCTGGGCCTATAAAACATTTGAGGATACCGTTGTTGATTTAAATAAAAAAAAAATTTCGCTGAATCCGTTAAAACTTCAGGCCTAAAACTGATACAAGCGGCGCCAAAGTATAGATTTTTGGTAGATTTCTTATATGCTTATTAAAAAGAAAGTTGTTCGTGAGACGTTTCTTATCGAGCAAGGCAGTGAAAATTCTTGTTTGATTTGACTAAAACTCGATCTATAAAGGAAGGAGATAATCCCAAGATACCAAGGAATCGTTGAAACCCTAGCACAGGTTTTAAGAGCAACATTGACACTACTTCCTTCACAGCAACCCTACTGCAACCAAAGACCCTTTGGCAAACACTAGCGACCAAAGTCCTCCTCGAGGCACCATAACCAGTAACCGAAGTCTGTCTGGAGCAACGATCGACCAAAAACAGCGATACACAGTCAAAGACCTCACGTCCTTAGTTCTCTTTACTTTACGCATCCGTTACTACTTGTTAGAGCTCTGTTTTCTTCGTACTTACGTGCTAGAAGTATTGATATTGGTTAATTTGGAGGATCACGAAAAGAAGGCTTAACTCTAGTTAGGCGACCAGATGGCGGACTTTGTTGGGTTGGATCCCGCTCTGTACACATTCACTTGGAAGAAGTCAAAATCACAACAGCATACACATTGTACGTCACGTATTGGCACGCCTATGCACTCAAGAGACCATTTTACATACCATAGTGGTTGAACAGAGTGCAAACTACTAATCAAGTGAATTGAACAGTAGCTTCAGTAAATGGAGCTCGCTATCAAGAATGCAACTGTATTTTCTTTACATTCGGACATAATTAGTTATATAGAGAGAGGAGGAATTCTACTATTTATTGATTATATTGTTAATTCTACTAGGAACAGTGGCTTATGTGCAAGATGATGAAGTAATATGAACTCACAACCAAACCAATTAATAATTAATAGGGGGGACTGACCCAAATCCTCAATAAAATCATAAGTAAGATCCTCATTTCTGCAAATGAGATTATTCTCAACATATATACAAATGTTTTAGTTGGTTAATTAACCACTTTCCAAAATCGATCATCTTTCAAAAGGTGATGACAGACCGCTTCCATAAATTTAAGTCAGTGTGTGCCTCGAGCCCAAGCTCGAATTGCGCTGGCCATGCCAACGAGACAAATAAAGATTCGAACGATATTCAGTATTTGCGTATTTACAGATCCCAGGACAATTGCATGAAAACCAAAATAAAAATTCAGAAGGAGAGATTGATCATATTTATATAACAAAAATCCTTGTGAATAGAATGACTACGTACATAGTCCAATCGTCTTTCGTCTCCCAACAGCTGGATAAGAGCGACGATGGGACTGGGGAGCTACAGCACTACTAGTTGTAAATGATGAGAAACAGAAAATTATTGGCCTGTTTACTTTATCGGAATGGAATTGTATTCCTCCGGAATCGATTCTATTCAGGTGTTTACTTGCTTATGGGTTGTTTATGGGAATGGGAATGGTGGTGGGGCCCACCTCTGAATTTGGTACTGTTTTCCGGGAGGGAATGGGAGTTGTATTCCGGAGGGGAGAGGTGGGAATGGGGAATGGGAATGAAAAATTTCTTCCCAAAATATCCTCATGACTTATTAAAAAGGATTTTTTTTGTTATATTTTAAAAGGTCATTTTGGTAATTAATTTAAATTTAATTCCAATTCCTTATCGTAAGTAAACAACAACAATCATAATAGTTTCATTCCCATTCCTCCCATATTATTCCATTCCGTTTCCCATTCCTTCTGATTCCTATTCCAGATGAATTCCATTCCAAGTAAGTAAGCGTGTCCTATATATACAGAATATCTGTCTGGAAATCCAGGTTGGATTTTCTTTATCGAACTGTGATCTTCATGCTGCTGGTATCCATGACATTTCACCACTTCCAGGACCCTATGGCCACCCACGTTTGCTTCTCATGCACACTTCCAGGATTAAAATTCAATGCATGTGTGCTAAACTGGGAGATAGTTTAATGCTTGGCTGCTTGAACTCCAAGAGATTTGAAAAACGGAGAAGTCCACAAGATGATGATCCATATTTTTTGGTAACAAGCCAGCTTATTCAATATATATATTTTATTTGTAAGTTTTTTTACACATCGACCACTCAGTGATTAAATGTAGGACTCGTGCATGTGGAGGATAAAATATGTCTTAGAGGGCACGGATGGTACTTCATAGCATCTATTATCTGGCTTGAATGCTTGATTCTACATTCGATTCGCTGTATTTTATATATTGAGAGAAACTAATATCTCCACAAGTGTCTTTGGATCAATTAGTCATAATTTAAGTTAATGGATCAACTCATTCATTTAAGAAGTGATGCGTGGTGCTTTGATTAACTTGGCTTGTGAACGTGCTCTAATTTTTAATTGTTCATATGAACTTATGTACGTAGCAAATCATATTTAGAAACATTTTTGAACTCTTGATGTCCTCGATCAGTTGGTATGCTGTTACGTATATACTTATATAACCAAGTAATCGACCAAACATTGACATAACCATGCATGAATAATATTTTTTCAGAGATTGATTAACTTAACTGGAAGTCATAATCAAGAGCTGGTACATTCATTTCTCGGCAACTTAGGGATGCAAGGTTCAGTGGGCCTAGGGTTATCCCGCGTTTGCGTGCCTCACGACCTCGCAGCTAGCTCTATAATACCTAGAGTGTTATTCACTTGTATGATCTGAAAAAATTCACAAGAACGGGGATGTGTTCAGAATATATGCTATATAGAAAAATGAAAATTTGTGTATGAGATTATAAGAGTTTGGACAACTCTATCGATTGCAGGTCAAATAGTTTAAATGGAAAACAGGTATTACTTTTTCAATAATAACCTAAACTAAAGGAAATAGTTAGCGCGCGAACAATAAACGTAAAAATCTAATATAAAAACACAAAACCTACTGGATGATCATCAACTGGAGCAAACTTACTTGACCCTCCTCGTTCAGTTCCACAGTAAGATTCGTTAATTATTGTTTTAATTTTTATGGTCCCTTCAGTTAAAGCCTTGGGTAGTTTAAGTACGTAGCAGTTGAGATACGCATAGTCGACACTACACTCACTACAGGATATGTGTTACCTTGACAAACAAATATATGATTAATATATGTATCATCTAGCTAGATTACACATGCAGCTGAAAGTTCGATCTACTCATGTGCTTGCATACATTGAGGAACTGATTAACGTACGAGCCCCAGGATACTTAAATATTTCTTCAGGACGTATGGATGGTACTGTGTGCAAGGGAACACAACTGCATGTCAATTGATCGATGTGGGGATGAGGCATCGGCGGTTTTGGTTTGGAACGTACCATGTAGCTAGCATCAACCTGATACGTACGTGTCATGCAGATGTGTTGCAATTGTCCCGTGTCATGCATTAACAAAATTATGAACCACCCTCTAGTTTAACTGAGTTCTTCTTTGTAAAACAACACAATGAAATTATAGAATTTGAGAAGCGTGGTATACCTACGAATTAGCTCCACACCAAAGCAACAGAAAGCATGCAATAATAGCCATTCAGAAAATATGGATGAAAAAAAAAGAAAAACTATTAGCTACTAGTTACCAGAAATTAGGGTTTGTAGTAGAAGGTCGTTATCAGGTATATATAATAAGGACGTTCCCACTGATACGTACGTGCCCATGGTTGGTGGCATGGCCTAGAATCCCGGTACTTGTTTGCCTTGACGACCACCTGTGCTTTTAGTCCTCTCCGGAATCTCTATGTTCATAGCAATCTGGAGTCTCGACTATGAAATGAAACCTATTTTCCGTCGAGTCGGTAAAGCTTGCTGCTTGCGTTTCAACTTTCGACCTCTACATGACTCCGTTTCTTCTAATCAGGTGACTTCGTAAAGGTAAGAAAACGTGCTCTCTCTCTCTCTCTCTCTCTCTGGGTTAGCTGGTTTTATAATACCAGAAATCAATCTTTGAATCTTGAGCGATCACAATGATCAATTTATAGTGCTCGAATTGGTTGAGCCATGGACTCGGCACCTAGCTCCTTCTAAGTTGAAACAAACAGACAAGCCACGTGACCAAAGATAACAATTGGTGATGATGATCATGTTTATATGGTCCATTTTTATCACCTAATTGATCATCTTAGAAGATAGAACAGTTGGAACAACTATAATTGCAGTTGGAAAGAGATAATCATGATCGCTCTGTACCACTATAACAGTCGCCAGAAGAACTCGAATACCAGACCATTTTCATGAAAACATAACCTTTATTTATCTTACATATCAGCAATCATGTAAAAATATATCTCACATTATTCTTAACAGTGTACTGTAATTATACTCTTCTGACTTTCGATTTGAGGGGTAATAGATAGATAATATTCCTTATATTATTGTATTCTGGGTCGTTCTGTTATATATGAGCACTCGACACGTGGCGTAGTGCGTCGGAGGATGACAAAGGTGTTGATTATTGCAGTCTTGCAGCGGTAAAAGTACTCCACAGGTCAATCTCGTTGGTGTTGTAGTCTTGATGGGTGGCATGGTATGATTTGCTGGATGAATTCGATGAAGTTGAAGATCGTAGTGTACTTGGTAATTGGAGTTCATTATCAGAGGTGATACTGCAAAATGCATTCATATTGGTGGGTTCAGTTAAGCAAGCAAATTGCCCAGACGACCCGGTTTTGTGGCCGCCGTTGAGTTGTGAAGCCACCAAACGATCAAGTGCTACCCAGTTGGTGAGGCTAGCCGAGTCGTCCATGTAGTGATAACGATGATGCTGGTTATTCACTCTGCCTTCATTCTGATGTATGACCATGTCTTCATTATTGATAATTGGCTGGTAATAGTTCTTGCTACTGGTGGAGTTTGGGCTCTCGAGGCTTGGAAGTTTCAGGAACCTGTCATCATGATCATGGTAGCCATTGATGTGATTATTACTGATACATGTGTTAATGGGATGAAGATGATGATCATATATCTCTTCCTTGCAGGTCTTTGATCCTATGTACTGGAGCATCTCCTCAAAAGCTCCCTCGTGATCATCATCATCAAAAATCTGGCTTGAACTTCTTGAAAGTTCTGCTGTGATAGTTGAAGAGATAGTAGAACTTATAATCGGACTACTCAGGCTTTTGTGTAGATTTTTCTTCTCGAAGATTCTGCAAACCACCCATCCCTCTTCTGCCGCCTCTCCCGCGACAGTAATCGAGACCTAATAAATATAAAAGTAAAATGATCGACACCGAGTATGGAGTATATATAGACTAAGCATTTCTGAGTGTAAACTCGAAACGTTCGTTCTCTGTAGACATAAGGTCTGCAAAGTCCGCACTTGAACATGGAACTCTAGATTTGAATCAAATGACTTACACTAGCTATGCTGCTGGTGTTGTCATCGAGTCTATACTCGTGCATGATCCAATCGGACTTTTGGCCGTGGGGAGCTCGGCCTTTGTAGAACACCAGAGTTTTCCTCATACCGATCCTCCTGCAGTTGCTGCTTATCACCTTGTCACGGCCGGTGGCCTTCCAGAATCCGGCAGCCGTTGCACGGTTTGTGCGAGTTCCGGTAGGGTATTTCTTGTCCTTGTGGCTGAAGAAATACCAATCATTTTGCGGAGTCGTTCCTATCTTACACTTCTCTGCAAACCAACATCAAAACTCGGATTATTTCATATGAATACATTTTAAAACCAACATCATATCAATTCTTCTAGTAGTCTGAGATCTTACCTAGTATATCCCACGGCTCTAGCTTATTGAGATCGACATCGCGGATAACATCTAGATCAATCCTCTGACTGGAGACCTTCTTCCTCAAGTAGTACTGCAAGAGCTCCTCTTCAGTGGGATGAAATCTGAAGCCGGGAGGTACTTGAGATTGTCCATTCACGGATATACTTACGTTCTCAGTCATTGTTGAATTGTAATAGAAAAAAGCTCCAGACAACTATTGTTTCAGGCTCAGAAAGAGAGAGGGAGAGAGCTCATGAACAAGTTGTTGTACGCAAAACGGTATGTAGGAGACGACTATATATATGAGTTTGATGTGAGCGGAAGGCCAAACATACAGGAAAAAGAATGGTTCTTATGAGACACATGGGATAGTAGCTAATCTTTTGTTTAGTACGGGGAGTGTTTCACTATGCTCCGAGACGACACCAAACCTCACCTAGGCAGCTACAATATTACATTACAAAATAAGATCGAAACACCCATGCGGGGCCCATGAATGTGGGGCCCCACCGAGCTAAGAGGATCCGGCCCGTTAGAAATGCGACCTGCAAGTGTAAGAGGGGAAGCTCACATCCACAGAGACACTCGACCTTAAAATCTCCATTGAAAAGCACCTCTTAAACAACCATATTATGGACCATCTCTCTCTCTCTCTCTCTCTCTCTCTCTCTCTCTCATTGTGCAACCACCGGACAAGAAAACAGATAGTGGGGGTACGTAGGGTTTGCTCCATCAAGGTCCGTTATACATGAATCACTGAAAAAATAGGCCAGTTGAAATGACATCGGCCTTCGAGAGAAAGAAAGCCATCGCACTTTGTAGAGAAAGAAAGCCATTATAACACAGAAAGGCTAATCGCTAGCCCCTGTAAACCGGTCAGCTTCTTTTTTGGGGAGAGAAAGAGAGAGCCAGCTCACTTACGAGTTACGATATCACATTACATAACAAAATAGGCATAAGTTCAGAGCTAATGCATGATAATTAGTTAATTACACGTTCATCACGTACACTGCCTTAAATAAATTGTTGTGTGAGTGACGATTCTTTCATATAACACGATCTATGAACATTGTCGCTCTTGCACACAAGAAGCGCTTGCTCATAAATTAACTAATAAGTTAAATAACTTTTAGTTTAATTTTTTTTATCACATATCTGCATCTATATAGTTTAGTTTTTGAGTCTCTATAATTAGATCATCTCTAAAAAACTACAACCGTATTGATTATCATTTTCTATAACTCTAGATCAGCCATACAACTCGTATTCATGGATTCTGGTGGTAAAATTTAACTTAAAGGACTAGTAAGATCCTGTAAAATAAATTTAGGACTGAAGTCGATCGATCTTCACCTTTAGGCGATAACCAAATCAACGAATTATCATCCCACACATAATCATCCTCCGACGCACGCATGTAACACTTTTAAATAAGATTAATTTGGCCTGTTTTTCCGACTTCGATTTGTCATTAAAAGCATATCTTAATTAGTGCGTTTTTTTTTTTTTATGGAATAACTGGTTAAGCACTTTTGGAAGTCATTACAGTGATCATGTAGAAGCTTTTTCTGAATTCCTCGTGCCTAATCATCATCATTTCTGTGATGATGAATGACAGAACAACCAATGGCGGACACAATAAGGGCCCAGTGGGGGCACTGGCCCCCGCTCAATTTTTCAGATTTTTTATAATTTTTTTTATTTTTATTATTCATGATTTAATTAAATAGATAATGAGAAGAAAATGGAGAAGTAGTTGTAGACGTAGCCACTACTACAGTTATATCTAAAGGAAATTTACATAGAAATGTATTAACGTATGTACATATATTAGACTAACTGATAATATATATATATATATATATATATATATATATATAATTATATAAGTCTTTGTTCAATAGTCTCCTTAAGTTATTGTCTTTATATTAATCTCATACTCAAATCGGTTAATCCTACTACCACTCTTGTTATTGTGAGTCCTTCAAGCAACCTCCCGCTTTCTGACTCCCTAAAAATCTCAAGAAATTGCTCTCGCATTCATTTGTACCACTTTTGATGACAAATATTAACACGTACACATATTTTAAGAAAATTAGAGACTAATTTTGAAATCCATAAAAAAAAAAAAATTTGCGCTTCGTGCAAATAAAACTCTATATTTTTTTTTGCCTCTACTCATATAATATTCTGCGTCCGCCACTGCCTTTAAAGTGGACTGTCTCTTCCATTATCCACTTATATAGCTTTATGATCAAATCAGATCTATCACAGAAAAATCAAACCTAATGGAGGGCCGGGGCACCCCATATATGTTATCATCACCAGTATTGCGTACTTCGGCGCAGACAAGGACATCAGAAAATTAAGGAAAGATTGAAGAACAAAGCATGCATGCATGATTTATTATCATCACTAATCTCAAATAATATGTTAAGCATGTGTATGCACAATACACAACCTGCATCATTATCTTACTAACTTTCCCAAACAAACACTAGTATGTATTCCTTATCCGTGGGATATGTTACTCTTTAGTGAAATATGATAATCTCATGATTAGAGGTATAACCATTAGAAAGGGACCTAATTAACGTATTAATTTGATACACGTACAGACCTTATCATTAAAATTTAAAACTATTAATTTGATTAACCTATTAATTTGATATACAGACCTTAATTATCATTAAAATCTAAAACTAAGTAATTAGCATGAGATGACCTACATATTTATGCAATTATTTGATGAAGTACAGAAACTATATATAAATAGAGATTATTATAGATTAATATACTGCCATTGAGCTTAAATCATTGGATTAGTATATGTAATTTTAGGTCTGTGGAAGTGTGGATATATATATATATATATACTAAGTTTGAAAATGAATTTGCTTCTGCAAGAATATAATAATCTCATATACTTGTTCACACAATTGATCCCATTATTGATCGAGCATTGACTGGATGAATTGATTGAAATCCTCTTGCTCCCAAATCCCAATCAAGCCCTGCTTTTTCCTTTTCTTGTTTACTTTACTCTTTTCGTTTAAAATGTGTTCATGCAGTAGTCAAGCAAACAATTAACATTTCTTAAAGAAACATATCATGTTCTGAAATATATATATATATATATATATATATATATATATATATTCAGAAACTCCGATCCTTTAAAGACTCGATCTTCTACCATATAAAATATAAACGAGCTCACTTCGATTGATCATCGTTCATCAGTTTCCTGAACTAAAACACCAAAAGATTCCTAGGAAAAAAAAAACGAACAACCAAATTACTGTGGTAATGAAATTCATTATTTTCATGTTTATCTTGTCTTTGAATGACTTGCATGGTGGGCAACACATATTTTCCCATCACCTTTTTCATGAAAATAATGCAACAAAACGCTCACAGACCTTTTTATCTCGCTACGACTTCTCATCCGCTGGGCAATCCATACAAAGACCAACTAATATCTAGCTAGATTGGCTAGCGAATCAATTTCTTCAAATTCAAATGCATGCATTGCTACCTTTTCAGTCAATTCAAGTTGCTTAATTACATGCATTTCAAACAAATCATCACCGAACTGAAAGCTATACGATATTGGAGTGTACGTACGTTGATTTATATAGCAGATAATATATATCAAAGATGCAGAAGATCAAATGCAAAGAACTATGCAGAAGATCAAATAACCAGATTGAACTGTCGCTCAATCAATATATATATATATATATAGAGGCATACAAGACTTGCACCGGAATTAACTAATTAATTAATCAGTTCAAAGTTAGAAATTAAAACAACTGATTTTAACTGCGTTGAGGGATTCGCCGACAGGCTCCGATCCACCAAAGAACAACTGGCTAGGCTTGATAGATAGTTAAATAATTAGGAGTATGCCGGCTCTCCAGGAATAAAATGGTTGTTAATTTGGACTTTGGTTAATCCTCCATTTTAAGGTCGATCTTAACCATGATTATGCCAAGTTAATCATGATGAATAATGGGCCCGCTAGATGTAATGTCAACTTAAAACAAAATTAAATTTTCTAATTATCGATCGGGTACTGGTCATATATGTTTGGTGAAAGTGGGGTACGTACTGCAGGTAGGGTGTTACGTCTAGATCAATATGAAATAGCTTGGAGGGACTGGAGGAGCACATAAAAGAAAGCTAATTTGCAAAAGATCATGATCAATAATATTTCTGAGGGGGTCAGCTCCAGAAATTCTGATCTCTTTTCTGAAAAACAAGGCCAGAGATAGATGGAGAATCTAATGTCAAAGGACATTAGTGGATATCGAGTTAATGGGGAAAATCAAGCTGATCATGCCATTTATTCAAGCTAATTTCTTGAATAGGATCCTGATTAACTAGTTCTGTGTTTATGCAAGTGTTTTCTTTGATTTAATTTCGAGACATATATTCTCGTATCATCACTAACTCCGAGGCGACAACAAAACAAAAGGTTGATTTGATGGAGGTTGACATGATTTTCTCAGATTTCTTTACAACTTTATGAACTGATTTAACGTTGTTGATGATAATTTTATATATATATATATATATATATAGGGATCTTATAGTAGGCTTTAGTAACGAGCTAGTAACAAGTAATAAAGATTAAAGATGAGGAGCAGGGTAACGATCCAATTTAGCCAAGTGATCGATCTAGCTAGCCTCCTATCATATTGGTTTCTACATAAACACAGTAAATAAAATTATTGTAAAACTTGAAGATACCTGAGACTGACGCCTAACCATTACCAACAACATTCTGTAATATGTACTCATGTCTGCTTCTTAATTATTTATATACGCATGTATGGTCAGGGGAATTAAAGGTGGAAACGAGCATGGCAGGATTCATTTGTCTGGGTTTTTAACGTACACATCAATTCTGTCTTATACTTTGTGTTCGTTTGCAGAAGAGGACATCAGAATACAAACAAATATTGTGAAATGCAAAACTAACGGATACATACAAAGAATGTTTGGTGCTTGTTTTAGCCGATGATAAGTGTATCCAAGTCTCGATTCTTTGTGGAAATTTTTGGCTTAAACATAGAAAGGATTACAAGCTGTGTCATTCTGATAGAATTTTGGTGCTTAATTTGTTAATTAGCTGCTGGTTCAGATTGTTTTTATGGCCTAATTTAGATGTCATGCATAGAGGTCCTACTTGTTTGGGTCAGAACAAATTGGTTCTCACCAAGGCCAGGCCCATAGACTAAAGGATGAAAAAAAGGCTGGCCTGCAATGAATTCATAAACAGATATCTCATCTATTTTCTTTCAATCTCTTTCTGCCTTCCTTCCTTGATCGAAGTAAACCTGTCATCTCTCTCTCTCTCTCTGAAGATATATATTTTGTAATATTCCTCCTAAAAAATACAAGTAGGAGCTCACTGAAGATATTCTGATCACCATCTCTTCTTTTGTTCTTCTTTTTTGTTTCTCATTTGAAAGAGATTTTACTGAATCAATCTGCTTCAGTGGGATATAATCTAACCATTTCAGCATGTTGCTCTTTTTGTACTATTTTAACATTACCATATTTTTATTATCTGTTTCATTAAGGGAAATCCATGGAAGGGGTGAGTCTATGATATCACTCTGATCGATCGACTACGTGAAAGAAACAAGGAAATCAAAGTAGTTTTCGATGTTGAATGCAATGGGGGTCCTCCATAGATTCAATAACACCAACTGGCAGGTCCAAAACAAATAAACGAATCTGACATATACGCAATAATGTATTCCAGGTTTTATTGGATTACGCATCTATATCTCTAAACGGGAAAAAAGCTGAGGAACATTTATCATCTTCTGCACTGCATATAATGAGTTTTCTGTCGACAATTATTTTCTGAAGCCACATGCAGCACACCATTTACAGTTTTACACCATAAGATTTTGGTTTCTGGAATAAGATCACCAAGTTAAAAACAAAATTTCATAGCCAGAGGAGACTGGACTCTGAAACTTTGACTGGTCTTGATGACCCTCTTGAAGATCCGCCATGTGAGTTCTCATGAAGGTCTTCAAACGCGAACCAGCCAAAACCGGGTACACCTAGAACCGAAAGTCGAATCAGGAGACTAGGAAACAGTATATGTCAAAGAGATATATGCATGGACCGCTACAGGTTGCTGAGTGAGACAGAACCAATATGTGTTATGAATATTAGCTAGTAAAATTGAGACGTACTGTTAAACTTGGACTAGTAACAATTCATGTGCCTAGTTAATATTTTGGAATTTCAGACTTGTAGTTTAACACTGTTCTTGGATCGATCAACCTGTGTAGAATTTCAGACTTGTGTTAATTGTTGAAGGTTGGGAAATATGCAGTCTGTTAATTGGTATAGCAGACCCGTAGAGTTATATGCATCTTCATGTGCGTATTAAAGCTAGCTACTTAATTTTCAGAGACTTTCAACCAATTAGTGTTAGATCATATATTCCAACCTCACCATTAAGATTAAGTACTCAAATTTTAGGAAAATTATTCTACGTTCCCCTCAAATTTGTCACACATAAAACTTTTCGGGCTGCATGCATTAGAATATTAGTGATTAAAATTATCTTTGTTAGTAATAATCCAATTGAATAATAGTGTTTCAATCATCTTCACACTAAAATTTAAGTCATTTACGTTCTCAATTTACATCGAGTCATACAATCCCTGAATCCCAAGTTCCCAACAATTGGAGGCCAACGGAACGGAGTTCTAACACCGTTACGTTGTCCTTCTTCTACTAGGTAGCCGGCACTTAATTTAGACACAGGTGATCGAGGTGAGGACCACGGTGGTCCATCAACCACATGACGATGACCTCTTACCAGCTGCTAGCTTCCACCACGTGATAGCATGAGAGCTTCGTGCCCCAGTTGTTCATTTTTAAAGACAAATCCAGCAACACAAAGCCTCCTCCTTTATCCAGAAAAACAGAAAACCCTAAACAAGATTGGTTCTTGTGCTCCCTGAACGTGCTATCTCAGTCTTCAACCTCCTCGGTATCACTCACCAACACACCCCCACAGTCATTTTTCCCCTCAAACTTTGTCACCCTCCTCTAAATAATGAGACTTTAATCCATATGTATATTCACTCTCTGACACCACCATTGCTGTCCTTTACATGCCCCCAAGAAAACTCAGCTTTTTTAACCCTGTACATTGATATATAAAAATAAGAAAGAGATTTTCGAATTTTTTTGATGGAAATGAATCTTAGCTAAGTTGAGCTTAAGCTTTGGGCCAGCTGAAAGTCTCAGTCTTTTTTCCGTTCTTTTGTTCTCACAATCTCACACGTTAATAAAACTCTCCCTTTCATAGAGTTAAAGGGACTGGCACTTTCGTACACGCCACGATCAGTACGCACCCCCCTTCCCTCCCATCCATGTGTGTCTTTAACCTCTCTCTGGCACTTTGTGATCTTGCTCAGCTGTAAATGCAGCTGGGTTTTACTGTATTTTTTCATGGGGAAGAAGGGAGGCTCCTCTTGGTTGACTGCTGTGAAAAGGGCTTTCAGATCTCCCACTAAGGACGATGAAGATCAAAAGGTCTAGTTCCTTAAACCCCCAACAATCTTTGTTTGAGTTCATTAAGCAGATGGTGACTTTGGTTTTTGGTTTCTGGCATGGGTTGTGTGCAGAAAAGAGAGAAGCGTAGGTGGATTTTCAGGAAGCCAACGAACTTAAGTCAAGAAAGTCCGAAGGAGAAAACAGAGGATATATCAGTTGCTGCTGCTGCTGCTGCAGAGCAGAGGCATGCTCTTGATGTTGCTGTGGCCACAGCCGAGGCAGCAATGGCGACGGCGCAGGCGGCCGCCGTCGAAGTGGCTCGGCTGACCAGGCCAACTAACCATGCCAGAGAGCAACTTCAGTATGCAGCCATTGTCATCCAGACAGCTTTTAGAGGGTACTTGGTAATAGATCTGAACCTCTTTGTTTGATAGATGTTAAGAGTAGAGAAATGGTGTAGTGGGTTTTGATAGTTTTGTGTTTGTTTTTGTTTTGGGGGTTTAAGGCAAGGAGAGCGCTTCGTGCGCTTAAAGGGCTTGTGAAGCTGCAAGCTTTGGTGAGAGGACACAATGTGAGGAAGCAAGCAAAGATGACTCTTAGGTGTATGCAAGCTCTTGTTCGAGTTCAAGCTCGGGTTCTTGATCAGAGGACTAGGCTTTCCCATGAAGGTAGTAGAAAATCGGCTTTTAGTGACACTAATAGCAATAGCGCTTGGGACTCTAGGTATCTTCAAGACATTTCAGACCGAAAATCCATTGTGAGTTAGACTAGATTCATTATCAAAAGGCATTTTACTTTCATGTTCTAAAACAAATCAGAACAAAATTAGTCTAAGATGGTAACATTTGTGTGTTGTGTGTGTGTGTAGCAATCTAGAGAGGGAAGTAGTATAGCAGATGATTGGGATGAAAGGCCTCATACTATTGAGGAAGTAAAAGCAATGTTGCAACATAGAAAAGAAGCTGCAATGAAGCGTGAGAAAGCTTTGTCCCACGCCTTCTCTCAACAGGTTTATTACCATCCACTCTGTTTCCTCTATTTTCGCAAATTTAATCACATTGCAATGGCTGAGCTAATTAGCCTTAATTTTCTGCACAATTGAAGATATGGAGAAATGGGAGGAGCCCTTCCATGGGGAATGAGGATGAGCTTGAAGAGAAACCCAAATGGCTAGACAGATGGATGGCCCCAAAGCCATGGGAGGGCAGCAGAGGAAGAGCTTCTACTGACCATAGAGACCCCATTAAAACAGTTGAAATTGACACCTCCCAGCCCTATTCAAGTTTATCATCCAATTTCCGAAGATCGAATGCAAACCAATACCACCAACAGCAAAGACCTAGTTCGCCGCACCAACAACATAGACCTAGTTCGCCGCTGCAAAGAGATAGATCCCACCAAAACCAGCACTTCCACCACTCCCCCGTCACACCCTCCCCATCAAAAAACCGCCCTCCTCTCCAAGTCCGGTCTGCAAGCCCTCGATGCATTAGAGAAGATCGAAGCTCCAATGCGTCTCAAACGCCTAGCCTGAGGTCCAATTATTACTACAATGGTGGTGTTGTGCACCAACATAGCAGGGGAAGCACTAGCATTAGTGGTGGCAACAACGTAGGTACTACATTGCCTAATTACATGGCAGCAACTGAATCTGCCAAGGCTCGAATTCGCTCCCAAAGTGCACCGAGGCAAAGGCCTTCGACGCCTGACAGGGAACGAGGAGGAGTTGGATCAGTGAAGAAAAGGCTTTCATTTCCAGCTCCTGATCCTTATGGTGCTGTTGGCATGGGGGGTTATGGAGGAGGAGGTTATGGGCATAGCTTGAGGAGTCCAAGCTTTAAGAGTGTGGTGAGTGGATCACACTTTGGGTTGGAGCAACAATCTAACTATTCTTCATGTTGTACTGAGAGTCATGGTGGTGAGGTCTCTCCTTCTTCCACTAGTGACCTTAGAAGGTGGTTGAGGTGATTAGTTGAGGTGAAAATTAATGGCTAAGCCAGAAGTGCGAACTGTAACTTGTCACATGCTTACTTTGATTTGAAATGTGATTAGGATGTTGTAATTTAGTGAGCATTGAGTATTAATTTGGATAGAAATAGTAGAATGATTGATGGTGTTCTTTCCATTTTACTGATTGGTTTGTAAGTTGGAGCTGCAAATGAGGCTCAAGTTGTGTAAGTTAACAGTTTGTAACTTTATTGATAATTCCTCTCCCTTAACTCTGAAATGATTTCATTTACACCTCATGTTCCAACAGTTACAGTCTTGTTAAGTACTGCAAAGTTTTGATGATGCAACTTTTCTCTCTCTCAAAAGTTTCAGCTCTACCAGATTATGATTTGTTGAAGCTTTTTCTTCACAAAATTACATTCATAGTGATTGAAACTCTGATAGTGGCATTCATGAATCATGACTACTTCTGCTTCTTAGTACAGCAGCAGCAGTCTTTGGCTCTACAAAGCAACCTCTCACTTTTGTCTACCGTGTGACATGCCTCTACAAATATAGTTCTCAATTTGATTTTCAGTAGTGGAATGAACTTTACAACTGGTTGGAACTTGAAACTATCATGATGGCCTAAATCTCTTATCTCCTACTTCAAATTGGCAATGATGCGAGAATAGAAAATATCAGTGTTTGAGCTTTAGTTCAGCTAAAGAAGCCTTAAACTAGAAGTGTGTTTCATGCGTTGCAGGCTTTAGCTCAATGCCTCAAATTTTGGCAAATATTAATGGATGAGGAAGGAGATTCTTGTCTTAGCATCACATCGCGGTTTCGTTCCTTTGTGCTTCATGGTATGGACAAGGTCAGAACTTTCAAACATGATGATTAATTTTTCACACAACCTCTCGACTAAGTGTGTAATTATAAAAAGATAGTTTTATGACTTTCATCTGCAGCTAAAAAAGATGAAACCCATGTTGAAGTATTTTTGACCGGAAATGTGAGTTTTTGTTTCGTCTTTTGCCGATGATTCTTATATAGAGGGGATTAGAGGCTAACCTGCTTGTACAACTTGAGATATAGTCTTTGTCTTTCAACTCTAAAACTCATGCGTTTATCCAATTAAATCATCATGAGGAGATTTAGCGAGCTATTCAATCGCGTACTTGACTTCACTTCCCTTCCATATTCTAAGACCCACTACATGTAGAAATCTTAGGGAATCACTTATCAAAAGTTAAAAACAACACAGCAGCTCGGTCAAATGGTCGTTGTCTTCAATGGCAACATGGTGGAAAAGTTGTGTGTATGATAATTATGTTATCTTATAATCGTGTTACATATTAAGTTATCTTATAATCGTGTTATATATTAAGTTATCTTTTCGTGAAGTCATGTTATGTTAAAACAGACAGAATCGTTTTTTTATTAGTTGACGTTTTGTTAGATACAATTATTTTAATCGAGACACATGCTAGTATTTCAAGTTGTTCTCCAGATGTTTATATAAGGGGCTTAGGCTCAATATCTCTCACTTGTATCTTACAGTTTCATCAAGACTTAAGAGAAGCCGCATAAACTATTATTTTTTTCTAGCTTACGTTCCACCACTCCATTTTGTTGAGGGGTGTAAACACAAGACCGTGAGAAACAACTCTATTATCTCTAAAGAAGTTTGGAGGGAAATAAATTCCGAACCATTGTCGGTACGAACACTTTTAACGTGCTTGTTTACATCATAATCCTATTCAATTGATGAATTGAACCCATTAATGCAATATTAAAGAGACAAATCTCTTAGTGAAACACATATCATCCAAAAATCTCTTAGTGAATTACACTTATCCTCCAAACAAAGATAATTAATGTATAGTCATTTATAATTATCTTCATTAATCAGATGGCCACAGTATCGATCATAAGACAATGTGCTAAATGCTAATAGTGCGAACACTAATGCTTCCACTAGATCAGCTTGCAGTTTCCTCTTCTTTTTGGTTTTGATTCAACACATGGTTCTTCGCACTAAGACATGAAATATCCAATAATATCTACAAAACCAGCACACCTTGAATTCTTGATCTCACTCCGCACTATTTATCTTTCATCATGCACTTGAACGATTTCAATTCATTTCTGAGGTACCACTACTTGTAAAGCAACATAAACTGTGATTTTAAGTTAAAGAAACCACAGCTTACCACACACCTGTCACGAAGGAAGCAGACACCATCAATAGCTATGGGATAGATGGATTGTATATATCTATATGAATCATCACCTCTCTAGTACGCACTTCTGGGATCTTAAGCTTCAAATGCTTCAAAGCATTCCATAGCTTAAACGATTTATATATCAGTTTCTTGCTGAGTTTGTAAAACTTGTTTGCAAGCCAAACAACTCTCTATAAATACAAAAAAAAAATTATTTGGACAAACAGACCAAAAATGGGTATATTGGGGAATGTTATCCGAGTAAACTGTCTATTCTTGCTACCATTCTTGGTGTGTTCAACCCCTCCGGAGGACCACATCAAGTGTTCATCATCAAACACAAACTGCACCATCACAAACTCCTACGGCATCTTCCCTGATCGAACCGTCTGTAAAGCGACTAGTGTAGCATACCCTCGTACGGAGGAAGAACTCATTAAGGTAGTTGCTGATGCAACCAAGAACAAGAAGAGCATGAAGGTTGCGACTCGTTACTCCCACAGCATTCCCAAGCTGGTTTGCCCCCGCGGCGAAGACGGGCTGATCATAAGCACCAACAACCTCAACCGCGTGGTGAAGGTCGACGTTGAAGGGATGACGATGACGGTGGAGAGTGGGGTGACGCTTAGGCAGGTGATCAGTGAAGCTGCCAAGGTTGGCTTGGCGTTGCCGTATGCTCCTTATTGGTGGGGGCTAACTGTTGGTGGCTTATTAGGGACTGGTGCACATGGAAGCACATTATGGGGTAAGGGAAGCTCAGTTCATGATTATGTGGTGGGACTTAGGATTGTAAGTCCAGGAGCACCTGAAGATGGTTATGTCATGGTGAGAAGTGTCGGTAAAGTTGATAAAGATCTTAATGCAGCTAAGGTTTCACTTGGAATCTTAGGAGTAATATCACAGGCAAGTATATTCTTCATTCTTCTTCATTCTTTTTGATGTTTTGGGCACTCGAACTATCAGTAATGTATGTACGTATTGCTTTTTCAGAAGAATATATATTATGTATATTTGAAAACATGAGAGGAATTATATATAAGAGAAATGTACCCAATATATTAGTCTACATGTTAAATAATCAATGTACCATATATGAATATATAATTATATATGAATTATGGCATTTTGACAATATGAAGTGATGCATTCTATAACATAATTGTTTGCCCATAGAAACTAATTACAACAACCAATTATGTGTGGGTGTGTGTGTATTACTAATTTTTGCATCCTTATAAATAATCAAAAGAACATTGTACTTCTAAATCTACAACAAGACTAAGAGATAAAAACTTCTGCAGGTTACTCTAAATCTACAACCCATGTTCAAGAGGTCCATCACATATTTGAGCAAGAATGATTCTGATTTGGGAGATCAAGTGCTTAAGTTTGGCAACGAGCATGAGTTTGCAGACATACTATGGTATCCTAGCCAGCACAAGGCAATTTATCGAGTAGATGATCGTGTCTCTTCAAACACATCCGGAAATGGTTTATACGATTTTCTTCCTTTTCGAGCAACACCTTCACTTGCACTAGAAGTTATAAGAACGGCAGGTATTTTTCTAAGTTCTTGCAGTTCAAAATTCAAACTATAGGAATCACAAGAACAATTAGGTTTTGAATTTGAGCTGGGGTGGTGAAGATGATTATTTTGTGAAATAATAATGAACTCTTGGAAAAATTATAAATCCAGCTCACATGTTGTTCGTCCAACAATTATTGTTGCATCATTTTATAAATTAAATAAATGATATTAAATCTTAGTACAGTATGATAAGAGAAAATCTTTACAAAGAAAATAATGCTCATTTCTGCATCATGCCACTATATATGAGTAATATGACGAACTTATCGTTTTTATTTTTGTTTGTTCTTGTATTACAATATATAGAAGAGAACCAAGAATCCAAAGGTGATGTTGATGGGAAATGCTCTGGTGCAAAGTTGATTACATCTGGGCTTCTATCCACTGCTTATGGTTTGACAAACAATGGTATGCGTACACGTTTGATCATCTTGTCCGGGTCTTCAAAGTCATATTTCATGTTGTTGCCCAATCATTTCGAACTACAGTTAATTAATGATATATTTTTCGGTTCTTACAATTCGATTAATAGGAAAAATCTTTACTGGATATCCTGTTATTGGATATCATAACCGGCTTCAAGCATCTGGAACTTGCCTCGATAGTCCTGAAAATTTAAAAATCACGACATGCGCATGGGATTCTAGGATCAAAGGTGAGTTTTTTCATCAGACAACATTCAGCGTCAGCTTATCAGTGGCCAAAAACTTCATTCAAGACGTGCAGAAACTAGTAGAAATTGAACCCAAATCCCTATGTGGAGTAGAAATCTACAATGGAATCCTAATGCGCTATGTCACAGCATCAACTGCTTACCTTGGCAAACAAGAAGATGCAATTGACTTCGACATTACGTACTATCGAAGCAAGGACCCGATGACTCCTAGGCTCCATGAAGGCATTCTTGAAGAAATAGAGCAAATGGCACTGTTTAAGTACGGAGCACTGCCACATTGGGGAAAGAATAGGAACATAGCCTTTGATGGGGTAATGAAGAAGTACAAAAATGGTAAGGAGTTCTTGAGGGTTAAAGACGTGTATGATCCAATGGGGCTATTCTCTAGTGAATGGAGTGACCAGTTCCTTGGAATTAAGGGTGAGGTGAACTTAGTGAAGGAGGGTTGTGCACTAGAAGGATTGTGCATTTGCTCACAAGACATTCATTGTGCCCCGAGCAAGGGCTATTTCTGTAGACCTGGCAAAGTATATAGGGATGCAAGGATCTGTGCTCCTTAATTTGATAAGAACCATGTGTAACTAGCTAGTGACTATCTACTCGAGTAATGCCAATAATGTAATTTAATTTAGAAGCTCTGCTTGAAGCTAGTTTTAGTAGTTGTAGCTAGCAGATTGCCTGGCTAGTTTCTGTGGGAATAAACAAATTAAACAGGTTGTACGTGTATATATATATATATATATATATATATATGGAATCTGGTTTTCTGCGGAATAATCATAAGAACACAAACGTATATTTTGTACAGGTGTAACCAAGGAGTAAAATATCGGATATCGAGGAAATATCAGTGTTTCAAAATACGGATATTTCGACGGAAATATCGATAAAAATATCGATCCATTAGAAATTTTGATAAAAACGACGGAAACTATAAAAAATACATGAAAATTTGTATTGAAACTTTCTAAGGTTGTTTTATGTTATGTTATTGATCATATGTGAGAAGAAAATATTAATAAATTCAAATACATATCAATTTATTGAAATGTTATATGAATTACTATGTGAATCGAGCTGATATTTATTGAAATATGATTTAATATATATAATTTATGCTTGAAACCTAAAATGAGGCTAGACTATCACACCCTTTAACATTATTTGTACATAATATTTCACAAAAGCAACTACATGAAGTTTTTTTAAAACCATACAGAAATTGATATTATATAGTCGTTGACCCGTTGCCACTAGCCATTATATAGTCGTTGAATCGCTACATAAAAAAAAAAAAACTAGCTTATTAGAACATCATAGAAAAATCATGCCAATAAAATTGTAATTACATACATTATCATGTAAAATGATTACACATTACTATTTTAATTATATGTTATAAAAATATACATTATAGTAAAATATATAGTGTAAGACACATTACTATTAAACATGCATGAGTAAGAAACTTATCAGGAAATCAAAACATAAGTATGATAAAATTAGCTTTTGAAGGTAAGTTAGAAATTAAAATTAAGTGTTGAAAATTATGTGTTTTAAATTGTTGAAAATTAATTTTTAAAGGTAAGATAAAAAGTTTCTGGAAAATATCAGAAAATATCAAAAATTTCGCGGAAATATCAGAAATATCGGCGAAATATCGGAAATATCGGAAAATATCGGGAAATTTTGACGAGAAACTGAAAGAATTGAATCGAAATATCGATTCAACGGAAAAACGAAAATATCGGCGAAATATCGCCGATAATATCGATTTTTAATTCCTTAGGTGTAACAATGCGGATTCACAACATGCAGAATGAAAAATAAGTTTAAACTGGTTACTTGTTACTTGCCTGTTTTCTCCTTACTCCCAACTCTTGTCATTGCATGCAACATTAAATGGGAAATTTTTGCATGCATGGTCTCCGGTAATAGAATAATTCCTCGTTATATTATTGTACAGTTTCCTAATATCATATATGCTGCACGTAACATTCTCCGCAAATATATATATATAGAGGTTCTAAGGTGCGGACGTCTGCACCGTGTGGATTCGCCGTTTTCGGCCGCCTCCGACGCGTTCCTCCTCCCGCGACCCATTGGGCTTTGGTTGTCCCCTCCCGGCGCTCCTTTCTATGCCGGCCGTACATCCATCACTAGCCGGAGCCGGCCGGAATTTGGAAAATTTCAGAAACTTCAAATTTAGGAGCAGAAACATTGAATTTTCCAAATTCCGGCCGGCTCCGGCCAGCACAGAAAGGAGCGCCGGGAGGGGGAGACCAAAGCCCAGTGGGTCGCGGGAGGAGGAACGCGCCGGAGGTGACCGGAAACGGCGAATCCGCACCGTGCGGACGTCCGTAGTAGAGAACCTCTATATATATATATATATATATAGACACACACACAGCATCATCATTGTTCATCAGTTAAAGAAAAAAATGTAGTGATATATAATTCTATGTTTGCTGCTATATTCTTGACGGTAATTTTCGTAACATGTTGATTGAGTATGAGGAGAATCTTTCAGCATCCTAGAAACTGTTTTTATTTTCATTATGAGGAGAATCTTTCAGTATCCTAGAAACTGTTTTTATTTTCATTCAGCACCCTTTGGCGAGACAGATGAAGCTGCCGGAAAAGAGTACAATGGGTTGACGAAGACACATGTTCCATCGACAAGTTTGGTAAAGTGAATGGTAGATTACAGTTCAACTATTTTGCAAGACTAAAAGATATGATGGCATGGTTTGCTTAAAGATAAAGCAAATGTGCTATGTGTTTTAATTTCCCTACTAGGTTCACTCGTAAGCGTACGAATCGTGTCAAGTAAGAAAAATATTAGAACCTTAATTATCCTACTACGGAGATTAAGCGTTGGACTTAATTATTAATCAAGGTAATTGACTCTAAGACCACTAAAAGCACACAATAAAAATAAAATGAAAATAATAACTATAGACAATCAAGACACCAAGCCTTGGCAACGCTCAGCCTACCTCGCACTAAGCCTAATTAAAACCACTAACTTGTGACCCTAAGGTAGATATGCACAAATGGGAAGTAGATTTTGTGAGAAAATTTGATTTGAAATTTAACTAAAATTAACCGCAACAAAAATAAAAAGCAAACCACTAATTATCAAGCAAAAAAAACTAAATATGGAATTCAAATGAGCGAGAACATGGGAGTGTAGGGTGATTCACACAATCACACTAATCTTTTTGCAAATATCGATGTCAAACTTATAAATGCATGTATTTTCTAAAGTGTCAAGTAATTGTATCTAATACCGGTTAAGGCTACTATACCAATTATCTTTACGGTCTATCGGTTATGTCATTTAAGGCCACAATCAACTCTCTAATTTAGACATTACGCCGGTTAAGGCCGCAATATCTAAAATTAGAGGTGAAAAGTCCAAGATAATAGAGACCCAATAAAACTTAGCTACAATTAAGCTAGCTAATGGTTACCACACTTAAAATCCTAGATGCACAAGACTAATAAGTAGTCAATTTATCTATCTATCCATCAAGTTGTTCACAACATAATCTGGGGTGACAAAGCCTAGAAACATGATTCTAAAGACCAAAATATTCGGATCAAGCATATACAATTGGAATTGTATTTATTTAAATTAAAGCATCAACATTCTTATAAAATGAGTTAGGGTTTCACAACCATACTCCCAAATTGGAACTACTTACTACCTATATCTAAACACATCATCAAATACATAAGAAACAAAGAGAAATGATAGATGGGAGAGGGAGTACAAGCTAATTCACAATTTGTTATAGGTAAATATGAACACAACTTGATATTAAGTTCCCACCCTTTACCAAACTACAATATTCTTATATTGGTGAAACTTTTGTTACGTAGTGAGAGAACCCAATACTAATTTTCTTCCAAATTAGTGAGAATTTTAAGAGGAAGTGAGAAATTGGAAAAATGAAAGAAGAGGAGTAATGGAGAAAAAGAGTGGCTTGACTGGGTTGACGAGGAGAGAGTAAGGAAAGAAAAAATCAATTGAATTCTTGGTCTCCGGTTGGTGTGATGAGGGAAAAAGGAATAGAATTAAGGGTAGAGATCTGGTGTGGTCTCGACAGGAAATTAAAAATAAAAAGTATCAGGTGTCAACATCACATGCATATCTCTCTTGCTGACATCAACATTTAGTTACATAATTAAATGCTGATGTCGGCATTTGTTATTAATTCTCTCTTTTTCTTTATTTCTTTATTTTCCTCTTTCTTTCATTTCTTGCTCCAATTTCGCTTCATTATATCTCGTTTTTGCATTTTCGCTTATTCATGTAAATAAATAAAATTATATTAATTACAGTGTTTAAGTGGTAATTACGTGGATGTAAATTCACGTAATCAACTAGTTACTTGTCTTTTTACACATTTCTTGTTGTATAGCACAAGATTTACAAGCCACAACATTACATATACTTTATATCTAAACTTCAGCACCAAGAAAAAACATCAAGCTAATCTCCCTCTCGAAATGGGCAGGTTGGGTTCTTTTCTTCGACTCGAGTGTGTCTCTTCGTGTTATCATTCATGGTGTGTTCTACTCTTCCAGAAGACCACATCAGGTGCTCATCAAACAACAGAAACTGCACCATCACGAACGCCTACGGCATTTTCCCAGATCGAACAGTCTGTAAAGCTAGAAGGGTAGCCTACCCTGCCACAGAGGAAGAACTCGTTTCAGCAGTAGCCTATGGAACCAAGCACAAAATGCCAATGAAGGCGGCAACTCGTTACGCACACAGCATTCCCAAGCTCGCCTGTCCCCGCGGTGAAGAAGGGTTGATCATCAGTACCAAGAAGCTCAACCGCGTGGTAGAGATCAACGTCAAGGAGCTATCGATGACGGTGGAGAGCGGTGCAACACTTCGGCAGGTGATCAGTGAGGCGGCTAAGGTTGGGTTGGCCTTGCCGTACACACCGTATTGGTGGGGGCTAACTATTGGTGGGTTGCTAGGGACGGGTGCGCATGGAAGCACATTATGGGGTAAGGGAAGCTCGGTTCATGATTATGTGGTAGGACTTAGGCTTGTGAGTCCAGGAGAACCCAAAGATGGTAATGTTAAAGTGAGAAGTTTCGGCGAAGGTGATAAAGATCTCAACGCAGCTAAGGTTTCACTCGGTGTCTTGGGAGTAATATCACAGGTAATTAGTACTTCATTTTTCATATGTTGTGTTTTTGTGTGTGTATATGTTCTAGGTACCCAATATATCGATATCGGCAAACTTCACCATAAGAAAATAACGTATTGATCAATATTTGAATGTTACATTTCAACAATACCAGTGACATTTAGACAGGAAAAAATAATACGTACAAGTGATATCTATTTGAATGACACGTAAAGTTTAACTAAAAGTCATCTTATACAAAAGTGCAGCAAAAATTTTTTGTACACGCCCAGATGAACAATGAATAAACGCATTTTACCTTTATGAGCAGGCTAGACATTGATTTTGTATGGTGAAGTGCAAAATTTTTGTCATTACTATATTGGGGTTTTTATTTAATTTTTATATATATATATATATTTTTATATATGACTGATCAACGGGGACAAACTCTTGGAAGGTTACTCTGAACCTACAACCCATGTTCAAGAGATCCATAACATACTTGAGCAAGAACGATACTGACTTGGGAGATCAAGTGCTTAAGTTTGGCAAGCAGCATGAGTTTGCAGACATACTATGGTATCCTAGCGAGCAGAAATCAATTTATCGAGTAGATGATCGTGTCTCCTCAAACACATCCGGAAATGGTTTATACGATTTCCTTCCATTTCGAGCAACACCTTCAGTTGCACTGGAAGTTGTAAGAACGACAGGTACGTTTAATTAATTCATGATGTGCAACTTCAACAACAATCACGTTTTCAATTTGAGCGAGGGCGGTGAAGATGCATCTTGCATGCATGTATGTCTCGTAAAATAAGAGATGATATCTTGCCAAATATGAATCCCATAGTTTATATATGTTGCTAAACTTTGATAATGGTCGTACAAATTAGTGGTTTTAAATCATAAGATAAAAAATAAAAAAAATAGTCGCCTTTCAAAGAATTTTTCTTCTTCTTCTCATTTCTGCATAACGTACGCCACCATGACAAGTAACATTTTTAGTAATCCTATCTTTCTATTTATTCTTGTATTATATTAGAGGAGAACCAAGAATCCAAAAGTGATGCTTCTGGGAAATGCTCTGGTGCAAAGTTGGTTACATCTGGGCTTCTATCCACTGCTTATGGTTTGACGAACAATGGTATATATGCGTACACGTTTGATCATCTTGTCCGGGTCTTCAAAGTCATATTTCATGTTGTTGCCCAATCATTTCGAACTACAGTTAATTAATGATATATTTTTCGGTTCTTACAATTCGATTAATAGGTAAAATCTTTACCGAATATCCTATTATTGGATATCATAACCGGCTTTAAGCATCCGGAACTTGCCTCGATAGTCCTGAAAATTTAAGAATCACGGCATGCGCATGGGATTCTACGATCAAAGGTGAGTTTTTTCATCAGACAACATTCAGCGTCAACTTATCAGTGGCCAAAAACTTCATTCAAGACGTGCATAAGCTAGTAGAAATTGAACCCAAATCCCTATGTGGAGTAGAAATCTACAATGGAATCCTAATGCGCTATGTCACAGCATCAACTGCTTACCTTGGCAAACAAGAAGATGCAATTGACTTCGACATTACGTATTATCGAAGCAAGGACCCGATGACTCCTAGGCTCCATGAAGGCATTCTTGAAGAAATAGAGCAAATGGCACTGTTTAAGTACGGAGCACTGCCACACTGGGGAAAGAATAGGAACATAGCTTTTGATGGGGTGATGAAGAAGTACAAAAAGGGTAAGGAGTTCTTGAGGGTTAAAGACGTGTATGATCCAATGGGGCTATTCTCTAGTGAATGGAGTGACCAGGTCCTGGGAATTAAGGGTGAGGTGAACTTAGTGAAGGAGGGGTGTGCATTAGAAGGATTGTGCATTTGCTCACAAGACATTCATTGTTCCCCGAGCAAGGGCTATTACTGTAGACCTGGCAAAGTGTTTAAGGATGCAAGAATTTGTACGCCTTTATCTGATAAGATCCATACCTAACTTGTTAGACTCACGAGTCTAGTAAGTAATTGTAATTTGATTAGACGCTTCCACGACTCGTGGTTGTAGGACATATATTGCGTAGCTAAGCTTGTTGAAGCAATCTTGTTAATTCTCCTGCAGACTACAGAGCCAGTCTTCATTTGCTGGCTTAATATATGCACGTTTCATTGGAAGACTTCAATTCTCATGGGCCGACAGAGAACGTTCATTAAGCACAAGATTTATAAGTAATAATTTCCTTTTACGATTTGATCAATACATCACCATCATACCATCAATGGTTCTGATCATAATGATACGGTTGTGGTACTGTTACATGAGAATTGTTGGAATTACAAATCACAGAGATGATGATAATAATGGATGGAAGTTATTTATCCTTTAAACTATCAGTTCCCAAGTAAAGTAAAATTTGCTATTTTGATTGGTCTTTTTTGTCACCAAAATTGGATTTCATCTAGCTTTTGTAGGTCCATTTTAGCACTGAGAGGCACTATATAGATCGAAACCCTTGTGATCTCAAGTCAAAAGAAGGAGCAAGTGAGCAACAGAACCCCAGTCCCACACCTATCACGGAGACAGAAACCAACATTATCAACTTCAGTTGGGTAGATAGATTCACGTCTCAAGTTTTAAACCCACCTACATGCAGTTGGATATATATAACAATATATATACACTTCAAAAGATTTTCATATCTGAAGTTATGCTGGTTTTTCATATACACCCAACAAAAAACAGTAGTCTCTTCTCTCTGCTAGCACTCTGAAATGTCTATGTCTGTTTTTTTTCTTCATCTCAATTTTCTCTTTGTGTTATTATTTTTGGTATGTTCTACTTCAGAGGACCACATCCAGTGTTCATCATCAACCAACACAAACTGCACCATCACAAACGCCTACGGCATTTTCCCCGATCGATCAGTCTGCAAAGCCAGAGGTGTAACCTACCCTACTACAGAGGAAGAGCTCGTCTCAACAGTAGCCTATGGAACCAAGTACAACATCCCAATGAAGGTGACAACTCGTTACGCCCACAGCATTCCCAAGCTGGCCTGTCCGCGCGGCGAAGAAGGGCTGATCATCAGCACCAAGAACCTCAACCGCGTGGTAGAGATCAACGTCAAGGAGCTATCGATGACGGTGGAGAGCGGTGCAACACTTCAGCAGGTGATCAGTGAGGCGGCTAAGGTTGGGTTGGCCTTGCCATACACACCGTACTGGTGGGGGTTGAGCCTTGGAGGGTTGTTAGCTACTGGTGCACATGGTAGTACATTATGGGGAAAGGGAAGCGCAGTTCATGATTACGTGATCCGACTTCGGATTGTGAGTCCTGGTGGACCTGAAGATGGTTATGCCAAGGTGAGGATTCTCAATCATGGGGATGAAGATCTCAATGCAGCTAAAGTTTCGCTTGGAGTTCTCGGAGTAATTTCACAGGTAGCCTTTTACCTACTTTTGCTCCGTCTTATAACTTAAATCGGAAATGAAAATGATTTGGAGTCTCATTAAGATAATGATATTTAAAGAATTAATTTCAGTTTACCTACTTGAACTTTGGCGGAATCATCACTTCAGTCCCTATATTTTTGATTTCATCAACTACACCCCTATACTTTCTAAATTAATCAACTAATACTAATTTTGTAAATTCCGTATAAACGATCTATCAATACCAAAGACTTTTTGGTATATTTTCCCTACATTAATGCACCGTTACCATATTACGATTATAAATAAAGCTAAACAAATCATATAATCAAGTTGAACAATAGAAAATAAACAAAAACAAATCATATATGGTAAAATAAAAAGAAATCACCATATATGATTTGTTTTCTATTGTTCAACTTGATTATATGAATTGTCTAGCCTTGTTTATATTCGTAATATGGTAACGGTGCATTAATGTAGGAAAATGGTACAAAAAAGCCTTTGGTATTGATAGATTGTTTGGACGAAATTACAAAATTGGTATCAGTTGATTAATTTAGGGAAGTACAGGGGTGTAGCTGATGAAATCAAAAGTACAGGGACTGAAATGATGATTGAGCCAAAGTTCAATTAGGTAAACTGAAATTAATTCATATTTAAAATTTGTGGCTTCAATGTTAGGTGACATGTTTTGTCATATAGACACATCACCGATCAAAAAAATCATGTCATATCATTGTTAACTAAAAATACAATCTTATTCTTTTAAATTTAACGGCTCTAGATTATTTTGTATTTCTTTTATAAAAAAAAAATTTATATTTTTTCTTTCTTTTTTCTTTTTCATGATAATGCTTCTAAAATATAATCTGAATTTTTTTAAAAAAAAACTATACTAGAATGTGTGTGTATATATATATACAAGGTTTTAAAATAAAAATTTGTCCAGAATCATTCTCACACAACACACACACATATATATATTTCGTCCAAAAGAAATTTAATAGGGATTTTTCTATTGTTAATTGATTTTTAAAATTTGATAGAGAATATATGATATATATAATAATTCTAACACATTAAAGTAAGAAAAAATTATACATAAAAAGTCAAAAAATTAAATTTAGATTGAAAAAAATGGAAATGTTGCTATTAGTAATATAATTTAATATAGTTCATGTAAGGTAACTAAATCATCTTGATGGAAAAAATTTAGAATAATTTTTCCCTGATTTGGTATGATTATAGAAACTAAACCATTATTAGTAAATTAAATTTAGTAAGAAATACGAAATAATTTAAAGCCATTAGATTGAGAATGTAAGATTGTTTTTTTATTTAAGAATGACATGACATAATTTTTTCTATTAGTGACGTGTCTACGTGACATAACACGCCACTTACGATTGAGATCACAAATCCAAAGCCTCATATCAGTGTTCAGCTGGAAATAAATAAGCATATATGAGACCTACATTCTTTACTCTTCAAGGGACCATCACACCACCCCGCATTGAATCCAAATCTTTCCATTTCCATCCAACAAAATTATTCCACTACAGTATTTATTGGCTGCAATTTCAACTTGTAGCAACAACATTGTTACATATATATGTATTCTTTAATAGGTGACTTTGAGTCTCCAACCCATGTTTAAGCGATCCATCGCATATTTGAGCAAGGACGATTCTGACTTGGGAGATCAAGTGCTCGAATTTGGGAAGCAACATGAATTCGCAGACATAACGTGGCACCCCAGCCAGCACAGGGCGATCTATCGGATAGATGATCGCGTCTCACCAAACACTCCCGGGGATGGTTTATACGATTCCATTGCTTTCCGACCCACCTCATCGCTTGCACTAGCAGTCGCCAGAACCACAGGTTAATTCTATACTGGACTAGCCATGGTTCATGTTATTCGTCATTTTATTTACGTTTCAAGAATCAAGACTTAACTTATACGTTAAATTACCGCCATATTTATGGTCAACACTCATCAGTCTACAAACATAACTGTAGTTATGCCCACCTAGCACATTAATTAATCAGATGCTTGATACATAACTGTCTACGTACATCATTTATGCTGGATATCCAATGAACAACTAACACCAAAATTATTATGGTACTGAGGGTGGGTTTGGTGTAGTTGAGGTTTTAAGTAAAAGCTGACTTATATTTATAAGTATAAGGTGGGTGAGAGCAGCTTCTCATTTTCTACTGAAAATGACATTTACTTTTTTAAAAAGCTACTGACATGTTATGTTACTAAACACAAAACTGACTTATATTTATCCTTGCTCCCCCAAACGCACTCTGATTGGGGAAGTACGTACACATATATAACACCAAAACATATATAGAGTCTCAGTCGGGTTATGTATGTTTTGCATCGATCTTTCGCATTGCTGTACAATGAGTAACACAAGTTGTTCAAATACGCACATGTTCCAATAGAGGAGAATCAAGAATCCATGAATGACGCTCCTGGGAAATGCTCTACTGCAAAGTTAGTCACATCTGGGCTCCTAGCCAGTGCTTACGGGTTAACAAACGATGGTATATATATATAACACAATCTCGGTTCTTGTATAGCTTTTGTTAGTACATGGATACGTTCTCTTGTTTTTCTCTCTAAATTACTGACTCTAGGATTATCATGCAATTATGCAATAGGTGTGATCTGCACCGGCTACCCGGTTATTGGATATCAGAACCGGATCCAATCTTCCGGGACTTGTCTTGATGGGTTTGACGAAGCAAAAATCACAGCATGCGCATGGGACCCAATGATCAAGGGTGAGTTTTTTCATCAAACAACTTTCAGCATAAGCTTGTCTGTGGTAAAATCCTTCATTCAAGATGTGCAGAAGCTAGTCGAGATTGAACCCGAATCACTGTGTGGAGTAGAAATCTACAATGGAATTCTTATGCGCTACGTCACTGCCTCAACTGCTTACCTTGGCAAGCAAGAAGATGCCCTAGATTTCGACATCACGTATTATCGAAGCCGAGACCCCATGACTCCTAGGCTATATGAAGGAATAATTGAAGAAATAGAGCAAATGGCACTGTTTAAGTACGGAGCACTGCCACATTGGGGAAAGAATAGGAACATAGCCTTTGATGGGGTGATGAAGAAGTACAAAAATGGTAAGGAGTTCTTGAGGGTTAAAGACGTGTATGATCCAATGGGGCTATTCTCTAGTGAATGGAGTGACCGGGTCCTTGGACTTAAGGGTGGGGTGACCTTAGAAAAGGAGGGGTGCGCGCTAGAAGGGTTGTGCATTTGCTCTGAGGACATTCATTGTGCTCCAAGCAAGGGCTATTTTTGCAGACCTGGCAAAGTATTTAGGGAGGCAATGATTTGTACACCTTGATTAATTTGAGTGAATATGAACCATGAATCAGTACTTACCAAATTTTACTGAGAGATCTAGCTTAAGGTATCTGGGTTCTTGAAAAATAATGTGGATATGAATAGGATTCTGGTCCCATGTCTGTATTTCAAATAAGGCCAATAATCATTTTTCTGTAATCATAATGAATGGAGGGTTTGCTTGGGGCAAATTCCCTCTGTATTATAGATCCAATTAGTTGTTTGGACTATTGGGCCTGAGCTTTATCTTCAACCAGGCTGAGTGTGGTGCTTACTAAACTACCTTTAAATATAAATTCAAATGCAAGATCGGCAGTCCTCAGAGAATCAAGACTGTAATCCAGAACATTTGCAAGATGACCTCTCAGTTTAAATGTATCATCTATCGACATGTTTATAAACAAATTTCGTCGTTAATTGACTAGCTATTATCTATACTCCTAGCAATTTGATTTCATTATTTCTCACGATCCTGACATAAACATTGTTGTTTTTGGCTTAACCTTGTGTGTCTTAGAAGTTGTTTTGATGTCTTTAAATGAATAAATAATTACCACTAACTACACAATTGTCACTTTAAATGATCCCATTTTAGTTTCCCATAAGCCAACTAACAGTAATGGGACATTTAGCCCGTTCAAAACATTATGATAAAAATACCCCTACATACTCATTCTCCTCTTGATCTTTCAATTCCATTTCAGAGGCTCCAATCAACGACTTCCCTTCACCCTCCTCCTCCGCCGACACCGACGACTTTCCTTACTCTCCTCCTCTACCGACGCCTTCCATTCACTCCCCGACCTCACTGCTTCGCTCAATCCCCCTTTGAAACCCTAAACCCTAATTGACTTCGACTGGAGGCAGCAAGGGGCGCAAGGCAGCGAGCGGCGTGGCAAGGAGGCCAGGGACGCGATGCAGCGAAATCAGATGGAGTTCTAGTTCAAGGTCGCCATGTTGCTGGCGACTTCAAGGACAGTCTGGGATGGAAGCTCCGGCGGGTCAGATCGGCGGTTAGATCGGGTTTATTGGAGGAGAAGGGGGCCAATTGGTTGGCGTGGAAGCGCTGCACGGTCGACGTCCTGCAGGTTCCGGCTGCGGCCGTCGTCGGTGTCAATATCTCTCTCTCTATCTCTCTCTTAGTTTGTGTGTTGATTTGATTTTGTGTGTTGCAGTTTTTGCTTTGTTGGTTATGGTTGAGATCTGATTCTTGATTACTAAGACTCAGTGGTATTGAAGCGCGGCAGAGCTTTTGAGGCTCAGTGGTATTAGTAGCACGGCGGAGAACGGTGGCTGACGGCGGAGCTTTTGAGGCTTAGTGGTATTGAAGCACGGCGGAGCTTCTGAGGCTCAGTGGTATTAAAGTACGGCGGAGGACGGCGGAGCTTCTGAGGCTCAGTGGTATTGAAGCTCGGTGGAGGACGACAGAGCTTCTGAGGCTCAGTGGTATTAAAGCGCGGCGGAGGACGGCTGAAGACGGCGGAGCTTCTGAGGCTCAGTGGTATTATGTTGATATTTGAGGTTTAGTAGCATTAGAGATACATAGTTTTGATGATTTTTTTTTGCCTCAACGAGAGTAATTTTGTAATTTATGAGTTAACAGATTCTGTTAATTTTGGATGGAAACTTACTGATGGTAATTTTAAAAACCAATCTTACTATTGGTAAATATGAACACCAAATTGTAGTTATTGGTAATTACCTCTTAAATGAATAGATGTAATAATTAGAAAAAGAGATTATTTGGGGTGATAACTGTCTTGTAATATAACAAAACTGTATAACTGTAGCAGTTTGTTCTGTGGGCATTAGTAAGGTCAGGGAGTTTGGGAATTTTGTGTTCCTTGTTGTGTGTTTTGTGTGAGAGCAATTGTAAATTGTTCATCTCTTTGTTAGTGAAATTTGAGTGGTTCCATCTGCTCTCCAGACATAGGCTATTACCGAACTGAGTAAAAAAACTTGTTGTGTTCTTGTTTTCTAGTCTATTTTACACTTTTGTTTACTTCATACTGAGTGTATTGAGATTGAATATTCTGTGTGTGTTTGTGAAACTTTGCTACTGTGTGTGTTCGTGAAACTTGTCTTCTTGGTGTCTTGACACAACAAAACATTTGGCACTCGTAGGACTTTAAATTTAGATAAAGTCTTAATTTCATCATTGTATATTTGATTTCAATGCAGCTTGTTGGATTTTTCTTAAGCCACGACCGTCATTTTTTCTTTTTTTTTGACATATAGCCATTACCGTCACTGAAACTGAAATGATAATGAAAAATCGTCAAAATTATTTCCTGTCGAAAGCGTTACACGTAATTTCAATTTCTCCATGTGCCTTAATTCCGATTAAGAATATGACATGGCGGCGACGTGGCAATTTTTCATTGGTTTGGAAGGAAAGACCACACAAGATTTACATGCAAGCGCACACAGTGTGTATTTGTCTCGGTTTCTTTCCCAATTAGGGGCCTCGACGAAAAGTAAAAACCCCATTCGGGGTTCGCCGGATAACAAAAACACACACACACACACCCTTTGAAAGCCTCAGAGACAGAGTACGATAAAACAGAGAGAGACATCCAAACACCAAATCTGTGCATCCAATATTGCACCTCTGGTACGCTTAAAAGTCTCACTCTTTTATCCAATTCTTGTTTTGCTCTGTTTTCTCCTAACTTTGCCCATCCTCAATATGTTCCTGATTCGCTTTTGAGGCATTTTGATGACCCCAAATTCTCTCTCAAACTGGGTTTATAGCACTATGGCCAAATTGATCTGATTTCTCTATTCTAAATTTCTAATTGATTGCATGGTTTGTTGGGTGTTTTAGTTTGAGGCAAGTGATGGGTGGTAAACTGAATTAGGTTTAATTTCTGGGGTTCTCTTATTTCATTGGAGTGAAATTTGCAGACACTCTGTACTTAACTGCGATTTATAAGCCAGAGGAAAGTTGGCCCTAATCACTATCACCTAATGCGTTCGGACAAAAAAAAATTGCGTTTAGTAATTAGGTTAAATTCAAAACAGAAAGTCAGTCTTTGACTTGGTTTTGGTTTTGAAATACTGTGACACTCATGGGGTAACAAAGATGGTACACATTGTTTTGGATTTGAAAGAAGGAATGGAGTGATATAAAGAAAGAAGTCAGGGGTTATGGATTGATATATGGTCCCTATGTTGTTTTCCAGCAACTATGGGACATCGAGTAACGTTTGAAGTGTTCTCTGGCATTGGTTTGGTTCTTTCTTAGGGGTATTTTCACTTTTGAAATTTTCTGAGTGCGGAGGTGCAAAGTTTTTTTCTTGTAGTTGTTTTTACTTCTGTATGTGTATGCTTGTTGTGTTAATGGAGTCGGTGCAATCAATAGTTCCGAACCTGCAGCTTATTCAGCTGACAATTCAGTTTGTAGTTGGGTGATAAAATTGCTATCTAAAACCAGACATGGCTGAAGGAGCGGAAGTTGAGGAACGGGTGGATCTAGATGAGGACAATTACATGGAAGAGATGGATGATGATGTAGAAGAACAGGCAGATGAAGATGGAGGGGATGGGGGCAGTGATGAAAATGTGGAGGAACATGCTGAAGAAGCAGGGGATGATCCTACAATCAGGGGTAGCGACAAAGAGAATTCTCCAGAACCATATGGAAGTGAAAATGGTGGTGAAATGGTGGAAGAGGAAGAGAAAGCTTCAGCTTCTCTTAGTGAGGAGGAGAAAGAGAAGCATGCTCAACTGCTTGCTCTACCTCCTTACGGGTCTGAAGTTTTCATTGGTGGCCTTCCTAAAGATGCCTCAGAAGAAGAGTTGAGGGAGCTATGCAGTGAAATAGGCGAAATCCTTGAGGTCAGAACCGTGACCTTTTGTATGTTTTAGCCTCCTCTTTTTTTTTTGGGTTGACCTGTGTGCTGGTTGGAATGCGAATTTGATGTTTCAATCATTTTGCAGATAAGATTAATGCAAGACAGGGAAACTGGTGAGAGCAAAGGTTATGCATTCATAGGATTCAAGTCTAAAGAGGTTGCACAAAAAGCTATTGAAGAATTACATAATAAAGCATTTAAGGTAATGATAGCGCTTCATATTTCACCTTCGTTTCTCTTTAAGATAGATCCAGCTTGGTTGTCATCTATAACGTATCTCATCTCTGCAGGGTAAGACTTTAAGATGTTCACTTTCTGAAACAAAACACAGACTGTTTATTGGTAATGTTCCAAAAATCTGGACCGAGGATGAGTTTCGAAAAATTATTGAGGCGGTTGGTCCTGGAGTTGAGCACATTGAGCTGATAAAGGTTAGATCTGAGTCCATCTATTTTATTGTTAGGTGGGTAATAGTGTCAAGGTGTAAGATACATATTGACATTTTCTTTTATTCATTGCAGGATCCTCTAAATCCGAGTAGAAATCGTGGTTTTGCTTTTGTTTTGTATTACAACAATGCATGTGCTGATTATTCAAGACAAAAAATGTCCAATTCAAGTTTTAAGCTAGAGGGAAATACCCCAACCGTGACCTGGGCTGATCCAAAAAGTACATCTGATCATTCTGCTGCTGCTCAGGTATATTCAGCTGGAGATGATAGATTTATCAGGCTTAATCAATTGCTTTTTATTTTTTTTTCAAAGAAAAGAAAGAAATGAAAAAGGTTTCGACAATGCATGTGAGATAGCTTGTCCAACATTACACTTTTGGGAAGTTGTGCAAAGTGTCATATAATACAGGAATCCTGCGTAACACATCCTTGCCTTCCAAAATATTAAATCACTCATAGGATTCTCATTTAAGTTTCAAACTTGGCTTTTATAGAGCAATACACTCTCTCTCTCTCTCTCTGTGTCTTGTAACTTGGCTGTTCCTGTTTGCTTTATATATTAGTGAGTTTGTGCATGTTCTACTTGCGATTTTACTTTGTCAAATTCAGTTGAATGTTAGTTTTTTTCCTTTTTCTTTCAGTTCTCTTGTAAAGTTTATTGGTGTATGTAAGGCTTGTTATCAACCATCTGGTGATGCTACTTTTTTTTTCTTCTGTCAAAAGTTCCAAATCATGTTTTCAGTTATAGTGCCTGCTTTGCTTCCTGCCATTTGCTTACTTATAAGCTCATATACTATTCTCAGGTGAAGGCTCTTTATGTGAAAAACATTCCAGAGAACACTAGCACTGAAACGCTCAAAGAAATATTTCAGCGCCACGGTGAAGTGATAAAAGTAGTTATGCCACCTGGCAAAGGGGGTCAAGGAAAACGGGATTTTGGATTTGTACACTATGCTGAAAGGTCAAGTGCTCTGAAGGCAGTTAAAGATAGTGAGAAATATGAAATTGATGGTATGTTTTACACGCCTCCACTTGGTTTGATGGGAACTTAAGATCATCAAGATACACCTCTTTTACTTGTTATTTCTACTCGGTCATAGTTTGTAGCAATACATACATGTCGCTGATGCGAAGTTGGGCACATACAATTGATGGTTAATTGATGATTAAGACTTGAAATGTGCCTCAAAGTCAACTAAATAAATGATAAATTTTGTTAAGATTCTACTCTTGGTAGAATCGGAGCTGTGGCCTGTTTATTGACAGTAATGTCTTACAGCTAGTGTATGTTGAAATATAACCCAAAGCTATAATGTTCTTTCATTACCTAGGATGTGATGCTATACGAATTAGGCATAGCCATCAAATAAGTACCCCCTCAACTATATTATTTTCATCATTATGGTCTACAACTGAAATTTCGTAAATATTATGGGAGTTCTTACTATTGCATATGTGTTTAGCTGATTTTGTAGGAAACATAGAATGCTTGTCAGTAGTCACTGGATTAATTTTTTTTCTTTGTTGAATTCATAATGTCTCCAATAACTATATCAAGGGATTTGTTTGCAGGCCATCCACTAGAGGTTGTTCTTGCGAAGCCTCAGACTGATAAAAAGTCTGATGGGGGTTATGCCTACAATGCTGGGCCTCACACAAATCATGCTCCACATCCAGGGTATGGTGGGTTTGCCGGAAATCCATACGGCTCTGCAGGTGCTGGATTTGGTGTTGCCCCACCATTTCAGCAGGTAGATCACTGAAATTATATTGGTTCTCTTCTCTCTTGGTCCTCATGTCCTCTTGTCTCAATTGGTCCTCAGTTGAGCTTCTTCTAACACATTCCATACATGAACAGCCAATGATATATGGTAGAGGGCCAATGCCATCAGGAATGCAGATGGTGCCAATGGTTCTCCCAGATGGTCGAATAGGCTATGTTCTGTAAGTTTCCATTTTTTCTTCTAAAAGTAAATCTGACAAACGTGGAAAGACTTGCTGGAAAATTTCTCATAGTGGTTAATATTTTGCAGTCAGCAACCTGGGGTACAGATGCCACCTCCTCGGCCTCGAAGAGGGGATCGAAACAATGGTCCTAGTGGACCACCAGGGAGAGGAGGTGGTGGCAGCGATGAAGGTAGTCGTGGCAGGAGATACCGACCTTATTAGTTTCAAAAGATTGAGGCTCCTGTTATGGGTTGGGTAAAAGTAAAACGAGGACCTGTTGTGGTTGATTGGTATGAATGACATGTTGCTTTAAACAAAAATAACAGAACCCCTCTCCCTTGTTGCTCATTTTTCTATGGTATGGGGCGAAAGAAAAAAGCAGCTAGGATTAGGAAAGATGAGATATTATGTTGGTCTCTCAAAGGTCTACATGTTTGGCCAAAAGGAAAATGCTGGAGAGTTGAGAATCTAAGAATTGTTTCTTGTGCATTAACTTGTCGACTTGGACTGCATTTTGTTTGGCATTTTTAATGACACCTTCCAGAAATCGAATTTGATCTTGTTGCCTGGGCATTTCATATAACTTGCAGGAACTGTAGGTTTGAATATCATAGTCTCAACTTTTGAGCAACCTTCGAGATTTTTGAACCCATGAAATGGCTTCCAAAATGCAAGATTCTAGTCCTTTTCTCTTTTTCCTTTTAGATTTGTGATTTGCCCCTATTGATAACAGCTTTGATTGATTGTGCCCAAGAGATAGTAGATTCTCCCTTCCCCCTTTGTCACTCATCCTTGGCCAATTGCTTAATCCTCAATCTAAATCATCACCAGTAAACAGCAAACTACAATGTCATTCCATATTATAATCAACTTTACGCATAACTCAAGATATTGCAGTCCGTGTGTGTAATTTGGGTTGGGCAGATAGATTCGTTTTCATAAGAAACCAATGACAAGAGTCTCTTAGTGTCCTATTGATTACTTTATTTCTAGTTCAAATGGAACTCTTACACTACAATAGAGCCCCTACTCTGTTTCTTATGCAAATGGCGGACCAAACGAGTCAAGTAAAGCAAGCTTTCAAATCAATTATCGGATTTAAGTTCAAAGATAGAAGGCTCTCATATACTAATGTAAAGAAGTCCAGATTCACTTCCAAAACACAAAGTTCAATCCTGGGGGAAACAATTTTAATACAGCAACGAAAGTCAAGGCTGCCCAACAATAAACCAAATAATGATGAAGGAAAGAAACATTTATTGACAAATGAACTATATTTAATCAATTATCCAAAGATCTCCATGAGTTGTTTGATTTTGTTTTCCAAAGACTTAAAAATAGCTCGTGTCGAGTATTAATTGACTGGCGAAAATTTTATATATGCAAGTAGAAGGTCTCACTACGATTATTGAAACTTATAACTAAACAACAAAACAATGATACAATTTCATAAAACGTAAAGATAATGAGTTCAAACTGATTGTAGTAAAATCTTCTATCCGTAAGTAGGAGTGTCTGAATGGCGAAGATCCAAATATCGAAACGTATAAGCAAAAAAGAAAGAAATGTAATCAAAGCCAAAATGTGTTACTACTAATATATGTTTCTAGTAATTACATGTTACTGAAAAAGTTCAAATGGTCTTGGAAGAAAGCTCTTGAAGACGCATTTCCAACTCATCCAATCTTCTCCCCCAATCACTGTTCAAACACAATGGCCTCACTTTGCTATAGTCCACACCATCCTCCTCCTCTTCTTTGTACCTGCCCGCAGAACGTAACCCCTCCGCAACTGTCTTCGTCTTCGTCTTCTTCTTCTGAGCCTCTTTTCGTTTCCTGGCAGCTGCTTTCTGCATAGCGAAGAGCACTTCTGACCCGCTTATCTGGCGACTGGTTTCTTCTTGTTTCTGCTTTTGTTGTTTTGGGACGGCGCTAATGTTGGTGGGTTTAGAGTTGGATTTGACTTGTGTGACAATTGAACGGCCTAAGCCTCCGAAGTCTTCTTGGTCTGGTTGTGGCTGACACTTGGCGGAGACGACGGTGAGGGGAAGAGGGGTTAGACGTGGTTTGGGGATGAGAGGGTGGAGTTGTGGTGGCGGGGAGAGGTAGTGGGATGCCCACATGGTGGTGGTGGTGGTGTGTGGTTTGGGTTTTCGGGTTGGCTTTGGCCACATACATAAAGAGAAAGGTCGGGTTACCTCTTCTGGGTTATTAACGAGTCGAAGAGCCGGGTCGGGTCAATCTAAAATGAACCGTGTTTGCGGGACAAATTCCGGTAGAATCTCGACTTCTTTAGGGTAAGGGTACCTAAAAGACTTCTTAGGACCAAAATTTAATCATTAAGCGCTTATGTATGTTTCAACTACGCATTGCTGTGCAATATCGTACAAGTTCAATAACTTCAGAGTCCGAATATAAGTTAGGGAGCAAACCCAATTAGGCAATATTCCATAAAAAAAAATAAAAAAAATAAAAAAATAAAAAAAATCCTGAACTAAGCAATAACCACTTGTAGTTATTAGGTTTCTCTGGACTTTGATCGGTTGTCTATTGTGCCTCTTAATTAAACATTAAGAGATCTGTTCTTTAAATTATTGTGATCTCTATATTATCGTTATTTGAAATTATTGAAGATCATTTGTATATTTTTCAAGTTGTTACCGACTACTATTGATGTCAAACAACCCTTAAAAGTTTACTTTATAAAGTGACAAGGGAGCACAATATATAATCAACCAATGTTTGTACATATAACGTATTCAATATCAAGATTATTATTTTATAATCAATTTTGAGAAATTCTTAAATATATAAATGATCGCCTAAAAAGTTTATTTACCCACCTAGTTAGTCTAGGCGGCCGCCTAACAACTGCCTAACTAGCCTAGACCCCCGCCTAGTAAGTTTACTTGCCCACTTAGCTTATTTAGGCACCCTTTTGACAAGTTTATTCGCCACCTAACCTTGTGTAACTGGTCTAGTAAGTTCATTTGTCTGCCTAGACACCGCCCAGCCTTTGTCTAAATCGCCTAGCTCGTCCAAGTTCCTGCCAAGTTAGTTTATTCGCCCACCGGCTAGCCAGCCTAGAACAAAGTGACCTTTTTTTTAGAACCATTTGCTATTTACGAAACATCAGGCGCTCCACTTTGTCTTCCTTGAACATCCTGCGATGATAACTATCTTTTGAAAATGAGATACCGCAAAATAGCCCTTAACCTGATAGCTTATTCCGGCCATTTAGCCATGGGGTTTCTACACATTTAAGTTGATGTGCACTACTCGATTATTACTCAATTGATTTATGCGTCGGAAAGCAAATTTGATCCTAATTCTCTACCTTATTCATCCTAGTTTCAACATGTCTTAGTCGTAAGCCAAATATTCACAACAACTCAGCCAAACCCTACCCAATAAATGCTGTTCCAAAATCGACACCAGAGTATTGAATATGAATCAATTCTGACTGGCAGTCCCAATTCTTGGAGAAGTCGGTGTCGAGTAGATATTACGGAAAGCGTTGTAACTTACATAACCTAATCAATGCTCATTTTCCTTCCTCTCTTAATATATAAAATGGAAATTGACTCATCAAAATGGTCATGTTTGTGGTCTCACCATCTTGAAGCCTATATATTATATTATGAACAAACCAAAACCGGCCAAATGTGATTGAAATTTGGGTCACTCATTTGCTATCAACTACCGGCTTTCGTTAGAGCATCTTAAGAACACTCTATATTAATTTAGTTCTTTTATTTTTTTTTTGAAAAAAGAGCAGCTATATCATACCCTTAATTCTATGTTAAGTTTTATCTATCTCGCTAGTCAAATTTGGAGAGCGTGATAACTAAAAGTTAAAATATTTAAATTTAATACATTTTTTATATGTAATTATATATAATATATATAATATATATATTCAAATAACTTTTTATTCATTTAATAAATATTTTTAATTCAAATTAAGGTAAAATAGAAAGAACTGTGCAGACGTATTTCTAAAATGGCTTGTCAAAATGACTTTTTAGCTATTTTAGCTAAAATTTTATTAAAATATAGATAGCATTGCTGAAAATGCTCTTTTATATATATATATATATATATATATATATATATATATATATATATGTCCCAATCATATCTGCTCATCAACAAACAATAAAAATGCTCAATCAAATCCAATAATGCATCGTATAGTATAACTATATATGAGGTAGGGAGAGATTTAAATCAAATGGAAAATAGGAAAAACAGAAAACCCAAAGACAAGCTTAATTTCTACTGGCTGCTTTGGCCACCCGGCAGCCGACGGGGATTTGCCATGTGCTATAAGTCCTCATTATTTTTATGAGTAAACTTTTTTGTTAAAGAATAAATAGACACTCATACATGCAAAACATGTGATTTTTTTAATTTAAAAAAATTTAAAGGAAAAAAAATAATTTTTCTTATATATTAATTAACGAATTACATATAATGACCTATCCGAATGAAGATTGTCAACGTAAATCAAATGTTTTTATCTTAAATAAACTAATAATTTATTGAAATATTAACGACATAAATAGCTAGAGCATCCCAAATTATAGTGGGGACATAGTATCATACAAAGACCAAAATCATCTTGAGCTAAAGTACGTACAACAAATAACAAAGGTAAAAATTTGTCCTTGTACAATAGAACACAATTACCATGAACTGCCTGTAGAGAAGCTAGCAACAACCAAAGGTAAGAAATGAGTATCTCCAATACCTTCGATGTTTTAAGCTAATGTTATTTTTCTTCTCTGTAAATAACTAATTATACAGAAAAAGTATTCAATTTTGTATCACGCCAATTTCCCCTTCAAAATCTTAAAGGTAAATAACCAAGCCTCTTTGTATTTTCATGTCTATTAGGGAGTGGTACCAGTTGGAACCTTGACCGGGTACCTGTTTATGGAGTCTATCCAAGGATTTCCAAATCTGTCTCCTTCTGTTATCGGCATAAGCGCTCGCAAAACTGCACTACTGCACTTGAAACCCGATCCAAACGCAATTTGCCAAATGCGATCGCCTCGTCTGATCCGGCCTTTGGCCTCCAAGTAAGCTAGCTCGTACCATAGCGAACTACTCGACGTGTTTCCAAAACGGTGCAATGTCATCCTCGACGGTTCTAATTGCCATTCTGTTAGCTGCAGGTTCTTCTCCATTGCATCCAGCACTGCCCTCCCGCCAGCATGAATACAAACGTGCTCGAATGCGAGCTTCAAGTCCGGAATGTATGGCTTCATTTTTGTCTTTGAGATCTTCTTCCTTATAAAATTCACAAAGTATAAGAACTTCTCTGACAATGGAAGCACCAACGGCGCTAGGGTTGCTATATTCGTCTTCAGCGCTTCGCCAGCAATTGAAGGTAGCTCGCGCGACAAGGACACCCCGAGCTTTCCATTGTCATCCTCCTTCTGCATAATGCATTGGTAAGATCGTTCATCGGCACCCTTATGAGTTCTCACAGTGTGCACCAGCTCATATTTGGACCGAGCTCGGTCCTTGCTCTTGTTGGACAAGAGAACCGCAGCCCCGCCACACCGAAAAATACAGTTGGTGAGCATCATCGACTTGTCGTTTCCGAAGTACCAGCTCGTGTTGATGATCTCAGTGCTAACAAAGACAGCATAGGAGTCAGAGTTGCTTCTGAGTAGGTATTTGACAAGGTCGAGAGAGATCACGCCGGCGCTGCAACCCATTCCGCTGAGGTTAAAGCTCTTGATGTCATTTCTGAGCTTGTAATGGTTGACGATCATGGAGGAGATGGAGGGGCTTGGATTGAATACGCCGCTATTTACAATCAGAATGTCAATGTCGTTTGGATTGACGCCGGTTTTTTCAAAAAGTGAGTCGAGTGAGCCAAATATGGCCGACGCGGCCTCAAACCAATATTCTTCAATGGTGAATCGGGGTGGACTTAACAAAATCCCTCGCGGTACGTACGTCTCATTGTTTAAACCAGACCGGGCTATTATCTTCCTCTGGAACTCAAGTATGTCCGGCTCAAACCAGCCGCTGGCAAAGTTCATCATCCTTTCCGCAGTCACTTTTTGTTCCTCGTCCGGCTTGTAGCAGGAGAAGTCCACCAGGTAAACCCTACTTGGTAGCTTGGACCAGTAAAGCCCTATGAAGAGGAGAACGACACCCGAACCGACAAGTCTAGTGGTGGTGTCCATGCTTTGGAGCTGTGTCCAAACCTCAGAAATCAACCTGGTTATTTCTAAACCAATGAGGTGAACAAGAAATGACCCTAAAAGAGGTGCGATCAGAAGAAACATGAGATACTTGAGCTTCACAGACTGCAGGAAATCCAGCAACTGTTGCAAGATCGCCTCCTTGTTGGGTCTCTTATTATCCATATCAAGATTGGTATTATCCATCGAGAAGTTTCCAGGCCATGTACTGCTTGTGTTTAAGCTATAGTTGTTTATGACAGGGAACCATGAAGACGCATACGAACATATATATGGTACCCGGAAGTAGTTGAGCATGGAAAGGCCAATGCGCCTAGCCAAATAGAGTCGGGTGACTCTGAAGAACAATGTGGAAGGGGAAGGAAGCAACAAGCGGTAAAGCTACGGAAGTTGTGGGCTGCACTAGCCATCAAGAACAAAAAATAAAATCAGTTTTTTGACATTTACACTTCGAGGTCTATCGTTAAAAACCTAAAAATTAAATATATAGTAAGTGCGATGGACGGATGATTTACTGTATTTAGCAATGAAATTAAAAAGATTGATCCGAAAGATAGCGAATTCGTTCATCTTGTTGCCACCTTTAATATAATTAGGCACGGTAGGGAATTAGGGGGCAATCTAACTTTCATTGTTATTGTCGATTTGGAAGCTCAGGCTATGAGAGTTTAGGATCATTAGCAACCCGAGCTAGCTAGCTATATGTACAGTCTAACATACTATACTTATATGTAGTTTCAGGTAGGTATGCTTAATAATAAAAACTCGAACACAGTGAATATGACAAATATAATCATCTTAGTATATATAAAACTTGGAGGAGTGAAATATGTTAGGGACCAAGTATCTTAAGGCTTACTCACTTAAAGGTCAGTTATTTCTAACGGCTGAAATTAAATGTACACGTATGTGGTTGAGATGTGTCTCAAAAATGTATCTCCTGTGAGCAAACTTACAAGTATCTTTATTCTACATTAAGGGAATGTGTCTCACATTCCCTTAAAAAATGTCTCTCATGTGCGCAAACCTACAAGTATCTTTATCCTAACGGAAGAAATTGTTAATAGAGAACTTTCTCAATCAAACTACGAGTTACATGTGGCCTCATTAGAAAGTTAGTAAAATAGTAAATGAAGAATGCAGATGGCTTGTTTTTAGTCTCATTGAAAGCTTACCAGGATCACTTTTGAAGTTTTTTCTTCATCTCATCACAAACTATATTATCAAGTGATCTATAAAATAGCGAGATTAATATATATGTTTATGTTCAAGGAAGGTTAACTCCGTAACTTCCGTGGTGTGTCTTGTCCTAATAAGACTTGTAGTCTAGATACTCTATTAGATAGGGAATCCCTGTTCGCCAGGGATACTTGATGTAATGCCTATATAAAGGCCTCCTTATCAATGAATAAACAGAGAGAGATTTATCAATCTATTTCTCCTACAACACGTTATCAGCACATTGCTCTAGCCTCCCGTCTAATAAACCCTAGAAACCCTAATTCCGAATTTTTTTTCGAAACCCTAACCTACCGTCGGCCGCCGATTCTTCCCTTCGGCACCGTCGGCCTCTTCTCAGCAGCATCTGCGCTGCTCGCCTGCCGCACTGTACCCTCGAGTACTGCTCCTCCTCTGCCTCTAGGCAGACAACCCGCTCGCCAGCAGCTCTCCCTTGCGTGCTACTTTTTGCACGCATCCGCCAGACGATCAAAATTGCTCGCAAGCCAAGCAAGCGATCCGCGAACCCTTATTCGTGGTTGAGAAGAAATCAAGAAAAATCGAAGAAAACAAGCTTCCCCAAGAGTCAAGTTTCGTTTGATCAAGCTTCTCTTGAAGAGGTAAATATTTTTATAAACGTTCCCGCTTATGAAAATTTCAATAGTTGGGTTTTGTTTTCTCTTCCGGGACCTTTCCGTGTCCCTGCTTCTTCATCCCGATTCTATCGCTTCTCGGGACGGCATACGGGGATTTAGTCACCCCGGTGCCAACGTTTATTGGGGTAACTGTGATGTTACCGGCCACCGTTATGCTTGTGACTGTGATGTCACTGTGAACCATAACGTATTATTCTTTTTTGGAAAGAAAACAAAGGGAAGATATCGATTGTGACTTGAAGTCACGTTAAGCATCGATTTATGTGACCATGATATATCTTGGCACTGTTCTAAAAGAACAATCAAACTTGATTAGTATTCAAACATACTAACGTCTCCCTGTTTGTGTTCTGTAGATGGCTGACACTCAGCGTCCAGAATTTGACATCTTGGATGTCCAAGGCAAGGAATACAAGAGGTGGGTCTCAGATGTTGAGAACACTTTCATTGGTAAAAGATTTACTGCCACCATCAACCCTCCTGAGGATGAAAGCTTACACGCTTCTCCTGAACAGAAAGCACAAGCCCTGATGTTTCTCAGGCGCCATACCCATCCAACGCTCAAGAAGCAATACCTGAGGAAAACTGATCCCAAAGAGCTATGGGATATCCTCAAGGACCGCTTCGACAATGTGCATGACGCACAACTCCCAGACCTCATGTCTGATTGGGAGCAAATCCGCTTACTGGATTTTGATTCCGTCCAGGAATATCATCAGACTATGCTAAACTTGCAATCTGATTTGAGCTTTTGTGGGGTCGAAAAGACCGATGATGATATGATGGAGAAGACTTTCACGACGTTCCCAGAATCTGCGTCCATGTTGTCGCATCAGTACCGCGATCTCCGCGAGAAAGGCACTATCAAAACCTCCAGCGATTTGATGAATGTCCTTCAGAGAAAGGAGAGGTACCATGAGTTGATTCTTACCACCAATAAGAGGCCTCGAGGACCGAAAATCATTGCGGAATCTCATCAAGCCCGTGGTAAAGCTTTTAAGCAGAAGCATCAACCTCATGAACGTCAAGCACCGCCACCACGTACGCCAAGAGCAATACGTGGCGGACGAGGAGGGAGAAGAGGCGTCGGCCGTGGCCGACCGCTTTCTTGGACAAGGGATGATGGCAGAGCCGCCGCTCCCAGAGGGAGGAACAGTTTTGGTTCCGGTCCCAGGCGTGGTGGCCATCCGCCGAACAATGCTTCGGCTCCTTGCTTCAAATGTGGTTCTACGAATCATCTCCAACGCGATTGCATAGCAAGCAGAGATATTCAAGCCGCTTACAAGAAACACAAACAATACATAGAACAAGAAGCACACTATGTAGGAGACTTTAAGGAAGAAGTATACGATGAGGAAAATACGAACTTTGCCATCGATGACTTCCAACCTACCAAGAAACGTAGGACTCAGGAGTATGATACTCCAGACTATGAATAAGTATTTGACTTAGGTCATGAGATACGTGTTCAAGTTTGATTTTGATTGTTATTTTGACAGAATAGTCAATAAATCACGACTTTGTTCGATAAGTCGTTCTATTTAGAACAACCATGATGTATTTTTGAGTTGTCATCAATAAAATCTATCTTATTCTACGAATGATTTGAGATTTTTACATCCCTGAAAGCAAAATTGGTTCAAAGCGTCCAATTCTCAATGGCATAATCATTTTGAGTTCACCAAAATTCTGGTGATGTTAACTCATATCCGAAAAATCACAAAGACAAAAGGAGAGATCCGCGACACGCCATCCGCGATCCGCGATACGCCATCCGCAATCCGCGATACGCCATCCGCGATCCGCGATACGCCATCCGCGATGCGAGATATGCCATCCGCGAGCCGCGATACACGATCCGCGATCCGTGATCCGCGATCCGCTATCCGCCAACTTGGTCGCGATCCGCCAGGACTCGCTCGCCATGGCTATTCGCCAACTAATCCGCGATCCGCGATCAGCGATCTGCCAACTTGGCTGCGATCCGCCATGCCTCGCTCGCCAAAGCCCATAAGCGCTTGGCCGCGACTCGCTAGGCCTCACTCGCCATGGCCAATCGCCAGCTTGGCTCAGCACCGAATCCGGTTTTTGAAACCAACAATCGATAGCCTATCGAACAAATGCAACTTTTGCATCAATGGCTCGGCAACGAAGTGTCTTCGGACTCGCCATGCTTCGGATTTAGCTCAACCGTCGCATCGCATTGCCTCAATGCCTGACCGACTCTCACCACTCGCCTTGCTTCGGCTCGGCCTCTGGGTCGCTTTGGCCTTACCACAGCTTCGGCTTTGGCTTGGCCCCGGCCTTTGCCTTGGCCTCGGTCTTGACTCGGCCACGCCACCTACGACGGTGTCCGGTCTCAATCTCTGACCTAGGCTATGATTATCAATGGTGATACTCGGTGATTAAAATGCGGCTTATATCTTTCTCTCAAGTTTTGTCGTTGCCATGGCTATGTTATTGGCCTTAATGCACTTCATTTTGTGATGATATATTGTCTCAGTACACTTACTTTAAAGTGTTCGCCAAAGTCTAAAGTAGACTATTGATTCAATTTACATTGTTTTTGTAGATGTATCAAGGCGAGATTGAGTGTTTGTTGGATTGTGCAACAACTCACACGATTCTGAGGAATCGGCAATTGTTTTCGGATTTTACGCCAAGAGAATCGTCATTATCTACGATGACAGGAACTGGACCCGTAATTAAGGGTCGTGGCACTGCTCAATTCTTACTGCCAAATGGCACTGAGATTCGGGTAGAGGACGCCCTATATGCGCCTAAGGCGCCAAGAACCTTGCTAGCTTTCAAGGATGTGCGTGACAATGACTATCACCTCAGCACTTATGATTGAAGATGGAACTGAATATCTGTTGATCACCTCCACTCAATCTATGCGCACTCGCATTGTGGAGAAGTGTAAGCGAGTTCGCAATGGCATGTATTTCACAACCATTCGAGCCAACGAATCTCATGTTGTTATATTATGTGATTCTGATGCTTATAAGCTTTGGCATGATAGACTCGGTCAACCGGGTCGTGATCTGATGATCCGTATTTTGAAATGCTCCCACGGTCATCCATTTTTCCGATCACAAAAGCACAGAGGGCGCCTCGGCCTCGGTTCGGCCGTGCCGTCGATAGCCGCCTCTCGGTTCCAAGGAGAGGTTCGGCCCCCTCCTGCTTCTCATGCTTCTGTAGCGATGTCTAATGCTCATCGTTCGTTTTGTAAAGCTTGTTCACTAGCAAAACTTCAAGCAAGACCATCTTTTGCTATTGATAATAAACAGAATATTCCGTTTCTACAACGAATACAAGGTGATATTTGTGGACCTATAACACCAGAATGCGGACCATTTCGATATTTCATGGTTCTGGTTGATGCATCAACGCGTTGGTCACACGTAGCGTTGTTGTCCACGAGGAATGCTGCATTCGCTAAACTCCTAGCTCAGATTATTAAGCTTCGGGCTCACCACCCGGACAATCCGATTAAGTCCATCAGACTGGATAATGCTGGAGAGTTTACCTCAAAGTGTTTTGATGACTATTGCATGTCAGTTGGGATTGAAGTTGAACATCCCGTACCCCACGTTCATTCTCAGAACGGTCTTGCAGAAGCCGCTATCAAGAGACTACAGCTTGTAGCTAGGTCTCTTGTCATGGCTACAAACTTGCCAGTTTCGGCATGGGGATATGCAATATTACATGCAGCTATGCTTATTCGTCTACGACCCACAGATAGCCAACCATTTAGTGCGTACCAGTTGGTAACTGGTTACGAGCCTGATATTTCGCATCTGCGTACTTTTGGTTGTGCCGTATATGTGCCTATCACGCCTCCACTGCGTACCAAGATGGGTCCACAACGACGATCAGCTATTTATGTTGGATATGAAGCACCAACTATTGTCCGCTATATAGAGCCTATGACAGGTGATCTGTTTACTGCAAGATTTGCAGATTGTCACTTTGATGAGACATCCTTCCCGCCGTTAGGGGGAGATGGGGCCGCATCCGTCCCAAATGAACGTCAGGAATTGACGTGGTTCTCTCCCACTATGTCTCATTATGATCCCCGTACGTCTCAGTGTGAGACTGAAATACAACGCATATTAGAACTACAAAAGGTGGCGGATACGATGCCCGACTCCTTTACTGATATTGCGAAAGTGACAAGATCAACCATACCTGCTGCGAATGTACCTGCAAGGCTTAACATTCCTCGCCATGCGCGAGCACGCGCCGCCGGTCTCGGACCCGCAGCCCTAGGTGCCATCGGCAGCCTAGGCTCGGCACCTCCAAGTGGAGAGCCGGCGTCGACTTCGGATCCTCCTAGAAAGAGGGGGAGACCAATCGGTTCCAAAGACAATGTACCTAGAAAGAGGGCATGTGTCCAGGCACAAAGCGATCCGTTCATCATCGATACTGTGACGCCGTCACACGAGATTGTCTCCGACTATACCTATGTCCAAGAATCAACTCTGAATCATCTGGGGGACGCCTCAGACTCACTGTTGATGTTGGAGAACAAGGAAATCTCACTAAACTACTTATGCATGCACAATCTGATGGAAAGAAATTCCATGTATATCGATGATGCATTCGCTTACGCCGTTGCTCAAGAAATCATTGACGACGACGATATGGAACCCCGCACTGTTGATGAATGTCAACGTAGGGCGGATTGGCCGAAGTGGGAAGAAGCAATCCAGGCTGAACTAGACTCTCTAAAGAAAAGGCAAGTATTCGGACCGGTTGTGCCTATACCGCCGAACGTGAAGCCTGTTGGACATAAATGGGTCTTTGTCAGAAAGCGCAATGAGAATGGCGAAGTCCAGCGATATAAAGCTCGACTCGTGGCGCAAGGTTTTTCTCAACGCCCTGGAATTGATTATGAGGAGACGTATTCTCCTGTCATGGATACTATTACCTTCCGATACTTAATAAGTTTGGTAGTCTCAGAGAGACTCAATATGCAGCTTATGGATGTTGTAACTGCGTATCTTTATGGGGACCTAGATACGGAGATGTACATGAAAGTGCCAGAAGGACTTTCGTTACCCAAGTCAAGTGAGCAAAAACCACGAAGTTCATTTGCTATCAGGTTGAGACGATCTCTATATGGACTCCGACAATCTGGTAGGATGTGGTACACACGGTTAAGTGATTACTTGATTGGGAAAGGATACAAGAATGATGAGTTGTGCCCCTGTGTGTTTATAAAGAGAACAAGTTCAGGATTTGCCATTATAGCCGTCTATGTCGATGATATGAACATCATTGGAACTCTGAATGAGATCAATGAGACCGCTAGCTATTTGAAATCCGAATTCGAGATGAAAGATCTGGGAAGGACTCGGTTTTGCCTAGGCTTAGAACTAGAGCACCGAAGTGGTGGAATCTTTATACACCAGTCTGCATATGTCCGAAAGATGCTCAGGCGATTTAACATGGACAAAGTTATGCATCCTACAGGCACTCCCATGGTCGTTAGAAGTCTGGATATCAACAAAGATCCCTTTCGTCCGAAAGAAGATGACGAAGAGGTCTTGGGAGCTGAATATCCATATCTTAGTGCGATTGGAGCTTTGTTATACTTAGCTCAGTGTACTAGACCAGACATCGCTTTCTCTGTGAACTTGTTAGCTAGATTTAGCTCTGCGCCAACACAACGTCATTGGGTTGGAATCAAGAACATCTTCCGATACCTTAAAGGAACCCTTGACATGGGCTTGTACTATCGATACACTCATCAGGATTCGACACCTAGTCGATCTCTTGCATCTAACAGCACAAACCATGGCTCGGATTGCCATCCGCCAGCCATATCCGCCAAGACTGGCTTTGGTTCATCCATCCGCCATCTTGCAGACATATCCGCCAACTTATCCGGACCCGCGGATGCTAAGTCGTGGTCCCGATACGGCTTTGGCGATACCCCCTCCTACTCAGATACACCAAATGATGTAATGGTAGGATTTGCTGATGCTGGATATTTGTCAGATCCACACAAAGGACGTTCCCAAACCGGTTATGTTTTTACCATTGGGAATACGGCGATATCTTGGAGATCAACCAAGCAAACCCTTGTTGCTACCTCCTCGAACCATGCTGAGATTATTGCACTACATGAAGCAGTCAAAGAATGTATTTGGCTTCGCTCAGTTATATCTCACATTCGAGAGTCTAGTGGACTTGAGTCTACTACGATGGGACCAACTTGCATATTTGAAGATAATGCAGCATGCATTGAGCAGATGAAGTTGGGATACATTAAGGGTGACAATACTAAACACATTTCGCCTAAGTTCTTCTACAATCAGCAGCAGCAAGAGACTTTGAATATCCAGGTGAAGCAAGTCAGCTCAGAAGAAAATGCAGCGGATCTGTTCACCAAGTCTCTACCCAAATCTACATTTATGAAGCATGTAAAGCGCATTGGAATGTGTCGCTTATCCGAACTCAAAGACTGATTGACTATCAGGGGAAGTTCCCATCTAGACTTCAGGGGGAGCCTAGTTATGCATGTCTCACATACTTGTAGTTGGTGCGTTGTACTCTTTTTCCTTAGACCATGCTTTTATTTTTGCCCAAGAGGTTTTTGTTTGCTGGCAAAGGTTTTAACGAGGCAACGGTTCATGCACCATTGAGGACGCGACACAAGGGGGAGTGTTCAAGGAAGGTTAACTCCGTAACTTCCGTGGTGTGTCTTGTCCTAATAAGACTTGTAGTCTAGATACTCTATTAGATAGGGAATCCCTGTTCGCCAGGGATACTTGATGTAATGCCTATATAAAGGCCTCCTTATCAATGAATAAACAGAGAGAGATTTATCAATCTATTTCTCCTACAACAGTTTAGACTTAATTTCCGTCTTAGTTGCCAAGGCGTAAGCTAATTGTATCTTTTCATTTAGCTCACATTAGTGTTTTACGCAACTTGGTACCTCTTGGAGTCTTGAATTATTATTGCTTCGGTGCTTCCAAACGAAAATCACTTTTCTTCTCAAATAGGCCATAGCAATTGATCAATACAGTAGCACTGATTGAATCACGTAGTTTGCGTATGTTGCCTTAATACATATAGAAATTTTATATTGGATGTAGTTAAATCTTAAGCATTGTTGAAGGCAACATACCAATATCGGTTAATTATTATGGTATTGATTGTACATTTGGTTGTAAATGAAAAAAAAAAAATGCAAAGGAGAAAGAGGATTAGTCTTTAAACACATGAAAATTTACCACATAGCATTTCCAATACCTCTTTTAAAACTTGAATTTTTTCTATTTTACAAGAGAAACATCCTTTTTTTTGGCTCCAACAGCTCTTGTAAACCAATCACTATAATACAAAAAATTAGGGAAAAAAAATGACGAATCTCTATATCTATAGAATTCTCAAAATTTGTATACTTCATTACAAATCTCTAAACATTATTGCTTGCGTTTTAGAATTCACTATCTCTCCTCTAAAAAGGAAAGAAGTAAATAAAGGAAAATATTTAATTTTATTTGACTCAATTAAATATATTTATATAAATTATACAAGAAAATATTTAATTTTGTATGATAAAATAGAAAATCTTTTGGAGTTGAGCCATTTTTATTTTAAAGATTTTGTGATTTCATTCTCTATAACAGAAAATTTATTTAAGAGTTGTTAGATATGCTCTCATAACAAGTTAGCGAAAGAGAACGACAATTACTTAACTCGATGTAAACGGTGTGTGATAAGTGTTGTATAGTTCTGATTCCATCATAAGAAAGGAACTAGAACTCATCACTGTATTGATTGAATTAAATCGATGAGTAGAAGCAATGAAAGGCAATTGAAGCTCTCCAAGAATTTGTTACAAAGTGATCGACGAATGGATAATAGAGAGTCTGGTATAGTCACTTTAGAAAAACGTCTGTATCACTTCTCTTTATTTTAGTTTGACTTGAATTTAAAATATTTATTAAATGAGTAAAAAGTTGTTTAAATGTATATATAAATTATATATAATTACATATAAGAAATGTATTAAATATTAATGTTGTAATTTTTAGCTATCAGAGCAACTTTAGCAGACTCTCTATTTTGACTTTTTAGCTATTTTAGAGAGTCTGTTTAGTTTTTTATCAAAATTAAGAGCTCCAGCAGACTCCTAAGTGGGTAGCCATTTTAACCCTTAGCTATCTCGCTCCTAAATATAGAGAGCGAGATGAGGCTCTCTATAATTTAATACTTTCCTTTTAGATGATTCTATGTAATGTATAATTGTATTTAAGGTAATTTTTTTAAAATTTAATTAATATACAAGTTCAAAATAGTTAAAATAGAGAGAACTGATACAGACATATTTTTAAACTGGCTAGCCAAAATGACATTTTAGCTATTTTGGCAAAAATTTAACTAAAAAATGGCTAGCATTGCTAAAGTTGCTCTCACACTCTCTAAATTTAGCTAGCGAGATAGCTAAAAGTTAATATAGAGTTATAATAGAGAGTCTGGTATAGCTGCTATTTTTCACAAAAGGCTAAATATGCACTCTAAAATAGCTTAACAGTTATAATAGATAATCTGTTGAAGATGCTCTTAAATTACAAACTAAAACAAAAAGAAGAAAACATTGTATATGTTGTAAAATTAACCTAAGCATTCTAACAAACTCATAAACTGAACCTTTACATTTGACTCGTCTTATATATTACACTTTTCCTCTTCTTCTTCTTTTATAATTTAGGGAAAATGGCCTAAAAAGTGTTTCAATTTTTCTATTTTCTAACTTTTGGTATTTCACTTTTCAAAAATATCAGAACCATGTCTCACGTTTTATCTTCTACCTAATTTTGATACCTAGAACCGTTAACTCCTTAACGGAGTCTATTATGCTATTATTTTAAACTTTTAATGACCAAATTACCCTTTTTTTCTTTCTTTCAGATAAAACCATTTTTTTTTGTTGCCTTTACTAACCCTTAGTTACTTACCAATCCTAAGAGTTAGCCTTCAACATGCCAATTTCACCTAACGACCTTCTGTCTGAGCGGTTACTATTCTAGCGGTCTCACTGTTGTCTAAGTATGGAAAATCGTCTAAGTTTTAGTAAGCAAATAAATAGGTAAGCAGAAAATCCATTTCAAATACCACTCTTAGGCGGTAGTCTGCCACCTGGGGTTTGATAAAGTTTAAAACAAACAAACAAACAAAAATTTTGACGGATATGGGGAGCACCAGTTGAAATTTATTTATTTAAACATACATACATATACATAATCTAGAGCCTCACTCTTGAGTAAACAGTTAAAAGTTGTTTAGCTACTCATAATGAAAATTAAATACAAACTTACTTGTAATAAAAGTACACCACACTGGATGCCTAGTAAGATATAGCGCCTTTCAGACACTCACTCTTACTACTCACTTATTTATTTTACTATTCTAAGAACACTCACTACTTAATCTCACAAGGATTCCTGAAACTTTAATATCAGTTATGCTTTTCTTGCTCTCTTCTCTAATTTCGAATGCCTCTCTTCACGACTTCTTTATCCTTTTATAGACTTCGGACTTCAAACTTCAATTAAATTTCATTTTGAAACTGAGGACAAGAGGAATCTTATCTCAACGAAAGTTTCTTATGCGTTGACCTCCATTTACCTAAAGTCGCTTGTCTTTAAGCGTCGGCTGCTTCCACTTATTTAAATTTATTTGTCTTCTTGCGTCGGCAGCTTCCACTAACTTTCCATCATATTGTTGACGTTGTGTAGCTCTTCATAATGAAAAGATGCTCATGAGTCAGTATATCCTCATTCTTCCTCAGATTCCAAGTATGAGTCATATGGTACTATGTGCTTTTGTTTTTTTTCAATCTTTTCTATCCACGTGGTGCTGGCCAGCGTTCCGTCTACCTCTTGCCTTTCTAAGGCTCTGAAAAAGTCACAATTTTTCGGAGAGAGATGATTATAATTGATGACTATTATCTTTTCTCCGCTAACCAGAAGAGTGGTATACTGATCTCTTTGGACTAATCTATGTATAATGTTTATCATCAATTCTTTCATCCATGGGATGCTCTAGTTTGGCGACTCGTTGCTTAGAGATTATTTGTTTCTAAATGTACGACCCTGGACTATTCTCACATAATGGTATGGAGAAATGTAACTTATTTATCCTGTCTCAGTCGTCCATTCTGGAGAGGTTGAGATAAATTTAAGTCTTATGATGCATCCTTCTGGTTTGATGTTCTTGACAGCATCATAAATTTTCTCAAGAAGACATTATAGGTTTTTATTAGTTTTTGTCCAAAGATTATGAACAAAATCATTCTCTACTAACCATAATTTGTGCTTCTAGGGATGTTGTGTTTGAACATCAACCACATATCTCTCATAGTAGGGGCTTAAAGTGACTGATAAAGTTGGCTGGAGAGTTTTTCTATTTTTAAAATCTACTAAGAGATTATGAAAATGGAGCCATTTTAACTCTGATAAAATTATTATCGAAACTTTTGCGCTTTCAGGTTCTCAAGATAAGAAACTTTGATGGTGCTTTCACGATTTTGTTTCTTTTCTTCTGTATTATAGCTGCAAAGTTCTTCAATTAAAGCTTTTAAGGCTTGAAGCACAACTGCATCATTCTAATCTCGAGAGGCAGTCATGATGTTATCCATAATAACCCTTTGATTGAATTGAAGAATTTTGCTGGTTCTGAATACCGGCTTCTCATAGATTCTCATTAGATTATCGAATATCTTTGTCATTCCAGTTACAACCAGTTGTTTTCTCTTGAAGGCTACTAGCCTGTCGTGCATTGGTTTTGCCTTTCTATCTGCTATTTGAAAGGGTATGTCTGACTTTCTTTTAAATTGGTCATGTTTGACTGTAGTTCTGGGATGTTGTAGAAACTCGTCTATGAATTTTTTTTTCTCTTCATCTGACTGAGCTTCATCATGTGAAGATGCTTTTGATCTCTTTGATGATCTTCCCATCTTATTGGATCTGGTTGAATTCTTTCAGAAGTTTTGCTTGATTCTGCGGGAGAATATGAAACTATGTATTGGTATCCTGGTCCATCATGCATAGGTCCAACATATTTGTCTTTGCTCTTATATCTTTTCAATATGGTTTTTACTTTCGATCCCTTTTCTTTGGATACCGATTTTCCTCTTCCTTCAAAGTCAGGCTTTCTCCTTTCTTCAGGTTCAGGCTCAGGCCTTTTGCTTCTAGGGTTGCGACCTTCATTTCTTTCAAACATCGTCATTTCTCTTGTAAGAGCGTCAGGCAGATAATTCTTGTTTCCTGCAATCATTTCAACATCATATTCATATTGAGTTAAAAACATATGTCATCTAAGAATTCTTCCTCTGTCTGCTGCATCTATTAATTTATAGTTCTTAAAGTTTTTCACTCTTTTGTTATCTCTTCAGACAAAAAACTTGTTACCTAAAAAGGCTTCTGCACCCTTAATGGATTTTATTAGGGCTAGTAATTCTTTATCTCATGTGGAGTAATTTAATTCTGCAAGATTGAACTATCTTGACAAGAATTTACAAATCTTTTCTTGATTTGTATCTGGCATAATTAGCATAACTACTCCTGCCCAATAATAATCATCTGCATCAGTATGCAAAATGATCAAGTCACCTTCTTCATGTAACTGCAAAGGAGGTAGATGCTTTGTGAGTTCTTTAATTCTCTTAACGGTGTTGCTATCATCTGTCGTGAAAGATCATTTCTTTTTTTAGCTCATCTTTGGAGAGAGAAGGGCAGTAAGTCCACTTAATTGAAGAATAAAATCTCTCGCAAAGTAAACAACTCCCAAAAATCTCTGAAGAGATTTTGCATCTGAGATATTGTCAGGGAACTGGCTAATTTTCTTAACAATGTGTTCTTTAAAGACGGATTTCGCCATCTTTGACATGTTTGTCAAGAAAGTCTATCTCTCCTTTTATGAGATGAATCTTCTTTTGTCTAAAAAATGATTCATTTCTGGACTATAAGGTTGCAAATCTGCTCAAAATATTTCAAATGTTCATTCATAGTTTTAGAGAAGACAAGAATGTCATCAATGTAAACTATGCAGAAGTTCGAGTATGGCTTAAAGATGTTATCCATTTTTCTTTGAAAAATAGATTATGCTTGTTTAAGTCCAAATAGCATTACAAGCCATTCATAGTGTCCTTGAGGAGTTCTAAAGGCTGTTAAGGCAATGGAATCAGGATGCATCCTAAATTTCCAAAGGCCTGATTTTGCATCAAATTTTGAAAATATTTTTGCTCATTTGAGTCTATTGATGATGACTCTTACTTGTGCTATTTGATAATCATCTTTGACTGTTTTCTTATTGACATCTTTGTAATCTATTATCATTCTTACTTTTCCTTTTAATTGCTCTGCTTAGTTTCTAACCAAGAATGCAGGAGCATGATGAGGGTCATCTGAAGGTCTAATTAGATTCTTTTCAGCCAATTCTTGAACCTGACCTTCCATCTCTTTCCTATCTTCGTCCTTATAATGAGGAATGACCTTGACATGACATATTGCGTTTGCATCATGCGTTTTTAGCTGACAATATACATGGTTTCTTTCCTAGTGTAACTGGAGATCTTCACTAATTATAGGTTTCAGTAAGTTTTCTATCTCAACAAGATTCATAACTTTCTTTTGTTTTATCTTGTTAGCATATGTTGACAGTAGCCACAGAGGGGCTACATAATCCCACAGACCCGCAGCCAGTGCATCCGGGGCCGGACTGAGGCCCGGAGCAGGATCACCAGCACCCGGACCCGAGGTCCAGCAGTCTACCTTGTGACCAGGGGACCGGGGACGTCAGCCTGCCGAACAGGCCACCAGAGCTGTCCCTTTGTGTGCGAACAGAAGGAAACCAGTCCCACATCGAAGAGTAAGACCAGACCTCACACCCGACCACCTATATAAGGGCCTCAACTACCCTATTTAATAGGTAACTGATCTCTCCAACTGCTTATCACTCTTGCTTAAGTTATCTATTCATCCCAACTGTACTAACTTAGGCATCGGAGAAGAGAAGACCGGCCCGCCCGGTATTCCCCTTAGTTAGCAGGTTCGCAGGAGGAGATCACATCCAGATTCATCAGTTTCCACTAGGCCTACGGGTTTGTGTAGAAACAATTGGCGCCGTCTGTGGGAAGCATTTGATCCACGAAAAAGTAGCGTTGCTCTACCGGAGGGTAGAACCCGATCGGTCCTTTGGAAGGCAGTTTGAAAGTACGTCCACGATCCGGAGGCCATGGAGGGAAGGAAGATGAAAGCTGGCGGGAGAGGGCTGAAAGAGCGAGTCCGGGTCCCCGACCGGGCCCAAAACCTTAAAACTGAGGTCAACACGAGGTTTGTCCTTCTCCCAACCGGGACGGAACCCTCGATCGTCGGGGCTCAGACAACCCTGACCAATACGATGAGGGGGGGGGGGGGAGATAAAAAAGATGAAGGCAGAAGTCGCGTGATTGCGAGAGGAGGGCAATCGAGACCGACTAAGAGCGGATGCCCGGTGCCAAGAGTTGGAAGCGGTAAACATCGCCTTATTGGTGGCCCTGGAGAAAGGACACCAGCCGGACACCTCTCGGTCGGCATCACGGCCCGCAAATAAAGGTAACGAGTTCCCACACCTAGAAGTGGGACAGCCTACAGGAAGAAGAAAGACCGCGCATTTGCCCACGCCACTCTTTCCGCCCACGCCACTCTTTCCGGAAGCTCTGAGGAATTCCGGCCCGGTAGAGCCCCCGTACCGAATGAACTTGCCACCGGGCGAGCAGGACAGCTCTACCGCAAGGACGCTTCAGACGCTCTCCGCCTCGGTGTCGGACATAAGGGACCGGTTGGAGGCCAGCGAGAAAAGGACAGTGTGACCACAGGACAGTGCGCGATTCAACGAACGCACTGGACCTTTTCCACACCGGGTTAGGGAATCCGGAAGATCTGGTAACCAAAAGTCCCTGAAACTGACGTACTCAGGAACGAGCTGCCCATACCAACACCTGGACAGTTTTAAGTCACAAACGGGCACAAAGGGCTACTCAGATGCCACGTGCTGCAATGTGTTCCAAGAAACGCTCTCAGGGGAGGCATTGGGCTGGTTCTACGAGCTGCCAGTAAACTCGGTGGAAACATTCGAACAGCTGGCTGATAAGTTTGTCGGCCGATTCATCGTTAGAGCCAAGACGGCCCAAACGTCAACGATCCTTTTCGATTACATGCAGACTGACCGCGAACCGCTGCATGCTTTCGTTAACCGGTGGCATATCGCCACGGCCGGGGTCAGAAACTTGGATAAAAGAATCGCTGAGATGGCATTCAAGCGGGGGTTAAGGCCCGGGGAACTCTTGTACGCCCTGCGAGTAAAGGAGCCACTGGGGTACGACGAGTTGATGGCCGTGGCCGTCAGGCACGCCCAAGCGGAACATGAGACGTATGGGGATAAGATGCCCAAGCGAAGGTCGGATGACCTATTGCCAACACCCTCCCGTGAAAACAAGGCCAGGCGACAGGATCGCAATAGCCTACGGCTAGTAAGAAAGCCGAAGTATGGGAGGATTGGCGATCCCGCCGGAGCGGCGACAACAGTTCACGGGCAGGTGGAAGACCACCGCCTTCGCGACCGGCACGGCCCATGGCAGCAGCGCCAGCGAGGCGACAACTGCGGGCCCTGGCCATTATGCCAGCAGGAAAACCTGAAGACCCAGCACTCCGGACTAGCGACCACCGACCCCAGAGAACGGTTGTGGACGGCCGAGTCCGGATAGATGACCCGCAAAGGGACAGGCAGGGTGCCCGAGAAGTAGGAAGCATACGCACCTGAGTCCCCGAAGGAATCGAGGTGCATGGAAGCGTAAATATGATACATGGTGGGGACCACATAGATTGACTCACCCGGAGCTCGAAGAAGCGGTGCTTAAGGTCGATCCGGGAAAAGGAAGTATATGCCTTTGGGGGAGGAAGCGGCCAAGCCGCCAAAACCGGATGGAACTCGGTCACGTTCTATGAGGAAGAAGAACCGGAGGATCTGATCCAACAGCACAATGATCCCTTCCTCATTACGGTCCAAATAGACCACTGGATAACCAGCCGCATGTTAATCGACACCGGGGCTTCTGTCAATGTGATGTTCCGAGACGAATACAAGGGGCTGCACCGGGAAAGGAGCAAGTTATCCCAGGATAATGAGCCACTGATAAGCTTCTCTGGCGAGGTGGTCCAACCTTTGGGATCGGATTACCTGCCGCTAATCTTCGGGGAGGGAGACAGGACGAGGAAGGAGCACCTGGAGTTCATCATCGTGGATTGCCTGTCCTCATACAATGGCATAATAGGTCGACCGGGGTTGTGGAGGCTGAAAACATTCATAGCCGGCCATATGCTGATGTTAAAAATGCCTTCACCCACCGGCGTCATTACCATACGCGGGGACCAGAAGATCGCTCGCAGATATTATGCGGAGGCCCTGACCCACGGGAGAAAGCGGACCGAGGTCTTCACGGCTACTCAACAAGTGCCAGTACCGGATCCGAGTATTGAGCCCCATGATGACACCGACTCCGACGACGAGAAGCTAAAACGACCGTCGGCTGTGGAAGAAACCGAAACAATCTCCATTTCGGAGGATCACCAGGAACGAAAAGTGGTGATAGGAACGAAGCTCGCCCCGGCTGTCAGGCAAGAGCTCATCACCTTTCTCCGAGACAACAGTTCAGTGTTCGCATGGTCCTACGAGGACATGCCAGGCATATCCCCAGAAATAGCCGTCCACCGGCTAAATTCGTTGCCCAACGTTCTCCCGGTGAGGCAGAAAAGGAGGTTCTTCAGCCCGGCGAAGTATGAGGTGATTAGAGAGGAAGTGCAGAAGCTGAGAGGCATAGGTTTCATCCGGGAAGTCCAGTATCCCCGATGGCTCGCCAACGTGGTTATGGTCCCAAAGAAGGGAACCGACCGGTGGCGCATGTGCGTTGATTTCACCAACCTAAACCGGGCGTGCCCAAAAAACAGCTTCCCGCTCTCCCGAATAGACCAGCTTATAGACTCCACGTCCGGTTTTAAACTACTCAGCTTCATGGATGCCTACGCCGGATACAATCAGATAAGGATGAGCCCGGACGATGAAGAGCACACCTCGTTCACGACTGACCGAGGGACCTACTGTTACAAGAGGATGTCATACGGTCTAAAGAACGCCGGGGCCATATACCAACGGATGGTAAACCGCATGTTGGAGCAGGAGATGGGTAAAATGGTGGAAGTGTACGTGGATGACATGCTAGTCAAAAGCTTGACCGCAGGGACCCATGTTTGAGACTTGGCAGTAGTCGTCGATAAGATGCTCAAGTTTGGGATGCGCCTGAACCCGAAGAAGTTCATTTTTGGGATTTCAGAGGGCCTGTTCCTAGGCCACATTATCAGCCAGCGGGGGATAGAAGCTAACTCGCTGAAGGTCCAAGCGATCCTAGACATGGAAACACCAGGGGAAAGAAACCAGGTCCAGATGCTGACCGGCTGACTAGCTGCCCTGGCCAGATTTATCTCCCGCCTGACCGATAAGTGCGCCACATTCTTTAAACTGCTCAAGGCACAGCAGTTCAAGAAAATTCATTGGGCGGTGGAGCACGAGGCGGCATTCCAATCTATTAAGACATACCTGTCTGCAGTACCTCTCCTATCCAAACCGGTGTCGGGCGAGATGTTATACCTCTACATAGCTGCATCAGGAACGGCCGTCTCTGTGGCTCTCGTCAGGAAGGAGGGCACGCTCGATCTTCCGGTATACTATGTAGGGAAGAGACTTACCAGAGCCGAAAGCCGATACCCTGATATTGAAAAACTGGCTCTGGCCCTGATCGTCAGCGCCAGGAAGCTCCGGCACTATTTCCAGGCTAATTCTATCACCTTGTATACCAATCACCCTCTACGGCAGATCCTGCAAAGACCGGATACTACCGGCAGGCTCGTACGTTGGGTAGTCGAGTTGGGAGAGTTCGACATAACTTATGCCCCGCGAACGGCCATTAAGGGTCAGGCCGCTGCGGATTTCATATGCGAACTCACCCCGATGGCAGTAGAAGCGCATTACGGCCGGTCCGAGGGCACCAAAATAGTTCAAGCCGTGAAGGTCGAACCAGGCCTCCCCAGCGGTTGGAAGCTTTATGTGGACGGCTCTGTAACGAGTAAGCGGAATGCAGCCGACGTCATGCTAACCTCACCCGATGGCCAGTCGTACGAGTATGCCCTGCGGTTCCTTTTCAATACTTCCAACAACGCCGCTGAATATGAGGCCCTCATAGCTGGTTTGCAGCTAGCCAAGGAAATGGGGATCCCGTCCTTGGAAGTATACAGCGACTCGAGCCTGGTGGTAAACCAGATGAACGGGCTGTTCGAAGTCAAGGAACCCCAGTTAGCCTCCTACCAGGCTTTGGCCAAAACCCTGATCGAGCCATTCCAGGGCGCAACGATTCATCATGTACCCCGGGAGGCAAATAGGCATGCGGACGCTGATGAGTCGCCGAAGCGAGCATCAAGCAATAATAACCCTACAATCGTTAGTAGTATAGAATAAGTAGGGATCGTTCTAAGCCGGGGATTAAGGGTACCTGAGATATGAAATTGTTAGACAAACATATATACATATATACATCAAACACGTCACAATTATGGGGGATAGTGGTTCGGCAGCAATGCTGCCCACGTACTAGGCACGGCAACAGAATTTAAATGTTGAAAATAAATCCTAAGTCTACTATTTACAAGGTTGGTCGACATTCTTCCACAAAACACTAACACAAAAGCAATCAAAACACATAACAAACAAGCAAGTAAGACTCTCGGCAAAGTGTTAAAGCGTTCTAGACTCAACTTAACTCCAACCCAATTAGCTCCTAACCGGCTACTAATTGATTAAGACTCCTCAAGTATTTTAAGTGACTAACCGCCTAACCTTAAAATTATACTAGTCATCTTTGAATATTCTAACCGACGTAAACAAACATGACAAGTAATTAAGCACAGAATCTTTTTCTTTAGTTGGAAACAAATCAATAGAGTAAGGTTGTCAATCATCTCTTCAACAAGCATGTTCATTTAAATTACTCTAACCCTTGTGAAAAACAATACAAACTAAGTAACTCATTGATTACCTAATCCATATTAATTTTTCGGCTAATGAGATTAATAATCTATGCATTGCACTTACATAGGCTACTAATCTTTAAGCACACAAATTCAAAGAACAAGTCAAGAAAACCCTAAAATCAATTTAACACATGTTATTGCCGATTATCCTAATTACTAGTTCATTACATATTTTCCTTACTCTTTAGCATGCAATCCATATTCTTACATCTAAAACCTTACTTGAAGATAAAGAAAACAAATTAACATGCAAATCATAAAACCAAATTTCAATCCAATTCATATATAGACATAAAAATTGAAACCAAGAATTCATGCTATCTTTATAGACAAAGTTTAACATAGCTACATAAAAATTTACAAAGCCAAGAGTAGGGAGTGGATCACACATTAGAAACCTTGAAGACTTCGTCGTGTATGGATCCGTGGATGATGGTGCTCGGATGGGCTGCTGCTCGGCAGTAAAGGTATCGGCAGCAAGGGATCAAAGTTTCGGCAGGAAACTTTGGTGTGGTGGTGGTGGTTTTGGCTAGGGTTTTTGTGTAGGATTCTTGGGGAAATTTAGGTAGAGCTTTGGCTAGATTTTTGCTTTGGAATGTGACAGTTTTTATGATGGAAGCAGGCTTCTATATATAGGAGAAAAGGTCTGTGCAGTTTGAAGCCTTTCCTTGTTCAAATCGGCAAAGAAATCTTCAGTAAATAAGGTTTCCCAATCCAAGTTGGCATAGGCTTTTCTTTCCGTATCGAACAAAGAAACCTTGCTTGGTCAACTTATAATTTCTTCTTGACCGTTTCATAGCTCTTTGGAATGATTTGGCACGCTCGCAGCCGCTTGATGACAATACAGGAAATTCCTCTCTGCTCGCGAGTACAGACTTTGCTAGTATCGGGTACTGGCGAGGTTAATCTGGGTGGCGAGGCTAGGCTTCTGGCGATAGCGCGAACATGCATGCAGGCATGTGCGGATGGTTGGCGAGCGGACATGTACTAGCTGGTGAGCTGACCAGTTCTGCTGAATCTGCTGGCGGATGAAGCTTGGCGGATGAGCTTCTGGCGAGCAAGATCGTTGGCGAGCGAGCAAGGGCTTGGCGAATGAGACCTGGCGGATGATACCTTTGTGTCTTCAGTCGAGTATAACTTTTTCTTCGATGCTCCGATTGATTCGATTTCAAATCTTAGATAAACTAGACACAAATTTCCATCTCCCCATAAAACAGTTTGATCAAAATCCTTGTGAATTGACGGGAATGAGTTTTCGAAGTTGGGACACAGTCCCAGGAAAATCCTGGAAGTCCCTGGATTGGAATGCTCGGACTGCCGTTTTGCAGCCAACTTTTGGGTGACTTCCCGAACTCCGATTGATCTGAAATTTTAACACAACATTCCTCAGCATATGAATATTAAGCACGCCAAATTTCATAGAATTTGGACAAGGATGGATCATAGTTTCATTCATCTCAAAATCACGAAAAAGACATATTTTGCACTATTTTCCAGATTTCTCATACTTAGTCATTTTTCGGACAATTAAGCACATTTCACCAAAACTCTACCAAAATTAACACTAACTACATTATGACTCAATCTTAGACAAATAAGGGTTAAACAAAGCATAAACGAGGGTATAAGCATATAATATCGTCGCACATTGTGCTCCTATCAACTACCCCACACTTATCCTTTGCTAGTCCCTTAGCAAACTAAATTAAACTAGACTCTAAACAAACTATTGCCCCTAACAATTTGTCTCAGGCTCGTATGTACACATAGCTTTCAAGTTAATGCATGAGAATGCGAAGCACGAAAATTCCGAGCTTCATGAACATGTGACATCAATATGAACATATAAGAACAAAAGGTAAGCATGTAAACATGTTAAGCTAATTTATATCACCTCACAAGGCATACTCTCTTCTTTTCTCTCGAAGCATGGTTATTCACACATAAGTATATGCAAGCGAAAGATCATGAAATACAAAGAGTGACTTGCATATATCATTGAAACGAAAGCACTTTGTGAATTTTTATGGAAAAACCTCATGTAACAACTATGTGCACCAATGAACCAAAACCATATGCTTACTCTTGAGATAATCTCCACAATCAAATTTAACCATCTTAAGAATCATGAAAAAGATCAATAAAAGGGTTGTAATGGGGCTAGGCTAAGAGGTATTCGATATTTGGATAAGGAGGCTCAAAACGTCACTAAGGCCTTTAGCAAAGCTCGATCTCCTTATGTCTTCTCGCCAAGGGTCAAATTTCATCTTGTTGGACCCATACTTCATTCTTTTCTTCCCATAAAATATTACAACAATAATCTAGACAATAGCCATGCACAAAATTTTTCTTTTTCAAACCTTATGCCGTGCCCTTTAATTTCATATTTTTCTTTCTTTTTCTCGGCATTTTCTCTCTTTTGATCCGAGCAATTTTTTTCTTCTCTTTTCTATTTCTAAGGCACGGCATACATATACACTTTTCATAAATTCATGGCTAAGTCTACCCCACACTTGTTCTTCTTCATCACTTCACGCAAAAACGCCTTCAAAAATCAAGCTTTTCCAACACTTTGATCAAGGGTAAAGGCATCACTATACTAAGCTCATGGAAAGTGTTTAAGGGTGATGAAAGAAAAGGCTATACGTAGGCTCAAAGGGGGTTTACTAAGGTGTCCCACGACGGGCTCCAATAGGGTTCATGCTTTATTTGGCAATGGTGGTAAACCTAAATGATCTTTATTCAATCACATTCAAAATCAAGGTAGTTTATGATATAAACGTTTCGAAAATCAACAAGAGTAAGTTCTAGCATACTAGAGTTCATTAAAAAGCTATGGCATATAGTCATCGAATAATCAAAGAATTATGAGGTTTCATGCTTCCTACGAATCTATAGAATTTTATCTTTTTATCGCTCAAGAAGAAAGCAAATTGGCTCTAAAGCTCACATAGGTTATTATGGAAACAAACTAGCTAAAACATGCATGCTTCGTAATCAACAAGTCCTACATGCTCCTACCAATGCACAAAATCCATGAAACTCACAATTTTAATTGTATGCACAACCATCATCTATGTATGCAAAGAGGAGAAAAACATCATTGACAATTTAGGGGCATCCTAAGACTCGAAACAAATTTAAACACTCTATTTTTGTGGAACAATTTTCTGAATTTTCTTTTCTAAACTAAGCACACCAAAACATAAACGGAATACATTATCCCACCCCACACTTAGAAAATTACATTGTCCTCAATGTAAGCACAAATCTATATCAACGAATTTCCTAAGCATGCAATAGTCTAACATATACCAACATATCATCACAAATCAAAGATAAAGAGAAGGGTTAAGAAATTGCAAACTCTCGGTGATGGCTCCTTCACTTTTCTTTGATCGAATTGGGTTGCCTCCCAATTAGCGCTTTGTGTTTATAGTCCATTGCTTAGACTTTTCACCGTGTTTTGCATGTGTTCATCGTGTTCCAAAACACTTTAAATCGGCAAGAAGAAGATCGATAAGAAGATCGTTGCATGAGGTGTCCGAATCGGTGCTTGTATAGGTGGTTGTATCTTGCGTTGTATCGGAGGCAGCGGAAGGCGTGTCCGACTGTGTCGCCTTCGTGTCCGGTACCAAGTCAAGCGTATCCGGCGTATCCTTGAGTCCAGCTAGGTTGTGCTGCACCTCATGTGTTATATCATCAAGCCTGCCGGCGATGGCAGGTCCGGCAGGATGCTCGGTAGCAAGGAGTGTATTCGGCAATGTTGTGTGTAAGCTGCCGGCAATGGCCGGTCCGGCAGCTTCTTGGTCTCGGCATTGGGGTGCGGGTGAAGGGTGCAGCTCGGCAGGGACTTGTGGTGGGGAAGGCTGCAGCTCGGCATGGACAATAGCAATGGTAGCCCCTTGGCTTGGAGGATCATGCACATCGGTTTCATCATGTATGGGTTCAAATGGCTCGTAGTACGGCTTGAGTCTATGTCCATTTACCTTGAATATGTTTCCCGTAGCTTCATTCCGAATCTCTATGGCTCCATGCGGAAACACTTGAAGAACAATGAATGGTCCAATCCAACGTGAGCGCAACTTACCCGGAAAATGTTTGAGTCGTGAATGATACAAGAGAACTTTTTGTCCAACTTCAAACTCCTTCCGTCGAAGCATCTTATCATGTGCAACCTTAGTCTTTTGCTTGTAAATCCATGCGGCTTCATAAGCTTCATTCCGTATTTCTTCAAGTTCGTTGAGTTGAAGCTTCCTATGAAGGCCGGCCTCATCAATGCTCATGTTAAAGGCCTTAACCGCCCACCATGCTCTATGCTCAAGTTCAACCGGTAAGTGACATGCTTTGCCATATGTTAACCGAAAAGGAGACATACCTATCGGTGTCTTGTATGCGGTCCTATAAGCCCATAAAGCATCATCGAGACGATCACTCCAATCCTTCCTTGAAGGTCCAACGGTTTTCTCCAAAATTTGCTTGATCTCTCGATTACTTACCTCGGCCATGCCACTAGTTTGGGGATGATAAGGGGTAGAAACCTTGTGTGTGACTCCATACTTTCTCAATAAGGCTTCAATGGTGCGGTTACAAAAATGGGATCCTCCATCGCTAATCAAGACTCTTGGAACTCCAAAACGTGAAAAGATGTTGGTCTTGAGAAACTTGGCCACCACCTTGGCATCATTGGTGCGTGTAGCCTTGGCTTCAATCCACTTTGACACATAATCCACCGCAAGCAATATGTAGAGAAAGCCCTTACTTGAAGGAAACGGCCCCATGAAGTCAATCCCCCAAAGATCATGAATCCCAATGGCGCTAATAGAAGTGAGTGGCATTTGATCTCTAGGTCCAATATTCCCCATTCTTTGGCATCGATCACATGACTTACAAAACATGAATGCATCTTTAAAAATTGTAGGCCAAAAGAAACCACAATTAAGTACCTTCAATGCCGTCTTCTTAGCCCCAAAATGACCTCCACACGCCTCACTATGACAAAGCTTAAGGATAGGCAAGTGTTCATGCTCGGCAACACATCTTCGGATCACTTGATCGCTGCATTGTTTCCACAAGTATGGCTCATCCCATAAGTAGTGCCGAGCATCCTTCTTCAATTTTTTGCTTATGGTGGTTCGGCATGGAGCTAGGCATTTGTCGAGTGGCCAAGTAATTAGCCAAGTCGGCATACCATGGCACATGTGCATCCATGCGAAAGAGTTGCTCATCCGGGAAATTCTCAATAAGGGGCAGCCGATCCTCTTCTTTAACAATTCGACTCAAATGATCGGCTACAACATTTTCTACTCCCTTCTTGTCTTTAATCTCAATATCGAACTCTTGAAGCAAAAGAATCCACCGAATAAGCCTTGGCTTTGCATCCTTCTTTGTCATGAGGTATCTTAAGGCGGCATGATCACTATAAACAATAACCTTGGAATTCAAAAGATATGATCGAAATTTTTCCAAAGCAAAGATTACCGCTAAGAGTTCCTTCTCCGTTGTTGTGTAGTTGAGTTGTGCATCGTTGAGAGTCCTTGAAGCATAGTAAATGGCGCATGGCTTCTTCTCAATTCGTTGTCCAAGTACCGCTCCAAGTGCATAATCACTAGCATCACACATCAACTCAAACGGCTCGTCCCAATTAGGGGAAACTAGAATCGGTGCCGTACACAACCTCTCTTTCAATCGGCAAAATGCTTCTTCACATGCCTTTGTCCACTCAAACGTCACCTCCTTTTGTAACAAGTTGCTCAATGGCTTGGCAATTGAAGAGAAGTCCTTGATGAATCGTCGATAGAACCCCGCATGCCCAAGAAAACTTCGCACGTCCCTTACATTTCTAGGGCTCGGCAAGTGTTGTATAAGTTCAACCTTTGCTTTGTCAACTTCAAGTCCTCTTGCCGAAATAATATGGCCAAGCACAATGCCTTGCGTGACCATGAAGTGACACTTCTCCCAATTGAGCACAAGATTCGTCTCTACACACCTCTTAAGTATCTTCTCCAAGTTCCCCAAACATGCATCGAAAGTGCCTCCATACACACTAAAATCATCCATAAACACTTCGATAATGTCTTCAATAAAATCCGAGAAGATAGCATACATACATCTTTGAAAAGTGCCGGGTGCGTTGCAAAGTCCGAATGGCATCCTTCGATAAGCAAACGTGCCAAATGGACAAGTAAAAGTGGTCTTCTCTTGATCGTCCGGGTGTATCATGATTTGATTGTAGCCACTATATCCATCAAGAAAGCAATAGTAAGAATGACCGGCCAACCTCTCTAGCATTTGATCCATAAACGGCAAAGGCATGTGATCCTTCCTTGTTGTAGCGTTGAGCTTCCTATAGTCGATGCACATCCTATGACCGGTTACAAGTCTTTGTGGCACAAGTTCATTCTTCTCATTCTTGACAACCGTTACACCACTCTTCTTCGGCACAACTTGCACGGGAGATATCCACTTACTATCCGAAATTGGGTAGATCACCCCACAATCAAGCAACTTGATAATCTCATCTTTCACAACCTTCATCATGGGAGGGTGAAGTCGACGTTGAGCTTCCTTTGTTGGCTTAGCTCCTTCTTCCAACAAAATACGATGAACACAAGTAGTAGGGCTTATTCCCTTGATATCCGCCAAGGTCCAACCTATGGCGGTCTTGTACTTCTTAAGCACACATATCAAATCCTCCTCTTGCTTCTCACTAAGCATTGAAGACACAATAACCGGTAGTGTGTCTCCTTCTCCAAGATAAGCATACTTCAAGTGACTAGGGAGTTCTTTTAGTTCTAACTTTGGGGCCTCTTCCACACTTGGTCGAAATTTTGTTGTGGCACTTGGAATTGACAAGAACGAGTTCCTCGGATACAATGGTGTGGCCTCAAGCTCGGCAACCACCTCTCTAAGGCTCGGCAACATTATGAATGACTCGGCATTGTTGCTTGGCTCGGCAATCCCTTGCTCGGCATGGCTTGGCTCGGCTTCATCATGCACTCGTTCTCCCCTCTTGTCAAATCCGACCCCTTGCTCAATCGCTAATTGCTATGCGTCGAGCGAGGTCGACATAACTTGCTCGACCTCCTCCAAAATATCAATGGCACAACCCTCCTTTAAATCAACATTGGGGAATTTCATGGCATCAAAAACATTGAACTTGATCATCTCACCATCAAACTCCATAGTTAGGTTGCCCTCGGCCACATCTATCTTTGTGCGCGCGGTCCTCATGAATGGTCGCCCTAAAAGCAATTGAGTGTTGTTGACCGGCGAATCCTCCATCTCAACCACATAGAAATCGGCGGGAAAAATCAATTGGTTGATTTGCACCAACACATCCTCTACATAACCTTCCGGATATTTGCTTGAGCGATCCGCAAGTTGAATGATGACATTATCCTTCTTGAGAGGCCCTATACTCAACGTTTGATACACATTGAGTGGCATGACATTGATCGATGCTCCCAAGTCCAACATCACATCCTCAAACCGTGTATTGCCTATGACACAAGGCACATTGAAGCTCCCCGGATCCTTCATCTTTGGTGGCAACTTCCTTTGAATAACGGCCGACACCGTCTCACTCATAGTCACCACACGAGTCTCTCTAGTATGCCTCCTTGCCGTGCAAAGCTCCTTTAAAAACTTAGCATACTTTGGCACTTGCTTGATGCACTCCAACAAAGGGATGTTGACTTGCACTTTCCGGAAAATCTCCAACACTTCCTCATCGGACTTGTCCTTCTTTGTTCTAGCAAAGCGTGAAGGGAATGGAATGCTTGATGATGACACACCTCCCTTACTTGCTTGGCTCGGCAATGCCTCATTCTTTGATGTTGCGGGATCGTACTCAAGCTCGTTGCGCAGCCCCTTGTCTTGTATATCATGGCCGGCATCACTACCATGCACGGCAGCGCGGCTCTCCTTCTCGGCAGCATTGTTTCCGGTTTCATTATGGCCGGCAGTCTCCCTCTCTACTTCATGCATATGGCTGCCGACATTATCACGGCTGGCAACCCTCTCTTCATCCCCAATGCCTTTGAAAGTTACTCGCTTCTTCTTTGGACTTGTTGGAGGAACCAACTCTCTTCCACTTCGAGTTTGAATCACTTTGGCTTGCTCGTTCCTCGGATTTGGAATAGTATTGCTTGGCAACTTCCCTTGCTCATTAAATCTTCCCATGAAATCCACAACTTGCCCCATTTGAGTCTTGAGCTCACCAATGTCCTTTTGATGATTTTGTTGCCCCGCGAGTAATGCTTGAGTAGCACTTGACAAAGATTGAATCAAAGCATCATAATTAGGATTGCTCGGCGAAGCTTGGCCTTGGCTAGGCACTCCTTGGCTTTGGTACGGCACGGCTTGTGCTTGGTTCGGCAAGGCTCCAAATTGTCCTTGGTTCGGCATATAAGGTTGCCGAGGCACAAATGGTGGCCTCGGTGCAAATGGCGCTCCTCCCTCTCTCGGTTGCATAGGTGCCCTAAGCACGTTGTCATTATTCGCCCATCGAAAGTTCGGATGATCATTGAACCTTGGATTGAAATTGCCAAATCGTTGGCCTCCTTGAAAACCAATTGCATTGCACTCCTCTACTCCCTCATTAACTCCAAATTGAGGGCATTGGTCGGTCTCATGGCCCTCGGTGCAAATTCCACATACACTCACACGCTTCTTCATCAAATTACTCACCAAGTCGGTAAGCTTGTCCACTTTCTCCTCTAACTTTGAGCTCGAAGACGTCTCATGTACTTTCTCATTCCTTTGCACATTACCTCGTGCCATGCCAAATTGTTGGTTGTTCAAAGCACGAACTTCCAACAAACTTCTTGCTGCACCGGCATTCAACTCCAAAAAGCTACCTCCTGCGGCCGAGTCAAGAAACTCTCTCTCCATGACGCGCAATCCCTCATAGAAATATTGTAGCAAGAGTCCATCGCTAATGCCATGCGATGGACACAAAGAAACTAGGGACTTGAACCTCTTGTAGTAGTCGAAGAAAGTCTCATCTCCAGCTTGCTTCACACTTGTAATTTGTTTCCTCAGATCAGTGATACGTGAAGCAGGAAAGTACTTGAGCAAAAACTCATCCATCATAGTACTCCACGAAACAATGCGACCACTAGGCACCTCAAACAACCACTCCTTTGCTTGATCTTCTAGAGAAAACGGAAATGCCTTCATCTTGAAGTGTTGCAAATCGGTCCCTCTTGGACACATAGACTCCGTAGTGAAGTTAAACCACTGTAGATGCTTATTAGGGTCCTCACTCGGCATCCCATAAAATGACTTTAGCTTATGGAGGAATCCACTCCTCAATTCAATCTCTCCAGTCTTGTCAGTTTCCAAAGGAGGATAAGTGATATTCGAAGGAGCAACTCCAGCTCCAGCAACATGACCATTCTGTGATCTGATTGATGCCATGATCTCTTCTTCTTCTTCTTCTAATTCGGCAAAGGCTTCAAATTCTGGATTCTGAAGATCACACGACGACGAAACAAACGATGGTGAGCTCGGCACTGATGATGAAATGGACGGCACACTAGGTGATGATGGCAAGGATGATGACACTGATGAACTGGTTGGTGACGATGGAGGTAATGGCACAAAACGAGCAATAGCGAGTTCTTGGTCTAAACGTTGCAAACGGCCTTGAAGATCTCTTACCCAAATACTAGATTCGGACATGCACTATTTCTGAAATTTGCAACATTTAAACAAGTTAGAACCTCGTAAAGAAATAGAAAGCAAGAATATACATCATTACAAGCCACGGCATTGGCGATTACACAACATATTTCAACAATGATACATATATACACATTCGGCAATGGCATACACATCACAAGGCACAACATAAAATTTTGGCAAAGCAAACATATACAATCAGCAACAAGTGATCAAAAATCGGAAAGTTCATGAGCATGTAATCGCTAAGTCTAATTTCTTTTAAATCTGTTCTAACTCTCGAAGTACGTGGAGCAGAGGAGATAACGGTGCAATGGACTGATACAGCCCCCGGTAGTATCATGCTTAATCCGATATACCTCAAGAGTTTGAACCACACAACATGTTTTATCTTCGAAGAAAATAGGCCACATATGTCAAGTTATGTTCTAGCGTCTAAAGTGAGGTGATGCTTCGGCACAATCTGTCGACTAGGTCGTGCGGATTTTACGTTTCAAAGGTCATTAAAATCACGGAGGGCGAACCCCCTACAGGAACCAGGCAGGACTCGTTGTTGGACACCACGGAGGGCGAACCCCCTATCGACTCACTCACCGAGAATGAACATCAGTCTATGGGCCTTGAGATCCAGTTAAACAAACCTGAGAACCATATCTATGATAATAACTTCCCCATACTTTGTAAAACAAACACGGATCCCTAGCGGTCTCAAGTGTTGATTAAAACCGCCCTCAACCTCATAGAAGTAATACTATTACCGAAGAAACGCTTATATGCGTGGGGGGGACGTATCCCGCGTTTCCCAATCTACATAGAAACGCCCTCCGACAAAGCACCATTCACATGAAGGGTTTTGGTTATGATCAACAAAAGAGGCTTCACCTACATGTTACACTTTAGAAACTACAATAAACTCAAACATACACAACATATCAACTTCCTAGAAATTAAACTAAGTGACTACCAACATACATCATTATACATCATGCAACTTTCGAAATTTAAACTCTACATGCCAAAGCATATTTCTACTTTACAAAATCCCAAAATAAACTTTAAATTTACAACTTTACAACTTCACAACAAAAATTTCCAGCAACATTATATACACAACAATAACATAAAACAAGCTTTTATAATCCCCGGCAACGGCGCCAAAAATTGATGAGTCGCCGAAGCGAGCATCAAGCAATAATAACCCTACAATCGTTAGTAGTATAGAATAAGTAGAGATCGTTCTAAGCCGGGGATTAAGGGTACCTGAGATATGAAATTGTTAGACAAACATATATACATATATACATCAAACACGTCACAATTATGGGGGATAGTGGTTCGGCAGCAATGCTGCCCACGTACTAGGCACGGCAACAGAATTTAAATGTTGAAAATAAATCCTAAGTCTACTATTTACAAGGTTGGTCGACATTCTTCCACAAAACACTAACACAAAAGCAATCAAAACACATAACAAACAAGCAAGTAAGACTCTCGGCAAAGTGTTAAAGCGTTCTAGACTCAACTTAACTCCAACCCAATTAGCTCCTAACCGGCTACTAATTGATTAAGACTCCTCAAGTATTTTAAGTGACTAACCGCCTAACCTTAAAATTATACTAGTCATCTTTGAATATTCTAACCGACGTAAACAAACATGACAAGTAATTAAGCACAGAATCTTTTTCTTTAGTTGGAAACAAATCAATAGAGTAAGGTTGTCAATCATCTCTTCAACAAGCATGTTCATTTAAATTACTCTAACCCTTGTGAAAAACAATACAAACTAAGTAACTCATTGATTACCTAATCCATATTAATTTTTCGGCTAATGAGATTAATAATCTATGCATTGCACTTACATAGGCTACTAATCTTTAAGCACACAAATTCAAAGAACAAGTCAAGAAAACCCTAAAATCAATTTAACACATGTTATTGCCGATTATCCTAATTACTAGTTCATTACATATTTTCCTTACTCTTTAGCATGCAATCCATATTCTTACATCTAAAACCTTACTTGAAGATAAAGAAAACAAATTAACATGCAAATCATAAAACCAAATTTCAATCCAATTCATATATAGACATAAAAATTGAAACCAAGAATTCATGCTATCTTTATAGACAAAGTTTAACATAGCTACATAAAAATTTACAAAGCCAAGAGTAGGGAGTGGATCACACATTAGAAACCTTGAAGACTTCGTCGTGTATGGATCCGTGGATGATGGTGCTCGGATGGGCTGCTGCTCGGCAGTAAAGGTATCGGCAGCAAGGGATCAAAGTTTCGGCAGGAAACTTTGGTGTGGTGGTGGTGGTTTTGGCTAGGGTTTTTGTGTAGGATTCTTGGGGAAATTTAGGTAGAGCTTTGGCTAGATTTTTGCTTTGGAATGTGACAGTTTTTATGATGGAAGCAGGCTTCTATATATAGGAGAAAAGGTCTGTGCAGTTTGAAGCCTTTCCTTGTTCAAATCGGCAAAGAAATCTTCAGTAAATAAGGTTTCCCAATCCAAGTTGGCATAGGCTTTTCTTTCCGTATCGAACAAAGAAACCTTGCTTGGTCAACTTATAATTTCTTCTTGACCGTTTCATAGCTCTTTGGAATGATTTGGCACGCTCGCAGCCGCTTGATGACAATACAGGAAATTCCTCTCTGCTCGCGAGTACAGACTTTGCTAGTATCGGGTACTGGCGAGGTTAATCTGGGTGGCGAGGCTAGGCTTCTGGCGATAGCGCGAACATGCATGCAGGCATGTGCGGATGGTTGGCGAGCGGACATGTACTAGCTGGTGAGCTGACCAGTTCTGCTGAATCTGCTGGCGGATGAAGCTTGGCGGATGAGCTTCTGGCGAGCAAGATCGTTGGCGAGCGAGCAAGGGCTTGGCGAATGAGACCTGGCGGATGATACCTTTGTGTCTTCAGTCGAGTATAACTTTTTCTTCGATGCTCCGATTGATTCGATTTCAAATCTTAGATAAACTAGACACAAATTTCCATCTCCCCATAAAACAGTTTGATCAAAATCCTTGTGAATTGACGGGAATGAGTTTTCGAAGTTGGGACACAGTCCCAGGAAAATCCTGGAAGTCCCTGGATTGGAATGCTCAGACTGCCGTTTTGCAGCCAACTTTTGGGTGACTTCCCGAACTCCGATTGATCTGAAATTTTAACACAACATTCCTCAGCATATGAATATTAAGCACGCCAAATTTCATAGAATTTGGACAAGGATGGATCATAGTTTCATTCATCTCAAAATCACGAAAAAGACATATTTTGCACTATTTTCCAGATTTCTCATACTTAGTCATTTTTCGGACAATTAAGCACATTTCACCAAAACTCTACCAAAATTAACACTAACTACATTATGACTCAATCTTAGACAAATAAGGGTTAAACAAAGCATAAACGAGGGTATAAGCATATAATATCGTCGCACATTGTGCTCCTATCAACTACCCCACACTTATCCTTTGCTAGTCCCTTAGCAAACTAAATTAAACTAGACTCTAAACAAACTATTGCCCCTAACAATTTGTCTCAGGCTCGTATGTACACATAGCTTTCAAGTTAATGCATGAGAATGCGAAGCACGAAAATTCCGAGCTTCATGAACATGTGACATCAATATGAACATATAAGAACAAAAGGTAAGCATGTAAACATGTTAAGCTAATTTATATCACCTCACAAGGCATACTCTCTTCTTTTCTCTCGAAGCATGGTTATTCACACATAAGTATATGCAAGCGAAAGATCATGAAATACAAAGAGTGACTTGCATATATCATTGAAACGAAAGCACTTTGTGAATTTTTATGGAAAAACCTCATGTAACAACTATGTGCACCAATGAACCAAAACCATATGCTTACTCTTGAGATAATCTCCACAATCAAATTTAACCATCTTAAGAATCATGAAAAAGATCAATAAAAGGGTTGTAATGGGGCTAGGCTAAGAGGTATTCGATATTTGGATAAGGAGGCTCAAAACGTCACTAAGGCCTTTAGCAAAGCTCGATCTCCTTATGTCTTCTCGCCAAGGGTCAAATTTCATCTTGTTGGACCCATACTTCATTCTTTTCTTCCCATAAAATATTACAACAATAATCTAGACAATAGCCATGCACAAAATTTTTCTTTTTCAAACCTTATGCCGTGCCCTTTAATTTCATATTTTTCTTTCTTTTTCTCGGCATTTTCTCTCTTTTGATCCGAGCAATTTTTTTCTTCTCTTTTCTATTTCTAAGGCACGGCATACATATACACTTTTCATAAATTCATGGCTAAGTCTACCCCACACTTGTTCTTCTTCATCACTTCACGCAAAAACGCCTTCAAAAATCAAGCTTTTCCAACACTTTGATCAAGGGTAAAGGCATCACTATACTAAGCTCATGGAAAGTGTTTAAGGGTGATGAAAGAAAAGGCTATACGTAGGCTCAAAGGGGGTTTACTAAGGTGTCCCACGACGGGCTCCAATAGGGTTCATGCTTTATTTGGCAATGGTGGTAAACCTAAATGATCTTTATTCAATCACATTCAAAATCAAGGTAGTTTATGATATAAACGTTTCGAAAATCAACAAGAGTAAGTTCTAGCATACTAGAGTTCATTAAAAAGCTATGGCATATAGTCATCGAATAATCAAAGAATTATGAGGTTTCATGCTTCCTACGAATCTATAGAATTTTATCTTTTTATCGCTCAAGAAGAAAGCAAATTGGCTCTAAAGCTCACATAGGTTATTATGGAAACAAACTAGCTAAAACATGCATGCTTCGTAATCAACAAGTCCTACATGCTCCTACCAATGCACAAAATCCATGAAACTCACAATTTTAATTGTATGCACAACCATCATCTATGTATGCAAAGAGGAGAAAAACATCATTGACAATTTAGGGGCATCCTAAGACTCGAAACAAATTTAAACACTCTATTTTTGTGGAACAATTTTCTGAATTTTCTTTTCTAAACTAAGCACACCAAAACATAAACGGAATACGTTATCCCACCCCACACTTAGAAAATTACATTGTCCTCAATGTAAGCACAAATCTATATCAACGAATTTCCTAAGCATGCAATAGTCTAACATATACCAACATATCATCACAAATCAAAGATAAAGAGAAGGGTTAAGAAATTGCAAACTCTCGGTGATGGCTCCTTCACTTTTCTTTGATCGAATTGGGTTGCCTCCCAATTAGCGCTTTGTGTTTATAGTCCATTGCTTAGACTTTTCACCGTGTTTTGCATGTGTTCATCGTGTTCCAAAACACTTTAAATCGGCAAGAAGAAGATCGATAAGAAGATCGTTGCATGAGGTGTCCGAATCGGTGCTTGTATAGGTGGTTGTATCTTGCGTTGTATCGGAGGCAGCGGAAGGCGTGTCCGACTGTGTCGCCTTCGTGTCCGGTACCAAGTCAAGCGTATCCGGCGTATCCTTGAGTCCAGCTAGGTTGTGCTGCACCTCATGTGTTATATCATCAAGCCTGTCGGCGATGGCAGGTCCGGCAGGATGCTCGGTAGCAAGGAGTGTATTCGGCAATGTTGTGTGTAAGCTGCCGGCAATGGCCGGTCCGGCAGCTTCTTGGTCTCGGCATTGGGGTGCGGGTGAAGGGTGCAGCTCGGCAGGGACTTGTGGTGGGGAAGGCTGCAGCTCGGCATGGACAATAGCAATGGTAGCCCCTTGGCTTGGAGGATCATGCACATCGGTTTCATCATGTATGGGTTCAAATGGCTCGTAGTACGGCTTGAGTCTATGTCCATTTACCTTGAATATGTTTCCCGTAGCTTCATTCCGAATCTCTATGGCTCCATGCGGAAACACTTGAAGAACAATGAATGGTCCAATCCAACGTGAGCGCAACTTACCCGGAAAACGTTTGAGTCGTGAATGATACAAGAGAACTTTTTGTCCAACTTCAAACTCCTTCCGTCGAAGCATCTTATCATGTGCAACCTTAGTCTTTTGCTTGTAAATCCATGCGGCTTCATAAGCTTCATTCCGTATTTCTTCAAGTTCGTTGAGTTGAAGCTTCCTATGAAGGCCGGCCTCATCAATGCTCATGTTAAAGGCCTTAACCGCCCACCATGCTCTATGCTCAAGTTCAACCGGTAAGTGACATGCTTTGCCATATGTTAACCGAAAAGGAGACATACCTATCGGTGTCTTGTATGCGGTCCTATAAGCCCATAAAGCATCATCGAGACGATCACTCCAATCCTTCCTTGAAGGTCCAACGGTTTTCTCCAAAATTTGCTTGATCTCTCGATTACTTACCTCGGCCATGCCACTAGTTTGGGGATGATAAGGGGTAGAAACCTTGTGTGTGACTCCATACTTTCTCAATAAGGCTTCAATGGTGCGGTTACAAAAATGGGATCCTCCATCGCTAATCAAGACTCTTGGAACTCCAAAACGTGAAAAGATGTTGGTCTTGAGAAACTTGGCCACCACCTTGGCATCATTGGTGCGTGTAGCCTTGGCTTCAATCCACTTTGACACATAATCCACCGCAAGCAATATGTAGAGAAAGCCCTTACTTGAAGGAAACGGCCCCATGAAGTCAATCCCCCAAAGATCATGAATCTCAATGGCGCTAATAGAAGTGAGTGGCATTTGATCTCTAGGTCCAATATTCCCCATTCTTTGGCATCGATCACATGACTTACAAAACATGAATGCATCTTTAAAAATTGTAGGCCAAAAGAAACCACAATTAAGTACCTTCAATGCCGTCTTCTTAGCCCCAAAATGACCTCCACACGCCTCACTATGACAAAGCTTAAGGATAGGCAAGTGTTCATGCTCGGCAACACATCTTCGGATCACTTGATCGCTGCATTGTTTCCACAAGTATGGCTCATCCCATAAGTAGTGCCGAGCATCCTTCTTCAATTTTTTGCTTATGGTGGTTCGGCATGGAGCTAGGCATTTGTCGAGTGGCCAAGTAATTAGCCAAGTCGGCATACCATGGCACATGTGCATCCATGCGAAAGAGTTGCTCATCCGGGAAATTCTCAATAAGGGGCAGCCGATCCTCTTCTTTAACAATTCGACTCAAATGATCGGCTACAACATTTTCTACTCCCTTCTTGTCTTTAATCTCAATATCGAACTCTTGAAGCAAAAGAATCCACCGAATAAGCCTTGGCTTTGCATCCTTCTTTGTCATGAGGTATCTTAAGGCGGCATGATCACTATAAACAATAACCTTGGAATTCAAAAGATATGATCGAAATTTTTCCAAAGCAAAGATTACCGCTAAGAGTTCCTTCTCCGTTGTTGTGTAGTTGAGTTGTGCATCGTTGAGAGTCCTTGAAGCATAGTAAATGGCGCATGGCTTCTTCTCAATTCGTTGTCCAAGTACCGCTCCAAGTGCATAATCACTAGCATCACACATCAACTCAAACGGCTCGTCCCAATTAGGGGAAACTAGAATCGGTGCCGTACACAACCTCTCTTTCAATCGGCAAAATGCTTCTTCACATGCCTTTGTCCACTCAAACGTCACCTCCTTTTGTAACAAGTTGCTCAATGGCTTGGCAATTGAAGAGAAGTCCTTGATGAATCGTCGATAGAACCCCGCATGCCCAAGAAAACTTCGCACGTCCCTTACATTTCTAGGGCTCGGCAAGTGTTGTATAAGTTCAACCTTTGCTTTGTCAACTTCAAGTCCTCTTGCCGAAATAATATGGCCAAGCACAATGCCTTGCGTGACCATGAAGTGACACTTCTCCCAATTGAGCACAAGATTCGTCTCTACACACCTCTTAAGTATCTTCTCCAAGTTCCCCAAACATGCATCGAAAGTGCCTCCATACACACTAAAATCATCCATAAACACTTCGATAATGTCTTCAATAAAATCCGAGAAGATAGCATACATACATCTTTGAAAAGTGCCGGGTGCGTTGCAAAGTCCGAATGGCATCCTTCGATAAGCAAACGTGCCAAATGGACAAGTAAAAGTGGTCTTCTCTTGATCGTCCGGGTGTATCATGATTTGATTGTAGCCACTATATCCATCAAGAAAGCAATAGTAAGAATGACCGGCCAACCTCTCTAGCATTTGATCCATAAACGGCAAAGGCATGTGATCCTTCCTTGTTGTAGCGTTGAGCTTCCTATAGTCGATGCACATCCTATGACCGGTTACAAGTCTTTGTGGCACAAGTTCATTCTTCTCATTCTTGACAACCGTTACACCACTCTTCTTCGGCACAACTTGCACGGGAGATATCCACTTACTATCCAAAATTGGGTAGATCACCCCACAATCAAGCAACTTGATAATCTCATCTTTCACAACCTTCATCATGGGAGGGTGAAGTCGACGTTGAGCTTCCTTTGTTGGCTTAGCTCCTTCTTCCAACAAAATACGATGAACACAAGTAGTAGGGCTTATTCCCTTGATATCCGCCAAGGTCCAACCTATGGCGGTCTTGTACTTCTTAAGCACACATATCAAATCCTCCTCTTGCTTCTCACTAAGCATTGAAGACACAATAACCGGTAGTGTGTCTCCTTCTCCAAGATAAGCATACTTCAAGTGACTAGGGAGTTCTTTTAGTTCTAACTTTGGGGCCTCTTCCACACTTGGTCGAAATTTTGTTGTGGCACTTGGAATTGACAAGAACGAGTTCCTCGGATACAATGGTGTGGCCTCAAGCTCGGCAACCACCTCTCTAAGGCTCGGCAACATTATGAATGACTCGGCATTGTTGCTTGGCTCGGCAATCCCTTGCTCGGCATGGCTTGGCTCGGCTTCATCATGCACTCGTTCTCCCCTCTTGTCAAATCCGACCCCTTGCTCAATCGCTAATTGCTATGCGTCGAGCGAGGTCGACATAACTTGCTCGACCTCCTCCAAAATATCAATGGCACAACCCTCCTTTAAATCAACATTGGGGAATTTCATGGCATCAAAAACATTGAACTTGATCATCTCACCATCAAACTCCATAGTTAGGTTGCCCTCGGCCACATCTATCTTTGTGCGCGCGGTCCTCATGAATGGTCGCCCTAAAAGCAATTGAGTGTTGTTGACCGGCGAATCCTCCATCTCAACCACATAGAAATCGGCGGGAAAAATCAATTGGTTGATTTGCACCAACACATCCTCTACATAACCTTCCGGATATTTGCTTGAGCGATCCGCAAGTTGAATGATGACATTATCCTTCTTGAGAGGCCCTATACTCAACGTTTGATACACATTGAGTGGCATGACATTGATCGATGCTCCCAAGTCCAACATCACATCCTCAAACCGTGTATTGCCTATGACACAAGGCACATTGAAGCTCCCCGGATCCTTCATCTTTGGTGGCAACTTCCTTTGAATAACGGCCGACACCGTCTCACTCATAGTCACCACACGAGTCTCTCTAGTATGCCTCCTTGCCGTGCAAAGCTCCTTCAAAAACTTAGCATACTTTGGCACTTGCTTGATGCACTCCAACAAAGGGATGTTGACTTGCACTTTCCGGAAAATCTCCAACACTTCCTCATCGGACTTGTCCTTCTTTGTTCTAGCAAAGCGTGAAGGGAATGGAATGCTTGATGATGACACACCTCCCTTACTTGTTTGGCTCGGCAATGCCTCATTCTTTGATGTTGCGGGATCGTACTCAAGCTCGTTGCGCAGCCCCTTGTCTTGTATATCATGGCCGGCATCACTACCATGCACGGCAGCGCGGCTCTCCTTCTCGGCAGCATTGTTTCCGGTTTCATTATGGCCGGCAGTCTCCCTCTCTACTTCATGCATATGGCTGCCGACATTATCACGGCTGGCAACCCTCTCTTCATCCCCAATGCCTTTGAAAGTTACTCGCTTCTTCTTTGGACTTGTTGGAGGAACCAACTCTCTTCCACTTCGAGTTTGAATCACTTTGGCTTGCTCGTTCCTCGGATTTGGAATAGTATTGCTTGGCAACTTCCCTTGCTCATTAAATCTTCCCATGAAATCCACAACTTGCCCCATTTGAGTCTTGAGCTCACCAATGTCCTTTTGATGATTTTGTTGCCCCGCGAGTAATGCTTGAGTAGCACTTGACAAAGATTGAATCAAAGCATCATAATTAGGATTGCTCGGCGAAGCTTGGCCTTGGCTAGGCACTCCTTGGCTTTGGTACGGCACGGCTTGTGCTTGGTTCGGCAAGGCCCCAAATTGTCCTTGGTTCGGCATATAAGGTTGCCGAGGCACAAATGGTGGCCTCGGTGCAAATGGCGCTCCTCCCTCTCTCGGTTGCATAGGTGCCCTAAGCACGTTGTCATTATTCGCCCATCGAAAGTTCGGATGATCATTGAACCTTGGATTGAAATTGCCAAATCGTTGGCCTCCTTGAAAACCAATTGCATTGCACTCCTCTACTCCCTCATTAACTCCAAATTGAGGGCATTGGTCGGTCTCATGGCCCTCGGTGCAAATTCCACATACACTCACACGCTTCTTCATCAAATTACTCACCACGTCGGTAAGCTTGTCCACTTTCTCCTCTAACTTTGAGCTCGAAGACGTCTCATGTACTTTCTCATTCCTTTGCACATTACCTCGTGCCATGCCAAATTGTTGGTTGTTCAAAGCACGAACTTCCAACAAACTTCTTGCTGCACCGGCATTCAACTCCAAAAAGCTACCTCCTGCGGCCGAGTCAAGAAACTCTCTCTCCATGACGCGCAATCCCTCATAGAAATATTGTAGCAAGAGTCCATCGCTAATGCCATGCGATGGACACAAAGAAACTAGGGACTTGAACCTCTTGTAGTAGTCGAAGAAAGTCTCATCTCCAGCTTGCTTCACACTTGTAATTTGTTTCCTCAGATCAGTGATACGTGAAGCAGGAAAGTACTTGAGCAAAAACTCATCCATCATAGTACTCCACGAAACAATGCGACCACTAGGCACCTCAAACAACCACTCCTTTGCTTGATCTTCTAGAGAAAACGGAAATGCCTTCATCTTGAAGTGTTGCAAATCGGTCCCTCTTGGACACATAGACTCCGTAGTGAAGTTAAACCACTGTAGATGCTTATTAGGGTCCTCACTCGGCATCCCATAAAATGACTTTAGCTTATGGAGGAATCCACTCCTCAATTCAATCTCTCCAGTCTTGTCAGTTTCCAAAGGAGGATAAGTGATATTCGAAGGAGCAACTCCAGCTCCAGCAACATGACCATTCTGTGATCTGATTGATGCCATGATCTCTTCTTCTTCTTCTAATTCGGCAAAGGCTTCAAATTCTGGATTCTGAAGATCACACGACGACGAAACAAACGATGGTGAGCTCGGCACTGATGATGAAATGGACGGCACACTAGGTGATGATGGCAAGGATGATGACACTGATGAACTGGTTGGTGACGATGGAGGTAATGGCACAAAACGAGCAATAGCGAGTTCTTGGTCTAAACGTTGCAAACGGCCTTGAAGATCTCTTGCCCAAATACTAGATTCGGACATGCACTATTTCTGAAATTTGCAACATTTAAACAAGTTAGAACCTCGTAAAGAAATAGAAAGCAAGAATATACATCATTACAAGCCACGGCATTGGCGATTACACAACATATTTCAACAATGATACATATATACACATTCGGCAATGGCATACACATCACAAGGCACAACATAAAATTTTGGCAAAGCAAACATATACAATCAGCAACAAGTGATCAAAAATCGGAAAGTTCATGAGCATGTAATCGCTAAGTCTAATTTCTTTTAAATCTGTTCTAACTCTCGAAGTACGTGGAGCAGAGGAGATAACGGTGCAATGGACTGATACAGCCCCCGGTAGTATCATGCTTAATCCGATATACCTCAAGAGTTTGAACCACACAACATGTTTTATCTTCGAAGAAAATAGGCCACATATGTCAAGTTATGTTCTAGCGTCTAAAGTGAGGTGATGCTTCGGCACAATCTGTCGACTAGGTCGTGCGGATTTTACGTTTCAAAGGTCATTAAAATCACGGAGGGCGAACCCCCTACAGGAACCAGGCAGGACTCGTTGTTGGACACCACGGAGGGCGAACCCCCTATCGACTCACTCACCGAGAATGAACATCAGTCTATGGGCCTTGAGATCCAGTTAAACAAACCTGAGAACCATATCTATGATAATAACTTCCCCATAATTTGTAAAACAAACACGGATCCCTAGCGGTCTCAAGTGTTGATTAAAACCGCCCTCAACCTCATAGAAGTAATACTATTACCGAAGAAACGCTTATATGCGTGGGGGGGACGTATCCCGCGTTTCCCAATCTACATAGAAACGCCCTCCGACAAAGCACCATTCACATGAAGGGTTTTGGTTATGATCAACAAAAGAGGCTTCACCTACATGTTACACTTTAGAAACTACAATAAACTCAAACATACACAACATATCAACTTCCTAGAAATTAAACTAAGTGACTACCAACATACATCATTATACATCATGCAACTTTCGAAATTTAAACTCTACATGCCAAAGCATATTTCTACTTTACAAAATCCCAAAATAAACTTTAAATTTACAACTTTACAACTTCACAACAAAAATTTCCAGCAACATTATATACACAACAATAACATAAAACAAGCTTTTATAATCCCCGGCAACGGCGCCAAAAATTGATGAGTCGCCGAAGCGAGCATCAAGCAATAATAACCCTACAATCGTTAGTAGTATAGAATAAGTAGGGATCGTTCTAAGCCGGGGATTAAGGGTACCTGAGATATGAAATTGTTAGACAAACATATATACATATATACATCAAACACGTCACAATTATGGGGGATAGTGGTTCGGCAGCAATGCTGCCCACGTACTAGGCACGGCAACAGAATTTAAATGTTGAAAATAAATCCTAAGTCTACTATTTACAAGGTTGGTCGACATTCTTCCACAAAACACTAACACAAAAGCAATCAAAACACATAACAAACAAGCAAGTAAGACTCTCGGCAAAGTGTTAAAGCGTTCTAGACTCAACTTAACTCCAACCTAATTAGCTCCTAACCGGCTACTAATTGATTAAGACTCCTCAAGTATTTTAAGTGACTAACCGCCTAACCTTAAAATTATACTAGTCATCTTTGAATATTCTAACCGACGTAAACAAACATGACAAGTAATTAAGCACAGAATCTTTTTCTTTAGTTGGAAACAAATCAATAGAGTAAGGTTGTCAATCATCTCTTCAACAAGCATGTTCATTTAAATTACTCTAACCCTTGTGAAAAACAATACAAACTAAGTAACTCATTGATTACCTAATCCATATTAATTTTTCGGCTAATGAGATTAATAATCTATGCATTGCACTTACATAGGCTACTAATCTTTAAGCACACAAATTCAAAGAACAAGTCAAGAAAACCCTAAAATCAATTTAACACATGTTATTGCCGATTATCCTAATTACTAGTTCATTACATATTTTCCTTACTCTTTAGCATGCAATCCATATTCTTACATCTAAAACCTTACTTGAAGATAAAGAAAACAAATTAACATGCAAATCATAAAACCAAATTTCAATCCAATTCATATATAGACATAAAAATTGAAACCAAGAATTCATGCTATCTTTATAGACAAAGTTTAACATAGCTACATAAAAATTTACAAAGCCAAGAGTAGGGAGTGGATCACACATTAGAAACCTTGAAGACTTCGTCGTGTATGGATCCGTGGATGATGGTGCTCGGATGGGCTGCTGCTCGGCAGTAAAGGTATCGGCAGCAAGGGATCAAAGTTTCGGCAGGAAACTTTGGTGTGGTGGTGGTGGTTTTGGCTAGGGTTTTTGTGTAGGATTCTTGGGGAAATTTAGGTAGAGCTTTGGCTAGATTTTTGCTTTGGAATGTGACAGTTTTTATGATGGAAGCAGGCTTCTATATATAGGAGAAAAGGTCTGTGCAGTTTGAAGCCTTTCCTTGTTCAAATCGGCAAAGAAATCTTCAGTAAATAAGGTTTCCCAATCCAAGTTGGCATAGGCTTTTCTTTCCGTATCGAACAAAGAAACCTTGCTTGGTCAACTTATAATTTCTTCTTGACCGTTTCATAGCTCTTTGGAATGATTTGGCACGCTCGCAGCCGCTTGATGACAATACAGGAAATTCCTCTCTGCTCGCGAGTACAGACTTTGCTAGTATCGGGTACTGGCGAGGTTAATCTGGGTGGCGAGGCTAGGCTTCTGGCGATAGCGCGAACATGCATGCAGGCATGTGCGGATGGTTGGCGAGCGGACATGTACTAGCTGGTGAGCTGACCAGTTCTGCTGAATCTGCTGGCGGATGAAGCTTGGCGGATGAGCTTCTGGCGAGCAAGATCGTTGGCGAGCGAGCAAGGGCTTGGCGAATGAGACCTGGCGGATGATACCTTTGTGTCTTCAGTCGAGTATAACTTTTTCTTCGATGCTCCGATTGATTCGATTTCAAATCTTAGATAAACTAGACACAAATTTCCATCTCCCCATAAAACAGTTTGATCAAAATCCTTGTGAATTGACGGGAATGAGTTTTCGAAGTTGGGACACAGTCCCAGGAAAATCCTGGAAGTCCCTGGATTGGAATGCTCGGACTGCCGTTTTGCAGCCAACTTTTGGGTGACTTCCCGAACTCCGATTGATCTGAAATTTTAACACAACATTCCTCAGCATATGAATATTAAGCACGCCAAATTTCATAGAATTTGGACAAGGATGGATCATAGTTTCATTCATCTCAAAATCACGAAAAAGACATATTTTGCACTATTTTCCAGATTTCTCATACTTAGTCATTTTTCGGACAATTAAGCACATTTCACCAAAACTCTACCAAAATTAACACTAACTACATTATGACTCAATCTTAGACAAATAAGGGTTAAACAAAGCATAAACGAGGGTATAAGCATATAATATCGTCGCACATTGTGCTCCTATCAGACGCCCTAACAAGGTTGGCGACCAGAAACTACCCACCAGAGTACCGAAGAGCTAAGATCGAAACCCTCCAGAAGCCGAGCATAAGCAAGACCATCTCCGAGATATTTGCGGTAGAGGAGGCGCCACCGAGCTGGATGGATCCGATAATTAAATACCTGGTTGACAAAACCAGCCCCCAGGATAAAGTAGAGGCTAGGAGGCTACACCTCCGGTGTGCCAGGTACAGCCTCCTCGGTGGCAAGTTGTACCGAAGAGGGCACAACTTCCCCCATCTAAAATGTGTAACTAAAGAGGCGGGAGAAGCCATCATGCAAGAAATCCACGAAGGAGTGTGCGGTAACCACTCTGGCGCCCGATCCCTGTTTCATAAGTCGCTACGGGCATGATACTTTTTGCCAGACATGGCAGCAGCGTCGAGAAAAATATCAGGCGGCTGCCACAAGTGCCACATGTATGCCACTACACCTCATGCTCCGGCAATCGCGTTGTCAATTCTGTTAGCGCCATGGCCGTTTGCACAGTGGGGGCTAGACATCATCGGCCCTTTCCCAATAGCTGTGGGACAATACAAGTACGCCATCGTAGCCGTTGACTATCAGACAAAGTGGGTCGAGGCGGAACCCCTAGTCAAGATTACCGAGGAACGGGTAAAAAAATTCATATGGAAGAACATTTACTACCGGTTCGGGGTGCCGCAGACCATAGTCACGGATAACGGGACACAGTTCAACAATGCTGATCTCATCCAGTACACGGCCTCCATGGGGACCCGGATGTTGTTCGCCTTAGTGGCGCACCCGCAAACCAACGGCCAGGTTGAAGCGGTCAACAAGATTATCAAAAGTCTCCTCAAGAAGAAGCTCGATGACAAAAAAAGATGTTGGGCTGAGGAACTCCACGCGGTTCTATGGGCCATCCGGACGACAGCAACCCAAGCAACAGGGGAAACCCCGTTCTGCATGGTATTCGGGAGCGAAGCGGTACTCCCCGTAGAGTCCGACATGCCTAGTGGCAGGGTCGAGAATTACGACGCTGAAACAAACGCCGAGGGCATACGGCTCAACCTGGATCTCATTGAGGAGCGGCGCGACCAAGCGCATATGTGAAACCAAACATACAAGCAACAAGTCGCTCGATACTATGACAGAAAGGTCCGGGAAAGGAAGTTGCAAGTAGGGGATTGGGTGATGAAGAAAGTTCAGAAAAAGCCGCTGGCCTTGGAGCCAACTTGGGAAGGGCCCTACCAAATCACCGCAGCCGCAGGTTCGGCGACGTTCCACATCATAGACACCGAAGGCATCTACTCCACCCGCGCATGGAATATCCAGCATCTGCGGTTCTACCCTAAGTGAGATTACTGCCTTAAAAATAGACAGTACTGTATTTAGTACCAGCGTTGCAATACAGATATTCACTGCCTCTAGAATGAACTACAGCTGGTTACAAAGTAGATACATCTGCCAAGTATATAAAAAATAAAAATAAAAAAAAACCGCTAATCAGCGCCACCGGGGCCTCTAATCCCTGACCCACCAGCCTTGAGAGACCGCTCTTGCTCCAACTTCTCGGCCAAGGCTACCTCAGCCTCCATCCGCTCGGCATCAAGCCACCCTTTCTCCCTCCACTCCAGATACGCATCATTTATACCCTTCGCACGGGCGGCCTCCAGCATCTCTGCAAGTTCCACCGACTCCCGGAAATCGTCAATAGCCTTATCAGCGGCTTCGGCAAGTTGGGACTCTACGAGCTTCTCCCCTCCCTTGAGGACTGCTGTTACTTGAGTCTACAACTCCAAAATCTTCGCCCCCAATTCCATATTCCTCTCTTCCCAAGCGACCGCCAATCGATCGGCCTCCTCCCTCTCCTGCGCAAGCTTAGCCTCCACCAATGACAGCTGCATGGTGAGGTCCTCCACTTGCCTCTCCAGAACCAGAGTCTCCTCACTAGGCTCAGCGGCGTAAAGGCTATGAACCAGCTGGTACAAGTACACAAAAGAAGAACATCAGCTCGTAGCACAAAAAGCGAGAGGGAGCGCAGAAGAACCTCAGTGCCACACAGGTACGCGATCAGACTTACCTGAAGACCCAATTCCACAGCTTTCTTCCTGCTCTCGCCCGGTCGCACATCTCCGGGGGCCTCTCGATCAAGTCCCAAGGCCTCGATGGTAGATGCCACGAACCTGCCAAAACCACCATCACCAGAGCCGCGATCGGCTTTCGGCTCAACGGTTTCCCTACACCTTCGGCCACCGGTTCCCTCCGCCAGAACCAATGCTGACCCCACCGGCCGAGCTTGACGCCCCGGTATCAAACATCCTCGCCCTCTTGGCCGGAGCTTCGCCAAGACCGCTTCTGCGGTACCAGGTCATCTCCGCTACCTCTCTCTCCCGCGGAGCCCGTATCCCCACCGGCCGCGCTAGAGGTTCCGTACCCGGTGAGCCCACCGATCCTACATCCCGAATAACAAGTGGGGTATTGTCCTCACCGCCCGGCCGCCTTTTGTAGTGCGAATTCGGAAACATGAGCGGCACATGAGTACTATGCACCGTGCTCTCTAGGGTGTCCGGATCTACAACGGTTTTCGAGGCCATCTCATCCATCTCCATCAACCTCTGGGCCACAAGTTCTTCATCCGCCTCGACAGTCTCCTCGCTCCGAACAGCGAGCCGGGGGGCATTAGCTGCAAATCAATAAACCGAGCGGTTAGAATAAAATACGACCGCACAAAACAACAGTGCAATGCACTTTACCAGGTTTCTTTCCCATCTCGCATATCTCCAACACATTCCACCGGATGAAATTGTAAGAGCTCCGGCCCAGATTGTCCCAGCAAACAAAAAGTCGGGCTATCCATTGCCTCTCCAGGTCGACCAACCGGTACGACTGATCCCCGATAGCTTGATAAGCCCCAGGCACCCGAAAGCTCCTCGAATTACGCGGCCACCTACCCCCGGCCATCACAACCTGTCTCCTCCATACATTCGAAACCAACGACGGCAGGTGGGTGATGGGAGGATCGAAGTCCCGCGCGGCAAAATTGACACAGCCAGTGGCCTGGGCCTTTTTGCAGTAGAGAATCTTATACAGCGCCCGGAACTCATTTATCGTGAGCCAGTCCATGTTGCTAAGACTGAATAAACACCCGAGACCAAGCAACTGCCTCCACTGGTTGCTAGGAAGCTGGGCGGGGGAGACATTTATCAAGCTCAGCACGTACTGGACAAACTTCGGCAGCGACAAAGATAGCCCGTGCCGAAATTGATCCTTAAAAACGGCAACCCAACCCTCCTCCGGGTTGTAGGCCAGTTCCCCGGGATATAGGCCCCGGAGCTTAACGGAGGAGTCAATGCCCCACTTCGCCCGAAAACCCCTTATCTCGCCAGCAGTCATGCTTCTGGTTGGCTCGTCACAAAAAATCACCTGTCACCATCCAACAGCTGGTACCTCACGGACCCTCCCGTCGACGTACGGCCGGCACCGACAGGATTAGCTAACCTCCCAGATTCCATAAAACCTAAAAACAGAATTTACCCTACGTCCAGTTAGTTGTGTAGCAAGATAGCAACACAGACAGACGGCAGACGAGGAGCCAAGCTTCAACAAAATAAGACAGGAAGAGAGGAGGGGGGTGCGAAGCATCTTATAGGCGGCAAAACTACACCTTGTTGATAATTAGGGCAAGCAAAAAGGAGAGGCAACCCCAGCCGCAGATTCCCTCCATCTCAGACCGCTCCCTACTGACACGTGTCCCAGCATCGATAAAGTTCCCAAGCCATCATAACTGATGGGACTGATGGGCTCTCTCCTTCATTGCATGTCAGCCACCTGTCCCACCTATAAGCGGCAATTAGGGGAGGTAGGAGCGAGAGCCAAGGCGTCCAACCCCCCCCCCCCCCCCCCACTTCCCCAAGAGTCAACCTCAAATCAAGGAAAGGCACACCACCGGTTATGTAGTATTCAACCGGCTCCATGGCATCCCACCGGTTATGTAGTATTCAACCGGCTCCGTGACATCCCACCGGTTATGTAGTATTCAACCGGCTCCATGGCATCCCACCGGTTATTTACCATTCAACCGGCTCCAAGGCATTCCACCAGTTTAGTCACTCTCCTTCGCCCTTGCGGGCAAGGACAAGCCAGCAACAACTCAAGGCTTCAAACACATGGGCTTTATAAACCCGGGAGAGTTTACATCTAACACATGCAAACTCTTCCAGCAGGCTAAAAACCCTGCATCATACTGAACTGTGATAAATTTGGGGATCCATGGCGAGACTTGTTATCTCCACGCCACCCCACCGGGCAGATTGTTTCTCTAACACAGAACAAGTCTCCCCGCAGGCTAGAAAACCTGCACATTACCTCACGCTTATTCCAACACAAGTTGAGAAGAACTAGCAGGTGTTAACCGGTGCTTCAACATGGCCGCAACACCCCACCGGGGTACCTGTTGGCTTATTCCACGCTCCAACAGGCCTCCCCGCAGGCTAGCAACCCTGTATATTACCCCACGCTTAATCCGGCACAAGCGGGGCCGAACCACCGGGCTACTCCCCGGCCTGCCTCACCGTTGGCAGCAGTTTTACCCTGGGAACTTGGGGGACTCGTCTCGACATGGCAGTCTACCGGTCGAGTCCTCACATCACCACGCCTTCTCTGCCCGAACGCCTGGTCACGCCCAATCTTCAATGCGGACTTGGGGGACTGGGCACCGTTGGGTCGGTAACCCTGCGGGTCTGCGGGACAGGAGCGAGACATATTAAGTCCCCATTCAAGATTGCACTTGACCGGAAACTTGGGGGACTTGTTGATAGTAGCCACAGAGGGGCTACATAAGCCCACAGACCCGCAGCCAATGCATCCGGGGCCGGACTGAGGCCCGGAGCAGGATCACCAGCACCCGGACCCGAGGTCCAGCAGTCTACCTTGTGACCAGGGGCCCGGGGACCGGGGACGCCAGCCTGCCGAACAGGCCACCAGAGCTGTCCCTTTGTGGGCTAACAGAAGGAAACCAGTCCCACATTGAAGAGTAAGACCAGACCTCACGCCCAACCACCTATATAAGGGCCTCAACTACCCTTTTTAATAGGTAACTGATCTCTCCAACTGCTTATCACTCTTGCTTAAGTTATCTATTCATCCCAACTGTACTAACTTAGGCATCGGAGAGGAGAAGACCGGCCCGCCCGGTATTCCCCTTAGTTAGCAGGTTCGCAGGAGGAGATCACATCCAGATTCATCAGTTTCCACTAGGCCTACGGGTTTGTGCAGAAACAGCATATATCTTTAGGTTGTATTCTTTGATGAATTCTTCTTCACCATCAGAGCTTTCTGAATCTCGAGGTTGTACTTCTGATTCTGAGTCTGTTAAGCTTTTTGCTTCATTTGGTATTATTTCTTGACATTCTCTTAATGTCAATACTGGCTGTAAAACCGGTTTAAAGGATGGTTTATTATCACCACGCTTTGCTTGCGACTTCTGATATTGTTCCGTGAATCCTTTACTTGCAATGCTAACAACATCCATAAGTCTAGATTCCTAGTACATTTTGTTGTGCTTTTCAAATCCGATCATTTCTACGGTCTGCACTATTTTCTGCTGTAGTAGGAAGTCATTTCCTATTAGTATATCAGCACCTTGGGTTTCACATTGCCAGATTCTTTAGAAGATAAAGGTTGCTCCTCCTATGGATATTCTGACATGTTTGGCAAAATGATCCATGAGAATCTCTTTGTCTCCCATCTTAATTCCAGTAACATTTTTTTAAAACTTTTCTCAATATTCTTCAGGAATAGCATATCGTTTGGCTAAGCTGTATCCTTAACTGTTATCTACAAATCCATGTAGATGATAGTTTTTGTAATTGGGAAATTTCAGGGCAACAACGATGTAATTGCTATATACACTCATTTGCACCTGTTTTACTGGTTGAGTTGAATCTTCATTCTTAGTGATTTCTATGAAATGATTGATGCTCCTTTCATCCTTCTGAAGAGAAACATATTCTTCTACTGGTTTTTTGCTTAATGAAGTTACTAACTTCATTTTCTTGAGGTCGTTTTCAAGATTTTGCCCTTGGGTTTGGTCACATAAAATCTCATACTCTTGATCTACCAATGTATGTGCATCATTTTCTTTTGTTTTTCTTCTTCGCTCTTCTTCATAAGACATAGGTATTGTGTTGCTATCATACCAATTACAATAGTCATAGGTGAAGGTTCCTGGTTTCGGTTGAAACCCACTGATGTTATCAGTTTTTTCTTGTTTCCAATTTTGGTTTTTTAATATGAATATCGGACGATCTTCATATTCTTCTTCAGAATCATCTGAATCGCTTTCTTTATCGCTTTCCGACGAGTACCTAAGAGAATCTATTGACTCATTCTCTTCATCAGAATATGCTACTTCAAGCATTTTTAGGTTTGCATATTCTATAGCCTCATCGTATTCTGCTATGAGAGTTTTAGAAGATCTTTTTTCTCTTTTAGAGCATTCATTCGCATAATGTCCCTATGCCTTACAGAGCCAACATCTGCAGGGCTTTATTTCTCTTGAAACATTCTGTCTCGGTGGTTTTTTCTTAAAAAATCTCTTTCTAGGAGATCCCATTTATCTATTTCTGTGAAAGCTTTTTCTAAACTTATACTTCTTTTTAGAAGTAAAGTTACAGTTATATTTCTTATTCCTAAACTTGCTTTTGTTTTTTCAATCTGTGTGCATATGACATCCCCACTGCGTCGGAGTATCTAATATTTTTGGACACATGTTTTCAACTCCTCTGAGTTGTTTTTTTGGTATTTCATGATTTTTGATTTTCCGTACACAGCTTTCTTAAGAGACCTCTCACTCTTTCTGCTATTCCTCTAACAGTAAAGTACTAGAGGGGATTTTCTTCAAGGGATTGTACTACAGCATTATTCCAGAGTTCTGGTAATTTTCTGTAGTATGTTCTGACGAGATCGTCATTTTCTAAATCTCCAATTGTGCATAAATAATTCTGGAACTCATTTCTAAATCTCTTTTTTTAAATGCTCTTTCGTTAGATTGCTCACTATGCCTTGTTATATCTCTACAAATTTGTGCTTATATGGGAATAACAAAATACGTCGGATTATTAGTCTGAGCTAGCATCGTTGCCCACTTAGCCCATTTAGAGATTCTCTTAAAGGAATTGTACCATTTCTGAACTATTTATGTTAAGGTCGACTCATAATAAGCATGAGCCTCTTCATGGGCTAATTTAGACAGGAATAATGCTTGGGTTAGCTTTAAACTTGCAATCCAGTCAAACTATGGTATTTCTTTTATCTCCTACTCTATCTAGGTCTAGATAGACACCTCTTTCAGAGACTGCTTGTCCCCATTTTGGTTCTGTAGGAATGTACTTCTGGGAGCTTCGCTCTCCCAATCTCCCTGTAGGTGCTTGCCATTTAGGAAGTTTGATATTTTTTTCTCTAATAATCTTAGTAGGATTATTTGTGATGTTTTGAATAATGGTATGCCCTCCTGATGGTCCTGCTTGGTTATCACTTGTTTCTACATCCATGGACGACTCACTTGGTTCTTCCTTAGCAGCCTGATATGACATTATTTTTCTCTTATTTTTCCCAGTTCGGGATAGAGAAATCTTTTTCATGATTTCTTCTAATCCTTCTATGAAATCACAAGTTTCTGCATGTGCATATAGTTCTTTTAATCCTTCTATCTTAAGCATTCTTATAGGCATTTTTTAGTCTTTTTGTTCGAATCATTCTTCTAGAATTCCTCATGAAGTGCTTGCTTGCTCATAATCAGCAAATGAGTGTCTATGAAACTGGAGACTTATTTTTCCTCTCATGTCTTCATAGATGGACGCATTTGAACTTTTTAATTACGTCTCAGGTTGTGCTAAACTCTATTCCTTTGGGAACGACACTTCATCCCAATTGGTAATATGTTTTTGCTGAGATATATTTTTCGGACTGGTGAGGATGGATGAAGTGGTGTCGGGGTTATTTATGAACTTTGTGTTTGGCGTCACGTTGGAACTCATTAGCTTGTAATAGATTCTGTAATCAGCAGCTAGTTCCATCTTACCTTGCTTCATGGAAATCCCATATGTTTTGATTCTTAGCCTTAAACAGTGGGCTGCATCTTTTAGATGAGTTGTGAAGTTTGGGAAGATACTAAAGTATGCAACTTGGTTACATAGCGATGCTTCTATTGTTCCTAACAGATTTTTTTTTGAAGTATGTTATTCTGTCATCTTGTAAGATGCACAGGACTGAACAGTCTATCTCGTCTCTTGCTAAGAGTCTTATTGATACTTGTACTGCACCAATATGCATGTGATGAAATTTTCTTTGAAAAGCTTCACTGACTTCTTTTGGGATGATTAATCTAATGTCTGTTTTACCACCAGTTGCTGCGATTATTAACTCTAGTATCTTGAATCTATGTGAATCCAAGTTAATCGATTCACTTTTGTAGATATCGTTGAATCTAACCCATGGTGCGGATGCTTCTCTCACATTATATTCGATTTCATTATTCTCAAATTCTTGAGCATTTATGAGCTGTACAGGCGGTACAGTATATCTCTTATTGAGTATTCTACTTAGCATTTTTATATCTCTTTTAGAGGTTTTGGATGCTTTCCATTCGAGTAATTTAGGTGCACTAAATTTAAACCCACTTTCCAACTTTGGTGAAGGTATGATAATCTTACTAGCTACTATTTGTGCTAGTTCTTCTTCGTTAATTCTTTCAACGTTAGAGTTTTCTTTCATTTTTTCTATTTTTTTTGTAGATTTGAGATTCTTGCATTTATTTCCTGAAATTATTCTTGCATTTTGTTTTTTAGGTATTGCTATAATTTTGCTGATGTATAATTGCTTTTACGTTTTCAGTAAGTTTTTTTATAGGAAGATAAAGACTTAGAGCTTTTTTATCTTCGTTTTTTACTTTTAGTTCTACTCTTTGCTTCATCCTATTCTGGATATAAGAGTTTCTAAAAGTTTTTTCAAGGTCTCTTGAGTTTCTCATAATTCAGCTGCTTGCTGAGTTTCTCTTAATTTATCTGTTCTTACTGATTTATTTTCAATATCTGAAAGATATTGTATTTCTTTAAGGTAGTCTAGCTTGACTTCAAGCCTAGATATTTTTGCTTGTATTTCTCCGAGTTGATTAATTCTAAGATTATATATCTCGAGTTGTTGTGTTACTTTATCTCTAAATAGATGATCTAGAAATTTTACTATGCTTGGTCTGGACTGATCAAGTTTTTCTATTCCTATCTCTTTGTAGAGATAAATATGTTCGTCATATAGAGTGTTAAGAACTCTATAGGCGTATTCAATGGAGTATTGATTTTCTTGGATGTGTCTTGTGTGAAAACACAAGTTCCACTTGTCACTTTCTTTTTCAATACAAAATGCTTGGTAATTCTTGAGTTTTGGCTATCTTTTGTTAGCTGAGAGAAGCCAACTATGTGGCATAAGCCTTTTCTTTAACCTGCTTTTGAGCAAAACAGGCTCTGATACCAACCAGGGCGAATTTAACCTGCGACACTAACCGCGGCTCAAAATTTCAAGAGGTTCTTGTTCTTATTCCCAAATTTGTTCAAGATTTACAATTTGCCTTTCTAGATTATGGATGTCTTGTGTAAATCGAAAAATTATCTCTCAATATTGTTGTCTATGTCTGGAAAGCCTTTCCCTGAAGCTTTTTAATTTTTTTAATTTTTTTTTGTCTTTTAATTCTTTTTCAGTTAATCTGATATTTTATAAATAAATTAATCTCTAAGAAGAAATAACTAATGATTAAAATTAATTATTTACCTTTGAGTATAGAGGATAGATTATATATTTATAATATGCTAGATAAACAAATTCATGGGTCCACCACGCTCCGTCGAAAATGTAAAACGAATTTTTAAAAGATCAATTAAGAAAATAAGGGTATTCTAGTCTTTTAACAGTGTCAGTTAAATATCTTAACGGAATATGCTGTGATTTTAACGGAACTAACGTCACCAAATTCCAATTTGATCTCTGTATAAGAACTTGAGACACCGTTTTGATGTTTTGCAAATATGAGGTACTGAAAGTTAGAATGATTAAAAAGTCAGACACCATTTGGTCAATTAAATCTACAATTTATATTTCATAGACTTTTATTCAAATAAAAACACCCTAGCCACATTTTTCTCCATTGGTCGATCAAGGAGTGGTGCCAACGAGAACCTTCACCGGGTACCTATCTATCGAGTCCATCCAGGTCCCAACTATGTCTCTCTCGATCTGTTATTGTCTTAAGCTCCCGCCAAACCGCACTGTTGCACTTGAAACCCGATCCGAACGCAACTTGCCAAATCCTATCCCCTCGTTTAATCCTACCCTTGGCCTTCATGTACGCTAACTCGTACAATATCGAACTACTCGACGTGTTCCCAAAACGGTGCAACATCATCCTCGACGGCTCTATATGTCACTCCGTTAGCTGCAAGTTCTTCTCCTTTGCACCCAGCACCGCCCTCCCTCCGGCATGAACACAGAATTGCTCGAAAGCAAGCTTGAAATCCAGAACGTACGGCTTCACTTTCATCCTCAAGATCTTGTTATTTATAAAAGTCACAAAGAAGGACAATTGCTCCGAGAACGGCAGCACCAACGGCTTAGAGTCTTGATATTTTCCTTCAGGGCGCCGCCGGCAACTGTCATCAACTCACGGGATATGTATAGGCCGATTTTTCCTTTGTCATCCACATTCTGCCCCACACATTGGTAAGATCGATCATCAGCACCTATGTGAGTCCTGACAGTGTGCACCATCTTATATTTAGACCTAGCTCGATCCTCGCTCTTGTTCGAGAGGAGAATAGTAGCGCCACCACACCGGAAAATACAGTTGGAGAGAAGCATTGACTTGTCCTTGCCTTGGTACAAGCACGTGGTGATAGCCTCAGTGCTGACTACGACAGCATAAGAGTTAGGGTTGACGTTGAGCATGTTCTTAGCAAGGTCAACAAAGATCAAGCTGGCACAACAACCCATTCCGCTGAGGTTAAAGCTCTTAATGTCATTTCTGAGCTTGTAATGGTTGACAATCATGGCAGAGAGGGAGGGTCTCGGGCAGAATATGTCGTTGTTTATGATCAGGATATCAATATCACTCGGCTTGACGTTGGTTTTTTGGAAGAGTGAGTCGAGTGCGCCAAATATGGAAGACTCGGCTTCGAATCGAGCTTCTTCCATGGAAAATTGGGGCGGATTTAACTTAAACCCGCGAGGTATGTACGTCTCGTCGTCTAGACCAGACCGGGTAATTACTTTTTTCTTAGAAGCATATTTAGTTAGAGGTTGACTCGTCACTTGTGCTCGACAACATGCGCTCTCATATGCTTGTACTTTGACAACTTCGTGTTCGTTGGTTAACTGCTTAAGCAATATATCAAATATGAGTTTTCGATCTTCTCATGTTTTTTGTGAAAGGAATAAAGTTGCAGATGCTTTAGCGAATCACAATATAACATTAACTCAACTAGTTTGGTGGGATGAACCTCCTTTTTTTATTTTATTATATTGTGATAGTGACGTTATGGGTCTTCTCCAATTTCGGTTTTCCTAGTTATGATATGTTGTTGGTTTTTCTTAAAAGGTTTTGGTTTGGTCCCCTTCACTTGTTTTTCTTTATTTCTTTAATAATTCATTAGGGTTGTTTCTGCACAAACCCTGGGGCCTGGTAGATACAGATGAATCCTCGTGTGATCTCCTGCAAACCTGCTTACTAAGAGGAATACCGGGCGGGCCGGTCTTCTCCTCTCTGATGCCTAAGTTAGTATAGTTGGAATAGATATAACTTGAGCACGTATGTAACCGGTGAGAGAGATCAGTTACCTATTAATGAGGGTAGTTGGGGCCCTTATATAGGTGGGTGAGAGTAAAGTCTGGCCTCACCCTTCGATGTGGGACTGACTTCCTTCTGTTTGCACATTCAAAGGGCAACTCTAGTGACCTCTTTGGCAGGCAGGCGCTCCCGGTCCCCGGGTTCCTGGTGGCTGGAAGGACTGCTGGACCCCGAGACCGGGTGCTGGTGGTCTGGTCTCGGGCCTCGGGCCGGGCCCTGGTACACTAGCTGCGGGTATGTGGGCCTGCTGTAGCCCCTCTGCGGCTACTGTCAACAAGTCCCCCAAGTTCCCGGTCAAGTGCAATCTTGAATGGGGACTTGATCTGTCTTGCTCTTGTCCCGCAGACCCGCAGGGTGACCAACCCCACAGTGCCCAGTCCCCCAAGTCCGCGTTGAAGATTGGGCGTGACCGGGGTGAGTACCTGTTACCGATGGTGAGCAACAATTTATGAGTACGTTTGCAATATAAGTAGTACTGTGCTCAAGTGTTGTGGTGCTATGAGCATGGAGTTGGGTGAAACCCAAAGAGTGTATGAGATGATGCCATGTAATAGATGTGTGCATGGAATGATAATGGAGCGTTGAAATCCGTCATGCAATAGATGTGTGCATGGAATGATAATGGGGCGTTGAAATCCGCCATGCAAAAGATGTGTACATGGAATTTCGACCGGGCGCTCTGCCATATCGGCACGGAGCGGAGTTCACTGGGCCTCTACCGGGCGTTCTGTCAAATCGGTACGGAGGCGCTCTGCCATATCGGTACGGAGCAGAGTTCCCTGGGCCTCTACAGGGCGTTCTGCCAAATCGGCACGGAGCGGAGCTCACTGGGCCTCTACCGAGCGTTCTGCCAAATCGGTATGAAGCGGAGAGCATGGGACCTCGACCGGGCGTTCTGCCATATCGAGACGAGTCCATGAGCATGGGACCTCGACCGGGCGTTCTGCCATATCGAGACGAGTCCATATTGCTAGGCTGCGGGGGGTGGCCCCGGTGTTGCGGTCTGTTTGAAGCACCGGTCAACACTTGCTAGTTCTTCTCAGCTTGTGTTGATTAAGCGTTGAGGTAAGGGGGGGTGGCATTGAGGTGACAAGGCTCGCCGTGCAGCCCCATGTTGATCGCAGTTCAGTGCGATGCAGGGTTTTTATCCTGCTGGACAAGAGCACATGTGTTAGATCTAAACTCACTCGGGTGTATAAAGCCCATGCCAGTCGAATGTTCTCATAACCGGGGTCATGCCATGGAACCGGGCGGGACTCGACCGGGCGTCCTGCCATATCGAGACGAGTCCCCCAGTGAGATGCCATAGGGCCGGGTGGATCTCGTTCCCGGAAAAAGGATGCTCTCGAGCCGGTTGGATGATCATAACCGGGGAGATGGTCTCAAGCCGGTTGAATGTTACGTAACCGGTGAGATGCAGCTGGGTGGACCTCGACTGGGCGTCCTGCCATATCGAGACGAGTCCCCCAGTGAGATGCAGTGAAGATGCCATGCAGCCGGTTGAATGATCATAACCGCGAACTGCCATGGAACCGGATGGATGGCTCATACCCGGGACAATGCTCTCGAAGCGGTTTGGGAAACCATAACCGATAAGAGGTCTTCACGCCGGTTGAAAGATCATAACCGGTGAGATGCAGCTGGGTGGACCTCAACCGGGCGTCCTACCATGTCGAGACGAGTCCCCCAGTGAGATGCAGCTGTGGAGCCTAGGGAAGTGGAGGGGGGCCTGACGACTCGGTTCCCGCTCCTAACTACCCTGTCGCCAGCGTGCGAGACAACTGGCTGACATGCATTTAAGGAGGAAGTCCATCAGCCCCATCAGTTATGATGGCATGGGCAGATTACCAATGCTGGGACACGTGCCAGTAGGGAGCGGTCTTGAGATGGAGGGCCTGGATTCGCAGGCGTTTGAGTTGCTCTGATTGCGTGTTTGGTGGGATTACAAGCGCCTAGGGCACCGAACCTCTCTATAAAAAGGGCCTGCTCTGCCTTCTTCATGCTGTTTTGCTTCTTGCTCAGAGAGACTAAGAGAAAGAGAGAAATCCGGCGAAAGCTCTGTGGAGGTGCCCCGCGACATCTGTTGCCTCAAGTGTTCTTTTATTCTTCTCCTACCATTGCTCACTGCTTTCACAGGGCGGACTTTCCTCGGTTGAGCATACCAATCGGTAAGTTTGTTGCTTTCCTTGCCCCGGTGTTTGTTCTTGTTTTTGCTTTTGGTGTTTTGCGGCGGGGGGGAGGGGTCTCTGTCGCCGACTGAGTTGTTTTAATCGGAGCGTCTGCGGCGATCTTGGGGAGGGGCCGCAGAGGGCGCTGTTCTAGCCTGTTGCTGACCAGCGCTAGGGTTTTGTTTTCTTCCCCTTAGGTTAAAAATGTCTTCTGCAAGTTCTGATGGGGCTTCCGAATCCGGGAGCGGGGCTTCGTCTTCGTCTTCGTCTTCCGGGTCTGAATCCCCGGAGACTGAAATACCGCACGGGGTGCGCCTTGCCGGTGCTCCGCCCGTGAGCTACACCATCGGTAGAGGAAAAGATGTCGTGGTGTGTGATGAACCGGAGGGTAGCATCACCCTTGGAGAGATTGCAGCGTTCCGGGAAACATGGAGTATCCCGGATGAGGTTTTGCTGCGACCACTGAATCCTGGAGAGTCAGCCTGCAACCCGGAGGCAGATTGGGTTGCCGTGCATCAGGATCAGTTCCGGCATAGATTCTCGCTCCCGCTGCCAGATTTCGTGCAGTATATGCTCAGTGCGCTGCAAGTGTCGCCCGCGCAACTTCCTGGGCTCCAGTGGAGGCGACTACTGAGCCTCGGCTGCCTATATGAGCTGTCCGGAATGAGTATGCCAACGGTAAACGAATTCCGGGCCTTGTATAGGTTATCCTACTCGAGGAAGCAGGGGTCCCGGGGTTGCCTGTCCTTCAACGCCCGGAACTATCAACCGATCATCACCAATATGCTTTCCTGGGTAGATAACAGCTGGAGAAAGAAGGTGGTGATGGCGGGCGGGAAGTGGCAGATGAGTAGGAAGATGTACCGGGTTCCTGGCACCTTCCAGGCTATTGGCGACCAGTCGTTCGAGCTATCCGAGCTGGAGCAGGAGAGGATCTCGACCGTACTCGGATGTTGGGACGATCTGGAACGGAGTTCCTATAACTTCATCCGGCGAGAAGTGCTTGAATACTGTTGTCTCGGGCGGGATCCCGGTGCGTAGCAAGTCCTAGCGGTGACACTTGTGCTAGCTCTGTTTTAAAATACTAACTGTTTACTTGTCCTGCATGTGCATCTTCCCGGGCGGTCATCAAGCCCGAAACCACTCTCTCTATGGACGGTGAAGACCTCCTTAACAAGCTGAAGGAGAAAGGCGAGACCGTCTCTCGGACCTCGGTGGACGAGGAGTCCGGTCGGCTCACAATTCATCCCGAGCCGAGGGCCATGGATGTTGATGACGGCGCCTACATCCTAAGGCGCGTGAAGAGCCATCCCGCTGCGCCCAAGGCGGTGCCTGGTAAGGGCAAGTCTACCGGGGGCCAGTGAGGATTCCCGGTGGAGTGAGCCGGATCCCCAACCGTCCAGGAGCAGCCGCGCTCGTGACCCGGGTCACTCGGGTAGGCGCACAATGTACTTCTTCTCCGGACGGCCGAGGAGAGAAGCAGAGGGGCATGGAGGTTCGGCCCTCCGCGCTGGTCACGCTGACGGGCGGGTCGTCCGGAGAGAGCCTGGCCAAGCGACTCAAAGTAAGCAGCGGTGCACAATCAAACTCCGCTGGGGAGAAGGCTGCCGCTGTCGGGCAGAGTAGTCCCGCGCCTGCGGAGGCACCGAGGGGAAGCCCGGACAGTGCATTCGTCCGGCAAGTGGCGGCGGACTTGGCCGGCCTTGGTCTGGACAGACCCGGGGTTGCTGGAGCCCTGGCGGGCGGGAACGGCCCAAAATGCAAGGAATCCGTCCTCCGGGTAAGCACTAACTGGTGCCACTACACTGCTTGTAGGTTGTTTCTCTTACTGCCCGATTAACTGTTTTTGTTGTTGTGCAGTTGTTGTACAGTCTGTACCAACCAGACGCGAGCGAAGAACTGCCAGAGCTGAAGAGGCAGATAGCTGCTTTATCGGAGGCCCAACAGCACCTGGAGGTGGAGAAGTCCCACTCGGATCGGGAGAAGGCCAGATCGGAGGAGAGGGCCAAGAAGCAAGAGGAGCGGATCCGAATCCTGGAGAGGGAGAAGGAGCGGGCCGAAGCTGAGAGGACCGAGCTTGAAGCCAAGGTGGACGAGCTCCAAGTGAGAGCTGCCGCTCTGCGTGCCGCCCCTGCTGCTGCGACCGGGGAAGATGACCCGGAACTCTACGAGCGGGTTGTTCTCAAATACCATGAGAGCGATCAGTTCCTGGAGTTCCTGGAGAAGGCCAGGGAATCGGGCATCTCAGATGTGTACGAGGAATGGGTGCAGAAGGGTTGGCTGGACACCTCCCAGATGCCGTTTGCTGTTGAAGGAGATATCCATGAGCAGTCGGACATCCATCAGCAGCCGGTGGAGGGGCAGCCGGAAGAAGTGATTCGCTCGGACTTTGATTCTTTTACCAACGGTACCAACTCTCCCCCGGCCAGAGCCGGCGCCGGAAGAGAGGTCGACGACGAGGCTACCGCAGGAGAGGCTGGCGGATTGCCCGCTGAGGGTGGAGGCGTGGCTCCTTAGGATTTTGCTCTTGCTCTTGCTCTTTTTTCTTGTAATCCCTCCGGAACGGTTACTGCTTGTATAATTTCTCGACTTATGAATATATTTGAACTTGCGGAGCTGGTAGAATTTTCTCGAAAGTAGTTTGCATATATATCTTGTGGTGTTACAACGGTTGAACCGGATGTATGCCAATCTAACCGGAGGCTTGGGCGAGCCTACCAGGCCTGGTCTTGCTCCCGGTCGGGATCTGCTCTCATTTCCCCTACGTACCGCTAGAGCTGGCCGTTATTAATCAAGCCCTGCACTGCTGTCTTGAGAGCACAGCACTGACTCGTTCGATGAGTAGCTTCATCATGATAGGAGCAGTACTTGCCCGTTTGTACTGTGGTAAGTTTCCCCTTCGGGTACTTTCTCTTGGGCGGTGGGGGAACGGCGTTCCCGTTCTCAAGCAAAATATCCTCATACGAAGAGGTGAGAGCAGTGAAGACTTCTTGACCGGCCGGTGGTGCTGGCATGATTGCCAGGGGGCGTTCTTGGCGGTAAGACGCCGGCTTGTGCTCGCCTTGGGGCTTATCAGGATAAGGCCTCTGCTGCCTTTGCGCCCAGTTTCTGTTGCTATGCCGGTTCGGTCGAGCGGCGCGGTTCTCGGTCCGCTGACTAGGCTTGTCCTCTTGACTGGGCGGGGGGTTCTCTTCCCGGGGATGATCTTCCTGCTGCTCATCCCGCTTCCTCTTTAGCAGGTGGTGCCCATATGTCTCGTGATCGGCCTGAGCTTGCCGGATGGCCATTGCCATCAACTCATCATACCCCTGCGGGAGTTCTACCCGGACGGCGTAGAAAAACTTTCCTGGCCGGAGCCCCAGCTTAAACGCCATCTCGGCGATGCCCTTGTCTAGGTTCCGAACCCCGGCCGTTGCCGTCTGCCAACGGTTGACAAAGGTCCTCAGTTCCTCTCCGGACGCTTGCATACAGTTGAAGAGGATGGTCGACGTCCAGGCTCCCTCGACCCGAAGGATGAAGTGGCCTACAAACCGGTCGGCTAACTGTTCGAAAGCCTCGATCGAGTTCGCCGAAAGCTCATAGAACCAGCTAAGCGCCTCTCCAGACAGAGTTTCCTGGAAGATGTTGCAGCATACTGCATCAGAGTAGCCCTTGGCGCAGGTCTGGGACCGGAAACTGTCCAGGTACTGGTACGGGCAGCCGGATCCTGAATAGGTGAGCTTGAGGGACTTCTGGTTACCAGACCTTCCCGACTCCATGACCCGGTGCGAGAAAGGGCCCATACGCTCACTGAACCGCGCGCCCTCCATCGGTCGTGCCGCTCTCCTCTCGTTGGCCTCCATTTGGGCCTTCAAGTCCGACACAGTGTCGGCTAACATCTGCAATGCCCGTGCAGTCGGGGTCACGACTTCTTCCTCAAACGAAGTGTGGAGCGGGCGGGACGTTGGCGTGCTCTTCGGCGGACCTGCGCCGGCCGGTGACCTTGCTCGCTCGGCATCACGGGGCCGACCGCCAGATGACTGCCCTGCCTCAAACTGCTGAGTTCGGACTGGCGGGGGTGCCGCTTGCGCCCTGTCCATAGCGTCGCTGCGCTGTTGTCCTCTCTCTAAGGAGGCTACCAGGGCAGCGTTCACCGCCTCCATCTCTTCGTACCGGGCGTTGGACTTGGCTCTGTCCATGTCACCCTCCTCACGCAGACGGCTGACCTCTTTGGCCATTGCCCGTATCTCCCCCGCCATACTGCTCTGGTCGGGGCTATAGGTGGTGTCCTGGTCGCTGCTACAGTGCGGGCTCTCCGATCGATCGCTCGGATCATCCGAGAACACCAAGGAGAAGCCCCGGTGCACTAGTCTGTCTTCCTCTACCGGGCCTTTCCTGCGCGAGTTTTCGTGGTGTCCCGGTCCCGGCATGTCGGACGGCCTCCCACAGCTCCCTCCTTCCTGACCGCCCTGGTCGTCGAGCGGCTCCGCGCGACAACCGGGGTGGAGATGAGCGTTTGCACTGATGCAACACGCCCCTCCTCGGTGGTACCTCTCTCTTGTCTTGCTTCCGAACTCTCAGCCATGGGTGATGCCTACACGGTTTCTCGTCCAATGTTCCCACAGACGGTGCCAATTAATTCTGCACAAACCCTGGGGCCTGATAGATACAGATGAATCCTCGTGTGATCTCCTTCAAACCTGCTTACTAAGGGAAATACCGGGCGGGCCGCTCTTCTCCTCTCCGATGCCTAAGTTAGTATAGTTGGAATAAATATAACTTGAGCACGTATGTAAGCGGTGAGAGAAATCAGTTACCTATTAATGAGGGTAGTTGGGGCCCTTATATAGGTGGGTGAGAGTGAAGTTTGGCCTCACCCTTCGATGTGGGACTGGCTTCCTTCTGTTTGCACATTCAAAGGGCAACTCTGGTGACCTCTTTGGCAGGCAGGCGCTCCCGGTCCCCGGGTTCCTGGTGGCTGGAAGGACTGCTGGACCCCGAGGCTGGGTGCTGGTGGTCTGGTCCCGGGCCTCGGGCCGGGCCCTGGTACACTAGCTGCGGGTCTGTGGGTCTGATGTATCCCCTCTGCGGCTACTGTCAACAAGGGTGTTAGGGAGGTTATTCCTCTCTATCACTCATCTTTTAGCAAAAAAAAATAAAAAATTGAATGGAGCTGGTAAAGATGAGGATAAAAAAAAAAGAAAAAAAAAAAGTGTCCAGATCATATAAGCCGCTGGCTTCAAATATTTTCAAGTACCCTTCTATTGACACTTTAACTTCATCGCCTGGTTTGTAGCGTGCGAAATTCACCATGTAAATCGGCCTTGACCGCTTGGAGTAGTAAAGGGCTAGAAAGATGATAACGACACCCCAACCGGCAAGTATAGTGGCGGGGCGTGTGCGCTTTGGAGCTGAGCTGCTATGTCTGGACTGATGCTTTGAACCAAAACCAACCCTAGAAAAGGTGCAACTAGAAGAAACATCAGATGCTTGAGCTTCACGAACTGTGAAAAGTCCAGCAACCATCGTTGCCAGTTGTTGAGTCTCTCCTTATCCATGTCAGTATTGTTATTCTCCATTGAGAATTGCGGCTACTGTTTTCAAATATGTGAAAAGGCCACACTGCCAAAGTACTAATTGTCTTTAAGCTTTGGCTGTGTGTAATTATGCTAGAAAACCATGAAGACCCACAAGAACATATATATATGGTGTTTCCGTTGAGCAAGAAAAGGCCAATGTGGGTAGTCAACTAGAGTGGTGGGATGTGACTGTTTGGGCCCAAATTTACATTTGTCCGAGCTTGTGGGACAAGGCCCAAGAGGTTATTCATTAAGGAATAATCTGATGTATTTTTCCTTCTTGGAAAAGAATTAGGGTTCCTCTAGGAATCCAAGAAGAGATGGTTTTGGGTAATCAAATCCTAATTGATCTCAGAATCTATTATGCTTGATATACAAGTATTGAGGTTCTGCATTCTCTATATAAAGGGATCATGGTGTACAAGAAAAGGGGCTCCTCCACACAAAAACCTTTGCGCAACGCAAACCAAAGTCCCTCCGGGGCATAAGCCTCTCCGGAGTGCTTGTCGCTTCCCTGCACCAAACTCAGAGTCGCAGCCATGCACCAAGTTTCGGTCGCAGCAGCAGTCTCTCGCGAACTGCCTCCACCAACCGCAAACCACTCTTCCAACCTAGCCGCAAACCTACGCCCACCACATCGGTCGCCGTACACCTGCCGTTGTTGTCGAAAGTGCCTTGCGTTCGTGTCGAAGCATCGCAGAGACATATCGAGTCTAGTCGTCACACCTTGTGACAAATCGAGTCGTTACTCCGGTAACAAAACCATGATCCCAATCTGCCAGAGGTTGGATCAAGGGTCATCCGCCAGGATAATCTGCTCACTAAGGGTCATCCGCCAGGATAATCTGCAACGTCTGTAACATGGTCCCGATCTGCCAAAGGTTGGATCAAACTATTCCCAATCTGCAAGAGGTTGGAAGACAAACAATCTGCAAGCCAATCTGCAAGAGGTTGGAAGCAAACCGTTTCCCGCGGTCTTGATTAAAGCTCTGCTTTGCATCTCAGGATCGAAGTAAGATTACTCAATCTGCAAAAGGTTGAGAGAAAATCCTAGTAAATGTTTACTTAGGTCTTGTTCGAGCCTTCTACGCCGGCATGTCAACGCCCGCGTAACAATCGTTTGATCAAGAAGTCAGGTAGCAGGGAGCAAACGAGTACGCTCGCCAGGGTCATCCGCTCGCAAGGGTAATCCGAGAAAACGAGTACGCTCGCCAGGGTCATCCGCTCGCAAGGGTAATCCGCTCGCCAGCGTCATCCGCTCGCCAGGGTCATCCGCTCGCAAGGGTAATCCGCTCGCCAGCGTCATCCGCTCGCCAGGGTCATCCGCTCGCAAGGGTAATCCGCTCGCCAGCGTCATCCGCTCGCCAAAGGTCGTCCGCACCAAGGTTGTATCTAACCCAAAGATACTGGCACGCCCACGCATAACACATCAGGACTGAAGCATACGTCCGCCACCACAACGAGTTGACAGTTCGACAGGAGTAAAATCCGACGCGAACATTTTGGCACACCCGGTGGGACCAGTGTCAGGATTGCGCAAACCAATATCTATAAACGACCAATGACGTTCTGTAAGAAACCAGAACATCGGTTGTTGAAACAGCATAACTCAGCTGCATGTAGGGGTCTATCTGAATCCCAACTACAAGCCAAGTTTGGAGATGACAGACCTGAAATTGAGGACCTAACTGAGGGCCTCGAAGGAATTAATCAAGGACCCGAAACCTTGGAAGATGTCACTAATCGCCATCGAGAGGCTGACATCTCAAATGCCGCCGTGGCTCCATTGGATACTGAAGCCCATGAAGGGGACGGAGTGTGTCTGCCTCGGACACCCTCTACTGAAGAAATAATGGAGTCTTTCAGCATTCTAATATCTAAGTCTCAGGATACTGATGTCATCTTAGAAAAGATAGAAGCTACGTTGAAGGAGTTGAAGACTGAACAGATTGGTCATATGACTAACATTAATGCTCTGGCGGATCACGCTCATAGGAATACAGATAATATTAGCTCTCTCTCTAAAAATCTTGACAGATTGGTGAGGGGGCATCAGGATAATTTCAGCGAGCAACTCCAGCAACAGCAGGAGGAGTTCAGAAACTATATGATGCAGCAGCAAGAACAATTGGACAAGACCAATGCCACTGTCGAACGATTGGTGCAGATGGGTTTCGAGACTGAGGCAGCTGAGCCGAACGAACAGGTCCCTCTACTAAAATTTGCGAAGGTAACAGAGAGAGGCCCCAACAAAAATACTAAGCCTAATAACAGGGGATTTGAAACTGTCAATCCGAATAGACAGCAGAGGAGAGGTGGTCGAAACGTGAACCCACCACCTGACAATGAAGGCGAAGCTCAAGAAGAGGATGTTGATGGTGGCATGACTCGCAACGAGATACAACAACTGTTTCAGGAACAGTTGAGGGTCATGCAAGGTTTGCCGGATCCCGGTATGACCTATACCAATCCACTTGCCCTGGCGGTAAATATGACGCCATGGCCCGCAAATTTCAGGCATATAAGGTTTACCCCTTTTTCGGGCGAACATTCTGAAGATGCCGAGACCCACATCACTCGTTTCCATAACGAGTGTGGTCCTTACGCCCAAGATCCCGTTCTTAAGCTGAAGTTGTTCGGAACTTCTCTCACAGGATCAGCTTTGGCTTGGTATAGAGACCTAGCGCCAGGTTCTATTCCAGATTGGCAATCCATGGAGGGTCTCTTTAGGACTATGTTCGGGGTAGTAGAAGCTAAGGTAACCATTAAGTTTCTGGCGGATACTAACCAGGAGTCTGACGAGTCCGCCATCGATTATCTGAGGCGTTTCAAGCTCCTTCGAGCTAAGTGCAAGGATAGGCTAACAGAGGAGACCACGGTCGAGCTAGCGATTGCGGGACTCGAACCGGAAATCCAGGCGCACTTCCAGCAAGTATATGTGACGAATATGGCAGACTTAACCAATAGGTTAGCCAGACATCAACACTTCCTCGACCAAACGAGGGCTCAGAACAGTAAGAGGCAGAGCATTCCAGTGTCATATTATCCCGGAACTCTGAAACCTAAGACACCTATCCCTCCTGTTACTAAAACGGTGGCGACTATAGATGCTGATTCAGCACCCATAGTCACTTGGGTTGATGATACCAAGGATGAAGAGGATGTAGCGGTTGTGGAAGTAGTGGGTCGCCAGCCTCTACAACCGAAAAGCGTACGGTTTGCTAAGGATCCTATTAAGATTATGGCCTCCTTGCCTCTGAGGTCTGCTTTTGAGAAGTATACCTATAACGCTCATCAAGCACCGGAGATACTCAACGAGCTGTTTAAACAAGGACGGCTCCAGCACGAAGGTGGTTTCATACCCAAGCCAGACTACATGGCGGGTAAGAAGTACTGCAGTTTTCACAATATGACTAATCACTATACTAAGGATTGTGTGAAGCTCAAAGACCAAATTCAGACATGGATTAACGATAAACTCATGGCGATGGACGTTCCTAAGGAGCCTACATGGACAGAGATTAAACCCTTTCCAGACGTAAATATGGTTTCTCTGATTCCTTATCAAGGTGGGGAACTGGAACCTGGTCAACAGGGTTCTAAATTTCGGACCTATACCTACAACGCGAATAAGGCGTTAGAAATTTGGCAAGAATTGAGTCAAAAGGGGATGGCTGTTCCTGCCTTCCTGTTGGCGCAACATCAGCAGGATAGGTCAGGCGGCTCACGTTGTGCTTTTCACCGTTCAAACGATCATAGTACGTCTACATGCATTGGTTTGAAGGATCATATTCAGGACTTGTTGAATAAGGGTTTCCTCCAGTTTGATAACGGCGCGTTTTTACCCTTCCAGCACTTTTGGGTAAATGCAATCGATCAGGGCAAACCCAATGATACCTCGCGAAAGGACAAGCAAGCTAATCCGCCAGTCACGGAAGAACTGATAACCATACCTAGGGCTCAGCTATGCCTTGATTGTAAGATAAATTGCCGAATACCTCTTACCCATGAAGAGCTGATGAGGGCGCTAGAAGAGGCCACGGCAAAGGCTCTTGCAACGGCCAAGAGGAATCCTCCTTGGCCGGTTCGCTCTCGGTTTGATGACCTCAAACGGACAAAATACCATCACCAAGAGACGACGGCATTCGATAGCCCAGCGAGGTCTTGGCCAGATCCTGGACCTTCAGGGACAAAGCCAATCATAGAGGAACCAGCCCCTCCAACCAGGAATGTTCAAAAGCGGTATGGTAAAGCGAGAAGGACTTTAGAGGCTTTGAACAAAGGAAGGGTGACTCCTAACGAACTCTCCATGCCTGTGGAGCACGTACGTGACACCTACAAGCGTTATAAGTCTAAGACCTATATTGATACTCGTAGGATACGAAAGGAGAAAAAACCGCCAACTCAAAGGAAGAATGTTCACGAAAGAATTATGTATTCTACAGCAGTAGATGGTGCACCTCAGAAAACTCCTCGTAGGAAGCTAGCATTATCTCCAGAAAGGCTGCCTCTGCGTTCAGCCGCCGAGGTTCCACCACCTAAATCTGTCAAAACAACCGCTGATAAGATAGAGAAGACAGATTCTGTTATTCTGAAATGGCAGCCTAAGGGGATGACGGCGGTTTCTACATCAACACCTACCAAGGTCCTTGACATACAATTAGAAACTCAAGGATCTACTCCAGTCCTTCGCAGGTCATCGGCTAAGACGACTCAACTTCTCACGGGTCAGAAGGCTGTCAGTCAACAAGGTGATCAGCCCTTCCCTCAGTTCGTAGCTCAGCAATTGAAGACTGAATTCGCTGTGAAGCAAGCAGAGGCAGCTCTTATAACGTCTCAGACTGAAGCTCCTACGAGTTCATCAGGGGTGGATAGAGACATGCCGGACGCGGATGATGAGATGCTGGACGACGAAGAAGGATTTACAGATGGAGATGAACCGATTCTGGACTGTAATATGGTTTTCATGTTATCCTCTAGATATGCTTTGTCTAAACCAATTCCTACGGCGTATTTTATACAAGAGGAGGCGGCGGACAAGCCGGTTTGTCTCATTCCAGCGCCAGGCGAGGATGATCTTCCTGCCAACGAGCATTTGAATTCTTTACCAACTCTTAGCGACCAGGACCGGGTCGCTGATCTGAATAGTTCGCACATGACTTTCACTAAGCCCACATTTACAATGACCCAACATCTCAAACCTCTCTACGTTACGGCAGAGGTGGAGGGTGTCCAGGTCAACCGAATCCTCATCGATAATGGTGCGGCGGTGAGTGTGATTACGCTCAGCACGGTGGAACGACTTCAGATCCCCGCGGCCAAGATCCAGAACTCCTCTATTAAAGTTAGAGGGTTCGCGGGCGCTGTGGCTCAAACGGCTGGTTTCCTCGTACTCCGAATTAACCTTGGACCTTCCAATGCTTGTCAGGGTCTTTTCGTGACGGAGACTACAGTCCCATATTCCATGATTTTGGGACGCGATTGGATACATAAAACATCCTCAGTCCCATCCTCGCTACATCAAGAGATGCTAATGTGGGATCCAGTTTCTGATAAACCTGTTCTAATCAAGGCGGATGAGCGTCCCTTTTCTATAGCAACTAATACTTTGGAGTCGGATTATTACTACAGCACTATGCGTCCTCTCGTGATTGATGGGGTGGATAGTAAGGGTCGTCCGCTAGGGGTAACTTCCACTGACTTAACACGGTGGGGATTAGCACAGGCTCAGGCGGACGGTTCTCGGCCTGTTTCCATCGATTTTCAACCAATTGTCAGCATGATTGACAGTTTTACAGTGGCGGAGTCAGAGGCTGTACTCTCTTTATTCCAGCGCCTGGCAATGTTTAGGGCAGAGCAACTAGCTTCAGACACGGTCGCTCTTGTTGAGTGTATCGATGAAGACGACGTCATAACTACGGAAGACGTCGAGCCCATTCCACCAGCACCAGCTGCTTTAGACGATACTCCGCCCAAGGTACGAGACCCAGTAGAGAAGGTTAATCTCGGTACACCTGAGGAATCTTTAGAAGTTGGGATTAGTCAGCAGCTGGATCCGGACCTGAGATTGCAATTAATCAATTTGTTGCAAGAATTCAAGGATTGCTTTGCGGAAAAGTATCAAGATATGCCTGGACTGTCCAAAGATCTAGTATGCCATCGATTGCCCATTAGGGATGGCGCCCGCCCTATTCGACAAGAACAAAGGCGAATGAACGCCGAAACCGCTATGGCGGTCAAGAGGGAAGTTCAGAGCATGATAGATGCAGGAATCATTCGTCCGGCCCAATATACACAATGGCTGGCGAATGTGGTTCCTGTTAAGAAAAAGAACGGCAAAATCAGGGTCTGTGTTGATTACAGAGATCTAAATGCTGCTTCACCAAAGGACATATACCCAATGCCTATTGCGGATCTTTTGGTGGATGCAGTTGCAGGGCATGAAATGTTATCTTTCATGGATGGTACAGCCGGTTACCATCAAATACCAATTTATGAGCCGGACATTCATAAGACTGCGTTTCGTTGCCCAGGCTTTGCTGGAGCCTTTGAATATCTTAGCATGCCATTTGGCCTAACCAATGCAGGAGCTACGTATCAACGCGCTATGAACTTAATCTTTCATGACATTCTCGGCGTCATCCTAGAAGTTTACATTGACGACGTAGTGGTTAAATCTAAATCCAAGGTAGACCATATTGGTCATCTGCGCGCTGTCTTTACGCGGATGAGGAAACATCAGCTTAAAATGAATCCAGCAAAGTGCATTTTTGGGGTTCGTGCTGGTGATTTCCTTGGCTTCGTAGTACATGACAGGGGTATTGAGGTAGCGGGAGACAAGGCACAAGCTGTTTTAAACGCCCCGGCGCCTCGGAACAAGAAGGAGCTTCAAAGCTTGTTGGGCAAAATCAATTTTCTACGACGCTTCATATCTAACTCAGCGGGCAAGATCGCTCCTCTCTCGCCCTTGTTGAAACTCAAGAAGGACGAGCAGTTCGTTTGGGGACCTGACCATCAAGCGGCGTTCGATAGAATCAAACAATATTTGGCCAGTCCGCCAGTTTTACGGCCGCCAAAGCCAGGCATCCCACTCAAGTTATACATCTCTGCATCTATTAGTTCTGTTGCTGGACTGTTGGCTCAGGACGAAACTACTACGGAGGGTAAGAAAGTCGAATATGCGGTATCTTATCTCAGTAGAACCCTTTTAGATGCAGAAACAAGGTACTCTCCCATCGAGCGTCTCTGTTTAGCGTTGTACTTTGCAGCGACCAAGCTCCGCCACTACATGCTTTCCTTTACCACCATAGTGGTAGCTCAAACGGACTTGGTCAAATACATGCTTACTCGCCCTATCTTGAGGGGTAGGATTGGTAAGTGGGTCTTGGCTCTTTCTGAATTTTCTTTACAATATACACCGCTCAAGGCAATGACGGGTCAAGCGGTCACCGATTTCCTACTTCATCATCCTTTAGATGAATCGGTTGAGGAGCCTATCCCTTTCGTCAGCATGGTTGGCACGGTACCATGGATCCTGTACTTTGATGGCAGTAGCACACACTCTTTGGCGGGCGCAGGAATTTGCATCCAAAGTCCATCAGGGGTAAGCCATTCTTATTCCTTTCAGTTGGAATGGACCTGTACAAACAACCAGGCTGAATATGAAGCCCTTATTATTGGTCTGGAACTCTTACTGGATATGGACGCCAAAGAAATCGAAGTATATGGTGATTCTCTATTAATCATCAAACAGCTGTTAGGGGATTACAAATGTGTTTCTTTCCACCTAGTACATTATTGGGAGCGAGCATCAGAGTTGTTGGATCAATTTTCTGATGTGGTGCTTGACTACGTACCTCGTGAAAAGAACTTTGCAGCAAACGAGTTAGCACAGCTCGCCACTGGCATTACCCTAGCTAACGGAGTTCAGGAACGCATCTTGAAAGTTGAACGGAGGACGTTACCATCTTTCGCTGCACGAAGGGAGCAGCGAGGCGACTGGTTGGTTGCTAGCCTTGATACTATTGATGTTGATTGGCGACAACCGATCATTACATATTTACAAGATCCGTCTGCCCCATCCGAAAGGCGAACCAGGTATTTAGCTACAAATTACCTACTTAAGGGTGATGAGTTGCTTCGACGAGGTGAGGAAGGCGTCGACCTCCGATGTGTCTTTGGCGTAGAAGCCAAAAGGTTAATGCGCGAAGTCCATTTGGGAGTTTGTGGTTCGCACCAAAGCGGATCAAAGATGAGGTGGCTAATCCGCCGTTATGGTTATTTTTGGCCATCTATCCTTAAAGACTGCATCAGCTTTGCCAAAGGCTGTGTTGATTGCCAGATTCATGGACCGGTCCAACGGATTCCTAATATCCCAATGCAGCCTATCATCAAACCTTGGCCAGCCAGGGGTTGGGCACTTGATTTTGTTGGGGAAATCCATCCGAACTCGTCTCTCCAACATAAGTACTTACTGGTTGGCACAGATTTCTTCACCAAATGGGTGGAAGCCATCCCTGTCCGAAATTGTGACGCAGCGACAGTCATTCGCTTTATATTTCAGAACATTATTTGCCGTTATGGCATTCCTGAATGTATTGTGGCGGACAGGGGGGCAGCGTTCATGGCGGAGAGTACGCAGACATTCATTCGAGAGTATGGCATTCAGTTTTTACACTCTTCGCCGTACTACGCTCAGTCGAATGGTCAAGCTGAGGCTAGCAATAAGGTGATTATTTCTATCATCAAAAGGATGCTGGAGGACAATCCTCGGTCTTGGCACACGGAGTTGGACAATACTCTTTGGGCATATCGTACGTCCAAACGCACTCCTACAGGCACTACTCCGTATGCCTTGATGTTTGGCCATGATGCTGTTCTTCCGTTGGAAATCACTGTCCGTTCCCTCCGAGTTCGCGAGCAGCATCAATTAATCGGAGATGACTACGTTCAGGCAATGTTTCAGGAGCATGAGAACCTCGATGAGCAGCGCTTAGATGCTTTACAGAACATCGTATTGGAAAAGAAAAAGATCGCCAGAGCTTACGACAAGCGTACCAAGGGTAAATCTTTTGGTGAAGGCGATTTGGTCTGGAAGGCCATGCTTCCCTTTGGCGAACGAGACACTGGACGTGGCAAATGGTCTCCTAAATGGGAGGGCCCCTTTGTCATTGATCGAATTATTGGCAAAGGTGCTTATCAACTCAGAGATTTGGAGGGTGAGGTCCATCGTAGCCCCATTAATGGACGCCACCTTAAGAAGTACTTCCCTAGCGTATGGGAATATGAAGAGCCACTCGCTCCGGTCGAGGCCGGGGGGCAACCTTCAACTTAAAAAACCTTCTTTGGAGACACTAACACTTTACCTTAGTCCCCTTGGCTTTGGCGGTTTACTTCGCCTCAGCCTAAGGTTACTAGGGGGGGCAATACACGGGATACTGGTCATAGATGATTTGGCGATGAAGTCTGTTAGTGGTTCGCTATCACCAATAATATGAACAGCAATATAGGCTATGAATCTGTTCAAGGTTCATTAGTTTCGTAGTTTGCTTTCTTTAGACTATGAATCTGTTCAAGGTTCATTAGTCTCGTAGTTTGCTTTCTTTAGACTATGAATCTGTTCAAGGTTCATTAGTTTCGTAGTTCGCTTTCTTTTGTTATGAATCTGTTTAGGGTTTGTTTACTTAGTCGAATTGAGAATCAATGCTTATGGTTGTCAACAATTTTCGGCTTCAACAATTTCTTGTTCATTCAACATGGAAAACAGCAAATTTTTTGTTCATTATCAACAAGGTCAATAAGATCTAAATTTATTGATCCTATTTCAAGAATGACTTTGCGGTCAAGAGCTTTACAAGTACAAAATTATGTGAAATCCTATACTTTTAAACTTCTTGAACGAAAGAGAGAAGAGGATCTGTTTCACAGATTCTTTTGGGGGTGGACGTGTATCGTTCCTCCTCCGATCTCCTGCTCCGATCCTCATCGCTTTCACCGTCCCGTAAGTTTCTTCATCCACCAATACCTTTATTTGGAACCTTACCTCAAAGGGAAGGCCTTGGGGATTGAAAGAAGAGCTAAGGGATGAGGATGTGGATGCCAACCGACGGTCACCTCTGATCACTAACAGGAGTCTGAAAGATCGCAGAAGGAGAGTGACAGCCATGATGGCGAATGGGTTCTAAGTCACCAGCAGCTATTATACCCTGGAGAACAATAGAAGAGCTCCTTCTTTTGGAGATTCTATCCATATTCCATGTTCTTTAAGGGGCATAATACCAGACTATGCGACTTAGAACATATTTAATACCAGACTATGCGACTTAAGGTGTTTTGACAAACATCTCCATATGATCTGGAGGAAAAGACTCAGGAAGCCATAGAGGCTTAGTAGAGAAACTAAAGACTAAGATAGACATGTTGAATGGTAAGCAGAAGATGAGTTTTGGTTTTGATGCTAAGGGCTTCATTTTATAGCGAGTAGCAAGTGAAATCTAACGGCTGGGATTAATTAGGGTTTCACATCATCACTCACGTCGAAATAATGAAGAAGTTTATGATTTTCAACCGCTCGCGAGCACGGGGAATTACAAGCTTTGAATGTCAGTTTGACTGTTGACCGTATCTTGGAAATTGACAGTTGCAGATAAAGACTAATTAAGGCTGTGATAAACGAGCCAGTCAGGTTTGGGCCTCGCATATGGGTTGTGTTTGTTAAACACTTATCCAATATTATCAAAAATGGATACAAAACAAAGCCCAAGTTACTCGGGGGGCATAGAAGAGAATTCAAATATCTTAAGGCCTAGTCTAGCGAGCTTAGCCTTCATGCGTTGGAGGTCAGACTTGGATTTCAGGGTGTTTTTCTGACCTTGCTCTGATTCGTTCTTAAGCTTGGCGAGCTGAGTCCTTCGTTCGGATGCTGCATCCAGACGACTTTGCTGTCTCTCCTTTACCAGAGCTATCTTCCGGTCAATGTGTTCCCTTTCTTGTCTCAAGCGCTTGAGTTCTACTTCGTCCTCTTGTTCCACGGAATGTATCAGCGAGGAGTAGGAATCTACGGCCTGAGACAGGAGCAAATTTCTTTCCTTGGCAGCAGCTTCCTGTTTGGGAATCTCATTCGCCTTGTCTTGGAAGGTCGCGAGGAGGCCAGGGAAGACGTCCAGAACTTCCCTTATCTTACTTTGAGCCTCGGCAGGCAAGGACTGAAGTTGACTCTCCACGGTCTGCAGCGCAATGTGGATCTTCTCACGAACTCCTGCATTTGTGAGATCTTCTTGGTAGAGCCGGCTGAAAAGGTCCCAGGCTTCTTGCAGTTCAGCTCCATCTTGTTGGAGGATTGGTGGCTGCAGTAGCGGATCATCACTCAGCGGTGGAATGGTCTGGGTACCAGTAGTGTTGGCTTGAGGAGAAAGGGGGGCAGAAGACCCTTTTTCTTGGACATCCGGCTGGGGGCAGAACAGGACCATGCTCTGCTCGCCAATACTCTCAGGCTGGATCGGAGTTTCTGTTGCCTGTAAAAGAATGCAGGTGTAAGAAGAATTAACATAATAACAATCTAAAAATGGATGGATTAAAGGTTGTTAGAAAGGTACCTCTAATTCAGAAGAGGTATCGGCCGTGACCCCAGTTATGGGATTGTTGGCCTCAACAGGTTCGCCTTGAGGTGAGGCTGGGGGCATGTCTTGGTAGCGGCTGGCGTCTATCACTACATCCGGGTTTTCTTCCAGATATTCCTCTACAGGTCCCCCGATATCTTCTGGTCCAGGGAATGGGTTTGGGGGTGTCATCCTTGACATGCTTGCCACAGTTGTTAGTGCAGTTGAGGCGCTGGCGGATGAGGTTCCCTCCATGACTTTCTTTGAGGAGAGGACTGAACTGGTCAGTGGAGTATGGGAAGTTGAGAGTGGAGCAGCGGCCAGGGGAGTGCAGATTGTACCTGTTTCAGCAGGAAGCCAGTTTAGCGGAGTTGCATCAATAGGGAGTTTTCGTCTATAGTAATCAAGGCGGATTGTATATTCTCGCCAGGCGGATGAAACTTCGTCCCAAGTCTCTGGAACTCTTATTCCAGGCTCAGGACTACCCGAAGGTGAACTAGTGGAGCTGGAGGACTCACCAGAAGAGATCTCGATCGGTTTCGGCATGGTGGGAGTGGTGCTAGAAGTTGCGCCTCCCCTCCGTCTCAATCTAAGCCCCTGTGGAAGAAAATTCGCCAACTGCGTTAGGGTTATAATCTGATCTAAAATAGAGTTGGCGGATGACAGATATTCAGGCAATTTATTAAAGACTTACTGGCATATTATCATCATCTTCTTCTTCGACCACAGGAGGAGGCGATTTCACTCTTTTCTTGCTCCTGGTTGCTGTTGGAGGAGTCGCAAGGGCTTTCCTTTTCCTGTCATCAGGAAGCACTTTCTTTGAAACAATCTGCAACATAAAAATCAGTTAGTGGTTTTCCTAATACTTATCCAAAATCAGGGTAAGTTGTAACGTAGCGAGTAGTTACCTGAGTTTCTTCAGTCGGCAATTCAGGGTGCAAAGGACCACCATCGAGCGCCACCTTGTCATTGTCAGTAAGACAATCGCGGTGTCTTCTGAATACCTTGCCGAAGTAGTAGACTGATCCTTCCTTTATCTGGAAGTCCTTCCCACAAAGCCGGTGCCACCAATTGTCATATTCAGCAGTGGCTGCTTGGGAGATCACCAGCTCTATGCATTCGTCTGGAGTTGGAAAGGTGGCCGTTCGAAGGCAGGAGGAACATGGAATGTTGGGGGTCGCAGGAGTACTCTTGCTTGGTCGCCAGGCTGAGAAGATGTTACAGCTTTGGATTGGCGGATAGGGGGCATGTTGCGTAAAGCCGAATTGGCGAGCAAACAGATGTGGGGCGTACACCTCTGAGCCTTCACTACCTCTGTTTGAGGTCAGAAGCGGAAGGTCTGCCATTGATATGCATTGGAGGAAGAGGTCTTTCCCTGCCTTGCTTTGGTCCGCTGAGGGGAGGAAGCCGGTCTTCAAAGCATGAGGGTGCTTGCGAGTGAGCAGCATCTGAGCTTCGGAATAGAAGCCGGGTGCATCTGTCTGGAAGATGATATCGAAGCACGCAGCGTAGCCTTGCCCATACATTGGTTCTTGACCAACGTATGCTGCGCCTGCGATTCTGTTCTCTCCAATGTCTCTTGGTTCTGCGGCGAGTCCCGGAAAATACATATTCGCCCAGATGTCTAAAATCCAAAGTGGGCCGGGCACAGTGAAGTTGAAGGGATTCATGGTGAGGGTGTGCAGTCCCCGATATAGGTGGGCTAGAACTATCTGCCCAAGGCCTATCTCTTGATGGGCGTAAATAATCTCTGCCATCCTTCTGTAGATTCTTGACATCTTGGCGGCGGTTGAGCAGAAGATGAACTTGTTCAGCCAAAAATCAAGGAAGCAAATTCCTCCGATGTCATCATTCCTATGACTGAATTCAGTCATCCAAGCTTGATAGCTGTAGGAGCCAGTGATATACATAACGGAGGATGGGAACTGGTCTTGGGGATAATTATCCGCGTCGAAGGGCTTATTACTCAGAGGAAATCCTAGCCCAGCATATAAGTCTAGGAGAGTAATGCTAGCTTGACCAAAGCGAAAGTCAAAAGTGTTGGAGGATGAATTCCAGAAGCTTACTAGGGGCAAGAAAACGCATCGATTTCCACCTTTCTGATTTAAGCTGAAACAGAGCTCCAGAATTTCTGTGATCCCAGCGCGGTTCCATCTCAGGGCATCTAGGTGTTGCCTGGCTTTGTACCACCTGATCATCTCTGAGGTTGGTAGTGGCCAGCAACCAATGGTGATGGGGGTTTCGAAGTGGTTCGAACATTTCTGAAGGGTGATGTCCTGTTCGCGGAAGGCTATTGGAGGCGGACGGCAGTAATCCATAATCGAAGAAATGCCTTCGGTAGTGACTTCTCGTTGCTTTGGGCCCAGTCCGGCACGGTTGTAATCGTCTCGAGAAATTAAGGAGGTGCAGCAGGGACTTCCGATTTCGAAGACGGCCCTTTGAATTCTTTCCTTGCCGCGAATCGCTTCGGTGTGTTTGATCTCTAATGCCATGACGATTGGTTTGGGGTTTCGGATGGGTTCTCACGATTCTCAGGTTGTGGCTTTATAGAATCTGAAAAGGGGTCTCTGGATTTCTGAATCGGTACGATTTGAAGCAATTTAGGGTTTATTGAACAGTCGCTTGAGCTCAATTTGGTAAAGTTGCATCAGTTAGAGGGAACGACGTGTTCGTCAGATTTTTAAACAAATCCGCGTGGGCTTTTTCAACCTTCTTCGATTTCAATGGGCTTTTAATCTTGAAGGCTGGGGGGCAATGTTTGGGCCTAAATTAACATTCAACCGATACATTGGGCCGAAGCCCGTAGGGTTGTCCATTAACGGATAATCTAATTGTATTTAGTCAATTTCCGGTTAGAGAAAGGATTCGAAGTCCTTCTTCAAGTCTGACTTGGAGTTGATTTAACAAATACAATTCTATTTGATATCAGAATCTATATACCTGTTGCATACGTATTTGGGGTTTTGAGATCACTATATAAAGAACTCTAGGACAACGTAAAAAGGGTTCAACACCATACAACTACAAGCTTTTGCCCTGCAAATCTTGCAAGCCTCTCCGGAGCATTCTCTCTTGCGAACAGCCTTCCACCAACTGCAATTGACACTCTTCCAACCTAGCCGCAAACCTACGCCCACCACATCTGGTCGCCGTAAATCTGCCGTTGTTGTCGAAAGTGACTTGCGTTCGTGTCGAAGCGTCGCTGAGACAAATCGAGTCCAGTCGTCACACCTTGTGACAAATCGAGTCGTTACCCCGGTAACAGTCTTTCCCAATCTGCTAAAAGGTTGGACGAACGCCATCCGCGGTCTTGATATATAGCTCTGCTTTGCATCTCAGGATCGAAGTAAGATATCTCAATCTACCGAAAGGTTGAGGAAAAATCCTAGTAATTGTTTACTTAGGTCTTGTTCGAGCCCTTACGCCGGTTTGTCAACGCCCGCGTACAGTCGCTTGATCGAGAAGTCAGGTAGCAGGGAGCAGACGAACACGCTCGCCAGAGTCATCCGCTCGCCAAGGGTGATTCGCTCGCCAGAGTCATCCGCTCGCCAAGGGTGATTCGCTCGCCAGAGGTCGTCCGCACCAAGGTTGTACCTAACCCAAAGGTACTGGCACGCTCACGCACAACGCACCAGGACTGAAACCTACGTCCGCCACCCCCACGTGTTGATAGTTCGACAGGTGTAAAAACCGACGCGAACATTTTTAATGTTTGGGCCTAAATTAACATTCAACCGATACATTGGGCCGAAGCCCGTAGGGTTGTCCATTAACGGATAATCTAATTGTATTTAGTCAATTTCCGGTTAGAGAAAGGATTCGAAGTCCTTCTTCAAGTCTGACTTGGAGTTGATTTAACAAATACAATTCTATTTGATATCAGAATCTATATACCTGTTGCATACGTATTTGGGGTTTTGAGATCACTATATAAAGAACTCTAGGACAACGTAAAAAGGGTTCAACACCATACAACTACAAGCTTTTGCCCTGCAAATCTTGCAAGCCTCTCCGGAGCATTCTCTCTTGCGAACAGCCTTCCACCAACTGCAATTGACACTCTTCCAACCTAGCCGCAAACCTACGCCCACCACATCTGGTCGCCGTAAATCTGCCGTTGTTGTCGAAAGTGACTTGCGTTCGTGTCGAAGCGTCGCTGAGACAAATCGAGTCCAGTCGTCACACCTTGTGACAAATCGAGTCGTTACCCCGGTAACAGTCTTTCCCAATCTGCTAAAAGGTTGGACGAACGCCATCCGCGGTCTTGATATATAGCTCTGCTTTGCATCTCAGGATCGAAGTAAGATATCTCAATCTACCGAAAGGTTGAGGAAAAATCCTAGTAATTGTTTACTTAGGTCTTGTTCGAGCCCTTACGCCGGTTTGTCAACGCCCGCGTACAGTCGCTTGATCGAGAAGTCAGGTAGCAGGGAGCAGACGAACACGCTCGCCAGAGTCATCCGCTCGCCAAGGGTGATTCGCTCGCCAGAGTCATCCGCTCGCCAAGGGTGATTCGCTCGCCAGAGGTCGTCCGCACCAAGGTTGTACCTAACCCAAAGGTACTGGCACGCTCACGCACAACGCACCAGGACTGAAACCTACGTCCGCCACCCCCACGTGTTGATAGTTCGACAGGTGTAAAAACCGACGCGAACATTTTTGGCACGCCCAGTGGGACCTGTCAACAGTGGGACAATATCAAAAAAGTTGCATCCGCTAGAGTTGGTTCGGATTGGGCTTTCTAGCCTTTATCAATTTCACTATGCCTTAGCCTTTATCAATTTCACTATGCCTTCAATTTCAAAGGCTGGGGGGCAATGTTTGGGCCCAAATTTACATTTGTCCGAGCTTGTGGGACAAGGCCCAAGAGGTTATTCATTAAGGAATAATCTGATGTATTTTTCCTTCTTGGAAAAGAATTAGGGTTCCTCTAGGAATCCAAGAAGAGATGGTTTTGGGTAATCAAATCCTAATTGATCTCAGAATCTATTATGCTTGATATACAAGTATTGAGGTTCTGCATTCTCTATATAAAGGGATCATGGTGTACAAGAAAAGGGGCTCCTCCACACAAAAACCTTTGCGCAACGCAAACCAAAGTCCCTCCGGGGCATAAGCCTCTCCGGAGTGCTTGTCGCTTCCCTGCACCAAACTCAGAGTCGCAGCCATGCACCAAGTTTCGGTCGCAGCAGCAGTCTCTCGCGAACTGCCTCCACCAACCGCAAACCACTCTTCCAACCTAGCCGCAAACCTACGCCCACCACATCGGTCGCCGTACACCTGCCGTTGTTGTCGAAAGTGCCTTGCGTTCGTGTCGAAGCATCGCAGAGACATATCGAGTCTAGTCGTCACACCTTGTGACAAATCGAGTCGTTACTCCGGTAACAAAACCATGATCCCAATCTGCCAGAGGTTGGATCAAGGGTCATCCGCCAGGATAATCTGCTCACTAAGGGTCATCCGCCAGGATAATCTGCAACGTCTGTAACATGGTCCCGATCTGCCAAAGGTTGGATCAAACTATTCCCAATCTGCAAGAGGTTGGAAGACAAACAATCTGCAAGCCAATCTGCAAGAGGTTGGAAGCAAACCGTTTCCCGCGGTCTTGATTAAAGCTCTGCTTTGCATCTCAGGATCGAAGTAAGATTACTCAATCTGCAAAAGGTTGAGAGAAAATCCTAGTAAATGTTTACTTAGGTCTTGTTCGAGCCTTCTACGCCGGCATGTCAACGCCCGCGTAACAATCGTTTGATCAAGAAGTCAGGTAGCAGGGAGCAAACGAGTACGCTCGCCAGGGTCATCCGCTCGCAAGGGTAATCCGAGAAAACGAGTACGCTCGCCAGGGTCATCCGCTCGCAAGGGTAATCCGCTCGCCAGCGTCATCCGCTCGCCAGGGTCATCCGCTCGCAAGGGTAATCCGCTCGCCAGCGTCATCCGCTCGCCAGGGTCATCCGCTCGCAAGGGTAATCCGCTCGCCAGCGTCATCCGCTCGCCAAAGGTCGTCCGCACCAAGGTTGTATCTAACCCAAAGATACTGGCACGCCCACGCATAACACATCAGGACTGAAGCATACGTCCGCCACCACAACGAGTTGACAGTTCGACAGGAGTAAAATCCGACGCGAACAGTGACCCTTGAGACTGGCAATGTGAAAGGGGCAGGAAGCAAACGGCGGTATAGGGAAAGTGTGGGCTGATCACTAGCCATCAAGAACAATAAATTGAAATCAAGTCTTTGACATTACTTCCGCACCAAACTATCAAGAACATTACCATCTATCGTTTGCTACTTGTTCTCGTTGCAACTTCTACCAAAAAAGTGATGAGATTAGTTGATCCAAATCAACCGATGACAGATCCTCTTTTTTATGTTTCTTCTTTACCGATAGAAGGATTTTTATTAATCAAGAACAATTTGAAAATTGTAACCACGAGACTCACATTGGGATGACGGATGCTTAATTGCTTCTCACATCTAACTAGTTTTGTTATGTTGATCGATTATGTCATCCGTTCTTAAAATGAAATGGATGGAATGGCATGTTGAATGTGGGATAAGATTGATCTGGTAAATAATGACTTTGCTCATCTTGTTGCCATTTTTTATCGTGAATAAGGATGGCATTGGGGTTAAACATTATATCGTGATTCGTGAAAATATAAATATAACTACCAACAAGAGTGCTATAATAAAATTGAGGTATCGATGAGTTACTAAGACTATGACAAATTAGAAGACAATGAAGGAGGACAAAGGCGATGAAACCACAAGAGGGAGGGAGGGAGGGAGGGAGGGTAGGTTAGTGATAAGATCGTACGAGTGAGCTAGACTATTTGCTACAAAATTTAGAGTACATACCTATGTACATATGTACGTATATAGTAGATTCAAGAAAATGAGGTATATCCCAAATTCTTACTTTTTATTTCCCCTTTTGTTTTCTTTAAATCCTTTTATTAAAAAAAATATTCAGTATAATGTCAATGTCCCATTTCACAGACATTTTACTAAAATTACAAAGAAGAAAGAAAAAATAGTCACCTATAATAATAGAAAATGCAGCATAAATCCATAGCCACCAATAATTCCACATGGCTATCAGGGAGTTTGATTAAAAACAACCCCTCCATTCACACTTCGCCACGTGGATACCCTACAGCGCAACTGGCACCTTGACCGGGTACCTATCTATGCAATCCATCCACGGATTCCCCATCGAGTCCCCTTCAACCACCGGCCTGATCGCCCGCCAAACCGCGCTGTTGCACTTAAAACCCGACCCGAAAGCAATCTGCCAGACCCGATCCCCTCGCCCGACCCGGCCCTTCGCCTCCGCGTAGGCCAGCTCATACCACAGCGAGCTGCTCGACGTGTTCCCGAACCGGTGCAACGTCATCCTTGACGCCTCCATGTGCCGCTCCGTTAAGTTGAGATTCTTCTGCACCTCGTCCAGCACCGCCCGGCCGCCGGCGTGAATACAGAAATGCTCGAACGCCAGCTTGAAGTCCGGTATATACGGCTTGACTTTCGCCTTAGATATCTTCTTTCTCAAGAGAGTAACAAAGAAAAAGAATTGCTCGGAAAAAGGTAGCACTAAAGGACCGAGGGTTGTTATGTTGGTTTTTAGGGCGTCTCCGGCAACCGCCATGAGCTCACGTGCGAGAGACACGCCGACTTTTCCTTTATCGTCCTCGCGTTGATAGACGCAGTGGTAGGACCGCTCGTCGGCGCCCTTGTGTGTGCGGACGGTGTGGACGAGCTCGTACTTGGATCTTACCCTATCTCTGGGCTTGTTGGAGAGGAGTACGGCTGCACCGCCCGAGCGGAATATGCAGTTGGGGAGTAGCATGGACTTGTCGTTGCCGAAGTACCAGTTGAGAGTTATGCTTTCGGTACTAACAACTACGGCGTAGGAGTTGGGTGAGGCTTTTAGTAAGTCTTTGGCTAGGTCTACTGAGATTAAGCCGGCGCTGCAACCCATGCCGCCGAGGTTGAAGCTCTTGATGTCGGTTTTGAGCTTGTAGTGGTTCACTATCATGGCCGACAGCGACGGAGTTGGGTTGAAGAGGCTACAGTTCACTATGAGGATATCAATGTCTTTCGGCTTGACTCCGGTTTTTTTAAACAGCGAGTCGAGCGCGCCGAACATGGCGGACTGGGCCTCGGCCCGGGCTTCGTCTATGGACAGCTTTGGCGGCTTTGATGTGATTCCGGGGGCTAAGTATGTCTCGTCGCCTAGACCGGATCGGTTTGAAATCCGCCGCTGAAACTCGACGGATTCGTTGCTGAAGACGCCGGTTTCTTCCGTCATTTTCAGAAATGCTTCCATGGACATTTTTCTTTCCTCGTCGGGTTTGTAGCAGGAAAAGTTGACCAGGTAAATTGGCGTTGACCGCTTGGACCAGTAGAGGGCTAGGAGGAAGAGAACGAGACCCGAACCGGCGAGGCGGGTGGCGGCGTCCATGCTTTCGAGCCGGACGGCCTGGTGGGTCCAGACCTCGGCAACAAACCGGGTTATGTCGACGCCTGTGAGCTGTACGAGGACAGACGCGAACAGAGGCGCGATGAGAAGAAACAAGAGAATGGTAGCTGGGTTGCATGAGTAGCCATACCCAAGCTTGACGTACTTGAGCTTAACTGATTGTAGAAAGTCTGGCAAGCGCTGCCGGATTCTGATGACGGCGGAGGAGGAGTCCTTGTTGAAGTCCATCTCCGCTGTAAGTCTCTCCTTATCCATCTCTATGCTGTTAGCGTTACTCTCCATTAATAATGAAGCTTTGCTTTCTCTTTCGAATGCTATCTCTAACGTGTCTGCGAATATGCCAGCAGTGGAAACAAAACAAGCTAGTGTTGTCTTCAAGCTACGACTGTTTGAGCTGTAGAAACCATGGGAGGTTAGCTGAGAATATGTATATATGGAGCTGGGAATCAAGATGATTGAGCAGGAGAAGCCCAACAAGGCTAGCCAAGCTAGGGTGAGATGTGAACCTGAAGAAATGGGGAAGCTATATAGGGAGAGGGAGAGAAAGGAAGGCTAATAGTACCCACATGGCCATGGCATACAAGAGTAATAGAGAAATAATTAGTAGCAAGGTACTGTAAGAAAGCTGGAATGATGGTGTTGAATTAATGGAGTAGTTTCTCTCTAAGACGATGGATAGGAAGATAGCTCAACCACCCAGGGATTTTAGTATAAGACTAAATTAATGCTAGGGATTTGGGGAAGTCTGAGTTTTTCCAAGATTTTGGTTTTGGAAATGTCTCACTATTTTTTGTGCAGAGAGGGGGAATTTGACCATGGAGCCCCTCACACAAGAGGGAGGTGGTTTCTTTCAAGCAAGCTCAATTCTGGGGTCTTCTTCGTTTTGGGGTTTTCTGAGAGTTGCACATTCTTGACATTTCCATATCTGCAGAGGTGAAATGGTGTAAAGGAGAAAGGGCCCACTCATACTGGTTATTGTTGAAGAAAATTTGGGAGGGTAACCTATCTAGGCAATGTGGAAGAGGAAGGAAGCAGAGGGAGGTTTGGGGAAGTTGTAGATGATTTTGGGTGGGTGTGTGTGGGCTGACTAGCCATCATGGAACATTAAATTGGATCAACGTGTTTCAAGTCCAATTTGTATTTTCATTTCAAAAAACTTTAGTTCCCCACACAAACAGATTATCTTTATATCTTTTAAGGTTTCACTCTATCGTTGCAATTTAAATTATAGTCATTTTCATGAAATGTAATCGAGATTTCAGATTCTAAAACTAAGTGCAGTGAATCGATAGAGTTTCGTGAGTGTTCTTATTACGTTGAAGAAATTTAGTTTTGTTTATTTGACGTATGTTATAGGAGTATTAGTTGATTATGTAATATAAGTTTTTCGGATTAACCACTACGGATGGTATAGTGGTCGGGCACCCAATACTGTTAACCACTCCAGGTCGGAGGTTCGATCCTTTATAAAAGCTGGTCAGGGAGGGGCTGCAATGTCCCCGTAAGATGACCTCTCCCGATAGATTAGTCTTTGGGCCTAAAAAGCCTTTTAGATACCATTTGCAATGGAAAAAAAAAAAAAAATCGTATTGAATTGTTAAATTGGATTAGTACTTGTGATGGAGGGAAGGATTCATTACAAATTACTCGAAACAATAAAAATTTGGGATAAAGAATTGATCTGGTAATGACTTTCTTCATCTTGTTGTCATCTTTGATAATTAGGCAATAGTAGGGAAGAGGAAAGCTACTCTTCATTGTTAGTTGTCGATTTTCTTAGGCTATTTACCTAATATAGTTATAAAGTTAAAAAACAAAAACTTGAAGCTTTTAGAAGTTTGACTTTTCCACCATAATAATCTCAATTAACTAGTTTTTTTTTTTTTATCTGAATCTCAATTAACTAGTGATTATAGCCAAAGGCACTTAATCCCAAAGAGCCCCCAACTGCAAGTCTTCTATTATAGCACAAACAAAGAGAATAAATTGAAAACACACTTCATTTTCTTCGGGAATGAGGGTGGGTCTTGTTCTCCGCAACAACTATATTTGGCAAACTAATCTCGTAGTTTTCTATCAAGATTAAGTGAATAAACCCGTATAAAAATGAACCTAATTTCACCAGAAAGACGTGTGCCCGCTCTTATATGCCAAGTTCTAGCTACATGAATTGTTTGTGACGACAAATCTGGGTTTGGTTTCTGATTTGCTCCTAGCTTATAGCTATCAATTATCATGTACAATCCCCCATCACATCCATAGCAACTGGTCTTAACTGGTGATTAATCAGAGATTCGATGTTTAACCAAGCAAGAATGACCCATGACCAGTAGCTACTATGTACGTATATAACTTATAACTAGAAACCAATTGTTCAATAAATGATATCAAGTGGCACCATACACATATGATTCAACATCTGTGTGGTATATACCTGTTGTTAACAGTCACCTAACAATAGAGCATATGGAAATTAAATGTAACAGCAATCTAATAAATAAAAGAAGCTCTGGGGTAGAGGCCTCTGTCCACCATGCAAAAAATGGAGTGGGGTTATGACCATGATTGGGTGCAATCGTCTCTATTAAGGATCTTTAATCTTTTTTTTTTTTTTTTTTGGATTCTTGTTCGTCAAGTAGGAGGGGACTAATTTAGAATCGCAAGTGTATGGTTCATAGTTTTTGAGGTATGAAATTTTGGGTGAGGGTAGTTGGTTGCTAATGGAAACCCTACATATATTATGAGGGCAAATTGAATGATTTCTTTCAACAACGTAAATATGAATTTAGAATCGTAACGTAATTGTTCACGAAAATTTTTGTAACTAACTAATGTTTGAGATTTTGTGTACGAGAAGTTGGGTGCTAATGAAACCCTGCAACTCTACAACATTAAAAGACGACTGATCGAATGATTATTTTCAGCAATGCAAGTGACATTTTCTTTAAGAACGATCGATTTTTTAGACAACTTGAAATTTAACCGGTTAGTATTGAAATAACTTTGGTATCATGTAAAAACACATAATGCTTCTCTCGTATAAAAAAAAACACATAAGGTTTTATGTGGAAGAAGAGATTTTAATACTTAAACCAAGCGAGAAGATGAGAGAGAATGTTCATTCCTCAATTACAAAATAGCATTTGAAAAGTTTCCGACTTCACTATTATATGATCCCCAGCAATCATTTTCTTAAAAAAAGTTGATAAATCTGGTTCATAGAACAAGTTGACATTGTATGCACCCGACCTCAAGTTTGAGGATTTTTATCTGGTTACTGCAGAGTGCAGACTCTACACTAATAACCAATTGCTCCCAGTTTCCCAAGCCTTCCTTGTACCACTATGCATTGTACATATGGCTTAGCATTATACGCATCACAGGCCAAAATTTGTCGGAAGAATCAATCGGACCTGGAAAAGAAAGACTTTGTTATGACCTGCACAGACAAGTAATTAAACATTCAGTCTTGCCTGCATTCCACAACAACTCTCCTAAAATGACAGAGGGATGATTATTACCTTGATCCTTCAGTGGTAGTTTCTTCAGATTTCCACACTATGTCTTTCAACCCCGATGAGAAATTTTTATAGAACTGACATTACAAAGATTAAGAACAAAGAATCAGCGATAACAACTTGTCACTGACAATACTGTCATTTAATATGCGAGAAAGAGGAGGAAAAATGAAGCACGGAAGTTATTGCATTTCATGATCTGTCGGTCAATCATGATAATCGATTCCTTTCCTTTTCCCTACAATTTCTCCGGAGCTTAGATTGACTTGCCTTGTGAAACTCTAGTGTGTCACCACCAGTTTTCCTGAGTTCCACCATGTGCACTGAAGGAGCCACCTCGAACACCTTATGCAACAAGATGAAAATAGACTGATTATCACAAAGTTTTACACAGTAGAAGAAAGCAACATCTTATTTTATCTAGTTGTTCCGTTCTTACTTCCTAAAATTGAGTTTGAACTTTTTCTTTTCTTCCCAGAAGATACATGTTTAAACAAGTATAACCATTATCTAACAAGTCTGTGTACCTCGGTGGCTACAGATAGGTGACCCTTCCTTCCATGCTTATCACCTTGCAACTTCATCTGAAGATAGCCTTATGATTAGCAAAGATATGCAGCATTTTCATGAGATTACTTGCATCAAGTCATATGCACTGTAACATCAGAGAGAGTAAAACTCATTACCTTGTAGTTTTTCTTGTGAATATTAAAGCCCAAGGGCTTTGCAGTTTCCTCAATCTTACTCATGATTTCATTTGCAGGGCGTTGTGAAGTAAAACGGGTTTCTCGTTTCACATGACCCTAAAGGATTAGAAATGACTTAGCAGAATAATTTTTATGCTATAAAAAATATAGGAACATTGTATGCTACTTACCATTTGCTTCTCGAATAAGTTTTCTAGATTGAAACTCTGTGACCGAGAAATAAGCTCAAAAGCATTCATTTGTGTAGGTTTTTCTCTCCTTTCTGTTATTAAACTTTCCTGCAACCAAAAAGAAAAAAGGAATAAGGGAAAAAACTGATTTAGCAAAAGAATCTCAAAGAAAACATATTTTCTCACACAGATCCTCTGAATAAAGAGAAGCACAGACTTCATAATTGAGAGAAATGCCTTACCTTCGATTTGTTGAAAACAGCATCCACATCATCAAGATTTATATTGTCCTCTTCCTTAAACTGTGCTGGCTTGTAATCTTTCTTAAACCAATCATTCTCTAATATCTCGGGAATCGTCATCCTCTGCATAAAGTGAAAAAAGAGCACCTATTCAAGCTATTCTTCTATAATACAAGACCAAAGCCTTGCATGAGATGTATATACCATATTACAGAGTTTGTAAAGCCGCAGCATATTAGCAATAATATTAGTCTTTTCAAGACGATATGTGAAGTCATGAATATAGCTAGGATTAAAGGAATAATTTTGGCACAGAAACTGGGTTTTGGATCTCACCGTAGCAGGGTTTGGATCAAGTATGCGTTGAATCAGTTTCTTTGCACCAGATGAAAACCATGGTGGACACGAAAATTCAGCTTTGCATATCTGAAATTCACAGTAGCGTGCACTGTTATGTTACATGAGATTCCTTTCTTTCAAACAGCAGAAGCTAAAGCTTGGCTATACATACTTTTCGGTACAGAGCTATAAGATTTGGTTCATCGAAAGGCAGGTAACCAGCCATAAGTACAAAGAGGATCACCCCACAGGACCAAACATCAGATGATGTACCCTCGTATCCTTTATTATTAAGAACCTGATACATACACACCAAATTTGAGTAATAATTAGATGAAACCCGCAAAGCAACTACCTACTTTTATGAACTCAGAACTCAGAAGTACATACCTCAGGAGCAACATAATTTGGAGTCCCACAGGCAGTATGAAGCAGTCCATCTTCCTGTGATGAGAAAATAAGTACTGCCTTCTTGAGCATTTCATATTATTCATGGTCTTGTAGGAATTGGGTAAAATCAAAGGCAAGTAATGAAGAAGATAGCATAACAAGGTCAATGAAACATGACTAAATTGAAAATTCCCATCAACAGTAACATCATTGACACTCCTCATTGGAAGAGGGAAGTTCTTGTGTTCTAATGTGTGTAAGTGTGTAACCTACATCTCACAACTGAGTATGAATAATATCGAATCAGTACAAGAAATTACTCACCCGCACTTGTTGTTCAAATGTACTCAATCCAAAATCTGATATTTTAAGGACACCGTATGTATCTAAGAGAAGATTCTCTGGCTGCAAAAGATGTGGTCTTATTACTCTAGAAATCGAATATTCATCCCTGAACACACCAAGTAACCAATAAAGTCAGAAATAGAGTTGCAAAGTCTGCTAACCTTTAAATCCCTATGATACACGCCTCTACTATGACAGTAATCCACGGCATTAATGAGCTGCTGGAAGTACCTCCTCGCATCATCCTCTTTCAGTCTCCCATTCTTGGCCTATGCAAACAGAGAGGTGATAAGAAGCATGCTTCTGGATCAAACATAAAACTTGTGTCCCAAGTAATGAAAGAAACAGTGCAACCCAATCATGTAGGTTCCAAACGGAAATTGCTTACTATTTCGTCAAAGAGCTCACCCCCATCAATAAACTCTAGAACAATGTAGATCTTAGTTTTGCTTGCCATAACCTATGCACAAACACACAAAAGAACACTCAGAACATACCAGAAATCCTATCCTGCAATTGATTGCATATCATTCCACAAAATACCTCAAACATCTGCGTCACATTCGGGTGTTTGATCAGCTTCATCGTCGATATCTCTCTTTTTATCTAAAAATTCAAGCATCAAAACGAAAATTAGATACCAATCTCTACATTTTTTCCCTGCATTACAACTCTACAACCAAATCAAACACCATTCATATATTCCCAACAAAAAAGAAAAAAGAAATCACTATCAACACATATGCTGGCCCACCTATAGTAGGAAATATGTGCTTTCTGTACAAATATATCACTAGTAGATTTATATCACTAGTAGATTAATCTTTTTGTTATATCACCGATTTGTCAAAGTAAATAGAGTAGCGAATCCAGCACTATTTGCTAATATGTGCATGTAGAATGCATATGTAATATGCAATCAGACATGAGGCAGCCGCACCGACTATTCTTTCAAAACAAACAAAAAAACACTAAACAATATCCGATCAAGAGAAATTACTGAAATGGATGCAGAGGAATGATGTTCATGGCCGGCTAGATAACACCAAGTGCACTTTTAAAACCATCTCAATCAATAATCCAACATTCATAATGAACATGATGATGAACATACAGTGATACACATATACGGATATACCACAGATATGTATACATGTAAAAGCTAATAATAACAGATAGTTACATACATGTTCAACCATCTTGTGCTTGAGGACTTGCTCACGATCAAGGATTTTGATGGCCACGCACTGCCCAGTTTCTGTGTTCGTGGCGAACTTGACCTTGGCAAAGGTACCCTCCCCTAGAGTCTTTCCCAGCTCGTACTTCCCGACCCGGGTCCTCATCCTCGGAGGCTTGGGATTACTCATCCTTTCCCTCCTCTGATCAAGATCACACGGCTCAAGTTTCCCAACTGGGTCCGACCGCCGGTGGCTCAAGCCTCGACCTTTGTTTAACTGGGTCTGTGTTTCGTTAACGTTCGGGTAAATTCGGGTGGCAGAGAGAGAGAGGAGAGGAGTGGCAGAATATTAAGGAGGAAGAAGGAGAATATAGAAGAGGAGATTGATGATGATTATCGTGTTGAGAACGTGTGGGGTCATAAGAGGAGGTATGGAGTGGTGTCTTACCATACGAAAATCCATTATATTTTTGTACTGACCTCAACCCAAGCCAATCATCCACATGCAGAGAAGCTCAAGTTTCCATGGCTGCCTGCGATTATGATTTTGTCGTTGTTTCATCAATTATTTCATTCCTTCTTTACCCACCATGGTGAAAAAACTAGGACTGATCCTGTGTTGCGTACATAATTCTCGTATTTTGTTTTGGGAATTATAAACGTGAAATCGGCTATTTCACCAGAAATTAAAGGTAATTAGAAAGTAGCCATAAATCATTTCGGCAAGTAATTCATTTTCATATTATTCTCCTAAATTGCACCCCACTCGGCGGAGTGATAGTTCGATCACCAGGAAACCAATTTTTTTCTTCTAAAAAAGCAAGTAATCCATTTTCACATGTGATATATATATATAGCCTTGGTAATCTGGCATGTTTCCTTGTCCAAGACTACTGGCATTATTGGTATACAGAAGAGGATGATAATGTAATTGTAATATACGATAATAATGGAGGAAAGACAAATTACCAATCTGACTCCCAGAAGAAGAAAAAAAACACTGCAAAAGATAAATAGATAGTTTCGATATATATTCAGAAGTGGAGTCGACTCACTCAATTGAATCATTAAGGGAGCTTCTGGAATATATAAATAGAGTGTGTTAGCTCCACATCAATAGATCCGATCATGTAACGTCCAAAGTCGATCGTGTATTGATAGAATTCTGGCCACAGACCCTGTGAGTGGCCATGGAATGGAGTTTGCGGTTTGGTTCTAATCTAGATTTTACAATTTAGTATAACTAGTTTGCAAATAATGTAGTCCATGGAGCGTCTCCTTCACTATTTTTCCGGTCTTTAATATACAACGGTCTCCATAAAACGATATCTAACAAAATATCATAAAAATACATAGTATTAAACAAGTCATTAGAATTTTAGAATTCAATTTCATTGAAAATTAATGATTACAATCGTTTAAGATGACATCCCTTATCATGACGGGAGCGGTTACAAACCAAATCTGACTCTCACGTGAAGTAATTAGAGCATGATTGGCAAGGACATGAGCTACTACTCGATTAGAGTGTTAATGTACAAGAACACAAAAGAAACTAATATGGGCTTGCTTGATGCACTGCTTTATACTTTCTTGATCCAGAGAACTTCGAGCAAAGAGGCCTGTAGAACTTGGTATCTTACCACTATGTTGGCCATTAGTCGTTACATGCCTCAACTCTCAACCGACCAAATGATTCAATGCCACCTTCTTTTAATGCAGTCTACCCTAGATAAACTTGGGAATAATTCACATTCTTCCCAAACTAGTTTGATATACCAAGTTCAACTCCTATGGTATATATATATATAAATCATATTACATATATAGTTACTCCAAAATATGATAGTTAATTAGCATATTTGAAGCTAGAGTGAAGAATAGACCAACCCTAGTTACTACCGACAGAGAGCGGCCTCCTTTTGGGTTGCAACCAGAATTGTTTTTTTTTTTTTTTTGTTGTTGTTGCTAGAACAGGGATCATCGATCCAATATATTAAGAAAAGGAAAAATAAATTACAACTAAATGAAAGATTAAAGTCTCACATAACATATATACAAAAACATGTGTCAAAACATTATAAACTAAAAAGGCCGCTTAGTTTGAGAGATCAAATTCATCTCGCCGACAATAATGAAGGATAGAAGAAGGAGGGACATCCCACCATGCCATGTCAGATAAGGACAAACCAATATTAGTAAGAACATCAGCCACGTACTTGGTTACCTGCTCTGAAAATATGTGAAGACCGGAATCGTATCTATGAGATATAGTGCAAACAATTATCCAAACAACACGTAAACGCCAATAAACAAAATAAGGATTACGAAGATAATCAATGACAAGAGTAGAGTCCACTTCAACCTATATATATTTTTATTCTCTAACCCATGCTAACTCGATAACTTGAATCACCTCCATTCTTTAACCAGAATTGTTTTCCATTGGAGGAATGAGATGTGCAAGAAGATCTTAGGACGGCGAATAGGTTCGGCTAGTAACTACTACCCAAGTTAAACTCCTCAGCTGAAAAGCTAGTGAAAGCCTGCACATTCTATGCGTATCGATCACGTTGACATTTTTAACATTCCCATCATTTTCTTATCAACTATCTTTTATATATCTTCTCTTCAACTACTAATGCCGGGCTAGGGTATTCGATATGATCAAACACTCTTCTGTCTTGCTTTGTATTCCTAATTTTTACTTATGGCCGGAGACTTTGTTAATTCGTACAATTTTTTAGGCTTATATTCTTATGTTTTGTATGTATAGTCTTTTTGATCTAATATTCCCGTCAAAATATGCGAAAAGATGACAAAAGTGATGGATTAGAACCACTGTTCAATAGCAGACGGCGAATAGGTTCCTTGGGGCTAAAAATACCCTTTGAATATATATTGGCTAACAAGGAATTTCGATTGGTGTTTTTCATTTTTAACCTAGCTGTATGTTAAATTCCTGTTTTCGCTAGGAGTTTCTGCTAAATTCCTTGGCTATCTTCTTTCACAAGTGATAGCCAACACGCCCTTCTCGTGATCACTTAAAATAATAACATCCCTTTCATATTCTTTCCTATAGATATCCACATACATATAGATATATTGACTTTACATTTCAGAAATTATCTCCTCTCCCGACGCCGATGGTCGGAGCCAGTAAACTGCCTCAATTCACTTATTTCTAAAAATTATTTTCTCAAGACCCCGCGTTCTTTGATCAATCTGGTAATATGATTATATAACATGTGATTATATAACATGTTAGAAAGACAAAGTAATTAAGCAAAATTAAGCATTGGATGCCATATTAATCACGATATGATCCTACTGTTTAAGAAGAAAAAGGAGATGGAATTTTCTACATTGTTCTGCTCACGTAGCTTAATTTGGCTTGATTGGGGGTAGATCATATACATTTTTAACATTATATGTGAGGGATCGCTTTCATTTTAACTTGAGAGCTGCTTAGATATTGACTCACTGAGCACTACTTCAACTTTCATGGACGTTGAAATTAAACAATACCATACATCAATCAAAATCTCCGAAGAAAAACTGTAGATATCCAACCTCTATTGTTGCCAGCTACGCAAGGCATCTTAGGGCACGTTTGGTTGCTAATAGTGACCCTTTTAAATTCTGCCAAATAATATATTTGTTGGTCAAAATGATAATAGCCTTTGTAAAAATCATTTGAACAAATGATCTTGCATCTTGAAGTACATGCGATCGAGTATTGTTAACCATATAAGGATAATTAGATCAATTACTGTTAATCCCTATCTTATAAATGGGACGAGATGTATTAATTGTTGGCAATTAACCAAGAACACACAATGCAGTCCATTACAGTTCGATCTCTACATTTCGTGTTCTTGCTTTCTTCTCTTTCAATTCCTGCGTCTTTCAAATGAATAACCATGATTTCTAACAAATTAATATTTCTGTGACTCAATCTATTAACCGAAAAGAGCAATTAGAATGACACTAAAGTGCTCTTGGATAGGGCTTTGGAGTACTGTTCTAAGCATATATATAACAAAAATGCCCTAAGCAGACAAATTGAAAAAAGGAGGATTATTTTCTATGCTATGCAGTATGCACAGCCAGACTCCCCAAAAGTTCATAATCCAAACAAACAAGTCACTTGTCAAATGAGCTAGAACTATATATATAAAATACGAATACACATCAAATCTACCCCAGATAGCTTCACAATGAGTTGTGTAGTCCTGATACGTAATCAAATTACCTCTTTCATAGTTATTCTCATAAACAAATAACAACTTTGATAGAAAAGCACGTCTGATATGTAGCTCAATCAGACATTACTTGTATCTATAACACTATGATCTAGCAAAACCGAAGCCCCAATGTCACCGGACTTTGCTCTCTTATATAACTCCCAAGCTAGCTAGTCCCTACACTTCCTCGTATTCTCAGGGTCTTTGTCCTTCCTCTCCATATCTTCACCACCTACCTTACTTAACACACAAGTTCCAGCTCTTCCTTTTCATCATCATCATCAGTAACAATAAGGTATGCTTCTCTATACTTCTGTGTAATATAGAACTAGTTCGCAGTTGCTTCCTTCTCCTTTTTCTTGTCATGATTACGTTTTGTTACATCAAAAAGGGATCGAGCCGTGATCAATGGGATCGTACAAAGAAGAGAAAGATACGAGTTACTCGGAAGAGGATCAGAGATCGGTGATGAAGACAAGAGCAGCTTTCTTTGGTTCGATTCTGGTGGGAGTTGCAGGAGGGCTCTTATTAGGTTGGTGGGAGTATCAGTATCATCCATCATATCGTCAACTGTGGATGGTGCCCTTTGGTCTTATTCTCTTTGCTACACCAGTGATTGTTTGGTTCGCTTTGATGGTCTCTCATATCTGTAATTCGAACGATGGTGATAATGGGACAAGGGTGAATCAACCCGTTTATCCACTATGCAGTAACTCGGTTTCTGCCAAGAAAGATGAGCAACGGATTAACTATGTGGATCATGTATAATTTCTTTGTTTTTGTTCCACGTATATTCCCTATGATTGACAAGGAATACAGACTTTCTAAATTGCAGCTGATATTAGTCTCTTTGCGGTCTACTTTGTTCTGAGATCACACTGATAATTTTGGTGCAGTAGCTATGAATCTTAGTTTAGGAAATGTCTATGATTATTTACTTTACTTGAAATGTGGAAAAACAAACGAAACAATAGTTTCACTGCATATGTTTCCGAGATTTAAAAGAGACCAAAGACGGAGATTTTTTTATTTTTTAATTGAAAAAAAAAAAAAACTACAAACATGATCCGAGTACGTACAAACTAAAACCTCTATCAAGGCTATGAACACGAAAAGCATGAAGAGCTTCTTGAGGTAGAGAGTTGTGCCAGTTGCCACTAGGAGTTACAGATTGTTATTTTTATGGTTAAATATTATTATTGTTAAAGAATGTTAAAAGAATAGAGCTGTTCGAATCAAGTTCTTGATTTCAGAGGGGTAGGCTTATGAATATCGCCTTCCCCAGAATGCGTAGTTCCATATAAAGTTGCACTCTCATTACTTATATTAGTCGGTATCCTCGGATAACTATTATCTATGCAACTCTGATTTTAAGTATTATACATACTATTTTAGCATTGTTGTTTTTGAAAAGATTACGTGGTTCTTCCACACAAGGGGAAAGAAAGAATAGTGTGACGATGACAATAAGATCGTATCCAAGCAAAAGATACCAGGCTACTCACACATCATGAGAGGACCTCCTAATCGAGTAAAGCACATTTAGGACAGACTTGCACTAGATAGACATATACTATTGGCGAGTAGGTCAAATGTTTAACTTGGGATGTTCAAGTTCACAGCTTTTGCTTCGTTGGTTAAGCGTAAGTTCCATGTGTGAGTCTCACCTCTCTATTTTGAGATATAATCAGAAAGAATGCAAGAACATAGAAATAGTACATTTACTCCAAACGGCAACAATTTGAGCCTTTAACAGTGCTGAAACTGGGATTGAGGTTCGCTACAAGCAATAAACTACTTTTTGTTGAATATAGCATCCATGCTATCGGAATAAGTTTACGATGACGAAAAATCGTGTAATTGGTTATATAACAAGCGAACTTAGCATCTATAGTATTGGAATACAGAATCACAACAAAGAATGACCAGCATAGATACACATCAGAATAGATCATGAACATGTCATAAAGAAAACGTAGATTGGAATACTGCAAAGATAGCAAGCCAATTATATCAAACTTTCCATTTTGTATGGAAGGAACTAAATGGACTGATTTTAACCATTCTAATCCATATACAAAACAAAAAAAGGGAATTCCCTCCCAGACGCTCTTATGTGTACCTCAAATTAAGGGGAGCATAACATTCATTTAAAAACAATCCTCTACTGGAATCTTTCGTTTCCTTCCATTCAATTTTAGACATCCAAATAAATGAAAGAAACAATGTAATCATTCTTCAGTATTTCATTCTCTCCACTACTGTCTTCTTTTCCATTTAATTTTCTTTCAAACTCCCAAAAAGACTCAAATATAGATCCTAAAGTTGACTAAAGTAAATACTGTACACCAGAGATTTCCAGATTCAATGTAACAAATATACACGAGTCGATAAAATATTTCAATGACTCGAAGGAGGCAAATATATGAGCTCACCAAGCATCAAGCCTCACTATTTGATACGGTGGGAAATTCCAGGCCACGAAGTGCAGGTATGTTGTCTAAATCCTCCTTTGACAACAATGGGAGGAACCACAGAGCTTTCTTTGTGCCAAAAACCTTTAGGAGAGGAAAAATAGCCAAAAATTAGATTTCTCAAAAGTCTGATGCAAGAAGGCTTGCAAAATTGTCATTTTAATTGAATTTAAGGCGACTAAATCATACAGAGATAGAGAGAGAGTGAAAGTCCTATTTATATAACCTGCTCAAAGTTTTTCCTCTTGCCTAAATCATACTTCCATCTGGTTGCTCTTCTCTTCTCATGAACCTGAAACATTGTTATCAAATAGTTATGGACCAATAGAATAAGCATTACAATAATCAATTGATGCCTAGGCACAAATGACATGCAGTGTGGCTCTGCACTCTTTGAGACTCAGATTTTCTTGGACATCTGGTTGTTATTTGGGACAACTATAAATCTCGTTCTGACTAATAGCATTACATGTAGAAAACAATTCATAAATTAGGATGGAAGAAAGAGAAGCAACATGCTATAGTTAACTAACTGTATTGGGCAATTCAGGTCGCAACTGGTAATTGCAAAGTGCAGGTATTCACAAATTCAAACTTGATGAAGAGAAACTTGAGTTCATTACCTCCACCGAAGTGGTATTGCTTGACAAAAGGGATATGTGCATCACCACGAAACAAAGAAGACTCAGTGAGAAGGCCAAATTAAGCACTGAAACATGATTATAATCTGTAAGACTACAGTAAACAATGAAAGGATAACCAATATATGGAGACGATCAATTCGTCTTAATGAACTTCTACCAAAAGTCACAAAAACAACTGCAAGATTGCCAGGAGATGTGGAATGACTCTTGGCTTCTGAAAAAAAATCTATGAAATTCGGCAGCAAAACTAAGGTGCCCATTGTCGTCTCCAAAAAAGTATAAAGCTGTTAAAACAAAACAAGAAATAATGTCAGGAAACCATAGACGTAATGAAAATAGTCAGTTAAGTCCACTCAGCACCCTAATTTAAAGTTCTTTTGCACATCAGAAGGTGATCATTCCATAATCAATTGTTATAGTCAGTTAGTGACCATTCCTAATGAAATAGTGTCATTATCTCAATTAGTTACTGACCATAGTTATGCATTTCACAAACATATACAGGAGTCAAAATACAAAAAAGCAATGTCATTACCAAGAATAGTAGAAAAGACTTGTAGTTGGTGGCACCAACACAATTCACCACCCAAACACAATGATGATCCATCTTAAGTACACATCTTTGACCTACAGAACATAGAAGAAAAAGAAGTTAGTTTCTTTTTTTTATCACTTCAAAACTAATTTCAATAATTGTCAAACTAAGCCAGCAACGATGTCCTTAAGCTGTGGAGTCTGAAATGCATAACAATGATATTGGTTCAGACAATACCTAGAGTAACAAATAAATAATAAGATCCATGCAACACTGATTAAATAACCAGCTATAGAGGTTTAAGGCATCAGATGATTGAGATGAACATCTACTAGTTTAGACTTTAGAGTACAAGTGCCCCCAATTTATATCTTCATCAATCTATCAATGACACAAAAGAAAAATCCTATACACCATACATAATAGCTTTATTAAAAAAAAAAAAAAAAAAACCTCTAATCTAAAGTTGAGCACTAAGTAAAGGTTATAGAAAGAGCGTATGTTACTACTTAACACCCTTGTGAAGAATTTTCTAGTGAGATATCACACTCAAAGATGGATAACATCTTCCACAACATATAAATGGAGAATAAAAAATGCAGTATCGTGTGTTTAGAGAAGAATGTGGTAATGCACGAAGGAGATACACAACTGTCAACACAATTTCTGTGCAATATTAGCAGGCAAGTTGCTTACAAACAGAGCAATGATGGCATCGAGGTGGCTTGGCATTTTGGCACCGACTACAATAGCCTACTTCTTGTCTTCTTTCTTGTCCATCTGCAGAGTGCATGGAAGTAAAAGCCTCTGGTGCTGTGATTTCTGACGAAGTGAGAGAACTACCAGCCTCCAAAATGTCCTCCTGTGTTAGAGGTTTCCAATTTTCCGGAACGGAACCAGGGTCTCTAAAGACTACCATAAAGTAACACCACAATAACAGTATGAGCTGCAAGTCAAACACAATTTGAAATCAATGGCAAGTCGATATATCGTCTTCTTCTATGTAAATCCCATTATTCTACTAACTGTAAGAATTCATAAAAACTGTTCGATAAAAACACTATACATACAAAGTTTATCATAACAAGAAGCTAGTCAGCTATGACACTAAAACTACTATGAATGTCATTACATCCATATTCACTTTCATATCTTTGCAGGCCATAATCCCAGTATGCAATGCACATCTACCTAAAAACTAAAGTTTTCAAGACAAGTGCTAAACCATCTTACAAATCTTAAATCTATATCGCACCCCAAGTGCTAAACCAAAACCCAAAACTTATATCAATCTCATCGCAAATTTTTCAACCTTATGTGAGCTTCTCAGGCATTCAAGACCCCTTCTCATTCCTACATACTTCAAAGTCTTTCACTTCAATCTGGCTTAACACTTAGTACTTCACTAAAGTACAAAACTTTGTTCCAAGCTTTCATTCCCCTTCTAAACTGTGCTCGATCAATTCAAATTAAACGCAATCATATCACTTCAATTCTGAATTCTCCAACACCCAAATCACCCAAAAGAAAAAAGCAGAAACTTTAAAGACCATTCATAGCTGAAACAGCAGAGAATTACCAGAAAATGGAAGAGAACAATAATGGAGATGGCCAGAAAAGAGTGAAAGCCACCGGTCCGGAGCTCGGGGCCCCACGTCAGCACGACGACGGCGTAGTACGAAACAGATACGATGGCAGCGACCATTAAGATCATGAAGTAGCCGATGACTTTGAGGCCGGAGCACAGCCGGAACAGGTTAATCTCCATTCCGGGATTGGTGGGCCGGCGACTTAGAATCCGGCCGATTTGAATATGGGGAATGGGAATCGATCTCCGAGTTCGAGGTGGGAAGAGGCGTTTCCAGATATCGGGAGCCAGGATGTGAGATTGTTGTTGTGTTGTGTTGTGTTGTGTTTGAGTTTGAGTAGGAGACAAGTATCCTTTGGTTTCTGGGTTTGTTAAGGTTGTGGACTGTTTGGGACTTTATAGGTGACTAGAGACGAAATTATAAAGTTTAACTGGTAAAGAGAATTTAAATTCAGAGAATAAATTCACCTCCTAAAGTTTGGAACTTTTTTCTCTTGGGTGTAGTGGGAAAGCTTAATGCAGGATGGTTTTTGGTTGTTGAGACTTGAGAACTTGAGATTTGTTAACGCGTAGATCTCTCTTTCTTGCACTGAGGTCATGGGGCCTGTGATCATGTTTTTTATTTTTCTATTTTAACATTATGTCATGGTGGAGAATGATGAATCCATCAGAGTTTTTTCGAATCATAAATGTGACAAATACGATAGATCAAAATTTGTTGAGTAGATTATGAGTTTCTATTCACAAATTTTTTAAGTCATCAGACACTATGTTACAATGTATAATTAAAACATTACACTTAAAATGCGTATTTGAACATCTCAAAACTCAAATTTATCTATTAGTATTTAGCGTATTGTATATTAATGTTGTTACTTTTAGAGCAGCCAAAGGTGTATCAAAATGTCTCTTAAGGCCAACATGTCCATGCTTGTTCCAAAACCTTCCACCACTGGCTCTATCAAATGGCAACCTTCCTCTTTGCAAACTTTGAAGCTTAACTTCAATGGTTATGTCCACCCTGAATCATGTGGCTGGGGGTTTGTGGTTCGTACCTCATACCGCCATTGTTTGCTTTCTTTAAGTAAAAATTTTAGTTGAATAGATATCCTCGTGCCATCACTTTATATAAATGCTTAGTACATCTCTCTCATGTCTCCTCTCAAGCTATCATTGTTTAAGGTGACTCAAAGATTGATTGATTCTCTCAACCAAACGAGATCTCGCCCCAAAAAATTTTGTTTGCGTTTCATTTTGTCATGGTGTCGCGATGAGCTAACTATTTAGCTAACAACACTTATTTTGGTTATTGATGTCATTCTCTTTTTCATTCTATTTGGGATTCTCAGTTGCCTTTGTCTGCCAGTGCCGCCTTTTAATTTAATTTTTATGGGCCGATTGTTCTTTGGAGCTTTATTTGTAGTTTTATTTAAATATTTATATATTTATTTATTTTGAATAAAGGGCTTATAGTTTTATTTTCTTTTCTTTTGTATCATTTAAAGTAAAATACGTGTGTCAATACCAGTATGGACGGTGTGCGTCTATAGTCTCTCTAATTTGCATATCTTGAGCAATGTATTCGACGATTTTAACCGTTGAAAAGTTGAATTAATCAATAAAAATCATCTCTATAAAAAAATATGTAAACAAATATCATTTGCTTAACCGATTGTATCAAACAAATGAACGGTTGATCATGAGACTACCAACTTTCACTAGAACTGTTCATTTGTTTGATCCAATACAATGAGCACACGATTTAGGTTTATTCCGAATTTTTACAGAGATGATCTTTATTGATTAATTCAACTTTTGAACGGTTAGAATTGTCGATAACATTATATAAAATATGCAAATTATAGAGAGTATGGACGCATATGTATTTTTCTTATATTAGTATGGACTCAAGTATTTTCATTATTTAAAAATAAAGTGAAATAAAATTAGTTTTATCCATTCCATAGGTGTGTTTTGTCTTTAAAACCCCAGAAACCTCGTCCTTGCTCTAAACCTGCTTTCAAAAATCTCTGTTCCCACTTCCCACACACACTTCGTTCAACACCAACTTGTAAAAGGTACACGACCACCTACGCCTTGTCCTTCTCTGTCCTCAAATCTGTCCTCTTCCTTTGTACTCTGTGCTTCTAATTCATTTTCGTATATCTTCTCTTCTACTAATTTCCTCAATTTGGGGCTCAATTATTAGGGTTAGGGTTTCCTGCTCCAAAATAAACAAAGGTAAGGCCAAAAGATGCAGCAGCAGCCACAGCAAATGATGGCCGGCATGCCTTCATTTCCACCCACTAACATCACAACCGAGCAAATTCAGAAGGTACCCTTTTCTTTGTTTTCTCTCAATCTATATGTGTGCTGGCTGTGATGGATTTTATGGTTCTGTGGAGGATTTAATGGGTTCTAGGAATTAATTACTCTTCTGGGTTTGTTGGTTTTTTTTTATTTTTAGCTTTTGTTTTAGGAAATATAACAACTTTGGAAGAAAATAATACAGGAAGACGTGAGTAATTGGTTTCAGTTTGCAAAGTTTGCATCTTCTTATAGAAAAGAGAACCCTTTAGATGAAAAGATTAAGCTTAGGGTAGGAAGAAATCTGAAGTTGTATTATTTGTCTGATTTGAAAAGACTATGATTTTGACGGGGAGATTAGGATATGTCAAATTGAGATCAGGCAGAGAACCATGGTATTAATCTGTCAACAATTTAATGTGAGCTCTGCTTGAAACAGGGGATATAATATATATATATATATATATATATATATATATATATATATAATCGTGTGATATATTCTTGGCTGTTTTCTGTATAACAATTGGGAGATAAGTGAGCATAAGTGTGCGGCATGGGGGTAATGATTATGAAGAAGGTGCTCAAATACTCAATGTGTTTTGTTTGTTAGGTAGTTAATTCAAATAAGTAGCGATGTTTTTCTTTTTTGGAAGTTGTTTTCTTCTAGTTTAGACAGAGTACCTTTTGAAATGTCTGCTAAACTTTACTCGTTCTTGAGTTCCATCAAGTGGTGTCTCTTCTTTGCATGCGCTCTAAACATAGGTCTTGAATATATGTATATACATTTTTCTTCTCTCATATATAAAGCTTGTAGAACCTATCAAGCGACCGTGATACTATTGGGCCGGAAAGAGATATACTCATGAATCAAAAGCCTGGTATCTTGTCACTATATAGGATATATGGTTGGCTTTAAAATCTTCCTCTAAGTTGTCAAAGTTCATGGCATCTAAGATTTATAGTGAGACCATAGTTTCATATATATTGGTCTGGTGATGTGTATGTATGTACATTTGTAATTTTTAGAAGTCTTACCTGAGCAGCTATCTCATTGTCAACAGCATTCATGTGATGTTATGAACATAATCAGTATTTGTGCCTTCCAGCTTTTAATTTACCCAGTTTTCAGAAGTTAAATGATACATTTCAAATATGATGTACAGCTTGGATAAATTCTAGTTGGACCAATATGATTGTGTGTCTTAACTGAGGTATAAACAATGGCTAGCTATGGTGAACTTTTGTGGAAGTTCCTCTATTTTGAAACTTCTGAAATGGTATCTGTTTTCTTGAAGTGGGTTGTCAACGGTATAGGAAATATGATTTCTTGACAAATTTGCAACTCAAATCATGTAGGAAATTTCATCCATCCCAAATAGTTAAGGAAAAGTGGCCAAAAGTAACTGATAAGGTAGATAGTCTCCTACTAAGCTACAGCTTTAGTACAGGGCCCTATCTCAACTCGAGATTCCTTGGAATGCTTAGTGCCTCTCCTAGATTTTTGGAATTAAGTTGTTTTTTGTTTAACCTCAAATAGATTGAGGATAGAGTAGCTGCATAATCTTGCGGTTTAGTATCTTGTATTGTTGTGATATTTAAGTGATACAATAGTCTTGTGGACTAGCATCTTATATTGTTTTGATTTTTAGTGTCTCTGGCAGTCCCGGCTTTTTATTCCAGTTTATGTTTAGTCCCTGTGGTTTTATTTTTCGTCATTTTTGTTTCCCACAAATTTTGGCTAGCTTGGTACTGCTGGATGCTGCCATAAGCCCATAACGTGGATCAAGAATTTCTGTGGCTCAGTTACCTGTTGGTGTTATTATTTCGTACCACCTTGATAGTCAAGAACACTGTTAGAACTCATGAAATGTCAAATGTGGAAATTACGTCATTTAAGTGTGATTCCCTTTCTTTGGTTCATGTTGCAGTTCCTTGATGAGAACAAAAAGCTGATTCTGGCTATATTGGACAATCAGAACCTTGGAAAACTTGCAGAGTGTGCCCAGTAAGCTCTCTCTCTCTCTCTCTCTCTCTCTCTCTATATATATATATATATATATATATATATATATATATTTTGTTTTAAGTTACTTACCCACTTTTTTTGTATTGTCATTTTATGGCAAGTATTATATGATCCTTTAAATGAGCCTGGATTGTTATAGTTGGGGACCATGGGGTTGCTGGAAGTCCTTGCTTGTTAGGTGGTAGCATTTGTGAGTGGATAATGTGCTATGAGCCTATGAGTTTGTACCCCCTAAATGTCTCTAGTTTATGAATTAGAATTATTAAAATGAAATGGTTGTCTTCATATTTTGACCTTTTTTGTTGGCAGTTGGCACAATGACATAATACTTTGCCTATTCTGATAATTCAGGTACCAAACTCAGCTTCAAAAGAATCTCATGTATTTAGCAGCAATTGCTGATGCGCAACCACAACCACAAGCACCAACAATGCCTGCCCAGGTGATTAAGAGTGCTTCAGTTGTTTTATATTTCGTCATTTCTGTGCGTTTTTGACATCTGTGTTTTGAAACATGCAGCAATTGGCCCCACATCCTGCGATGCAACAAGCTGGATATTTCATGCAGCATCCTCAGGCTGCAGCAGCAATGGCTCAGCAACAGGGTCTTTTCCCTCAAAAGATGCAAATGCAGTTTAGTAGCCCACAACAAATGCACGAAGCGCAGCAGCAGTTGCATCAACAAGCCATGCAAGGCCAGATGGGAATGAGACCTGGAGGGGCCAATGGCATGCCTTCAATGCATCATACTGAGAACACTCATGGAGGAAGCAAGCAAGACAACTCAGAGGCTGGATCAGGGGGCGATGGCCAGGGGACCTCAGCTGGTGGGCACGGCAGTGGTGACGGAGAGGATAAGTGACGTGGCCTTATGGAGGATTCCGCATGGATGCATGTGCCTGTTGATAGTAGGTGTTTTCTTTCCTAAAGTAGCTGCTGACATGCTCAGTGATCTTCTATAGATTTGAGCAAAGAAGCATAAGGTCTCTGGTCCTTTTGTCTTTTAAACGCCTTAGGTGGGTGAGTTGTGTTGTAAGTTCTGAATGCAATGGATCCTGGAATCAGATGAAACAAGCAGTGAAAGAATTAGTTCCAACTTCCAAGAGTGTTAGAGGTGGGAAGCATTCTGTACTTCGTGTGTGTCAATTTGTAGCTTACAATATGGCAATATGCATGCAACATGCTCCATGAATTCTGATCCTGCTACAAGTTTTGCTGGTAATTTGTTCTGTTTTTGGTTTTGGCTTTTATCTGTATGAACTTTTAACTCTTCTTAGCAAATCACCGGAGGCCCAAATGATCAATCAGTTCTTATTATCATCCTTTTGTCAATGTTCCTTAATGCCCTGTGAGTATGTGTTTATTTAGTTTTGACAGTTAATACTGGGGAGAAGAAAGTGCCAGCTTTCCTCGCCATATTTCTAATTCTCCTGTGTGGATCTACTTGTTAAAAGATCGACAAGGATGGTGCTTCCACTACAGAGCTCATTAATCTACCTCTAGTGCGTTACATCCGAAGGACCTGATATCTCGTATCTGTTTCTGCAGGCTTTAGATCTAGTGCTATATGAAGGTAGTTTAGTAGTTTACCTATCCTGAAATGCTCGCGCCAATTTCCATGTTTAACATTTTGTCCTTGGTAGTTACCTCATACTGATTGCTGTAAGAGTGAGGTATGATCTTTCATGGATTGTGCAAAACTAACACAGAATCAACTAGGACCTCATCTAAACCGATCAAAGATTCTTTTATGTATGAATGGATTTGATTTGGTAATGAACAGAGGTCAACAAATATCAATAAGAGATCGAATCGAAAGTTATTAGAAATTGACTATTGATTTTTAACAGAGAAGAGATCCAAGGGAAAACAAGGAGAGGACAACAATGCCAGTATTGAATTTGAAGAGGACCTTTCTCTTGGCCTTCTCTTTCACAGTAAAGGTCAGAAAACGATGAGAAAAGCACTAGGAAAAGCCCTCTGCAGCTGAATATAAGCTTTTCCTAATCAAAACGTCAATCACTGGTGTACATACATATCTATACATAAACACATTAACTGATGAAGGCCAGGTCCTTAACTAACGTAACGTTTTCCGGCCAGTACTTTTCAGTACACCATCTCTAACTAAACACACAAGAGCGACATCCTCTTCCTCTTCATTCCTCTCCCTAACTCCACAACCTTCACCAAACCAAAGCTTTTTAGTTGCATGTTGCCCGACAGTTTAAGCTATCTTAAACCACCATGAAAGAAGACCAAAAGAAACACACAGCTTTACTCATGAAACTAGCGAAACCCATAGCCTATGTCATCCTCCTCCTCTTCACCTACACGTTAGGCTACCTCTCTTCTCCTCCAACCCTCTCCCCGACGTCACCACCCTCTGCTTCTTCATCGCCCTCGCTTCTTCAACTGGCCAACCTCCCGACCCAACTAGACCACTTCCGACTCACAACTCACTGCGCCGACCCGGTCCCTTCCCAACTGGTCCGCCAAACCATTCTCGACCTGGTCTTCAACTCGACCTCGCCTTTCATAAACTTCCCTCCTCCTCACGTCAAAAGCCTCCTACGTTCCAAGCGTGTCAAAGGACTGGGTTTAAACGGCGCCGTTTTTGTACACCTGATCGAAAAGGTCAAGCCCCGGACCATCATAGAAGTGGGTTCGTTTCTTGGAGCATCCGCTATCCACATGGTCGACTTGACCCGCAAGCTCGGGCTCCAAACCCAAATCCTATGTGTCGACGACTTTCGGGCCTGGCCCGGGTTTAGGGACCGGTTCAAGGACATAAAAATGTTAAACGGCGACGTTTTGTTGATGTACCAATTCATGCAAAATATTGTATCCGCCAATGCTACAGAGTCGGTTTTACCCATACCGTTTTCAACCGGGTCAGTACTAGACAAGTTTTGTGAGTGGGGCATTTTTGGAGATTTGATAGAAGTGGATGCAGGTTATGATTTTAATTCGGCTTGGTCAGATATCAACCGGGCTTACCGGATTCTAAAACCCGGTGGGGTGCTTTTCGGGCATGATTATTTTACAGCGGATGATGACAGAGGGGTAAGAAGGGCGGTAACTCTATTTGCTAGGGTTTATGGGCTCAAAATTAAACTTGAGGGGCAGCATTGGATCATTCACTCAGGTTGAATACTTGAAGGAAAATGTTCAATAACTAGTTGTAATATACAAATGTTGAACTAGTTATTCTTATGAAATAGAAGACCCTACTTTCACTAGTTGAAATATAGAAATAGGAGATATGAATAATATGCCGTGACTAGTACATGGCAATGTTAGTGCAGTGAATTTGGATAACTGGATTCAAATTTATAAGGCTAGCCATTATAAAGTAACTGTTCAAGGAAGGTTAACTCCGTAACTTCCGTGGTGTGTCTTGCCCTAATAAGATTAGAAGTCTAGATACTCTATTAGATAGGGAATCCCTGTTCGCCAGGGATACTTGATGTAATGCCTATATAAAGGCCTCCTTACCAATGAATAAACACAGAGAGATTTATCAATCTATTTCTCCTTCAACACGTTATCAGCACGTTGCTCTAGCCTCCCGTCTAATAAACCCTAGAAACCCTAATTCCGAATTTTTTTCGAAACCCTAACCTACCGTCGGCCGCCGATTCTTCTCTTCGGCACCGTCGGCCTCTTCTCAGCAGCATCTGCGCTGCTCGCCTGCCGCTTTGTACCTTCGCGTACTACTCCTCCTCTGCCTTTAGGTAGACAACCCGCTCGCCAGCAGCTCTCCCTTGCGTGCTACTTTTTGCACGCATCCGCCAGACGATCAAAATTGCTCGCAAGCCAAGCAAGCGATCCGCGAACTCTTATTCGTGGTTAAGAAGAAATCAAGAAAAGTCGAAGAAAACAAGCTTCCCCAAGAGTCAAGTTTCGTTTGATCAAGCTTCTCTTGAAGAGGTAAATATTTTCATAAACGTTCCCGCTTCTGAAATTTCAATAGTTGGGTTTTGTTTTCTCTTCCGGGACCTTTCCGTGTCCCTGCTTCTTCATCCCGATTCTATCGCTTCTCGGGACGGCATACGGGGATTTAGTCACCCCGGTGCCAACGTTTATTGGGGTAACTGTGATGTTACCGGCCACCGTTATGCTTGTGACTGTGATGTCACTGTGAACCATAACGTATTATTCTTTTTTGGAAAGAAAACAAAGGGAAGATATCGATTGTGACTTGAAGTCACGTTAAGCATCGATTTATGTGACCATGATATATCTTGGCACTGTTCTAAAAGAACAATCAAACTTGATTAGTATTCAAACATACTAACGTCTCCCTGTTTGTGTTCTGTAGATGGCTGACACTCAGCGTCCAGAATTTGACATCTTGGATGTCCAAGGCAAGGAATACAAGAGGTGGGTCTCAGATGTTGAGAACACTTTCATTGGTAAAAGATTTACTGCCACCATCAACCCTCCTGAGGATGAAAGCTTACACGCTTCTCCTGAACAGAAAGCACAAGCCCTGATGTTTCTCAGGCGCCATATCCATCCAACGCTCAAGAAGCAATACCTGAGGAAAACTGATCCCAAAGAGCTATGGGATATCCTCAAGGACCGCTTCGACAATGTGCATGACGCACAACTCCCAGACCTCATGTCTGATTGGGAGCAAATCCGCTTACTGGATTTTGATTCCGTCCAGGAATATCATCAGACTATGCTAAACTTGCAATCTGATTTGAGCTTTTGTGGGGTCGAAAAGACCGATGATGATATGATGGAGAAGACTTTCACAACGTTCCCAGAATCTGCGTCCATGTTGTCGCATCAGTACCGCGATCTCCGCGAGAAAGGCACTATCAAAACCTTCAGCGATTTGATGAATGTGCTTCAAAGAAAGGAGAGGTACCATGAGTTGATTCTTACCACCAATAAGAGGCCTCGAGGACCGAAAATCATTGCGGAATCTCATCAAGCCCGTGGTAAAGCTTTTAAGCAGAAGCATCAACCTCATGAACGTCAAGCACCGCCACCACGTACGCCAAGAGCAATACGTGGCGGACGAGGAGGGAGAAGAGGCGTCGGCCGTGGCCGACCGCTTTCTTGGACAAGGGATGATGGCAGAGCCGCCGCTCCCAGAGGGAGGAACAGTTTTGGTTCCGGTCCCAGGCGTGGTGGCCATACGCCGAACAATGCTTCGGCTCCTTGCTTCAAATGTGGTTCTACGAATCATCTCCAACGCGATTGCATAGCAAGCAGAGATATTCAAGCCGCTTACAAGAAACACAAACAATACATAGAACAAGAAGCACACTATGTAGGAGACTTTGAGGAAGAAGTATACGATGAGGAAGATACGAACTTCGCCATCGATGACTTCCAACCTACCAAGAAACGTAGGACTCAGGAGTATGATACTCCAGACTATGCATAAGTATTTGACTTCGGTCATGAGATACGTGTTCAAGTTTGATTTTGATTGTTATTTTGACAGAATAGTCAATAAATCACGACTTTGTTCGATAAGTCGTTCTATTTAGAACAACCATGATGTATTTTTGAGTTGTCATCAATAAAATCTATCTTATTCTACGAATGATTTGAGATTTTTACATCCCTGAAAGCAAAATTGGTTCAATGCGTCCAATTCTCAATGGCATAATCATTTTGAGTTCACCAAAATTCTGGTGATGTTAACTCATATCCGAAAAAAAAAATCACAAAGACAAAAGGAGAGATCCGCGAGCCGCGATACGCCATCCGCGAGCCACGATACGCGAGCCGCGATACGCGATACGCCATCCGCGAGCCACGATACGCGAGCCGCGATACGCGATACGCCATCCGCGAGCCACGATACGCGAGCCGCGATACGCGATACGCCATCCGCGAGCCGCGATGCACGATCCGCGATCCGAGATCCGCGATCCGTGATCCGCGATCCGCTATCCGCCAACTTGGCCGCGATCCGCCAGGCCTCGCTCGCCATGTCTATTCGCCAACTGATCTGAGATCCGCGATTCGCCAACTTGGCTGCGATCCGCTATGCCTCGCTCGCCAAAGCCTAAGCGCTTGGCCGCGACTCGCTAGGCCTCACTCGCCATGGCCATTCGCCAGCTTGGCTCAGCACCGAATCCGGTTTTTGAAACCAACAATCGATAGCCTATCGAACAAATGCAACTTTTGCATCAATGGCTCGGCAACAAAGTGTCTTCGGACTCGCCATGCTTCGGATTTAACTCAACCGTCGCATCGCATTGCCTCAATGCCTGACCGATTCTCACCACCCGCCTTGCTTCGGCTCGGCCTCTGGGTCGCTTTGGCCTTACCACAGCTTCGGCTTTGGCTTGGCCCCGGCCTTTGCCTTGGCCTCGGCCTTGGCTCGGCCACGCCACCTACGACGGTGTCCGGTCTCAATCTCTGACCTAGGCTATGATTATCATTGTTGATACTCGGTGATTAAAATGAGGCTTATATCTTTCTCTCAAGTTTTGTCATTGCCATGGCTATGTTATTGGCCTTAATGCACTTCATTTTGTGATGATATATTGTTTCAGTACACTCACTTTAAAGTGTTCGCCAAAGTCTAAAGTAGACTATTGATTCAAGTTACATTGTTTTTGTAGATGTATCAAGGCGAGATTGAGTGTTTGTTGGATTGTGCAACAACTCACACGATTCTGAGAAATCGGCAATTGTTTTCGGATTTTACGCCAAGAGAATCGTCGTTATCTACGATGACAGGAACTGGACCCGTAATTAAGGGTCATGGCACTGCTCAATTCTTACTGCCAAATGGCACTGAGATTCGGGTAGAGGACGCCCTATATGCGCCTAAGGCGCCAAGAACCTTGCTAGCTTTCAAGGATGTGCGTGACAATGACTATCACCTCAGCACTTATGTTGAAGATGGAACTGAATATCTGTTGATCACCTCCACTGAATCTATGCGCACTCGCATTGTGGAGAAGTGTAAGCGAGTTCGCAATGGCATGTATTTCACAACCATTCGAGCCAACGAATCTCATGTTGTTATATTATGTGATTCTGATGCTTATAAGCTTTGGCATGATAGACTCGGTCATCCGGGTCGTGATCTGATGATCCGTATTTTGAAATGCTCCCACGGTCATCCATTTTTCCGATCACAAAAGCACAGAGGGCGCCTCGGCCTCGGTTCGGCCGTGCCGTCGATAGCCGCCTCTCGGTTCCAAGGAGAGGTTCGGTCCCCTCCTGCTTCTCATGCTTCTGTAGCGATGTCTAATGCTCATCGTTCGTTTTGTAAAGCTTGTTCACTAGCAAAACTTCAAGCAAGACCATCTTTTGCTATTAATAATAAACAGAATATTCTGTTTCTACAACGAATACAAGGTGATATTTGTGGACCTATAACACCAGAATGCGGACCATTTCGATATTTCATGGTTCTGGTTGATGCATCAACGCGTTGGTCACACGTAGCGTTGTTGTCCACGAGGAATGCTGCATTCGCTAAACTCCTAGCTCAGATTATTAAGCTTCGGGCTCACCACCCAGACAATCCGATTAAGTCCATCAGACTGGATAATGTTGGAGAGTTTACCTCAAAGTGTTTTGATGACTATTGCATGTCAGTTGGGATTGAAGTTGAACATCCTGTACCCCACGTTCATTCTCAGAACGGTCTTGCAGAAGCCGCTATCAAGAGACTACAGCTTGTAGCTAGGTCTCTTGTCATGGCCACAAACTTGCCAGTTTCGGCATGGGGATATGCAATATTACATGCAGCTATGCTTATTCGTCTACGACCCACAGATAGCCAACCATTTAGTGCGTACCAGTTGGTAACTGGTTACGAGCCTGATATTTCGCATCTGCGTACTTTTGGTTGTGCCGTATATGTGCCTATCACGCCTCCACTGCGTACCAAGATGGGTCCACAACGACGATCAGCTATTTATGTTGGATATGAAGCACCAACTATTGTCCGCTATATAGAGCCTATGACAGGTGATCTGTTTACTGCAAGATTTGCAGATTGTCACTTTGATGAGACATCCTTCCCGCCGTTAGGGGGAGATGGGGCCGCATCCGTCCCAAATGAACGTCAGGAATTGACGTGGTTCTCTCCCACTATGTCTCATTATGATCCCCGTACGTCTCAGTGTGAGACTGAAATACAACGCATATTAGAACTACAAAAGGTGGCGGATACGATGCCCGACTCCTTTACTGATATTGCGAAAGTGACAAGATCAACCATACCTGCTGCGAATGTACCTGCAAGGCTTAACATTCCTCGCCATGCGCGAGCACGGGCCGCCGGTCTCGGACCCGCAGCCCTAGGTGCCATCGGTAGCCTAGGCTCGGCACCTCCAAGTGGAGAGCCGGCGTCAACTTCGGATCCTCCTAGAAAGAGGGGGAGACCAATCGGTTCCAAAGACAATGTACCTAGAAAGAGGGCATGTGTCCAGGCACAAAGCGATCCGTTCATCATTGATACTGTGACGCCGTCACACGAGATTGTCTCCGACTATACCTATGTCCAAGAATCAACTCTGAATCATCTGGGGGACGCCTCAGACTCACTGTTGATGTTGGAGAACAAGGAAATCTCACTAAACTACTTATGCATGCACAATCTGATGGAAAGAAATTCCATGTATATCGATGATGCATTCGCCTACGCCGTTGCTCAAGAAGTTATTGACGACGACGATATGGAACCCCGCACTGTTGATGAATGTCAACGTAGGGCGGATTGGCCGAAGTGGGAAGAAGCAATCCAGGCTGAACTAGACTCTCTAAAGAAAAGGCAAGTATTCGGACCGGTTGTGCCTATACCGCCGAACGTAAAGCCTGTTGGACATAAATGGGTCTCTGTCAGAAAGCGCAATGAGAATGGCGAAGTCCAGCGATATAAAGCTCGACTCGTGGCGCAAGGTTTTTCTCAACGCCCTGGAATTGATTATGAGGAGACGTATTCTCCTGTCATGGATACTATTACCTTCCGATACTTAATAAGTTTGGTAGTCTCAGAAAGACTCAATATGCAGCTTATGGATGTTGTAACTGCGTATCTTTATGGGGACCTAGATACGGAGATGTACATGAAAGTGCCAGAAGGACTTTCGTTACCCAAGTCAAGTGAGCAAAAACCACGAAGTTCATTTGCTATCAGGTTGAGACGATCTCTATATGGACTCCGACAATCTGGTAGGATGTGGTACACACGGTTAAGTGATTACTTGATTGGGAAAGGATACAAGAATGATGAGTTGTGCCCTTGTGTGTTCATAAAGAGAACAAGTTCAGGATTTGCCATTATAGCCGTCTATGTCGATGATATGAACATCATTGGAACTCTGAATGAGATCAATGAGACCGCTAGCTATTTGAAATCCGAATTCGAGATGAAAGATCTGGGAAGGACTCGGTTTTGCCTAGGCTTAGAACTAGAGCACCGAAGTGGTGGAATTTTTATACACCAGTCTGCATATGTCCGAAAGATGCTCAGGCGATTTAACATGGACAAAGTTATGCATCCTACAGGCACTCCCATGGTCGTTAGAAGTCTGGATATCAACAAAGATCCCTTTCGTCCGAAAGAAGATGACGAAGAAATCTTGGGAGCCGAATATCCATATCTTAGTGCAATTGGAGCTTTGTTATACTTAGCACAATGTACTAGACCAGACATCGCTTTCTCTGTGAACTTGTTAGCTAGATTTAGCTCTGCGCCAACACAACGTCATTGGGTTGGAATCAAGAACATCTTCCGATACCTTAAAGGAACCCTTGACATGGGCCTGTACTATCGATACACTCATCAGGATTCGACACATAGTCGATCTCTTGCATCTAACAGCACAAACCATGGCTCGGATCGCCATCCGCCAGCCATATCCGCCAGGACTGGCTTTGGTTCATCCATCCGCCATCCTGCAGCCATATCCGCCAACTTATCCGGACCCGCGGATGCTAAGTCGTGGTCCCGATACGGCTTTGGCGATACCCCCTCCTACTCAGATACACCAAATGATGTGATGGTAGGATTTGCTGATGCTGGATATTTGTCAGATCCACACAAAGGACGTTCCCAAACAGGTTATGTTTTTACCATTGGGAATACGGCGATATCTTGGAGATCAACCAAGCAAACCCTTGTTGCTACCTCCTCGAACCATGCTGAGATTATTGCACTACATGAAGCAGTCAAAGAATGTATTTGGCTTCGCTCAGTTATATCTCACATTCGAGAGTCTAGTGGACTTGAGTCTACTACGATGGGACCAACTTGCATATTTGAAGATAATGCAGCATGCATTGAGCAGATGAAGTTGGGATACATTAAGGGTGACAATACTAAACACATTTCGCCTAAGTTCTTCTACAATCAGCAGCAGCAAGAGACTTTGAATATTCAAGTGAAGCAAGTCAGCTCAGAAGAAAATGCAGCGGATCTGTTCACCAAGTCTCTACCCAAATCTACATTTATGAAGCATGTAAAGCGCATTGGAATGTGTCGCTTATCCGAACTCGAAGACTGATTGACTATCAGGGGGAGTTCTCATCTAGACTTCAGGGGGAGCCTAGTTATGCATGTCTCACATACTTGTAGTTGGTGCGTTGTACTCTTTTTCCTTAGACCATACTTTTATTTTTGCCCAAGAGGTTTTTGTTTGCTGGCAAAGGTTTTAACGAGGCAACGGTTCATGCACCATTGAGGACGCGACACAAGGGGGAGTGTTCAAGGAAGGTTAACTCCGTAACTTCCGTGGTGTGTCTTGCCCTAATAAGACTAGAAGTCTAGATACTCTATTAGATAGGGAATCCCTGTTCGCCAGGGATACTTGATGTAATGCCTATATAAAGGCCTCCTTACCAATGAATAAACACAGAGAGATTTATCAATCTATTTCTCCTTCAACAGTAACAACTCATAACTTTTTGGCTATGTATGATTTGAATTATATTATTAGTTAGAAGTTAGATATACCATTATATACTAGTCGTCAAATTTTAGCTAAAATAGCTAAAATGTCATTTTGACTAGTCAGTTTAAAAATATGTTCATATCACTTCTCTATTTTAACTGTTTTAAACTCACATATTAATTAAATTAAAAAAAAAACTTTAAATAAAGTTATATATTACATAAAATCATCTAAAAAGAATGTATTAAATTATAGAGAGCCTCATTTCGCTCTCTATATTTAGGAGCGAAATAGTTAAGAGTTAAAATGGTTAACAACTTAGGAGTCTAGTGGAGCTCTTAATTTTGATAAAAAAAAACTAAACAAACTCTCTAAAATAACTAAAAAGTCAAAATAGAGAGTTTGCTAAACATGTTCTAAAGAGCGGTTAGTTTAAAACGATATCTTGGAAACTAAGTGGTTAGCTCTATAACACTTAGAGTTGGTATATACAAGAGATCGCTTGAACAACTTAACTTATAGATCTTAAATAAAATTCTAACATATTTAAAATTATCAAAATTTTCTTTAAGTTGACTTCACCGAAATGTGGGTGGATATATACCGTAAAAAATTTACAAAATTACAATAAGTGACTAATTTGTAATGGTGATTTCAAAAAATTTCTATTGTATTTCCGTACGTCTTACGTGTCCACGTTTCTACCAAGCAGCTGAACATTACAGTACTATATATAAAACTCACGAAGAGGCAGGGAACCAATAGTTAAACCTAATATACTGCCAAGAAAATGAAAAGAAATCCACATACAAACAATTTCCTTCTACTGTTTCTATGGTGTCTCTTGCACGTTTATTTCCTGGGTTTATTTTGTAATGAAGTCATTCTTGTTTTTCTACGCAAAAGGAATCAAAGCACAGTGTCACAACCCAGTACCTCTCCTTTTCTTTCTAATAATCTAACTCTATGTCAACCTTTATGGTAGGTTAATTCGTCACCCTCTAAGGATTAATAGGCACATTTTTGCAGTGTGGTTATTGTTCATCTCCAATTCTTTATCATCATCTCCCACTGGTGCGTTGGGTCCCCAGATTCTCTCTTCGTCTGTGTCTCCCAACACTAATCCATATTCGATTTCATTCTCGTCCACAGAAGAAGAAGCACGTTGGGATACTTTAGGCCAAGAAAGAAAGAAAAAAATCACAGATCGACAACTGATGAGCCTTTTCCCCAAGTCTCTACACTTTCACCATCGAGCTTTATTTCTCCTACCCAAGCATGTCAGTCCCATTTAGAAACGTGCATAAATATCTGCTCCAGCTTAAATCATTTGCTTCACCCATTATGGTTCGTCTGTCTTTTCCTCCAATCCTACTGTGCCGTTAACATGGGGAACACATATCATTTAATGGTATTTCCTCACATTTCCATATTAACCAGCTCAGACAATCCGCCATTGTTATCGATCAAGAACACAGAACACAACCGTGAATGAAAAAACCTCGGCGAATATGATCATGGAAGAAGTTGGATCTAATCTCTTTCATACAAATCAGATCAAGAAATTAACCGGCTCGATAAAATATACATCATTGTTCATAGATGATCCAAGGACTTGGAACACAACACTGGATCTAGCTAGGCAAAACCCTAGCGAAGACTCATGACCTTGATATATCGTAACACTTTCCGACCTATAATATAGGTAGAAGACCGAGCTCCCCATAGTTGACATTATATGTTTTACAATACAGCGCAAATGAGAATTGAACTTGATTAATTATATATGCATACGTACCCATGAACGAATTAAGCTTAGTTTTGATCTAATATTCCGAGTAGAGCAGCTTTGAGACCCTCTTCGCTTTTCATATTATCAGGAACCTTCACCACAATATCTTGAAGCATAAGATCATTGATGCTTGACAAGCTCGCATGGTGGATTTGGAACTCTAGGTCACGCATCGCCGTCATTAACCTCGCAGATGGGTAGTTCACATTCTCCGACTGAACCCTAATCATGGCGTCCGTGCCCACGATCTTGACCTCAATTTCAAGACCGGAAGCATTGTTGGTGTTATTGTTGTTGTTATCAGGACTTACTGTTTGCGTTTGCTCCACGGAGGCGGTGGTGGTGGTGCTCTGGTTGTCCAGGTTGTCCGCCATTTCCACTTTAACTTTCTTCCGCTCCCTCTGCAGCTGCGACTCCAGCTCGTCCACCTTGGCCTTCAGGTCGTTGATGTACGACACGGCGTCAGACAGCAGCGACGCCTTGTCCATCCTCGACACGTTGGGGACCACCGCCCGTAGCGCGTAGAACCGGTGGTTGAGCTTCTCCCGCCGCTGCCGCTCCGCCTCCACGTGGTTCAGCGGCGTGTCTCTTCCCATCCCGGGCTTCCGGCCACGTTTCTTCGGTGTTCTCTTCAGCTGAAACTCGGAATCCGCAAAGTCTGCCGGGTTTGGATTTGGAGCAGCGTTGTTCTTCTTTTTGTTATAACTCAAAACATGTGTCTTGTCGTCATTGTACGAGCTGTGATCCTCTTCCTGCACACCGGCAATGATGCCGATGTCGGCAAAGGAGAAGTTGCGGCTGATGAACTCGAGCGGTCTTGTCTCCGGGTCCGGCTGATCGGACCCGATTAAAGACTTAGCTTGCTGGATCAAGCCCCAGTTTTCTCTGACCAAACCGGAGGAACCCATCTCAAGAACACCGTCGGAAGTAGGGATGCAGATCAAGGTCTCGATCCCGTGGATTTGGGCCTCTTTGGCTCTCTCGCAGCTGTTGAACTGAAGCTCGTGGGCCCCGCTCAGCCAGACAAAGGAGCCGGAGCCGAAGGCCTTGCCGGGAACAGAGCCATCCCCGACGGCAAAAGATCGAGTCAGGGACATGACGTAGAACCACTCGGCGTCTGATACGTCACCGTTTAGGGCCATGAAGTTGTCCATGTCGAGCTCCGGGTTGTTGTTGCTGTTGTCGTTGAGGATGGACTGTATGCCCTTGAGGATTTTTCTCCTGTCGGAGTGAAGCTCAGCTCCCGAGGAGGAGAGGTGGTTGTTGAGGTCGGGTGAGGGGTTCTTGGGGCCCTGAAAATGGCCATCTCCCCAACCGAGGAGGAGGCGGCCATTTTCGACGTCATTTGAGGCCTGCCAGAAAATGGCGTAGGACCACAACTCGGGCTGACTTTGGAGAATGAACCGCAGCCTCTGCTGTAGGGTTGGCTCCTGTGGGAGAGAGACCAAGGAAGAAGATGAAGAAGGAGAGATGATTAAGTCATCCATGGATTGAAGTTTGGTTTTGAGAGAGAGTGAGTGTGTATGATTTAGTGGACAAAAACCACTGAATATATATACTCTGAGACAGAAGGTGTAGGGAGTTGGATTTTTGCTGAGAAGGATGATCAATTGTGCATGGGAGGTTTGGATTAAAGTTTGGTGGTGTAATAATTGGGTTAAATAAGTAGGCTAATTAGCTAAATTGGGGGAAGCCACTATTGGGCACCACTAGCACGTGAAAGGAAAGCGATGGGCTTCAGTGGCTGTAGGCCCCGTTATATACATCACATCCCTGGGTAACATCAGTGTTATTAATTTCGCATGTTCTCCAATTCGGGTAAACATTTTTCATTTTGATACGTGGGATTAATCCAATATTAGAAAATTTTAAAGAAAAAAACTTAGGATCCACGTATACAGATCCAACTGTTGAGTGTTGATAGTTTATTAAAGGGTGATATCTGAGATTGTAGGACCAATTTTTACGACTAACCTAGTTGAGTTCATCAGTTCTTGACATTCTTGGAGTTTTTCTCGCTCCATGTATAGGGTTCGTTCTTGGGGTTTCAATGAGATTATGATTAATTCTCTTACGGTATCTTCAGCAATACTAGTTATATTTTAGTTAAATTTTAATTAAAATAGCGAAAAAGTTATTTTAGCTAGCTATTTTAAAAATCAGTTCTCTCCACTTTAATTTGATTTGAATTTGAAATACTTATTAAATGAATAAAAATTTATTTAAATATATATATATATATATAATATAGATAATTACATATAAGTAATGTATTAAATTTAAATGTTTTAATTTTTAACTATCACGCTCTCTAACTTTGACTAGCGAGATAATTAAAAATTATCACATAGTTATAATAGAGTCTGGTATAGCTATTATTTTTCGCAAAAAGCTAAATAAGCTCTTCAAAGTAGCTAAAGAGTTATAAAAGAGAGTCTGCTGAATATGCTCTTAAAGCACTATGATTGTTCAGAAGTCATTCTGAAAAGAAAAAAAAAATTACTCTAAACAACGATGGATGCAAATAAGATTCTGTCGTCACCTAACTATATAGTATAAGGTAAAAATTGAAAAAGAACCACACAACAAACAAACGCTCCTAAGCTATGTTGTTAATTGCCGTAAATTAACTGATTTTATTAAACCTAGCTGCTCTTGCTCTCGCGAAAACCTACCGCGAAACCCAACCCCTCCGCCGCTTCAGTGGCTGAGATCGTGTTTTGTCTACCAAACCTTCCAAATCGTCATGATCCCTATCTCCAGTGCTCGTTCATCTGGTTGTTGTTGTGCCTTTTCACCAGCTTAATCTATTTCAGTCTCTCTCTGTGACCGTCGCTGCTGTGACGTTGGGGTTTTTTTTTCGGAGCAATCGATTCCAAGGTTCTCAATCTGTTTTTTTTATCGCGATGTCCGCTTCTCGTTCTGCATTGTTGTATCGGGAAGGATGAACGTCGACTTAGTCCGATTCACCTCGTGTCTGCCTTGGCGCCGTCGGTCAGGCAGCTCTGGTAGACCAATGTTTACCTGGTTGGTCGGCTTCTAGGTCAGCATAACAAATTCCCAGGATTCATGGGAACAATTCCAACCATCTGGAGATTACACAAAGGTTTATCTGTTCATGAAGTTGGAGATCATTTCATTTTTCAATTCGATCAAGTGGCTGATTGGAAAAGGGTGTTGAATGGAGGTCCGTGGTTTTACAGAAACACTTTGCTGATTCTTAATTAGTATGATGGTGTGAGCCCGTCAAAATTGGTTCCTCTATTCTTGTTGGAGGCGTGGGTGACGATTAGGGGAATTCCCCTTCGGCTGCGCAATCGTCCTGCCTTGTTAGCAATCGGTAATTCCCTGGGTTTTGTCGTCGGGATTGATCAGGCAGCATTGACCAGAAGGGAACCAGTCCAACGAATCAAATTGGAGTTTGATGTGCGTCGAAGAATTCGCACGAAAATGCAATTTGATTTCTCTCCCTCGGTGTCAATTGATATTGACTTGTTTTATGAGAAGGTTTATGGTTTTTGCCGGGCTTATGGACTATTTTTGCATGATACTACGGGATGTGATCGACTTTTGATAAAAGAACGTGAGATTGTGTCGGAGGTTGAACCCAATTCGGCTTTTACTAATCTGAACATTACTGAGACTGTGGTTTTCCCCTCACCTGGGAGTGGGAATTTAGTTGTGGCAGGGACAACCGTTATTCCTTCTGAGGGAATGGAGGTGTGTGAATAAATTTCTGTAATTGAGCAAACTCTAGCTTCAAGCAAGTAGAGATGACAAGGGATATGTCGGTGCTGTTCTCTGGCAAGTCTACTGCTTTGCACTCTGAGATTCCAATCAGCAGTATTAATGAGAGGTCTGCTTTCATCTTTACATCTGTAGCAAAGGAACCTCCGTTGATTAATGTACTCAAACCAAAGTCGACGTCCGAATGGAGTCATCCTTGGAAAAAGTATATCCAATCAGCTTCAGAGACTGAGGAAAAGAGTCTGGTGGTGGTGAAACATAAGACTGAAAAAATTGGCCGTCCCAGAGTTAGCAAGAACAAACCAAAGGAGTCTTCGCCTGAAATTGAAGACCAAGAAATAAAAAAGAGGCGGTTTAAGAAGAAACCTCCAAAAGCTGACTCTGAGATGGATGCTCCATCTCATGAATCTGGTAATAAAGGTGATGTTTTGAAAATTTCTGATGTCGCTGATATGGAGGCAAGTAACTTGGTGGGAAAGGATCCGCCTCCTCCTGATATGGAGGCAGGTAACTCGGTGGGAAAGGAGACATCCTTCTGCTAAACTGGATTAATTTTGAATATAGTCACAGTGTTAGCATGCTTGGTTGTTACCATTTAATCTTGTTTCTAAGTGTTCTGACACTGAATTTCACTGTGTTTTATCGAGAGAAAATGTAGGTGTATTTTTGACTTTTTAACCTAATATAGGTTGGTGAGTCATAAGAGATAGTTTTTATTATCGGCCTTATATGAGTGTGTTATTTTTATATTGCTTACTGAATAATAAATTTCTTGACTTCTGATTAAAAAAAAAACTCCTCAACAAAATTCGTGGTAGGTGATAACATTTTTAGGATTTTCACTATTTCTAATTATGCTTTTGTAAGTACATTTTCATGTCTGAATTGTACAAAGTTAACTTTAGCAGGAAGAGACAAATATCACTCATGAGTGATTAGTCACGAATTCGCCTCTCTCGATCATGTTTATAACAGAAATTTTGTGGCCTCTACACACCTCAATTCCTATAATTTCATTTCGAGAGGATTCCGTGCAGTTTATCATAACCTTTCTCTGCCCCACCAAAATTCTATAGATCGAATACACCACTCGTATTAAACAGAAAACTACAAAACCGTAACAATAGTGAACGACAACATCCTGAATCCAGCGACACCCTAAATCTATCTTATCCGTTCATTACTGGACCAAAATTACTTAATTCCACTTGAAGTGGGTAGGGGCAGATATTACATGTCTTTTATATAAGGACCGACTAGTTAGATCATGACCACGGTATATTTGTACCCTATGAGAGGTACAAAAATACCTATGCTTCCTTCGTGACTAAGCCACTCTGTCGCACTTAAAATGAAGACGTTATTGAAGAAAAACGATCGAACAAGATTTAGGTAAGTGAAGAAGGTTAAAACATTATTATCAATGAAGAAACATTAGAAGAACACAATAATCAATGAAATAAAAAAAAAACAAGGGAGACCTAGCCTACGGAGTTATCACTCAAATAAAAGTTAGAGTTTGATCAGGTGAGCTATTAATGGAAAATATTAGGATTAGACAAATGAAATTAATTGAAAATAAGCCATAACCAGCTAGGGTTGAAAGTGCATTTTGTGAGATATGCGAACAGTTTCCAAATTTTCATCTTTGTTAATTACCAAGCTGCGGATTATATGAGAATAACAACATGAGCTGAATCCACCTCCATCAAAAACAAGCTTCCAATCTTTGGCTAAGCTAATCAATAGCTTTAATTTAACCACTGCGCAGTCTCCACGCTTGGAATATCAAGCTTCGAACAGAAAGCGCCAAATTTTAATTGCATGCATCGAGTCTCTCTCTTATTCAAGTTCAAGCCTTCGATTCGTCATCTAATTATTTTGTTTCTGCAAATCGAATGGAGTTTTCCAATTGACTGATCGATTTTGATGGGTTTTCTGTTCGTTAAATTGTGTTTTTGCGGCTTACTGCATTGTACGGTTAGGTCTGTAACCTTTACCTACCGTGCTCCTTTCTTGTTCTAGGGAGGATCTTCTAACTGTGCTATTCTACTTTTGTTCTTAGTTACGGTTTCCCCTCTTTTGGTTAATATATTCATGTAATTACCGAAAAGAAAAGAAAGACCAGCTTTCTGAGTTTGTAGAGAGCAAAGAGTGATCGATCTTCTGCAGCTGGAACTCTTAGATTGAGCTCAATTCAGATTTGGATCGTTTTATCTCGCCATTCTTCTTAAAGGCATTTGGTCAGCTAACATATTAGCAAACCTGCATAACTGATTCAGCAGCAACTCTAGCTCTTATAAATTAAATACAATCGCTACCAATAAAGCTACGTGAATATGCTATAGCATTTGATCTGGTCAGAGTTTCATACACAGAATAACAGACTCAGTATTCAAAGGCTTCTCAACCTAAGTTGAACTTGAACGTTAGAAATTCCATGGCAGGCACCGCACCAGCAGTGTTTCGATCATCGATCTATGATCGTCTCGTGTGGTAACTCAAGGGCCGACGTAATCAGAATAACCATCTCATATAGCTTGGATTATGACACCCATATAATTGGCAATTCCAAATGAACAAGTGTGGGCAAATCTTTAACGATCAGACACAACATTTGATCCTGCCATCTCAACTACTCTGCACATACTGACATACATATATGAAATATCCAGCTACTTATACATACAGGAATTAAAGCTTGATATTGCCAGAAAAATGCATTCATTTTCAATGTTTCTGGACGATATATATAATCTCTAGTTGTGGCAATTCTCACATTCTTATTATTGTGCATCATGCAAGAACAAGAATATCAATCATCATTGTGAAATGTCCTGTTCTGCTGTAGGATCTTCGAAGCTAGCACAACTATGTCCCATTGGAATTTAATGCTGTGTTCGAAACCAATTATCATCATTATTGTTCATATTGTTAGGAAATGACAAACTTAAATTGAGAAAGTAACCACAACGGCGGCAGCAATCGCAAAACCACTAAACCGGCCAAATGAAATAATTACTAAACTCATTGTCTCATTGACGAAGGAAACAAATTTCTTAGATTTAACGGAAGAATATTTTGTTCTATTTCTTCATTGTTAAATCATATCAAATAATAACTAGCGACTAATATCTCTTCCCTTGATCATCTATTAACTAGAAAAACATTACTTCATTGGAGGAATATTGTTTTCCTGTCTGCATATGAAGCTAGCTAGCTAGATTAGAAATATAATGAAATTAGTCAGAAGTTAACAAGCATCAGTAATTGTCTTAAATTATATTGCATCCTTGTCAAGGATCTCATCTAGACATCCAGCTAGTACATCTAGCCAAATCTTATATTAACGAAGATGTTAACTTGGGCATGCATCCAATTATAATGTGAATAATACTATACGATTCTACATCTAGTACTCAATTTTAGTTTTAAATTCGAAGTGACATAATTACTTCAGTTTATAATTAGGGTTCCGTATGAGATCCTTCTATGTCAATTAACTTATTCTAACACAGGTGGATCAGCAATTAACAAATGTTTAAATTTTACTGCACTTTAAAAGAGTGCCACAAAACTTAAAGTAGCTTTCAGTACTAACATAATTGTTATTACGGTAGCTTTCATGATCATATGATTCAAATCATGTCTGTGAGGTGACTCATTAAAGAGTAAAATGCTGGCTAAACCTATGTAGGTATGTTTACCAAATAGAAAATTAAACGACTGTTGATGGCAAACGACGAAAACTTTTGTTTGATTTGAGATTCAGTTCTTTTTCAATTAGCTAGAAAGGTTGCTTTCCTTAAACACCACGGACGTCTATCGGAAAGGCCTGCATGGTAAACGTTTTCCTCATCAAATCGGAATAACGAATAGTTCGTATCAGTGGTTAAACAGAACGCAAACAATCATATATGAAAGATGAACAAGGCTCAAACATATATAGCTAGAGAAAGTTAGACAGCCCTTGCATTTGCTTCATATATAATGTAACATGCTATATAGATAAACGAATACGAATCAGTTAAAGAATTTGTCAAGAGTAGGACATATCATTTCAAAACCATTGATCAAAACGGTCATACTTCAAATATATGATTAGTAAATTTCTACTTCAGTACGATTCTATACAAAACCTTCTTATAGTAGATTCAAAAAATAGACTCTTCAAATCATAAATACACTGTTTAATTGCCAAAAAAAATCATCAATTAGTGCAGTATTAATATTGCAGTGGTTGTGCGTCTGCAATTTTTCTCTTGTTCTTTCTCATTCTCGATCTGAACTCTGAAGCTTATAAACTGAAGGTATAAGAGTAGTATGTACGTTCAGTCCTGCACTATCATATTATTACATGTTTTGTACTCATTGAGTCCCAACTTGCTGGGTGGGAGGTAGTATGGGTTCTTTTCATTTCATTATCAGTATTTGAAAACGCTCACATGCTCAAGTTGTCCATGCAAACTAGCTATCAATAATTGTCGGAAAGAGTTCAATCCGGGCAGGAGTATAATGAATCAGTAATGAGGATCGACATATATAGAAATCTCGATGGTACCTTCAGCTTGAGAATTCATTGATCATCGATCGGTTGGTCTTAGTTAATCTCCATGTCCACTTCATGCCCTTATATCATCTTGTAAGTTAATCGATCTGCTAAATGATCATAATCAACACTACTCATTCTTATTAGGTATGGAGAATTTTCCGACTTAATTTGTGTAAGGATTATTGGTTATTATAATCATCAATTCTATTAGTTTTATATATAGATGTAAGGTTTTTGGAGTACAGTGCGTAAATATGCATTGTTTGTCATGTCTAGATCAAAAAAATGGAGAACAACATTAGCATTATTGATGATTATGTCGAATTGATGAAGGATCGATGATAATGACTATTTTGGCTCATTTGTAAAAGAGGGAATACTGCACGTACTTTTCAGACGGATGCAGCTTTCATCATATCATGTCATGAAAACAATAGCTCATAATAACATAACTGGCAATGTGATCAACATAGCTACCTAATTAACCATGGTGGCTGCAGAGACGATAGCAGGAGGACTTCATTTTCCCAACTTCCTTTTGATATCTAATGGCAAATAGAAACTACAGGAAAAACAAGAAAGCTGGCATGGCCGGAGTCGAGTTTCTATATGCCTATCAGGAAACACTATTACATAATCGAGAGAGTCGCTAGACCAACAACCTAATATATGCATTATAACTGAAGGATTTGAAGCATCTAAACCAAAAGCTGTGAGTGTTCCTCGGCCTGATTGCCTGAATAGCTTGAACGCTGAAATAATTACCTCAGTTTCCAGACCTTATATATGCTTCAACCTGCAAAGCAGAGGGTAATTGACCAAATAGGAATAGATATCCTACAATTATATTTTCCTTTAAAACCAAATAACAAACCAGCAGAAGACACGATTGTTTAGCTGCACTATCAAATTCTTGCTTAACAGCCCTTATTTATGTTTGCGTTAATTTGTTACATTCCACACAGTTATCTCCTAAACTTATTTCGAAGCAATTCTATTGGCTTCTTAGAACCGGTTTTGCTGCATAAACAGATTACTTGTAAATTTGCCAAATAAACTGCATATGAATCGCCGCATCATTAAATTGATATGTCACATATAAAAATATAATCATATGATTAGTCACTTTAATCATACATTTACCATATCAATTAAATAATTTAATATTTACCATTAAATTCATAAAACAGTAAATAGTCGCAATAAATAAGAATTACTATGCGGTAATTTTAAAATTACCTTCAAATTTTATCCCAAAAAGAAAATTCTGTTTTTGTTTTTTTTCGTGTGTCGGGTCACCCAGATCCGGGTCGGGTCGATTGCAAGTTCTGCCGACAAAATTTTCGTCGGGAGAACTTCTGAGGCAACCTTTTCCCGACGAGCTGTCGTCAGTAAAAGCTGGATCGGGTTCCGAGTTCCTGTGCTTCGGGTTCCTGTGCTTCCGGGCTGCAGCGGCGATCTGGGGCGGGGATGCTGCGGAACCGGATCGTCGTCGAGGGCCACGTCGGCTGGGCTAGGCAGGTGGAGGCGACGTAGGCGGGATCGGGATCGGGATCGGTAGAAGGAGACGTCGTCCTGCGACGTGGCCGGAGCTTGGCTGGGATTCGCCGGCATGGCGGCGTCGAGGGTTGCAGGCGTTAGGCGACGGTGGCGCTGGTGGTCGATCTCGTCGACGAGATGAACTAGTGCCGGATCGGGGGTGGGCTGAAGGAGGTCCGATCTGCAGCTCGGGGAGGATGGGGGGCCGGTGGATCCGGGACGAGGTCGAACGATCGGGTTGAGGTGAGGCGAGGCAGTGTCTTCCGATCGGAGGGTCGATGTGCCGATCGAAGGCGAGCCGATCGGAAGGGAGTGACTGGGTCCGGTTCCAGGTAGAGAAAGCTGCAGCGAGGTGAGGCCTAGCGAGGTGCGGCGGCGAGGTGATGGTGCCGTTCGGAGTGGGTGCCCAAAGAAGAAACAAAAGGCTAGGGTTTTTTTTTCTCTATTCTCCGGTAGTCTTCCGACAGAAAGAAAAAAAAAATTTAGGGTTTTTTTTTTTCAGTTTTTCTCTTTTCTTTGGCTATTGCCGCTAGGGTTTTTTTTCTTTCTCAGCGAGTAAAGCTACGTGCTGATAACGTGTTGTAGGAAATACTGAATTGGTCTACTCATTTCATTGATAATCCCCTTTATATAGGGTGAGTATTACAACGGTAATAGGAAATACATTAATGACAATAATGACTACATAATTATCTATCGTCAGTTACATTGACGAAGGCACATAATACGTTTTTCCTTCAACAAAAATATATTTAAGGTGGAAAACACTTATAGATTTTTAATTAATTAAGAATCAAAGAGCAATACAGTATCAGTTTGAATGATTCTGAGAGGGATAACGATGTTGTTAAACGCCTCTAATAAACTAATTAGCTGTATCTTAATGCCAAGATTTGGGTTAAACCTCCATAGTCAAAACTTTAGTCACTACTTGCGTCATTTCCTATAATCCCCTGTGTGAGAGCCTATGATAATTACATAAGCTTTTAAACCCTAGGAAATGGAAGCATGCATGTTGGAGAAAATTATGTGCACACTCCACCATAATCTAAGTACTGAGGATTTTTCACTAGTATATATCATCCGGCTTTCCTAAGATTGAAGTGTAAACCAAAACCCCGTTGATACAGGTTCGCTTCTATTTCAGTTAGAAATTCATTCTGGGCTCCAACTTCTTGTATGAGGTTGATTGTAAGGCTTGGCCATTAGTACAACTTGCTATTATTTGCAAAAGTAAACAGAATATACACTTTGCATCGCAATCTGCAAGAGCACCAACCTTTCACTTCAATCAAAATCTCCATCGCTGCTATTAAAACCACACAGAGTTATGAATTAAATGGTGCAAGGCTGTCCTTGAAAGAGTCACACTATTTTTCTAGACGCCTCTAGTTAGTTCCTTCCAAACATTTTATCTGACTAGAAAATCAACCAAAACCCTGATATCTATACTAACAAAATGTTTTACACAAACCACAGACATATGAACAAATACAAATACTTCCCAGCTTTCCCATTTCTATGCCCAAGCTTCTCCACCTCCTCCCCTAGTATTTACAATACCAACATTTGCACTCTTCTTAGCTGGCTTACTCAACTGAAACACCGGGTGGCTGCATAGCTTCCGCACTCCTTTCCTCAAACTTAACCAGTCTCCAGCCACTTCATATCCACCTGATATACAAACAGTTTCCGAACAGTTAAGTTCATGCTTGCTAGATGGGCTAATATTGGAATCGGATTCGATTTCCTCTTCATCGTCACTCATTGCAGGAGAGCACCAAAGTTTCTCGTTAATGCAGACTTCAGGGCTGTCCATAGTGGTGGTCCTCAATGAGTTGTCCTGAACATGTCCCATAATGGAACAAGGAAGATCATTATTGTAGTTGAGAGGTTTTGAGCATGATGATCTCTGTGTAGACCCAGCAGCAGCTGATTCCTCCCTCTCACGCAGGATCTTTAAGATTAGTGTCTTGAGGAAATTCATAACTTGCACTGCGTGTAGCAGTGCTGTTAAGGGATCTGCCATCTGCATCAATAAGCAAAAGCTATAATTGTTTGTGAGCTAAAAGTATCATCTGATGATCATACATCCGCAGTTATCACCTGTTGTAGAACTGGTTTTAGTAAACTTTCCAACTTAGGAGCAATGGATCAGTGTATTATACAAGCATAGCAAAGCCTTTTTACCCATATTAGCTACCAAGACAAAACCATTTTTGAAGATGTGGAACCCTTACTCATCCTTTAATGGGTGGTCCAAGTGAACCCCAAAACTCCCAGGCCTACACTTGACCAAGGCATCAGGTTAATATAACGTATTATTACGGAGTTCAACCAGGGAGTTCCATCTACATTGCGTTTTCTCAAGTACTGACTCCTGACCAACTTGACCCCTTGGAGGCGCAAGGAACAACACTGAATGTCCTACTTATCTAAGAACTCAAGAATAGTAGCTATGGTCTAGCAACAGATTTATTTTTGAAGCATGCCTAAACCATCAGTTTCACCAATCCTCAGCATGAATGAAGTTTCAAAGAAGATACTGACAGTAGTAATAAAAAAGCTACAAAAGACCATGCCTAAACCAAAAGCAACAAACCTCTGTCATATTAGGCGCAAAAACCATAGCAATATTGCGTGCATTCATCTTATTGTGTTGTTCATTCTGCGCAACATCTGCCATCAAATTGAGGGCCCAATCAAGCAGTGACGCTTCCGTTGCAGGAAGTGACTGAACAAGTTCTGTACAGTCATCTTCTGTGTTGCACCGCATCACCTGTTCTGGTGTAAGAGAATCAAGTACCCGTGTCGGAAGCTCTCTAAACCAAGCCTGCAGATGTAAAGAGGAAAGTGGGGGAGAGCACGCATTAAGAATAGAAAAGAAAAATACCAAGGACAAAACATAGAAACGAAAGGAGAATGAACCCAGAAGGGTGTGGAAGATGAGTTTTGATGCAAAAAAGTAATGGGTTTAATTAAAAATAGGTTAGTAGATATTGACATTTCAGGATTTTGAAATGCTTTAGGGTTTAGGGGACAATTTAAATCCACAACAATTTATCAAAACTAAACACCCTGAAGAAGTAACCAATGCCACATGCTTCAAAAGGGTATAGAAAAGAATGATTTAGGGGTTTCTCGTATCAATGTCAAATACGTTTACCTTTATTAAACCTGCTAAACAATGAACATCAATTCCATCAGGTACTTCACCACTATTTAATTGATTCCGAAGACGCTCTTCTTGAGTATTTTCAGCATTTATTCTGAATATTCCTTCTGCCTTTAGGAGTGACAAGAATGAACGAAAACCTCATATTTCGTTAGGAAATGCAAGAAGCATACAAGTAAAAATTAGGTAGTGAATCAGAATGAGTAACTCACATTAAGGCCTCCTCCTGAGTACAATCGCTGTTGCATCATAAGAAGTATTGTTGGCACACTGTTTCCTTTATCATCATAAGAACACTGCATTGACTTGGCAGATACCCCAAACACACTAGCACTAGATAACAGAAAAAGAAACAGTGCCACACAAGAAGTTGTTAGTCAAATAGGGGGGACACAAGTGCTGGTATTAGGTTTAAGAAAATGAAGTAAGACATATATTTAAATGGACACCTCGGAAAGTTCATACATCATCAACCAAATCTACCTCAAGATATTAGTTAAGAAATTCTGCAGGAGAATTTGCAGGACTCAGAAAAAGTTATACAGAAGTTTCAGTATATCTGGTGTCTATGCAAATCCATTTGCTAAATCATATAGATGTAAAGTTACTTAAACAAGATTTGCCACTGCAAAGTGAAGAAGCCAAATGCTTGCATCGATGATTAGAGTTTAGAACCACCAACTGAAATTCTACATTGTAAAATTCTTTTTTCCTATGGAAGGAGGACAGCCCGTCTATACTTCTACCCAGTAAAAATAGATTTGAAGCAGAATAAAGCAAAAGCTAGAGTAAGCAGCCATGCTTATTAGGACTATGCACATAGCCCTACGTTAGAACTGCATCATCTCTCTGCTTCCTAAAAGCCTCATTCTTACTATCCCCTAAACGTCCTCCCCAATTATGAACTGCGAAAATAACAGCAATTGTATACTAAAGAGCAAACTTTCATAAGTAAATGAGAATTCTGTTCTTGGAGATTAGGATTAGTTATTTATACTTGAAGAAATGTCATTAAAAACCTTTAAAAGTTACTATGGATGGTTCTGATCAGCATAAACAAGGGAACTAGCAACCTTCTTCAATTCTCTGTTTAACAAACAGAGCCATTTAAAGCCATTAACGTTTTCCTTGTTTCTTCTGGACCATCAAATACCAACACTTCCTTGTGTGCCCAGAATCAAAAAGACAAAACTCTTACAATCCAGGAAAGCTGCCGTGCTCAAACACATTAAATCCCACAAATTTCAACAGTACAGGCCAAAGGAACACAGAATTGATGACCACTAGAAGTGTACAGAAGAAAACATAGGATACCATCAATGAAAAAGTACACAGATCAGCATCCAAAGTCAAAACACATGCACACAGTAACTCCAAAATTATCTATATGATTCTGTACTTGAATGTTCCAAGCTACCAAAAATTAAACAACAAAAAGTAAAAAAACCAAAATTGAAGAGAGAGAGAGAGAGAGAGAGAGAACTAAACTCACCTAGCACTTGGTGCCTTCCTGGGAACCTCAGGCTCAAGCTCAGTAGGCAAACCCAGAAACCCATTAAACCTATCAAACGTGACATGAGAAACATGCCTCACCTCCGTAGGTGAACTAATATCAATGGAGGACGCCACGTCATCCCTCTCGACACTGCAAGTAATCAGAGACTTCCTCAGAGCACCCAACAGAATGTCCAAAATCGCAAACTGGTTGTTGTTGTTGGTCTGCTGCCCTGTTGTATTAAAGTCTCGACCTTTATGAACCCCACCGGCTCTCCTCATCGGACTCAGAAATGGGGTCGACACTTTACACGACTCTTCCTCGTATTCATCAAACTCAGACCCTCCTTCATCTTCTTCATCATCTTCTTCTTCCTCCTCTTGTTCTCTCTCTGTTTTGTCTTCATGGTTGAACCGGGTCGGAGGAGCAATGTTGAACTCGATGAGCCCGCAAGATTTGGATCGGAACAAGCGAGCCATTATTGCTTACCAAAAAAATAAATGAGAATATAAAAACGGGGAATGGGGATATTTAGAGAGAAGGAGAGGGTGGGTTTGGTAAAGAGGAGGGTTGCTTTGGGGACAAGGTGTGAATGATTAAGGAGTTGAAGAGGATGTGGTGGTGTGAAGATGAAGAAGAAGCTTCACTTTTAGTTGTTCTGATTTGTTTTTGCAACACACACAAGGAAGGAAGTGACAAGTAGACAAAGCAGGTAAGAGAGTGAGGAGGGTTTTGTGTATGTCTTGGAAGTTACTCATGTGAGAGGTTAAATCAGATCATGATTGAATGAGAAAAATTTAAGGGGAGGGGGCCTTTGGCTCTAGGTGAAGGTATAATCCTAATCTTTCAAGAATCTGAGTATCTGACTGATCACTATTGTGATAAGAAAATAAAACAATAATATCTGACTTGTTTCTGGTGAATACAAACAATGTGGTATGCGAGGTCTTTTCAATCCCAAATTATCTCCGACATTTGTTGGGTCTCTGTTATCCGACCAAATAAGTCACATGATTTATGATCTACTGAATCTACTCTTTTATAAAACAAATCGAAAAATTGGAGTTATTGTCCAAAAATGTTACAGTAATATAATCTATTCAATGTGACACTCTTGATTCCTTTATTGAATTAAATTAATTCGTAGTCTCCCACCATTTAGTGTAGAAGTGTACTAAACTGACAAGAAATTTCATTTATTGTAGGTTTGTATATGCAGCATAGAGTGAAGGTACCCCTGGGCTCTTGTGCTCAAGGATGTGTCGAGGGGGCAAATGATATACGTGCCTTCTAATGTTGATTTATAGTCAATGGAGTACAAAAAATAAAAGATTCGGATCCTCTCTTAATCTTTCTTTTCACTTTATATTTCTGATCTTTCATTTAATGCTTCACAATCTCTTGTTTTTTCCTTTTACACTCTTACTTCTGTGCTTTGATTTCTTAAAAAATATTTTCACCAAATACAAAAATGAGTTAATATGGAGACTCGATACACGACGTGATGGCTCTTACGTTTGTAAACAAGAGTTTCTCGCTTTAAAAGTCCAACATTTGTGAAGTGATGTCAAACCAGATTAGCTTCTTAACATAACTCGATCAAATTTCCAAACAATTTGAGGTGAAAATTACTACTGAGTGAATTCAATGTTTGTGTTCTTTGATTAGGAATTCGCATAACTTTTGGAACCTTTATGGTAAGAATAAGGACAAGGATGAAAGAAAAAGCTATGAAAATGAAGGGGGGCGTGGTTCATGTAGCATCTGAAATGGGACATGGTCCGACTGGTTTTGTTATTTTGCATGTCATATCCCACGGATCTCACAATCAAGTCACATGGCCACATGCCCACATGCCCATGTTCCTTTTTCCACTTTGTCATTTACTTTGACCGCTTAATCCCCACCTCCACCTCCACAGAGCCGCCCTCGCCGCCGCGGCCCATATCCGGTGGTGTTGTTGCCAATTGGATATACATACCGTAGACAGTACATTGTTGCTCACTTTGTTCATATAACTATGAAGCAGATGTAATGAAGAAAAATGAAAAAATGAGGATCCGTGACTGTTGCTACATTGTGAACAACGTACTTGCGGTGCATAATTTGAGTGTCTAACTATACGATCAATGTGCTACCATTGAAAACTAACAAGAGAGAACACTGATAGCTAGCGACACTCATGTTAGTTTAAAGTTCATGTAGTTATTCATTAGCTTGCGGATGACTTTCTAAATAATTGTATTTGGTAGTTAAACATCAACATATAACTCGTAAATATTTTGAGAAGAAATATGCTGAAAGAAATTAGACAAGCGAAAAACTGGTCCGCCACTCCACCTTATGTCGCGGATAGATAGGAATTGTCGTGAGAATCAGTCGAGAACATATATAATCGAGTGGTGGAGTCTGGACGGCGTCGCAAAGTGGCCTCTCCCCGTCGATCGGGGTTACTCATTCAGTCATTCCTAGCTAGCCCGATGGGGTTACTCCATTAAATGTAAAGGTCGCGGCCACGTGAACAGGGCCATGCATGTCACGCAGATGCAGCAATAGGTCATTACCATGCTACAGCACGATATATATATATATATATATATATATATATATATATATATTGATCCAACAATGAATGGCCCCTCTTAAACTATGGTCCTTCGAACTATCCTTATAATTTATAAGGTTCACATGTGTTGCCCTTTACGACTTGTGACAACCCAACTTTTGGCACATCAAGGGAAGTCGGACATATAAGTAAAAACTGACTTATACTTATGAGTATAAGGTCAGTGAGAACAACTTCTCATTTTCTATTGAAAATGACTCTTATTTTTTCAAAAAACTACTGACATATTGTGTAACTAAACACAAAATTGACTTATACTTATAAACATAAGAGTTTATAAACTTCCCCAAACACATAGTATTTCACAATAAGGATAACTTCACTAAAGGTTGGATTATGTTCATATAAACAGTTAATCTATTGTATCAACAACCTTATAATATTACATCCACTTTAACATTATATATATATATATATATATATATATATATATATATATATATATATATATAAGTGTGTGTATCCGGAGTTCATATGAATAAGTCGTGTATTGTTGCGACTTCTACGTTATTTTGAGTGCGTATACATGTAATAAAAGTTGTGTCAACACATAAGTGCATGATTTTGAGACTTTAATATCAATGCTCATCTAAAGTAGAATTGCATAATAGATAACTCGATATTTTACATGTAGTGAACAATGTGAATTTTCAGTCTGCAGTTGTATGATTCTCCACTCCGAAGTAATATGATTGCTTTAGGTTTCGAACCAAAGTAATTTTCTCATGTTTCTCTAGTATATAATGATTGTCACTACCCTATGAGCTGTTCATTGATGTAATGTAACCTGAAACTATATTGACTGAATAATCATCCCCTAGATCGCTCCAACTAATTAGACCCTCACTCCATGCATGCAGCTCGATCGACTCTTTATGAGCTTGTCTGAGGTTCGATAACTCAGAAGGCAGAACGTACAGAACTGCCCACATCTTCGATCTGGCCTTTTATATGATGATCTTGTTATTTCTAGGTAATCATTTACGATATGGGATGATAGTTACAGTCCCAGTACCATACGTGCATGTTTGGTGTAAGAGATTAAGTGATATTACACTAAATAAGAGGTATTAAGTAGTGTGAGAATACAACTTAACACCCGTTTTTTCTCTCGACCTCCTTAGATAGTGTTATTGTGAGTACTCATTATGGAGTTCCCAAATTAACACCACCTCTCTCCTCTCTCTCTTCGGCTATCACTTTCTTTCTCAAGAAAGACTGATCTCAACTCTTGAAAATTCAGCAAGCTCAGTCACTTTCTCATCCTAATAACCACACCCAGACCAGATTCTTGACTTTGTTTCCCTGAGGCATCACAACAAATAGAGGAAAATACCCGCTAGAGGAGGAGCCCAGATCAAGGAGATCTATGAAGACTGTGATTGATTATCAGCAGAGGAGAGAGAGCTGGCTTTGATTCAAAGCAAAATTTTTGTTCTCTCCAACTACTCCATGACTGCTCGAGTGACCAAGAAAAAACACAAGGGTTTAGAAATCACTACAACACAAAATGTGATTTCCGACAATCAAAATAGTCGTAAATACCTATATTTTGGTCGGTAATACACTTTCCGACCAAATAAAATTCGTCGGAAGCGGTCAGTATTACCCCTAGGCCTGTCAATTCCGACACGACCCGATAACACGACTCGAACCCGCACTAAATAAAGCGGGTTGAACCCGCACGATTAAAAAGCGGGTCAGCGGCGGGTCAACCCGCCATGACCCATTTATTAAATGGGTCAACCGCGGGTCAACCCGCCAACTCGAAATTAACCCGCTTAACACGTTTATTAAATGAGTCGGGTTATATTATATATAACATGCATACATGACCCATACATTACGTGTTTATAAGGGTCGATTAAGTCTTTTCTTATAATTAGGGTTACCGTTAACACAATAAATTCTCTTGTTTAAGCCTTGTATCAACACAAAAACCCTAAGTTCCACCGCACATCAGCATCAAAACTTCACATTTTCTCGAGACGGTATTATCGTCAAGCCAATGGTACTTTTATATATGAGATATGTTTATCTGATACTTGATTTTGATCAACTCTTGTTCTAGATCTTCCAGTTCAAAACTGGGATGAGATATATGATTATTATATATATGCTATCGTAAGGAACTTAGGGTTTATACATATGAACAAACATATATATATATATATATATATATATATATATATGTTCTCGTTTCCATGATTATTAGATAGCATGTTCAAACCCTAATAAGATTATTATATTCATGTTTGTTCTCGTTTCCATGATCTTGCTTTGTTATAGGTGGTGATTATTTGTTCTTTTTTATGCTGAATAAAGTGAAGCAGTGTTTGCAAGTTAGCATTTGATGCTTTACATTCAAATTTAAATTTCAAACTCAGTTTATGGATTATGTATATTTTTTTTATACGATGGATGAATTTTTTAATTTTAAACTTATGAGACTTTTTAATTTTATGAATGGATTTATATATGAATTACAGATAATTGTGATCTTGTGTAGTTTGTTGTGAATTTAATCAAGTCATTAGTTAAATGGGTCACAATGTTAATGGGTCATTTGTCCAACACGGCACGACATATTTATTAAATGGGTTAAACGGGTTGGAAACGGATAACCCGTTAATAAATAGGTTGAGTTTGGGTTTAAATTTTCGACACGATTATTAAATGGGTTGGGTTTGGGTTTGTATTTTGTGACACGTGAAAAATCTTGACCCGACACGAACCCGACACGACACGACCCATTGACAGCCCTAATTACCCCGGTGACAAATACTCTTTTTCCGACCAGACGTCGGAAATACATGTCATTCCCGACTAAATCACTGTCGGAAATTGGTCGGAAATTTTCGGTCAATAAATTAGTTCCAATACCACTTTTGTCGAAATTTATATTTACAAATATTTATATCTTACCCTTTTTTTTATCAGTTTTTCTTATTTATTTTTTTTTGAAATGGTTTTTCTTATTTAATGGTTATTTTATTTACATTTCTTTTTCCCAATAGTGTATTAATTTTATTAGTCTCTTTATACGTATGAAGTATTCACCGTACAAAAACAAATACTTAGTATATCCCAAGCAAGATTCCAAAGTCCCTTGGGTTCTTCTTCCATGTAAGGGCAGATCTAGCAACTGTATCTCTTCATTTTTCTTCAACAACATCAAGAGAGTAAAAAACCAGACAACAAGTCCTCTTTCAATTTCAGATCGCATCAACAATTGTATTTTCTTCCATGGTTTTCCATGTGATCTACATACATAAATGGATCAATGATGAAAATTTTTTCTCAAATTTGAATATAGAATCGATTTCAGTAACAAAAAGAGAAAAGAATTTAGACTTAGATAGTTTTGATATATACCTGATTATATGAAGGCAACTGCAACCAATTACATCTTGATCTTCTCTATTGAACAAAGTTAAGTCATATATGCTATTCTGCAAAGAATAGAAGAAAAAAAAATAAATGATGGAAGAAAGTAGGAAGAAGGAAAGGATGCAAACCACCAATTTTGCATATTAATGTATCGCGGAGAAGTGAAAAACTGCAGGCTATATGCGTTGATCCCTTAACTAAAAAAGAGAAAAAGATAAGGTTTTGCTTTCTGAATTTGAAAGAAATGATTGAACATAGATATCTTGTTTTGAGATAAATAAGGAAAGGAGGTGGATATCTAAAAAAAAACGTAACTCCCTTGTAGAGGTCTAGAAACCACCATGCATGGAGCAGTTTAAGGAGAAAAAACCTCATCGTAGGAGTTTGTGGGTTATCAATGCTAACATTTATTATTAGAAAAAAAAACACATATATAAAAAGAAAAACAACCATCAGTGCTATATATTTTTACTTTCTTCTAAATAAAAGTCTATAAAAACGAAAGTAAACAGGTTATATAAGAAATGTCTAAATAAAATATTGGTAAAAAAGGTTAGTTTGTTATGCATCTAGCAATTGTTATGCATGTGTTAAAAGGTTAGTTAAAATATTAAGGATCATTTCCGACTAACATTCTTCATATAAGGTTTGCATGTGTTTTTTAATCAGAACTAAATCCAATATTTTCCGCCGACAAAAACCTCATTGGAAAAAAAAAATTGCGAGAAGTTTTGCTAAAAGGTATCTATTTCCGACCATATTTTAAGTTTTTCTGAGAGATTGATTGTCCGTCGGAAATAATGTTCATCCATAAATTGTATTTCCGACATCCATATATTTTTTATCAGAAATAACACTATTTCTGACTAAAAATGGATGTTGTCGGAAAAAGTTGATCGGAAAAGAGTGTTTGTGTTGTAGTGAATCTACTTATCAATTCTTTAGTTTAGATTTGCTTCTTTGGGTTTATGTTTGTAGGCTTTCAATTAATCAATTATAATCTAAATTGAATTGTCCCTCCTATCAGAAGAGACAAGTGGGTTTGATCTTTTATCAACATTAGATTTCAATAATTTCATTCATTTTAATTAGCTTATTGTTTTATTGCCTCTTCATAAACTGAATTCATATGGGTTCAATTCCTTCTTCTTTTTTTTTTTTTTTGTGATTTGAGAAGTCAATTATTTGGGTTAAATTAGTATTGAGTAAGCTTACTCAAGTAAGAGTAGGCCAAGTATTAATGATACAGTGACTCCGAATAATTAGGGTACATTGATACATAATGCTAGCTAACTGTCCCAGCAACTCGTTATACCACTTATACAAAAAAGGAATCATATTCTTCCATGCTTCACGTCTATTAGGTCACATTCTCATGGGAGAAAAAGAAACTTGAACTCGAGAGGAGGCGAACCATATTCTATTTCTGGGTATGAGTTTCCTTTGAAGCTACTCCAGGAATCTGATGAAGGATGAAGCATCAAAACTGAAAGGCCTTTTGTAATAGAAAGGTGTGATTGATGACCACGATATTAGGTAAAACCCTTGGTTATATATGTTACTGCTCAACTGAACCACCACGTACCATCCTTATCAAATCGCTCAGATTCCACCTTATATATATTGGCATTGCAGATTAAGAACCTAGTCAACTTAGTTAATTATGATTTATGGGTTTGTTACGTTTCTGTTATATATAGTAATACACAACTACTGGAGATGTAGAAGAATCGAAATTGTTAGGTTATTGCTGCTGCTTTGTCATAATCGATCTTATATGCATGGATAAGATTGAGACATCGACATGTTGTCGTAATAAACGTGTAAATGTAGCAATTTGTATCAACAGATACAAGCCCAACAAGTATGGTTAAAGATTAGAAATCCATGACCAATATTGATCATGTCAGGCCCGGCAAGTGCTTCTAAATTTTCTACCTAGCTCAAACACCCTATATAGGAAATATTCCGAAATAATTTCAAGGGCAATGCTCGCATGACTGACTCGATCATTGTTGCCATCGAAATGAACTTAATTGTTATATAACTTAAGGGAGCTTTTCTAATGAGGACCTATAAAATGAGGAGCTTTTTAGAGACTCATTCATTCGTATATTCGCTATTGCTTATTGTCGTGCTTTGGATTCTATTGTGGAGCTAAGCATTGTTCCTCCATTCTTGTCATGTTGTCTTGAACAAAGTTTAGCCGTTTAGTTGTTATAAGCTTGCTATAAAGATCAAGATGCATGCAATCAAGCTTCAGTTGCCCTTAGATCGATGGTTCATATGTTATAATCAGAAGAGACTCGTCTCCATCGCGCTATCTTCATTGATAGGAAAAACTCATCATCATTTTTATTCCAATTTGTGAAAGATCTGTGCAAATGAGCAAAACTTGAACATGGTACTGGAAAAAATCCATAAGAATATAACACGTAATTTGAGGAAATTATACTTATTCTGATCCTACATAAATTTTTTAGGCTTAATCGCATCGGTTATGTCTCAATAGTCGATTAAAGTAAATTTGATTGACTTTGAATTTTCAGAGGTGTTTACATTTACAGTATAACCTCAATAATTTAATATTTGATAAATTAATAGTCTCGATAAATTAATATTTTTATCGAGGTCCCAAAATGATGATTTAGGCAGGGTTAAATTAATATCGGTTAATTATTGTTGCTTTCGATGTTATTAATTTATAAAAGTTCAACTGTACTATGAATCAATAAAAAGCCCGACCAACTACCAAGTACCGGTTCTGGTAGAAGTTGATAACTTTTTTGCTCCGAGTTTCCGGGAGCGAAAGGTAAACCTAGGTTTCTAGGTTTTGCACCATCTGGCGGTGGCGATCTCGATCTCGTCTGCCGGCAAGGCGCCCTGGCGTAGCACTAAGAAGATGGTCGACATTCTTGCTACTTTTTCAGAGTAGCAGTGGTTGGCCAGAAGAGCTAAAGTTGGGATTGGGTTTGTTTTTCTACGAATCCAATCGGTGGCGGTCGTTGGTTCATCTTGAGGCGTGTGGTTCCGATTGTGTGGCTGGGGTTGTTGCTGGTTTGCAACGGCGGGGGCTATTGAGTTCGGCTTTCTTTGATCTAAGGCTGTTGATCGGGTCTTGGTTCTGGTCATCTCGCTGGGCTAAAGACGATGGAGGTACTCCGGTGGGAGCAATCCCGTTTTTCAGAGACGGAGAAGGTGGAGGGGAGATGGCAGGCATCTTCTTTGTGGCTCTGGGTTTGGTTCGGGTATGGACTTTCGGGCCTAGGTCTGGGCCTAGGCCTAAGACTGTTTTTTCTTGGGTTTTTGGGCTTGAGTAGTTTAGTCTTTTTGTCTTCAAAAATAATCGAGATAGGTTTTTGACGTCACTTTGGGGTCTATCTTGGTAGCGTCTCTGGTTACTTGATTACTTGTTTTTGGACTTATTTTTAAGGTTGTATTGCTTTAGGTGAAGCTATGTTTTGTTACTTAGATTTGTCTTTCATGGCTCGCTTTTGACATAACCAGGCCTCTCCTAGTGAGTCATGTTGGTAATGTAATATTTTTATCACATTAATGGATTATAGCGCCCCCAATTCAAAAAAAAATAATTTAAAACAAAAAACAAAACAAAAAAAACTACCAAGTACCGATTTACTTCACATCTAAGTCTAGTAGTGTAGTCTTTTTTTATCATAATACGTCCTAACAAAGCAAATAATTGTCCCATCATTTCATTGATTCATAAATAGGTGATGAACAACCTCACCTTCTTCCATTTATTGTTATAAATACACTGGTCTCTACATCAAGAGGGTTTAGCTAGAGTGGGGATGGCCATTTGATTGGATTCATTGTGTCATGAATCTCCGTTTCATGTTACGTTTTTGTATCAATAATTTTACAAAGTAATTTAGAATTTTGACGATAGTGCTAATTCACAATTTTACACTATTATCATTGGACTTAGCAACCACTTTATTAGAGCAAATACTACAACCAAGTAACCAACAACGTTACAGTATAATATGAGAAACTAGAGGACATGGAGAACAACCACTCTACTAATTGATATTAAACCGATTATGAGTATAAATTATCTCTTCCCATGATGACGCTCTGTATTCACTCATATACATTAACGCTGTTAAATTTGATAAAATTCCGAATGTGGAAAATGTATGAAAAAGAGAAACTTATCAACTGCCTAATTAGCTGCGTAATTATCTCCTTGTACTGCTTAAACTTTATGTAGCACTGTGGGTGCTATTCAGCTATACAGTAAAAACTGAAACAACGGTCTCAGTTCACCACTGCAGCATCCAAGTATCTACCGACGCCGCAGTAGATCCAATCCTACCTGTTTCGAACCTTCTGACCAGGCTGTGCATGTTCATCCGCTCTGACTCAATCAAATCACAGCTCCCACTTCCTATCCCATCCTTCGCACTCAACCAACCTTAACCTCCAAACCCCTTTAAAGTCCGCCACCTGTCCTCCCAGGGCTAGTTCCGTCCACCTACTCTCACTGTGTCACCGTTGACCAGTCAAACCCCAGCACGTCCCTTGCACACTATACCCGGAAGCCCAATAGAATAATACCCTCCGTCTTTCCCGAAATAACCTTTTCCCCAATTTAAATTACAAAACCGGCAACAAAAGGTACAAAAGACAAAACCAAAAGTACCAGTGACAATACTCCCCTGCACTCGACTACACACAACACACTAACTCCGCCGCGATCAATCGGTCGGAAATTCTTCTACGCACCAGCCAGGGATGGATCTTAGTGCATTAAATTATGGGCTGTAACCCAGAGAACTTTTATCACATTATTCTAATTAAGTAGCTTAATCATTCTAAATCCCATATGTTATAGATATTAACTCCGAATAATAGCAGTAAAGTCTCCTCATAAATTAAGCAAAAACCAATTCAAATAAATCTCTTGTCAATAAGGAAATAAATTCAGAAAGTTACTTGATTAAATCGGTACCCAAAAGAAGGGAATAACAATGTCTCATTAGGAAAATAAAATCCTTATATGTACTTCTTTTATTATTTAGTGTACCTACAATATTTAGCTAAATTCATGGAGTCAATTGAATCCTTAACGATTATCCAATCTTTAACGATTAAACCTTCATATTCTCGATTAAGATTGATATGATCTTATTTTAATTAGTTAATTTTGATTGCAAATTTTTTTAATTAATATATACACTCATAGTTCGGAGTCCCATCAAGTGATAATTCAACACAGTCTATTTTGAAATCCTGGCTCCGTCCCTGGCACCAGCGATGCAAGTAAATAAATACATCTAACAGATTTCATTAGTGATATTTAAAGTTATATTTTCTTTAGTCACATTAAACATATTCGAAAGTCGATTTTCGTTGGTATATATGTGATATTTTTGTGTGTTTCTACTTATTAGTGACAATTTGCTCTCGGATTAGTTGAAGTCAAGACTTTAGTTGATGAAACATGTGAGTCTTTTGTTTTTTTTGTGAAATGTGGTATTCTTCTGAAATTGTTTATGGTGAGGTTTGATGAAACATAATTTTTTTTTTTTTGAGAAGTTAATGAGACGTAGTCTGCTCCTTGATGTCGTCTTTACTCGAGTAAATTACGAAAAATCTCTAACATCAGGGCACTGACTACTCTTTCAAATTTGATTTGGGGTGAAATGAACGGCGAGTCATTTGTCAAAGTTTAAAGGAGCGGAGCAGGGGATTGTGGCTCCTGTCACACTTAGTAAAGCTTGGTTTAAGCTCGCTCTAATTCCCTCTCTGAGTCTCAAGTCTCTCTCTCTCTCTCTCTCTCTCTCTCTTTCCTGACTCAAATTCTCTCGGTTTATCGTTTTCTCGCCGTAGATCTCAAATTGTGTTCCTCTCATTTTCTCTCTCATTTCCTTTTGTCCTGTACTCGCCGGTGTGAGAGAGTGAGGGATTCGATCCTGGCCGTCGGATGTGTTTACTTTGATTTGACCCGGAGGAGGGGCGCGTGATCCGATGGGGCAGTGCTACGGCAAGACTATTCCGACGACCGGCGACAATGACCCCGCCGGGACCACAATCACCACCGTCGCGACGACCGTCACCACAATCACCACCTCCGTCCACTCGCCGGCGAACGGCGGCGCCGGCGGGAGCGTGAAGAGCACGCCGGCGAGGTCGTCGATCCCTCCGCAGCCGAGCCCCTGGCCGAGTCCCTACCCGCACGGCGTGTCGGCCAGCCCGCTCCCCGGGGGAGTGTCGCCGTCGCCGGGGAGGTTTTTTAAGAGGAGGTTCGCGCCGCCGTCGCCGGCGAAGCACATAAAGGCGTCGCTGGCGAAACGGTTCGGGCAGAAACCGAAGGAGAGTCCGATTCCGGAGGAGCAGGGAGTGGAGCATGAGCAGTCGTTAGATAAGAGCTTTGGGTATAGCAAGAATTTCGGAGCTAAGTATGAGCTTGGCAAAGAGGTAGGGCGAGGGCATTTCGGTCATACTTGCTCCGGTAGAGGCAAGAAGGGTGAGCTCAAAGACAAGCCTCTGGCCGTTAAGATCATCTCCAAAGCCAAGGTACAATTCAATAATGGTTTTAAATTGTTTTGCTAATTGGTTATTATTACTGAATCGTTTGATTATGCAATGTAGTTCAGTTTAGGTAGATAATGTGGTGCTGCGAACATTTGTAGTAACTGTTTTATATAGAATTTGTGCAATGTAGAGTTGGAAATGTGAAGGGTTTAAAGAGTGTTCATCGGATCATCGCTGGTGTCAAACAGATTAAAAAAAAGAGAAAAAAAAAGATGGCAATGCCTGTGATATGCAGTTGACAAACAGATTCACACTGTTATTTCTAGTCATTGCCTGCTTTTGTAGTTATGAGGAAACTCGCTAGGTTAAACTCGATACTCGATTCTATAGTTTAGTTAAGAGGAATTGATTTGATTTAGTAGGCGGTTACCCACAATGATGTCAGATATCAAGTAGAAGTGCTTAGAATCTTATGTTTCAGTTCAACTGCGGCCACGTTGCTGTATGTCTGTCAATCTTAGCTATACGCGTCTGTTTCTCGTGATTGCATTTATGCATAGTGATCACTCATGATTGCGTTATCATTGGGGGATATGTGGCAATTTTGTAGAAAGATTGTAACAGTTGGAGTTCTCATCTCCATGAATTTATTCATTCCTCTCGTGTTACACGAGTAAAGCATTGTTAAACTTCTGAAGTAACAATTAAAAGCTAAGGCATATTTGGTTTCTTCTGGTGTCGTATCTCCTAGGTCACTAGTGAAGCATCGTACATCATCAGTCTTGCGTGGAATATGTTTGTATTGTTTTCACTACACGTGTCTGCAGCTCTTAGTTGATTTAATGCGTAGTAATTAACGTCTTGTACTGATTGTGTAATCTCCAGTGTTCACATAGTTGATACATGGCAATTGCTTTGAAGATCGTAATTATTTGTTTTCCATATATTATTTTTTTCTCTTTCAATACAACAGTTGTCATGATAAAGATTCTTAAATCACTAGTCAAAGCTGTTAAAAAGATTTGATTGCTTTTTGGTGTAGTATGTCCTAGGTCCCGAATTTGGACTGTAACACAATTTTAAATTGTTATTCCTTTAAAATTGAGTTATTTGTGTTTACTCAAATTTGGTAATGTACAACTGGGATTGTATTAGTAAATGAATACATTCTATTGTCAAAAGTATTAATTTATAGCTGAAAATGAATCTGGTCTATAATCTGATTGTGAGTGCATCTAGGCAACTGTGATAACAGCGGTTCACTGGTGATTCGAATGGTTTTTGTGCTTCCTCGCGTTCCTTTATTTTTATTTGTATCTTCCTCTTTTTTCATTTTTTTCTCTTAGGCCTGGATTCTCTTCCATTAGTGGTATTTGATTTGGCAAACACTGATTTAACTCTTCACATTATTGTAATATATTTGTCTTAACCAAATTCATTTGGCAGATGACAACAGCCATATCAATTGAAGATGTTCGCCGAGAGGTGAAGATATTGAAAGCTCTATCTGGGCATAAGCATCTTGTAAAATTTTATGATGCATGTGAAGACGCCAATAATGTTTACATTATCATGGAGTATGTATATCTTATTTTCTATTCATCCTTTTTATTTGGAGGAACAAGCATTTATGGACACTTCAAAATTTCCACTCAAATCTCCTTTTAAAATGCCATTAATTTGTGCAAAGCTAGTCAATGAGAAATTGTCCCTTCAAACATGTTTACTGGATGTGGCATCAAGTGCCATTAAAGTCCCGCTGTTTTGATCTTATATCAATGGATTTGTGTTTTTTTTTTTCAGACTGTGTGAAGGTGGGGAGCTTCTCGACAGAATTTTATCCAGGTACTCTTTCTGGCAGTTTTTAAGTATCATTCATTTGGTTAGAAGATAGTTTGTAAGTTGAAGTCACATTAAATGCAGAGGTGGAAAGTATGCAGAGGAAGATGCTAAATTCATAGTTGTGCAAATTCTAAGTGTTGTTGCATTTTGTCACCTTCAAGGCGTCGTGCACCGTGACTTAAAGCCAGAGGTTTCGACATTCAACCTTATATGTCTTAATTTTGATTGGGTACCAATTATTTTGATTCCTCCAATGCATTGCTAATTATATTTTCTCTTTCTTGCTCTACAGAATTTCCTTTTCGCTTCTAGAAATGAAGAAGCTGATATGAAGCTCATTGATTTTGGTCTTTCTGACTTTATTAGACCAGGTACCTATTGATCTCCTTTTTGCAAGAATATTAAAATTTATGTTCAATGGTACCAGCTGATTGATAATCTTATGGTCCTTTTCCGAGGAACAGAATTCTGATTGCCCCAAATGTTATGGATCTATTGAATGGATCGTAGTACTCTGGGTCCTCATTAATAACTAATGATGTCTTGCGGTCAAGGTTAACTTGATTAAACATTGAAGATAAATTCTTCGTTGGCTTTGTACCAGCTAAAAATAAACTGTCAAAATTTGATATTCTTTCTTTTTCTTTGTCTGTCCTTTGGATTTAAACGGATTTTGTCTCACTCTAATCACCTTAAGACGACTCATCTGGTAAATGTGCGGATGCCATATCTAATTCTATATCTGTTTTGTTTATAATCTAATGATTCCATTATCCCCTTTGACTCTTCTTGACAGAATAAACATTTGATCTGATCATAAATTTTAAAGATAAACTAAGTTGTTCTTTTGCACCAGAAAATGCCATACTATAGTGAGGATAGTAGTGGTTCCACATATAGAGTTTTTCATATGACTGATTGTTATGTTGAAGTTACAATGCCTGGCCTTTAGATTGAACTTTCTCATTACTTTCTAGATAGATGATAACTAATTTGTTGTCATGCATATATTTGCAGATGAAAGACTTAATGATATTGTTGGAAGTGCATATTATGTTGCACCTGAAGTTCTCCATAGATCTTATAGCCTTGAGGGAGATATATGGAGCATTGGTGTTATCACTTATATCCTACTTTGTGGAAGTCGGCCATTCTGGGCTCGAACAGAATCAGGAATTTTCCGTGCAGTGCTAAGAGCTGATCCTAGTTTTGATGATCCACCCTGGCCTTCTATGTCGCATGAGGCCAAGGACTTTGTAAAACGGCTTTTGAACAAGGACTACAGAAAGCGAATGACAGCTGTTCAGGCCTTATGTAAGCAAATTTCTTCTATTGCTGCTGTCCAAAGTACCTGGATGGTATCTTTTGACTTAATCTACCCTCCCACTTTCTAAGTAAATCTATTTGGGAATGGGTTTTTTTTTTTTGCGGGGGGGGGGGGGGGGGGGGGGGTGGTAATATTTATTCATGTTAGTGTAGTCAATTTTACCAGAGAATCTATAAATTTGAATCCCATAAGAAGATTTTGATAATGGTAATCCACTCCCTTTTTGATTATTATTATTCTTAGCTAATAATCCCACTTACTATTGCAGGTCACCCATGGTTGCGAGATGATAGTCGTCCTCTCCCTTTAGATATATTAATCTATAAATTAGTCAAATCATATCTGCATGCTACACCTTTCAAACGTGCAGCACTTAAGGTATTCTCCTCGTTTATGAATTTGACATTTGACTTTAAGATTATATATATATATATATATACAGAGCTTCTCGGCTACGGACGTCCGCACGCACTGTTCACGGTGCGGATGCGGAGTTTCCGGCCTCCGGCTGCCGGCCGGCGACGGACCTCGGGCCGGCACAGAAAGGGTCGCCGGGCCGGGGCGAGCAAAGCCCACCGGCCGGATACGGCGTCGCCGCCTCGCCGGTGGCCGGAAACGCCGCATCCGCACGGTGCGGACGTCCGCACCTGAAAAAAATCCTATATATATATATATATATATATTTTAAATCAGAAACATCTATTAAGGATTCAGAATTCCTTTTTTGTGGATATCAAACTTATAGTTCTGTAATTTCATGTCATAAACAGTCTCTTTCAAAAGCTTTGACGGAGGATGAGCTGAGGTATCTTAGAGCCCAATTCATTCTTTTGGAACCAGATAAAGAACGACGCATCTCTATTCTTAATTTCAAAATAGTAAGTGACTGCTCCCAGTTCTTTTAATTTTAGATTCCAGGGTAGATGCTTTACTCAACATGGACTTCTCATGTTTCCACATATTCTTTTTATTTGATGCTTGCTTTCACATTATGCAAGTCATTTATGGTTTTTGAAATTAATTGTTGCAGGCTCTTCAGAGAAATTCAACTGAAGCTATGATGGAGTCAAAAGTTGGTGATATTCTAAATGCAGTAAGGCTTATTTCAATACTACTTTAGATATAGCTTAGTTGATATTGCTTTTGTGTGCGTTAGTTCTAATGTTTTTGCGGCATGTTCTGGAGCAAGCTTACAATGCTTGATTAAGTATTTCAACTCCTTTGCAATTTGGTTAAACTATAATTTACTCCTCTTGTTCTCTTATTTTATAAAATTTAGTATAATCAGCTTTTGATGAAACCACTATATGAATGCAGATGGAACCACTTGCATATAGGAAATTGGACTTTGAAGAATTTTGTGCTGCTGCAATTAGCACACATCAATTGGAGGCCCTTGAAGGATGGGAGCAGATAGCATCAACTGCTTTTGAGCACTTTGAACGCGAGGGCAACCGAGTCATATCAATTGAAGAACTGGCCAGAGTATGTTCAATTAAAGGCTTGTTTCTTTCATTTCCATTCAAGTCCTGCAATTTTTCTTATACAGCTAGCATCTCTGACTTCATTTCATTGATGTTACTTGTCACTGCAGGAATTAAATCTGGGCACTTCTGCCTATTCAATTCTCAGAGATTGGATCAGAAATACAGATGGAAAGCTTAGTTTCATGGGATATACAAAATTTTTGCACGGTGTGACGATCCGTAGCTCCAACACCAGGCACCATTAGTTTTATTCTTTTTTTTCTTTTCTATTTAGTTTTAGCGTTTGACATATAGGTTTCTTATAAGATTCATGGGTTTAAATCTTTCAGATGATTTGTGGGAATTTTAATATTTTTTTTTCCTTTTGGGGTGGGGGGTAAAGAAAAATGTGTATAAATGAACATGTTAGTTGAGCCAGTGGGGAATTTTGGAGCTAGTCTTAAGTTAAAGTATTTCTCCTAGCTTATTCCCTGCTTTTGCAGATGATAAAATTTGGGTTGAGCTTATTGACCATTTATCAATTAAAGAAAAAGAACCCAAATGAGGGGAGTTTAGGTCTGCAGCTTGTCTGTGATGACCTTGAAGTCTTCATTATGTGGACATAGTGAAGCAACAGAAAGAACCGCAGAATTATATGCATGTGTCTTATTCTCACTTTCTTTTTTGTTAGTTGACCTCACTATTTCAATGGCCCCTTGAAGTTGAAAGAAGGCTTCTAGGTTTAGCTATTCTGGAATTGCCATATTGTAGTGCACAAGCAAGGGTTGAAGTTTTGGTCGGTGATAGATGTCAAGGAAGATTACGAAACTTGGTCAATAGGGGAGCTGGGCTATTTTACCCCAATCATAGCTTCCCAGATAGTTGATATGTATTTGCTGCTTAATCACTCCCCAAAATAGAGACTGCCCTGGGTGGCTGGGTATGTAAATATTAAGGTCAACTGCCCATTAGTGGGTAGATTTGTTCATGGATTAGATTATCTAGATTCCAAGGCAAATCAATCCCCTTGCATTTTCCATCTTTTTTTTCAATTCAGTCTTCGATAAGCAAGCTTACTAACTAGCAGCAAGATCTCTCCCCCACCACTTGCAAGATATAATACAACAATATAATTATTCGAAGAAACCTTAACTTAAGAGAAATTCAAACAAAGGGTATCTGACCTTTTCCAAACTAGTAGTTTTAGTGTCTCAACTTTGTAAAATATCAAAAAGGTACCTGAAGTTCTTATACAAACATCATATTGGTGTCTAAGATGGAATATTCCGTTAAATACTTAACTGTAAATTTTTTTTTTTTTTTTTTTTTTTTTTTACTATTTTCTACTTTTTGCTACAACTTAATTATTCACTACCTATTTGTTTATAGGATCTTAATAGCTTATCAATTCTAAGAACTAACTTTCATCATGCCAAATTCACCTAACGACTTCCTGTCTTAACGGCTACTAAGCTGGCGGATTCACTGTTGTTTTTAGTTTTGACAAGTTTCTTAAGTTCTAGTAAAACCAATAAATAGGAATTCTTAAATTCTAGTTAAGTAGAAAGCAGAAAAATACTTGAACCATTTTTTCTCAAATACCACTCCTAGGAGGTAATCCTCCACCTGGGGTTTGAGATTCTTAAATAAATTAAAATGACTACGGATATGGGGAGCATATTTAAGTTTATTTATCCAAACATATTCACATATACATAACCCAGAGCCTCACTCTTGGGTAAACAGCTAAAAGTTATTTAGCTACTCATACTGAAATTAAAATACAAACTTACTTGTAAAATAAAGCAATCCACACCAGGTGACTAGCAAGAAAACACTCTCACTATTCACTCTTCTTTAACTATACTAAAACACTCACAAATACTTAGGAACACTCAGAAACTGCTCTCGAGCTTCAGACTACTCTTTTCTTCCTTGATTTTTCGAATGCCTTCTCTTGAGCTCTGAGACTCCTTATATAGCCTTCGGATTTCAAAACGGAATTGAATTCCATTAAGAAAGGCAGACAAGAGGAATCCTTATCTTAACAGCTGGCACTTATCTTTTCCAAAGTAGTTTGTCCTCACGCGTCGGCAGCAACTTTATTCTTATCTTACAAATGAGCTGGCTTCCACTAGCTGGATTCCACTCACTTAAAGCTTCTTGTCCTGATGCGTCGGCAGCTAGTACTCCATCATATTATCGATGTTGTGTAGCGCTTCGTCATCAAAAGAGGCTCCTGAGTCGTCATTTTCTTCAGCTTTGGATTCTAGGTCTGAATCATATGGGTCTTTGAATTCTTGCTCTTTCTCTAATTTTTCTATCCACGTGGTAGTTGCTAACGTACCATCGACCTCTCGCCTTTCTAAGGCCTTGTACAAATCACAGTTCTCTGGATGAGGATGGTTATAGCTGGCTACAATGATCTTTTCTCCTTTGGCCAGGAGGGTAGCATCATAATCTTTCTGGATTATGTTCTGGATACGAATTACAGCCATTGCTTTCATCCAAGGAATGCTCTGATTAGGTCTTCCATTGCTTGATGACCATTTGTGTGCTTGAGAGACACAACTCTGGATAATTCTGACATAGTGATAAGGAGAAATATAACTCTTTCTTCCTTCTTCTCTAGTCCATTCAGGAGGAGAAGAAATGAACTTTAATTTCAGAATACAACCAGCTGGTCTAATGTTCTTAACTGCATGGTAAATTGCTTCAGGGAGACCTTCTAGGTCTTCATTGGTTTTTGTCCAAAGATTATGAACAAAACCATTCTCAATTAACCATAACTTGTTCTTCTGCGGATGCTCTGCTTGAACATCAACCAAATATCTTCCATAGTAAGGACCTGCTACTACTAGCAAGGTTGATGGAAGAGCTTTACGGTTCTTGGAATCTCCTAAGAGATTATGGAAACTGAACCATTCTGATTCTGATAGGGCTAGAAGTGGGACTTTAGCACTTTCAGGGTTTTCAAGGTATTGAATGTCCAGCTTTTCCTTGAGCTGTTGATCTTTTTCTAGCTCGTAACTGCAGAATTCCTCAGCTAGCGTTTCCAGGGCTTGTAGAACAAGTGCTTCATTGTTCTCTCGTGATGCTGCTAAAATATTGTCCATGATGACTCTCTGGTTGAACTGCAAGTTTTTGCTGGTTCTGAACACTGGTCTTTCGTAAATTCTCAATGGATGATTAAAGATTTTTCTCAGGCATTTTACTGCTGGTAATCTGAAGGATGCTATCCTATCAGTGGTTCTTGCCTTATACTGCTGTCTTTTTTGAAACCAGTCAGGCGTGACCGTAGCTCTAGGATGCTGTAAATATTCATTTACATTTTCTTCTTCTGCGTTGGAAGACTGCTTATCTTCAGGATCATTTTCTTTTCCTATTGGGTCAGGCTGAATTTTTTCAGGGGCACTACTGGATTCAGCAGGAGAGTAGGATACCAGATATTGGTAGCCTGGTCCATCATGTAATGGGCCAACAGTCTTGTCTCCATTTCTGTATCTCTGTAGTAGGGTTTTGTCTTTTGATCCCTTGCTTTCAGGCCTGGTTCTTGTTCCGAAGTTGGGCCTTCTTCTTTCTTCGATTTCTGGTTCTGGTTCGGGCCTTCTGCTTCTTGGGTTACGGCCTTCATCTCTTTCGAACATTGCCATTTCTCTTGTGAGAGCGTCAGGCAGATAATTCTTGTTTCCTGCAATCATTTCAACATCATATTCATATTGATATAAAAACATCTGCCATCTAAGAACTCTTCCTCTATCAGCTGCATCTGTCAGTTTATAGTTCTTAAAGTTTTTCACTCTCTTGTTATCTGTTCTAACCAGAAATTTATTCCCTAAAAAGGCTTCAGCTCCTTTAATGGATTTAATTAGGGCTAAAACTTCTTTGTCTCCTGTGGAATAATTTAATTCTGCTGAATTAAATTTTCCTGACAGGAATTTACAGATCTTTTCTTGATTTGTATTGGGTGTTATTGCTAAAACTACTCCTGCCCAATAATAGTCATTTGCATCTGTTTGCAAAATGATCAGGTCACCTTCTTCAGGTAACTGTAAAGGGGGAAGGTTTTTTGTGAGTTCTTTAATTTTCTTAACGGTGTTGCTATCATCCGTTGTAAATGACCATTTTTTCTTCGTGCTTGTCTTTGGAGAGAGAAGAGCAGTGAGACCACTCACTTGAGGAATAAAATCTCTCGCAAAGTTAACAACTCCCAAAAATCTCTGTAGAGACTTTGCATCTGGGATACTGTCAGGGAATTGGCTTATCTTCTTTACTATATGCTCTTGAAGACGAATTTCTCCATCCTTGACGTGTATGCCAAGGAAGTCAATTTCTCCTTTTATAAGATGAATTTTCTTTTGTCCAAGGATGATTCCTTTCTGAACTATGAGCTTGCAAATCTGCTCAAGGTGCTTCAGATGTTCATTCATAGTTTTAGAGAAGACAAGAATGTCATCAATGTAAACTATACAGAAATCTGAGTATGGCTTAAATATGTTATCCATCTTTCTTTGAAAGATAGATGGAGCTTGCTTAAGTCCAAATGGCATTACAAGCCATTCGTAATGTCCTTGAGGAGTTCCAAAGGCTGTTAAGGATATGGAATCCTGGTGCATTCTTACTTGCCAGAAGCCCGATTTTGCATCGAACTTTGAAAATATCTTTGCTCCTTTTAGTCTGTTTATCAAGACTCTTACTTGAGCAATCTGATAGCCATCTTTGACGGTTTTCTTATTGACATCTCTATAGTCTATGACCATTCTTGCTTTTCCTCTTAATTGCTCTGCATGGTTTCTAACCAGAAATGCTGGAGCATGATGAGGGCTATTAGAGGGTCTAATTAATTTCTTTTCTAGCAATTCTTGAATTTGGCTTTCCATTTCTTTTCGATCTTCATCTTTATAATGAGGTATTGCTTTGACATGACATATTGCATTGGCATCATGCATTTTTAGCTGACAGTATACTGGGTCTCTTTCCCAATATAGTTGAGGATCTTCACTGATTATGGGTTTCAGCATATTTTCTATCTCAACGAGTTTTGGGGTTTTCTTTTGCTCTAATTTATTTATGTATACTTTTAGATTGTGTTCTCGGATGAATTCTTCTTCACCATCCGAGCTGTCTGAATCCTGAGGTTCTTCCTCTGATTCTGATTCTTCTGAAGTTGTTGCTTCGTTTTGCACAATTTCTTGGTGTTCTTGCAAAGCTAAAACCGGCTGTATAACCGGTTCAAAAGGTGGTTTAGGATCACCACGCTTGGCTCGTGACTTCTGATATTGCTCGGTGAATCCTTTACTTGCAATGCTGACTGCATGTAGTAATCTGGATTCCCAGTAGAACTTATTATTTTTCTCAATTCCGATCATTTCGATGGTTTGTATGATTCTTTGCTGGAGTAGGAAATCATTTCCTATCAGCAAATCGGACCCTTGGGCTTCACTCTGCCAAATTCTTTGGAACGTAAAGGTTCCTCCGCCTATCGAAATCTTGACGTTTCTAGCTATATAGCTCATTGTAAACGCCTTTTCTCCCATTCCAATTCCAGTGGCTTCTCTATCAGACTTTTCCCAATATTCGTCAGGAATAGCATGTTTCTTTGCTAAGCTATATCCTGAACCAGTATCTACAAAAGCATGTAGATGGTATTTCTTATAGTTGGGAAATTTCAGACCTATAGTAATATAATTACTATATATGCTTGTCTGAACTTGTTTTACTGGTTGGATTGTTTCTTCCTTTCTAGTGAATTCTGTGAAAGGATTTATAGTTCTTTCTTTTTCTTCTATAGGCTCAGGTTCTACCTTTTTTGAGTTACTTTCGGGTACTTCTATGGAAGGGCTAAGTTCTTCTTTTATAATTTTCGAAGTTTCTAACTTCATTTTCTCAAGGTTTTTCTCAAGATCTTGTTTTTGGACCTGATCAAGAAATATATCATATTCTTGATTTACTAGCATATGTACTTCAGGGTCTTTTGTTTTTCTTCTTACTTCTGCTATGAAGCATTCTTTATGATAGGTTTCTCTTGTTGCTTTACAGTACATGGGTACTGTATTATTATCTTCACACTTGCAATAGTCGCAAGTGAAAATTCCAGGCTTTGGAGTAAACTGACTGATACTATCAGTAGTTTTCTGATCCCAATTTTGGATTAACATGAATATAGGGCGATAGTTATATTCACTTTCTTCATCAGAGCTATTTGAGGTGCTTTCTGTATTACTTTCTGATGTATCTGCAAGAGAATATACAGATTCATTCTCTTCATCAGAATAGGCTACTTCAAACCCTTTTATGTTTGCGTATTCTACGGCTTCATCGTATTCTGCTAGGAGGGCTTTAGAAGATCTTTTATCTCTTTTAGGACACTCGTTGGCATAATGACCTTCAGCCTTGCAAAGCCAACATCTACAGGGCTTTGTATCTCTAGAAGTATTTTTCTTTGGGTTTGGGTTTCTTTTCTTAAAAAATCTCTTTCTAGGAGATCTTTTTTCTTTATTTTGTTCAGAGCTTTTTCTGAACTTATACTTCTTTTTAGAAGTGAATTTATTATATTTCTTGTTCCTAAATCTGCTCTTAGTTTTTCTTTCATTGTACTGATGACAACCCCATTGGGTTGGAGTATCTAGGATTTTAGGACACATATTTTCAACTCCTCTGAGTTGTTTCTTAGCCGTTTTCGACTTTTGATTTTCCGTACACTGTTTTCTTAACAGGTCTCTTACCCTTTCTGCTATTCCTCCTATAGTAAAATATTCTAAAGGATTTTCTTCAAGGGACTGTGCTACAGCATTATTCCAGGGTTCTGGTAACTTTCTATAATATGTTCTAATGAGGTCTATGTTTTCCAAATCTCCTATTGTACAATAGTAGTTTTGGAACTCGTTTGTGTATTCTTCAAAGTACCTCATATTGCAGATGCTTAATTTCTGGATATTTGCTTTAGCTCTTTCTTTGGTTTGTTCACTATGTCCCGTTATATCTCCACAAAATTGTGCGTATATAGGGATAGCGAAATCCATTGGGTCATTTGTCTTGGCTAATTTTGCTTCCCAATCTGCCCAATTCCTACTTCTCTTAAAGGAATTGTACCATTTCTGGACTATTCCTGTTAAGGTTGCTTCATAGTAAGCGTGAGCTTCTTTATAGTGGAATTTGGATAAAACCAGTGCTTGGGTTAGCTTTAAACTGGCTACCCAGTTGTCTATGGCTTTTCTTTTATCTCCTACTTTATCGAGGTCTAGATAAACTCCTCTTTCAGAGATTGCTTGTCCCCATTGGGGTTCTGTAGGAATATATTTTTGGGAACTTCTTTCTCCAATCTTTCCTGTAGGAGGCTGTCCTTTAGGAAGTTTGATTTTTTCTTCTCGAATAATTTTGGTAGGATTATTCGTGATGTTATTGATGATAGTATTTCCTGCCAAAGGTGGTTGGCTAGTACTTGCTTCTGCATCCATGGTGCTGGCTTCAGCATCCATATTGCTAGCTTCTGCTTCAGCTGCTTGATAAGGAAGAATTTTTCTTTTAGTTTGGACTAAAGAAATTTTCTTAACTATCTCTTCTAACCTTTCTAAGGTTTCACAAGTTTCTGCTTGCTTATAGAGTTCTTTTAACCCCTCTACTCTAAGCATTCTTATAGGTCTTTTTGAGTCTTCTTCTTCCTCAAAAGATTCTTCAGGAATTGATCTTGAAGTACTTGCTTGCTCATAGTTAGCAAAAGAATGCCTATGAAACTGGAGACTTATTTTTCCTCCAGTATCTTCATAGATAGAAGCATTAGAGCTTTGTATCTGCCTCTCAGGAGGTGCTAAGTTCCATTCTCTAGGGAATGATACTTCATCCCATTTGGTGATGTGCTTTTGCTGAGTATTATTTCTAGGATTGGTAAGGACTGATGTGGTAAGACCGGGGCTGTTGACAAATCTAGTATTTGGTGTTACATTGGAGCTCATTAGCTTGTAATAGATCCTATAGTCAACGGCAAGTTCCATCATGCCTTGTTTCATTGCAATCCCATCTGTTTTGATTCTCAGTCTTAAGCAGTGTGCTGCGTCTTTCAAATGAGTGGTGAAGTTTGGAAAGACATTGAAATATGCAACTTGGTTGCATAGTGAGGCTTCTACTGTTCCTAACAGACTTTTCTTGAAATCTGTTATTCTGTCGTCTTGTAGAATACACAAGACCGAACAGTCTATACCATCTCTTGCTAAGAGTTTTATGGAAATCTGGACTGCACCAATGTGCATGTAGGCATATTTTCTTTGAAATGCTTCACTCACTTCTCTAGAAGTGATTAGCCTGATGTCTGTTTCTCCACCAGTTGCTGGTATTGTTAGTTCTAACATCTTGAATCTGTGAGAATCTATAATAAAGGATCCTTTCTTGTAAATCTCATTGAACCTAAATTTTGGTGCTGAGGCTTCTCTCACGCTGGATTCAATCTCGTTATACTCAAATTCCTGAGCATTTACAAGCTGTACTGCTGGTACAGTATGTCTTTTGCTAAAGACTCTATTCAACATCTTTATATCCCTTTTGGATTCTTTCCATTTTAGTAGCTTAGGTTCACTGAAATTGAACCCACTTTCTGTCTTTGGTTGAGGTATAATAATTTTACTGGCTACTGTTTGTGCTAGTGCTTCCTCGTTGATTCTTTCAACGATTGAATTTTCTTTCATTTTTTCTATACCTTTTTGTAGGCTAGAGATCTTTGAGCTTAGTTCTTGGAACTGTTCTTCCATATCTTTCCCTATTTCTTGAAGGTAGATATTGCTGTAGTTCTGTTGATGTATTATTGCTTCAACGTTTTCAGCAAGTTTTTCTGTTGGAAGATAAACACTTACTGCTTTTAAGTCTTCTTGTCGTGCTTTTAACTCAACTCTTTGCTTCATCCTATGCGGGATATAAGAGTTTCTAAGAGTTTCTTTAGATTTTCTTGAGTACCTTTTAAATCAACTGCTTGTTGATGAATATTATTTGCAAGGTTCTCAGTTCTTACTAATTTCTTTTCAATATCTACAAGATATTGCTTTTCTTTAAGGTAATCAAGCTTGATTTCAAGTCTTGATATCTTTGCTTGAATTTCTTCTAACTGATTTACTCTGAGATTAAATCTCTCGAGTTGTTCTTTTACTTTCTCAGTAGTCTTATCTCTAGATAAGTGATCTAGAAATTCAACTATACTTGGCCTGGTAGGGTCAAGTTCTTCTACTCCTATTTCTTTCTGGAGGTGAATATGCTCGTCGTATAGAGTGTTTAACACTCTACAAGCGTATTCAATGGAATATTGGTTCTCTTGGATATGTCTTGTGTGAAAACACAAGTTCCACTTTTCTTTTTCTTTTTCTATGCAAAAGGTTTGATAATTCTTTAGTTGCTTTGGCTCTCTTTTATTTGTTAAGAGGAGCCAACTCTGTGGCATAAACCTTTGCTTTACCTGTTTTTTTTTTTTTTTGAGCAAAACAGGCTCTGATACCAACTGTGACGGATCTAACCAACGGTTTCTAACCGCGGCTCAAAATTTCAAGAGGTTCTTGTTCTAGTTGCAAAACTTCTTTTAGTTCTGCAATTTGTCTTTCTGCTATACGAATGCCTTGAGTAAACCTGAAAACTATATCCCAATAGCCTGGTCTACTTCTAGGAAGTCTTTCTCTAAAGTTTTTTAAGATTTTTAACTTTGCCTTTTTATCTTTTATTTCTTTTTCGGTGATTCTAATATTTTCTAAATAAATTAAACGCTGTGAAGAAATACTTTTATGAATAAAATTAACTGTCTACCTTCGAGTATAGAGGATAAATTATATATATGCAGTATAATTGAATAAACAACTTTCTAGGCCCACCATGCTCCGTCGAAATGAAAAATAAAGACAACTAACGGAATTTTTAACGGTGTTAACTGAGAGGTACCAAAATGAAGTTGAAAAGGAAAGTTCAGGTATGGTTTTGATATATTTGAAACTTGAGATACCAAAGCTATTAGTTGACTAAAGATGGGACACTGTTTGTAATATTTTCTCTAAACTTATAAAGCAAAATTGGAGTTGAAGTTGGGGTTTTTACCTATTACTACAATTTTGTGTTTATATTTATCAATAGTAAGACTGTTTTTTAAAATTACCGCTATTAGTTTCCATTTAAAACTAACAATATCTGTTAACTCATAAATTATAAAATTACTCTCAAAAATACCTCTAGAAATATGTACCTCTAATGCTACTGAGCTTCAGAAAATCTACTTTCGCCGCAATTCTAATGCTACTGAGCCTCAGAAAATCAACCTCCGCTGCGATTCTAATGTTACTGACCCTAAAAAAATCCACATCCGCAGTTCTCCGTCGCAATTCTAACGCTGCTGACCCTAAGAAAATCCACCTCGGCAGTCCTCCGCGGCGATTCTAATACTACTGACCCTCAGAAAATCCACATCCCTTCCAATGCTACTGAGCCTCAGAAATCAACCTTCGTCCTCCGCCGCGCTTCTTATGCAACTGAATCTCAGAAATCAACCTCCATACACTCCATCTGATTTCGCTGGCCAGATCAAATCAGATCTCAACTATAAACCAAGATCGACAACCACAATGAAGATCTGTTTCCGTTGAGGGTTCTGTTGCCGCACCATCCTTGCTCTAGGCCACCGTGGCACAGATCGGGCACGAACAAGGAGACCCGACCCCATTCCTCTGCCTCGCCTTCTCCTCCGCAGCCCCCGCCGCCTTCTCCTTCTTTCACCTCGACTAAACCCTCGACAAGCCTCGCCGCCGTCCTCCTCTGCTCCGCCATCGCGCACGTTGACCACAGCAAGGAAACCCTAGAAATCGAAGCAGTAATTTGAAACCTAGAGAGCTCTTGCTTCTTCTCGAGGAAGCCGCGCTCGAGCGAGTGAGTCTCGCGATCGTAGAGAGCTCGAAGCCGTTGAAGATCTCGACGCCGATGATGCAGCCGAAGACTCGCGGCGACGAAGCGGCGGAGGCAGAGGTTGGTGGTGGGTTTTGTGGTGCAGGTGTGGGAGGGGATGGGAGGGTCTTTCTTGCCGGTGCCGCTCCGGTAGCGGAGCCGGACCTGGCTGAGGCGGTAGTCGAAGTCGAAGGCAGCATGTTCTTGGGTCGGGTCAGATTGGGGTGTTTCCGGGTCGGTGGCTCCAGAGGAGGGTTTTGGGGTTGTGGGGTTTTACTTCTTTTAAAATATATATAAAAATATATGGATGACATGGTTATAATTTATGGATTTCCATGTTTAATTATATCATTAAATCGTAGACGGGTTAACAGTCCGTTACTGTTAATTCTTTGTTGATGGTATAATAAAATTAGGCATTTGCTATTGGTAAATATTAACACAAACTTGTAGTTATTAGTAATTTACTTTTTAGAATTCCATTAGCTGTGAGAGAAATGAAAGCTACCAAATTGAGAAAATGGATGCTTCTAATCAGAACCCTAAGTAATACGTTTCAAAGTTTTAGGACTAATGGCTAAGATGAGAAATGGAATGGTAATGTGTATATGTTGCCATTCCTAAATGTCTCGATAAACGGAGTTCATATTATAAGACATTTGGCTTTTAAATATTAATTTTTATGTTAATTTTAACGGATAATTTTACTTTTTACGATATTTTGTTAGAAAATATAATCGAAAGAAATATTTTGTAGTATGTTTGATACATTGTTGTTTGAAGTAATTGATATTGTATGTTCACATGTCATTAATATATTGTTGTGGTTATGAATTTGATGAGGATATTTATGTCGTTGTATCAACCTCATTGGATGGTGTCAACATATTGGTTTCAACAAGGACCTAATCTAATACAGAAGACCAATAAATACTTCATCTAGATTATCTTGAATTGTCATATATTCGAATCATATTCGTTACATTTGAAAATGTTATACTTTATAATAGTACCTCGGCATGCTTTGCATATCTTTGTAGTTGTATAACAACTTTACACTACTGTAAGTTTTCAAATTTAGAATGAAGGTTGATCCCATCTGTCTCCTTATTAACAAAAGCTTGAGTCTGGCAATAACTAACACTAGCTAGTAATGGATTCAAATAAACAAAGAAAATTAGCAAGACAGATACAACGTTGGGCAGTGTTATGCCAAATGTAAGACAATGATGACAAACTAGCATAATTGAATTATTAGTTCTTGACTAGCTCATATACAAAAGCAGGGCATAGAAATACTTAATCTGTATGCATTTTTCAATACAAATAACTCAATAATACAGATTACGTATGTCTGTAATCTGTATTATTGAGCTAATTGTATTGAACAAAAACTCGAAGGGATTTCTAAACCAATCCCAACGGTCTTCGCAGACCTCCAAATCTATTCGTTAGGAAACAAACAAACCTTGAGTTTGATATGAAATTACTTCGAAGTAAAATCATAAACAGAAGACTGTCAGGTAAATGGGAAATGGTCTTTAGAATACTGTATCTAGTATCAGTTCAGTTTGTCAATGTCATTCCAAAGTTTAAACTGCACTACCTGACTATATATAATGAAGCAATAAGGAGCAGGTTGTGGTTTCATCAGTTTCTTCTCAGGTCATCTTGAACTCACTAATCACCAACTTCTAATCCGCAAACTAAATCAGGTATGAGCTAGAATGTTCACTATGATGGAATCCTTATCCTCTCGGCTAACGTTTGCAACACAAAGAGTTCCAAAAAATATGCTAACTCCTATGTACTGCCATGGACTCTACCAATTTATTTGGTTGATTTTACTTGACAGTATATATGAGAAACATAAATTTAAAAACCTCAAGCTTATTTGGCGTCATGAATGGTGCTGCATGCTAATCGTTTAAAACGACAGCGAAGACTAGGTGAGTAATATCTGAAACAGATTCTTAATTGATAATAACTAGGCTTCTGAGAAAAGTCGAAGCTGCTTTCTGTTTGGGGTCCTTAGAATTGAACCACACAGGGCATTTATGCAGCTTGATCCAAACTGAAACCTCTTACCTCTCCAAACGTGGATGTCATGCATCCACCGGACTCCTTCTTCTCTAGTGTGTTCCCTGTAGTTGAACTTCCTCTATCACCTACCCCAATTCCTTTAATGCGATCCAAACGGCAACAATAGCCAATTAAACATGAAAACAAAAACAAAAAAACAGAAAAAGATAGTGCTGGCGAACTGATATGACACTTACAATTCCAAAGCGAGAGTTTGTGATCAGTGATTTGAGTCTGCGAATAACACAGAACAGTTCAGCTAGCATGGTCCAGTCTCTATGTCGAGCTATGGTCCAGAGAATTCTCTTAGTCATTTCATCATAAACATCTGGATTTTTTGAGAACTTTGAAACCTGATCAAATATTTTCCGATCAATAATTTTGATAGATTGAATCCACAGAGGACTAATTTGCTGAGAGATATTTCGATTGAGATAGAAATTTTAATGGCTTAAAGCAGCCGCTTAATTTGGCCCTACAATCTTGTGGCCGGCCTTGTCTATTCTTTCTTTCCCTGTCAATTCTGTTGTACCATATATTGGTACCCTTCTCATCAAGGAATTTACTCCAAATAATATTGTAGAATAAAGAGGAAGAGGAAAGGAAGAAAGGAAAAGAATAGAAAAGAATGGAAAAGAAAAGTTCTCGAGTCTTGAGTGAGAAAACTCTATCTTTTTCATTATGATTCCTCACAAAATACAAAATGACTACAATTGTAAGCCACATTCAAACTTTTCATCATCATCCATCATCACTACCTCACCTTTGCCATCATCTTCCAACTAACAACCAAAACACAAAAAAAACTAAGAAACAAACACAAAAACTAAGAACAAGGACTCCAAATTTACACAATTGGAATTGAGTCTCATCACCTAATCTAGCACAAGATACAATCTTTGATTGACTGGCTCTCGGTGATCATCAAACCCTAAAGCACCCTCCAACGTGGTGGTGATGGTGGTGGCCGTGCACTGAACGCTCCCTGTCAATCATGCCCTGAACGTACCGGAACTCCTCCACGTGGCAAGGGATGCTGATGGTGCCCTTCTGATCGAAACCGTACTCCTCCTCGGCTTCCTTCAGGAGCTGAATGAAGAGCGGGTGGTTGAAGTAAATCACAGGCACCACGAATCTCTGCTGCTCTTCTCCCAGGCCAACCTTGATCGCCAGACACCCCTTCGGAACGTCTCGGACGTTCACCTGCTTGTTCTTGTGGTTGTTGTGATGATGAAGGTGAAGGTGAGGGAGGTGTAGATGGAAATTCGTACCCATATCTGAAAAAACGAAGAAAACCAACTCGGAAAAGAGCAAGGAGGAAAAGAAGGCGAGGAGGAAGAGATGACAGAAGCAAACCCTAGTACCCTAGCCGGATGAGAAATCTTAGAGGAAAACGCAGGAGAAGGGCCATGGATCTGAGGCAGCGATGGCTTGCTTGAATAGAGTTAGGGAAGAGTAACTGAGAGACCTTGGTACGTTGGTCATGTTCGATGAGACTTCTTCAAGTGCAAAACGTATACCAACCAGAAAGGGAGTTCGGATATATAGAGGAAAGAGGTTAGTGCGTTAAAGACTATCACACTCATATTAAAGTGGGCCGGGCCAGGATTTTCTACGGTTGTGTATCATTAGGGTTTCGTAATTTCGACTCAAGTCGGTCTCTTCTTGCACACCTTTGAATGTAGATTGATCACCATCATCATGAAGATCCTCACAACACAGTGAGGTGTCATGTATAGGAAGGCAAATTCCGGGGACACCCAATGGCAGCCCTAGAACATGTCCATGTTAACATCTTATGTAGAAGGGACACAGTCACACTCACAACACCCTCTCATATACATGAAGGAAATGTACATGCTACAAAATTGTAGAGGGTCGAATCTGTGGAAACCAGTGGCAAATACAAAAGGGGTCCTTCTCTTTCGGCTCAACATAGCTTTAATTTCTAGTAGGTCCCCGACAACAAGATTTCTCTGGCTTAGAATTAGGATGGTATTTTGTGTGTTAATGCTGGATTTCACTATCCGTAGATGGAGAGTGTGTGTAGTGTGCGTGCTGTATAGCACTAGAGTATTCAACCATGCTTTGCATGGAAAAAAAAAAAGTGAACAGTAGCACTGTTCATACTGTTCAAGTAGGAACAGTAAAAGCAAAACCCACATCTGTTATATAGGTAATATATAAATGGCTTTCATTATTGTCTAGATTTGCACTGGGAAAGATCTTGTATATATGGAACAGATTTTTTTTTCTTCTTCTTCCAAAAGGGTTTTGAACCTCCCAATTGAGAATTTGACAAGATAAAAGATCCATGTACTAGGATTCAACTTCGTATATGTTCTAAGTGTATTCATAAAACAATGCATATATGGTAACAGCTAGGTACACATCTCATATATTCTAGTGTCAAAATTGGACTTTGAGTTACAATCTTGATCCGGTGCAGCTATGGCTATGTTTTGAATAGAAGTTTTGAACCCAGCCTAGTTGAGAGACTCATCCTCGTGCAGCTATGATAGTCATAGCTTGAGAAATTCGTTTCACCCAACTCTTTTCTTCTTTTCTTTTTTCTTGAATGGTCAATATGCATAATCTCTATAAAACACTTGATTACTTTGAGAAACCTCGCTCACAAATTAACAATTTCTCCAATGTTAATTGGTTTGCACCTTCATGCACCTAGAGAATTCTGACCACACAAAAGCCACGTGAATTGTATCCAACAATGACTTGTTCAGTCGATGAGAATATAGAGAAATTTTCGGTATATATTCTCGTAACTACTCAACCTCTAGCTTACTAGCTCGATGTATACGAATTGCGTTTGGGTAAAACAAAGTCGGTAAGAACACAAGAGTTTTATTTGGTTTTTTAATTGGAAGATGCAAACTAGTCAAGGAACTAAGTAGGTGATGGAAAAACCATCCAAAGTGGGGGGAGAGTGAGTGTCGCTTTTTTTAGGAAAGCAAAAGAGAAAGAGGTTTATTGACATTTTATTCTGTATTCTATGGTTGGATGGTTGCTTTCTTTGTGCCTATGAATATTATTTCTCAAACACGATTTCCTTTGACCTTGGCACATTATGGTCGACCATGGCACTCAAGTAGCATAGCATTGGCACCTCAAGATTGCATATGAGATCATTGGATCCATTTCCACCAGGTACGACTAGTACTAGCAGCTTAGCTAGCCAGCTGGGAATATATTTGATCTTCGATCTGAGAGGAATAGCTAGGTAGCTGCATTCAAATGATGTCTGTGGTGAATCATGAGTCAAATCAGGAAAAAGAAAATTGAAGCACATTTAACATTGTGCTGGGGTTTGGTAGATATATTTGGGGAGAGAGAGTTGAACTTTGGCCGCGTAAGAACTCTACTGGTGAAGCTATGTACTATTTCCATTGTGCGAGCTTCAATTTTGAATCATGGTGTAAAGGAAATAATTTTTTTTTTTTTTTTCAAAAGAAGATCGAGTGAAGAAGACATGCACTAACTAGCAGACCTGAGAAGTCCAATATATACAACTGGTGATCACTGAATGCATAAGTGCAGTAAGTACTGTATATACTATCACCTACCTAGTGGGGAGGAAGAAGCAGCTAGCTAGGATGGGTTTGTGTTTTCCTGAAATGAAAACAAGAGGAGCCGAAGATGAACATATGAATAAGATGGAGTTCTAGCTAGCAAGAGATAAATATGCAGATTCTCTTTTTTAGAGAGAGTAGTCATTTAACATGGTAATAGCAAAATATAAAATCAGCCAAATTAGAAATTGATTGATCTTCTCGTTGTGTAGTTTACTGTTAGCGTGAGTCATGAATAATTGAATATTGTGTAATTAGTACCTTCCTATTCTGTATATGGTAGTACAAGGTAGTACATAGTACGTAGGGTTGTAGTATATCTTGTATCCTCTTTATATAACCTCTGATGTGAGAAGAAATATATATCAGAAAATTATTCATCCAATTATATTTGTCTTGGTATCAGAGTAAAGATCTAAGAGGACTTTGTCTCTTTGCTTTCAATTTCAATTAAACCCCATTGTTAGGGTTTATTGTCTCAAAACTATCAGATCGTCTGGCGTTGGTTCCTTGTCAGACTCCACAGCCATTGTGCTTGTTTTTGTTTTTTTGGTTTCGAAACCCAGACGAGTTTGTGCCTTCGACCCAGACGAATTTGGTCTTCGACCCAGACGAGTTCGTTTCTGCCCGTTGCTGTCCTCAGCCAGCCTTTGACCCAGCCGGCGTCGTCCTCAGCCGTTTCGCCAAACATCGGATTCGTCCCCAGATCCGGCAACCCCGCGTCCTCACCTCTCTCTCGAGCCGAATCGGCTCGTCACCCTCACCTCTCCGGCGTCGCCACTCCCAGGAGATTGTCCAGAAGATCGAATCACAGCCCCTTAAAAACGGAAAATTCCAGAAAATCGATCTGGTTCCTGCTGACCCAACCCGGCTCCTGTTGACCCGACCCGGTTCCTGCTGACCCGACCCGGTTTCTGCTACTGTGCTGACCCGGTTCGAATTATTTTCGTTTAATTTTTTCCGCTACATAACTACTGATTTGGTGTTTGTTTTACAATGGGTTCTGGAAAAGAAAAAAGTTCTCAAGTTAACGATGTTCAGAAGTTTGAAGTATCTGTCAAGAATTCTGAAATTAGTTCTTTTGGAGGGGCTAAACTCAATGGAACCAATTTCCGTAAATGGAAGAAAATCATGACAGCTCATCTCCGAGGAATGCACAAGATGGGGCATGTCAGTGGGACAATTGAGGTCCCTAATGAAGATGATGTTGATGCCTACACTAAGTGGGAAGATGATGATGGTCTTGTAATGTCAACCTTGTACAAAGCCATGAATGAGGATATAGTAGACCTTGTGGAGCAATGTGATACTGCGCAGGCAATATGGAAGACACTGGAAGACCTATACATTAATGAGTCTGACTTCATACAGGTCCATGAGTTAATGTGCACAGCTTCAGCAATGCAACAAAATGGGCAACCAGTGGCGCAGTATTTTACCAAGCTGAAGAATATTTGGGCTGAGATTGATATGAAACGTCCTTGTAAGATCAAGAACCTGACAGATATTGTTTGGTACCAGAAGGAGAAGGAACTTGAGCGTGTTCACCATTTTCTGAGAGGGCTTGATGCAAAACATAACAGTGCCAAAGGCGAGCTGCTTAGAATGACAGAACCTCCGAGCCTGACTACCGCTTTCACATATATCCGTAAGGATGAGTCTCAGCAGGAAAGTCTTAATCAAGCACAAGTTGAAGTTTCTAGTCTTACTGTTCAGGCGAGGTCTCCAGCACCGCTCCTTCAGCAATCACATTCAGTTCCACCTCATAAGCAAGGACCACCACTAGGCTTTGGGAATCAACCTCGTCTTCCTTGCTCTTATTGTAATGATACTGGCCATGCTCGTGAGACTTGTTGGAAGTTGTATCCACACCTCAGGCCTAAGAGGTCTACTTATCGTCCTAAAGCGAAAGCAGCTATTCAGTTGGTCCAAGAACCAGATATCTATTGTGTGGTCAGACAGGATCATCATACAGCAGGAGGAGCAGCACCAACAACATCCATTGCTGGTCGTGGTAAGATCGGTATGGCTTTAAATATTTCTAGCTTTGTTGGGTCTAATACATGGATTATTGATTCTGGTGCCTCAGATCACATGACTTATGACAAATATTATTTTACTGAGTTGTCCTCTCCACCAGTACCCTATGTTACTAATGCCAATGGTGAGGCCTTCCCTGTGTTAGGAAAGGGGTCAGTTCGTATCACTCCCACAATAGAACTCCAAAATGTGCTATATGTACCAGATTTATCTCATCATTTGATATATGTCCCACAGTTGAATACTGAGGCCAAATGTTCTGTGACATTTTTTCCCATGTATGTGATATTTCAGGATCTTCTCACTGGGGAGTTACTAGGTAGGGGGTATCTAAGGGGCCGGTTGTTTCATCTGGATCAGACGTACGCAGGGGAGAAACCAGGAGCACAGTCCCGGACCGCTTTGATTTCCACTTCTGACAAGCTAAGTGAAGTTTGGTTATGGCACCGTCGCTTAGGGCTTCCATCTTTTAGTATTATGAAAAAATCCATGCCTACTTTGTTTATTGGTGTGGATGAGTCAGTCATACATTGTGAAACATGTGTGTTGGGCAAGAGTCATCGAACTACTTATTCCCCTAGTATTTCTAATAAAAGTGTCGTTCCTTTCGAATTAATTTATTCTGATGTTTGGGGACCTTCGAAAGAACATACTGTGTCAGGTATGAGGTATTATGTGTCTTTTATTGATGATTGTACCCGTATTACTTGGATTGTTCTTCTTAAAACCAAAGATGAAGTCTTTCCGGCATTTCAAGCCTTTTTATTCCAATGTCCAAACACAATACTATGCCACAATTAAAGTTCTTCGTTCTGATAATGGGGGGGAATATGTAAACCATACATTTCAGGAGTTTTTTCAAACACATGGGATTGTTCATCAAACAACGTGTCCTTACACACCTAAACAGAATGGGGTATTCGAAAGGAAAAATCGTCATTTACTTGATATGACTCGTTGTTTTCTCTTTAGTGCCCATTGCCCTAAAAATCTTTGGGGTGATGCTGTCATAGCCTCTGCTCATCTCATTAATCGTCTCTCATCTAGTGTCCTCCAGGAAAAAGTACCATATGAGGTACTTGCATCTCATGTCTCTTTACCCTCGTTTCATAATCTCCCTGCTCGTGTTTTTGGTTGTGTCGCCTTTGTCCATGTTCTTAAGAGTCAAAGACCAAAGTTGGATGTTCGGGCCCTTAAATGTGTGTTTGTTGGTTATGGAGGACATCAGAAAGGATACAGGTGCTATCATCCACCTACCAGGAAGTACTATGTCACTATGGATGTTACCTTTTTTGAAGACATGAGCTACTTTACCTCTTCTGATACTGCTCTTCAGGGGGAGCATTCATATTTTGAAGAGTTGTATCATGGAGAGGGGGAGACAGGTCAGACAGGAGATATGGTGACATGTTCAGTTGAGATTACTGATGTATCAACATCACAGGCACCACCAGATGATGTTGGGACAGTTACTCCAGAAATTCAGGGACCAGAAGCTGACAGCACAACTGCCCCTCCTGCCTCTTCAGCTGTTATTGATACCCCTGACTCATGTCTCCCTGGTATAGAAGATCACTCATATGAGGTTAGTCATCCTATTGAGGTTAATACTAGTGATGCTATTGGACAATATGAACTACCAAATAGGTCTACTCGAGGCCAACCTACAAAGAAGTATGAACCTACCCTTGAAGCCAAGGCTAAGTATCATGTAGCAAAAGATTGTCTAAGTCATATGAATCATTTGTGAATCAAATATATGCTATATCAGTACCTAACAAAGTGCAGGATGCATTGGGAGATCCAAAATGGAGAAAAGCAATGGAGGAGGAGATGGAAGCATTACAAAATAACAATACTTGGGAGCTTGTATGTCCACCACATGGAAAGAAGGTTGTGGGATGCCGCTGGGTGTTTACAGTGAAGCATAATCCAGATGGATCAGTGAGCAGGTATAAAGCACGCTTAGTAGCAAAGGGATTCACCCAGACATATGACATAGACAATGATGAGACCTTTGCACCTGTTGCAAAGATGAACACTATTCGGGTATTGCTTTCTTTTGCTGCTAGCTTAAACTGGCCTCTTAAACAGTTTGATGTCAAGAATGCATTTCTTCACGGAGAACTTATAGAGGAAGTGTATATGGACCTTCCACCTGGATATGTAGCTGCTTCTCCAGGTAACTTCGTATGCAGATTGAGAAAATCTTTGTATGGTCTTAAACAGTCACCTCGTGCTTGGTTTGGAAGGTTTTCACAATTCATGAGGAAGATTGGTTACAAACAGAGTAATTCAGACCACATATTATTTCTCAGACACCAACATGGGAAGGTAACAGCCCTGATTATATATGTTGATGATATGGTAGTTACTGGTAATAATACTGTTGAGATAGATAGATTACAGAAGCAGTTAGCCACATAATTTGATATGAAAGATCTGGGTACACTCAAGTACTTCTTGAGCATTGAAGTAGCCAGGGGGAGTGAGGGAATCTATCTGTGTCAGCGGAAGTACGTCCTTGATCTACTAGCAGAAACATGTATGTTGGATTGTACTCCAATTGACACTCCTATAGAGCAGAATCATCGATTAGCAGAGTATCCTGATCAGGTGCCTACCGACAAGACTCGTTATCAGAGATTAGTTGGACGCCTGATTTATTTGGCACATACCAGACCAGATGTTGCGTATGCAGTAAGTGTAGTAAGTCAGTTCATGCATAATCCAAGTGTGGACCACATGGATGCTGTCGTGAAGATTTTGAGATACTTGAAGTCAACTCCAGGTAGAGGAGTAATGTTTTCTAAACACAACAACATTCTTGAGGTTAGTGGTTTCACAGATGCAGATTGGGCTGGAAATATTACAGATAGGAGGTCGACATCAGGTGATTTTACCTTTGTGGGAGGTAATTTGGTTACATGGAAGAGTAAGAAGCAGAAGGTTGTAGCTCGATCTAGTGCTGAGGCTGAGTATAGAGGTATGGCTCATGGAGTGTGTAAATTGTTGTGGTTGAGAAATCTGCTACGTGATTTGGGTGTTAAGTTGTCAGATGCAATGCGGTTATATTGCGACAACAAAGCAGCTATTGATATATCACAGAATCCAGTACAGCATGATCGTACTAAACACGTAGAGGTGGATCGTCATTTTATAAAGGAGAAGTTAGACGCTAAGATTATTAGCTTCCCTTTTGTTCCTACTGAAGAGCAGCTTGCAAATGTACTCACTAAAGGGGTTTCTAAGAAGGCATTTCATGACTCATTAAGCAAGTTGGGCATGGTTGATGTGTATGCGCCAACTTGAGGGGGAGTGTTAGCGTGAGTCATGAATAATTGAATATTGTGTAATTAGTACATTCCTATTCTGTATATGGTAGTACAAGGTAGTACATAGTACGTAGGGTTGTAGTATATCTTGTATCCTCTTTATATAATCTCTGATGTGAGAAGAAATATATATCAGAAAATTATTCATCCAATTATATTTGTCTTTTACAAGCAAATATAATTAATTGAATTATAAAGCTGTAGATTAACATATGGATAAGAAAGATGAACATTAAGTTGGAATATTGTTGGGGTAATTGGGTAAGAGCTACACTTCTGTGTTTAACTTCCCCATCACTTAACTGTATGAAAAGATGCATATATACATTATCTTCGATCTATATGAATCAACAGTTTACAAAATCACAATGTACGACACATGATCATATCTATGGCTTTTTTCATGGCATTGTTATTATCACTATTAGTTTTATGTAGCTCTCTCCAGGATGATTTCCTATTCTTCATTTTCCATTTGTCATGAGTTGAGCCTAATTAGCAAAGAAGGCCAGTACTTATTAAACAAAGAAATGTTTTGAAGTTAATTGCATTATCTTAGAGAAACAATGACCTAAAAGAACTGGACATCAATCTTGAAAGTTATATGGATCCATTTACAGAAAGGGCTTTTCATTAGTAGCCCAATCACTGGCAGCCCAAAAGTTAACTTCCACTTTCTGAGAATAGCTCTTATTCTCATAGCCCCAGTGGAAGGGGGACATTTGTTCAAGGTCGTTTTTCTGCAAAGTGATTAATAGATCAAATATGAAATTTACCATGAAGCTCATCTATTGTCTTCCAGATTTAAAGGGTACTCAAATCTCAGCTACAAGCACATGCATCTCCATCAGATTATTCATTTGCCTTGGATCCTCAGTGTACTGGCTTAGGTAGGAGGCAAGAACCTAGCAAGCTATAGCTGTAGCGGATTACACAGTATGGAGAGCTATTTACAGCTTCCCATGCCCTAGGACCAATAGCCCAAAATTCCCATGCATCTATCTCATCTAATTAATAGGAACAATTATCCCAAACCCTGATTCAAAACCCAGGCTTTACTTAATTGATTAGGGAGTCTTCACACTACAGTCTTGGTCAAGTAGAACAATCACAGCTCAATTATACATGCACTCATTGAAAGTTGTAGCCATGCATAAAGCTAAAGCTCTTATTGGGGTTCACCATTCATCACCCAATTAACCTACCTCTGTCTCCTCCCTTTGTCACTCTGTGTGGAAAATCATGGGGCAAAAAGAAAGCAATAAAGCCTCTTCTACTATATAACTTCCAAAGGTCAATAAAGATCCAATTTCCCAAAAGGAACTTTTAGTCTTTACAGCAATATGTAATACAGTAATCTCATACTTACATTGAGTTTATGATGAACATCAACAAGAGTGGAAAAGAAAAGCATGTACACCTACATGCATATTTGTAATTGGAACAAGAGAGTACTACTGGGTTTCATAATACTCAAAATGCACATTACTGTACAAGAAGGACACAGGAATAGTTGCTAGCATTTGAGATTGCTTCCTTGAATCCAAACAGGCTGCTTTACATATATATATATATATATATATATATATATATATATATATATATATATATATAGATGGACCTTTACCAGAAACAGGTAATGTAACAGGGAAGAAAGTAATAAGAAGTGACTTTTGGAGACCACTGATATTGATCAATCATCATTCCCAAGCATCTGAAGATGAATGTGTCTCTGTAAGATTGTTAGCAGAAAGATAGTTACTCCAAGTAAATACTCTTAACTGGAAGGAAAAACAAAACCCCCCTTTAACGGACCTTATGCATCAGCCTTGTTATCAAGACCTCTGTATTTATTTGAGAAGTTGCCCTGTATCTCTAATGCAGAGGCAAAGCTAGGATAGAAATGACATAGTACATTGATTTGGAAACAAAACAGAATCATCAACAAGTGAAACTAGCTAACTTGTTGAAGCATGCATCTTGGTCTTCTTGCACAATGCTCGATTTTAACTAGTTCAGCTATGGTTTTCGGTTACGGTTATAAGTTTTTGAGCCAACACAGACACACAACACTATAGTTCAAATGGAAATAGCTTGATATATACAGGAGAGAATAAGAGGAAAAACGTATTTAGTACCCAAGATGAACACCCTATTGATAACAAATATAAGCATCTAGGTTTCTACAGTCAATTCCCAGAGTTACTTTTCTCTTGGGTCGTTTCTCTTCTGCTTGAATCACATTTTGAAATGCAAGTACTTCAAGCATAAAGATGTGTATACGCATTACTGAACAAGCTAGCAAAAGGTGAAAATAAAAATGCAGTGACATCTGCCAAATAGTCAAGTAGAATAGTTCTATTTCTTTATGATATACTTCGCATATATATATATATGTTATTCTTTCAGAATCAGATACGAGATTATGGGTGATGCAGTAGCTATACAATTAAACAATGAAGAATAGGCATTTCAAACGGTGTCAGAAAGGCTGTCACTTCCATGCTTGCTCAGCTAAGCAAAGGCTTATTAATGATGCAATTATTCAACACATTGATTTGAGATATTAACAGAGCCTTAAATCTAGACTACGAAACCCTAAGAGCGAAGGTAGCTAGCTAACAGAACGTGAAAGAGAGGAAAGAATATTTACCAAAGTTAAAGGCGGAAGCCATGGCAGACCAGATCTGATCTGAAGAAAAGGAAAGGAATTTTTTTTTTTGCAGAACAGACAGATCAGTTAGTGGAAATTTGGCTGAAGACTGACAAAAACTGCATCATCCTCATCATAATACGATCATCATCATCATCATGAATGGAAAAGTCGGCAAATGATGAAATCCTATATATAGTCAAGGACTCCATCATTACACCAATCTGCACAAAACTAACATCCTTAATTGCCCTAAAAACAAAAACCCAAATTTAGAAGATTCCCCAAAACAGAAAGAAGCAACCTTTTGGAGTTCAGTACCTGGAGAACTCTATGCCATGGAGGGAAAAGGCTAAGCTCTGTGGACTGTGGAAGCCAGAAAATTGGGGGGAATGAAGCCTGGTCCGACGACACTAACTCCACCAGAAAGTCAATCATGATCCATCTATAAACAATATATAGATACAAAGATCGATCAATATAGGATTATAGATCTTTCGAGGAAAAGGGTCCTCGAGCCAGACAACATTCCCCGCAAAAAAAGCCGAAGCTCCACATCCATGGACTCACCCTGTAGTTTCTACAAGCAAAGCTAGAGTCTGTCTATATGTGTTTCTGTGTTTTGTTTCTTCTATTCCTCACCTCTCTCTCTCTCTTTTTCCCCCAAGAGACTCGCCTATCTTCAAGGGGGTTAGAGAGAGAAAGAGAAAGAGTGAAGGAGAAGGTGGAGATGATGAATGAGAGAATGATATGGGTGAATGTGGGTATGGGGGGGTTGTTATAAAGGGACTTTATAATACGAAAGAGAAGTAAAGGCTTGGATATACAAGACAAAAACACTGGTGCAGGCTCTACCCTACCCTGGCCACCCTCACCGAAATGACCACGACTCCCCTCCATGCACTGTTAGTCCTAATCAAACTTTACTTAATCCCCAGTAAAACTTCCTTCAAATCATATGGACCGTATGATTAGGGTTCTAAAGGATCATGATGACGCTCACCTCGTACTACTGATGAGCTAGGAAGCATTGAGCTCAAGAAGTAAAAGAAGTAAAAAAACCAAGTACAGCTTACATGGTGATGATGATCAAAAGTTCAAAAACCGTAAAAATGGTACTAGTCTAGGGTTTGGTGTAGCCTTCAGACCAAGAACCCCAATTTGAACCGTAGGATACTATGATTGTACAATCATGAAAATAAATAATAATTGCAGAAAAGGGAATCTGGAAAAATGAAGAGAGAAAGCTATGAATCGAGTCAGAGGAGTGGTTGAGGGATTGAGCTGCCCGATAGTAGAAAGCCCCTCAATTCAATATTTTTTGTCACTTTCTTAAATTAACCTTTTGGGTAATTACGTAAATTTGTACTCGTCGGAGTAAAAAATTCAAGAGAGAGAGAGAGTCTTGCTCTGACCCTCGGCTGGCGTGTCACTTTTGAGGTCAGGACGGCGAGGAATTCGAGGCGAGGACCGACAGATGGGTCCGTTCTCACTTCATTTTCACTTTGCCCTTTTTTTTGACCTTTTCAATTTTGAAAGAAGATCGTTTTACCTTGCTCTATTCCCGAGTACACAGGACCCCAATTCCTCGGCGATTTTTCTGGGGGTGAAATCTTTTCCCCTAGGTCAAACGTTCGCCGTTTTTCACTTTTCACTCCCCGTTATTTGTCAAACTAGCTAGTTGTTTGTTCTAGGGTTTTGCTGCAAATGGAGTTTAGAAAGCCATCATGAACTTGACTGGTGATAATGATTTCATCACCTCCTTTTAGGCTCATGTGTTAAATTGACACTTTTTTTTAGGTCTCCTCCTAACCTTTGCAATTTTTCCTTGAAACTATATTAGTTAAGTTTTAATTATTTTGATCGATTTCTCGATCATGTTGTTACAAAGAGAATCGAGAGATAAAGACCTGCAGACTGGCCGGCTGCTTATGGTAGAAGCAGCAATGTAACCGATTCAAATAACAGGATGCAATGTGTAATATTGATTTCATCTTTGATTGTATTGATGAGAAGGAATCGAGTAGCTAGGTTAATTTATGAACCATGTTCTGTCTTACATGAAGCTGCAGAGAGTACAACGACCTGTAACTTACAGCCAATAATTAATCACACTGTGGAATGTTTGAATAGTGAGAAAGAAACAAGGGAGAAAATTTGGGTTTTTGCAGCAGAATCTGGACTGCTAACCACTCAATTATCTTATGATTAGACATTTACGCACATATATAGTACTTAGTTACTAAATACTGGTCATCCTGCAACTTGGGGTTTGTTCAAGAGTGCAAGCTAGCGCTTAATTAAGCAAATGCCCTACATATATATGCATTGTTCAAGTAATGCTCTCTAATGTAGCTGTTAATTTATAATGTAATGTAATTGCGCGCAGGGCATCTAATTGACAGATCGAGATGGATTAGCTTTAGTAGTTCTAATAATGTGCAGATTTGTTGGAGACTTGGAGTAAAGGTTTTTCCAATCATACACACGTCTTTTTCAACCCATGGATACTGGATTTTCATTATAATCAGTGGTCGGAAAAAGTTTTACTCAATCATATAAGATATAACCCAATTTGAAGAACAATCAAAGACAAGTTATAGACAATGCCCTAGCTAGCTATCTACCAAATGCACTAATTATATATATAAAGGTCTATGCAGATATATATCAAACTCCAAATGTGATTTGAAACTAGAGTTTCTCTTTAATAATTGATGATTTTCATGCATTTTGTTGGATAATTCACGATAATAATTTATTTTAGACTTGACAGTATTATTAGACACTAAAATCTTCAATGTGCGCGTATGCGCATTTCACATTAGCATCTGTCTCGTATACGATTCTTGAAGACAAATTAGTGGCAAGTAAAAGAATTTTTCAACTTTCTTCTTTAATCTACTCTTAACATTCTTGAAAATTTCTTCGACTAAATATTATTAGTAGAGAAAGCCATTACTCTTGTGCTAAATCAGTAGTTGGTACCATGTTTTCTAGTTATCAACTGGTCTAACATAAATTCTGACTCCACCCCGGCCTCCTGTTTCAATTTGTGCCATATATATCACATAGGCATTCATTTCAAAACACATTTATACAGAACGACTAATACTTCAGTCTTATAATAATTATTGGCAAGGTCACAGAGTAATTAGGAACTGGTTGATGAAGCATGATGTCTAAAATATATGAGGCAGTTGAGTGGATTAGTGAAAAATTCTCGAATTGGAATGACTTGAGGAGCTGCTTAGCTTATAACGTATTCCCTTGTTTTATCTATTTACGGGAGTGCCCGGAAGTTGTGCTGCCATGCCTACCTAAACTGTGCACACCTCCCTCCACCACGCAACTTATAATACACATCGACCAGATCCACCATGCAAACCTCTCTCTCTCTCTCTCTGTGCTGGACTGCTGGTGTATGTTTTGTTGTACATCAGAGTGACAAACGGAGGAGACGACACTGGCTCCAGATTTCAACGCTCTTACATAAAACAGTAGGCCTTGAAAATTGTGTGTGTATATAAAATCAAACCCTCACATACATACACATATCATAACGATGAATTTATTATTCAAAACGAAAAGCAGCAGGAAAGATAGAAACAACACGTAAATGTCAAATCCCTCTATTGCATCTCCAACCCAGGTTGTCGACATTTCAATTTTCATCACAGCACTATATAACTACGTGATATAATTTCCACAAAAAATTAAAAAGGTACACCATCCCCACCTGGACCTGGGTTTCTCAGTTCTCACTGTGCTTCACTATCTTCCATATGCTTTGGTCACGTGCTGTGTCTGTGAACTGTGAGACTGCTACTGTGTCTGTGCGAGTGAGTTGTGAAGGGGATGGAGGAAAAAGGAAGAAGGGAGTAGTTGAAAAGGAGGGAGGAAAGCTTTCTGGGAGGAGCGCTTAAGTCAATTTGGTGTCTGGATCGAGAAAGCAGAGCAAAGACTCGATGTAAATGTAATATTACAGAGATGATATGATGATGTCCAAATGATTTGATGTGATACACGTACTTTGTACTCTACTATTTAAGTCACTCCTCAGTCAGCATAGTAAATCAGTTTGTTCATTGTTGAGTAAAAAAATATCGATCACAGTTATTTTTTCTTCCTGGTCAAAGTACTGGTAGACTAGCTTGGAACCAGTGCTTTTCACCACGAGGAAATTAAACAGACCTAATTCCCTGTGTGCTAGCTATAGCTATGCAGCTGCATTGCAGGGTTTTGTTTTCCATAGTTTGATCAGTGAAGAACTCTGCACAAGTCTTAGTTCATTAGACACATAATTAACGAGCGAATAACTTAGCATGTTCATGTAATCAAGTTAATGCTCATCACGGAGCTCATCGATGTCCTATTTTTCTTGCAAGGGAGAGGATGCCATTTCCTTGAGAAACTACTGAGGTATCATAAGTATGGACCACGTAAACACAAGGGCATTCATACCTCAAGCTTTGGTGCGCCTCTATCGATCACTATTATCAATTACGGTGATAAGTGAACACTACAAGACCCTCTCTTAAGCTTGCATGCGCACCCGACTCTCACAACTTACCCAAGAAAGTTGCTTGAGTTCTAGTCATCCCGACACTACTTGATTGAGCAAGCAAAATTCTGGAACTGCAACTCATGAGGCTTTTAGCCTTATTCGATCCTTTGCATAATACTAGAGTGACTGGAACTTCTAATTATATCATAACGCTGATATATCTATATATGGTTAAAAGATAAAATCCCATTCCAAAACGTACAATGATTCTGGGACTAGAAGATAATACATTATTGGGAGGGCTTAGGTCGTAATATCACCAGTAGGCCCACTGTCTGAAAGGTGGCTTTCTTCTAAACATTCACAAAGAAGCCCAACTCAACCTTCATCGTCCATCACTAGTATCCTATCTGCCGCACAAGGACGGACTACCACCACCAAAATCATCCACCTTCCTACCAATAGGTTCGATACCGCGGCACCAGAAGGGTACGTAAGTTGGCCACTAAGTCCCAGTTTGGGATTGTTGTACTGTGAGCAGAATTGTTTTTGAATTTGCTGTGAGCAGAATTGCTTTTGAATCTGCTGTGAGTAGAATCAGCTGAGGTGTTTGGTAAACTGTTTTTAAAAGTGTCGTGAGAACCAAAAAACAATTTCGTGTGTTTGGTGAGTTATAAGTAAAAATTGTTTTGGATGGTATAATGACAAAAATAGACATTGTTATAAATTGATATTAAAATAAATAATTGTTTCTTTTGTATATAATTATAAAGTTAATTCACAATATTAATAAGATTTCTTAACACCATAGTAAATGATTGATTATTATTTAATTAGATTAGTATATCACAATCTAAGAAAAAATAAATATTACAATTTGTTACAAATATAACTGATTCCTGCAAAAACATCTCTTACCCTGCTTCTCCAAAATCCACTTTTAAGAGAATCAATTCTTCTAAAATCAGTTTTATGGGTTGTTACCAAACACTTAAAATTAAGCCCAGAATCACTTTTGATCCCAAAAGCAGCTTGAGAATCAATCCCAAACTGGGCCTAAGTCTCTCCTACATCCACATTTTAATTTCTATTTTGTTTTCAATCCGCATCAAACGTTATAACAAGTCATAAGAAATGAAAAATATTAAATTTAAACAGATAAGGATGGATATAGTTTGACCCTAATTATGTGCCGAAAGTCGAAAAATGAATTTAACTTTAACGATTAGATAAGAAAGAAAATTAGATTTGAGTATTTTCAGTATGATGAGGCCTCCTTCAATAGATTTCCCATATTGGATCATACATTTTTGAGTTTTCGTTTTGCTAATATTGTATTTTTCTCAAGGAATTAAAAGATGCGACTAATTCTCCTAGGTGCTGCATGTCTTGTCTCTTCCTTTTGTCAATTTAAAGGAGCCATTTCATTGGTACGAACATTTCCACTAATCCATCTTCTTCATCTAATTAATTGAATACAATTTGCCATCAAACCAAGACAATATTATCCTTGATCGTACGTACAGCTCTTTGACATGCAACATAGGCAACCATATATGAAACATGAGCCAAGCACCTTCTCCTGGATATTTGACATGCACTCTCCAACTCTATTCCACCAACCCTTTGATGTGTAAGTAGAACCCTAATCCTGAAATATCATAAACACCATGACTATTACTTCGATTAATTTCATCCACACCCTGTTCCAAGCTATTGATCTCGTCATCCCAATTACACCCCAAAATATGATCAAACTCGTTTCGTCCATTAAGATCAATTGACCAAAGAAACACAACGGGTACTAGCTATCCTATCTCACTCTCATCCCTAGCCAACAACCAAAAGTTCGATTACTACCTCACTCTCATCCCTATCCTACCGAGTGAGACGTCCAGAAAGAGGTGGCCGGCTGTTTGATGATTACTCATTAGATTTCTTTGCGATAGATGTTTAGAGTTCTATCGTACCGTCTATATCGATCACTCATTTCAAGCCAGATTGCAAGCTATGCAAATGTGCCATAAAGATCCAGCTTACTCGAACAATTTTCCTTTGTCGAAGCATTTCTTGTAGATCAATTCCTTGCTAGCTCGTACAAACAAAACATAGGCAAAAGGAGAGGATTGCTAAACAAATGGTCGATGATAATGAACCCGCCGAATTAATACAAATAAAAAAGGGTGTCATTTTCATACACTATCTTCATCACTAACCATGCATCTATTTTTCTTTCTTCAAATCTGTATTAATTTATAGTCCACATTTCATGGTGATAAGTCTATGTCTAGCACAAAACATAAAGTCGTCTTGCTTTTCTTTCCCATTGAGATGTTAAGAGTGGGATCTGCCTAGCTAGGACAATATTGTACTTAAAGACTCAATTATCTAATATCCACCCTCCAATTGTTGGCCAACACGATCGACAACCAACAAATCAAAAAACTAAAAGAAATCCTCATTCCAAAAGATGTTCAACATAGAAGAAACGTGAGGACATTCCTCTACCCTACATAGAATTCTTTAAGCATCTCTTCAAGCTAACTAGAACAACTATACTGTTGGTCTCATACGACTCTCATCGATTTCTTATATTGACCTATTTGAAATCATGAAGAATAAAGTTTACCATGTCTACCATCCAAATTACACAAATAATCCATGAAAAATTTCATATATCTCTATTTATATGAGAAAATATCATTTCTCGTTCATTTTCAAAATTTCTTATCTTTGAGATAATCTAGCTAGCTGTAAAAAGCAACTACAATAATAACAATACTAGTGAGAAAAATGCATGAAAAAGTAAAGACTGAATCTACTTCTATGAAGAAAAAAATGCATAACTTCTATAGTTCCATATCATTGATATTTAAACAAGAGCAATGCTATGTACCATATTTTGACATTCAACATATAACTCATTTTATGTGTTAGCATATGTGGTATGTATATAACGTGTCACTACCAAATATAAGTATTTTATTAAATGATGTGATTGTACCAGATAGATTTACACATTAGGGACACTCTATATAAAAAATAAAAAAAGTAATTTATTTAATATTATTTTTTAAATAATGTTTTAAAATAAGTCGAGCAGCCTCTGAACGCATGTAATCTTTAAAAATATCAGCAATTGTTCAGGCGCGTAGTCGCTCCAAGTCTACCCTCGGCGCTTAACCTTGTATTTAAGTAATCATTTCACATAATCGAAAACATATATCTTGAGTTGAGATTTTCGTTTCTTCCTTTAAAAGAGTTTTCTAGATGGAGATACAGTAGCACGTGGCAAGCAAGCGGCAGATAGACAACCTGAGAGAGTTGTCCCTTCAACGACTGTGATTGGCACAAAGGCAAAGGCACGTGTCCTCTCTATTCCACGAGCTCTCTACGTTCGACCATCAGATCTGAGCCACGTCAACTGGCCAGCACCAAAACCCCAAAGAAAATTCTGATCTCTAAGCTTTGACCAAGGAGAATGTGGAACGCTCTGATTGGCTGAGGGGTGACAGGTGGGTTTTAGTATATAATAATATCGTTTAGAATTTTTTAATGTTTATCGAGTCGAGAGTTTTATGAGGACAACCCAAGTTGGACACGTTGTGTTTGTGTCTCCGATGGTGACTTAACCATAACCAATCCTTAGAGTGTGGCTCGACTCGATGTGTTCATGGCTTAATTTGCTTGATTAGCTCATAGACTCAGACTCTTTAGTTTATGGTGGGTTTAGTGCAGTTGAGTTTTTAAGTAAAAGTTGACTTATAATTATAAATATAAAATATTAAGAGTAGCTTCTCATTTTCTATTGAAAATAACTCTTAGTTTTTCAAAAAACTACTGATATATTATGTTATCAAATACAAAACTGACTTATGCTTATAAACAGAAGAGCTTATAAGCTCTCCCGAACACACCTTTAATGATAGAAACAATGCCAAAAATTAGCTTAATGATGGAGGCTAATTATGCATTTAGTGTTTAGATTTGTGATCGATCATGTAAGACTCCAGCCGCGTCTTGATGTACATGATAAACTTTCTATATATAAAAATCATAAAACTTGACACGTTATTTATAAAAAATTCTTTATTAATTATTTTTAAACATTTTGTTCTTTATCGTTCATTTTTATAGAATTTAATAGTTATCGTTTAAGATTGAGGGTATGTAGTTTTGAGAAAAATAGTTTCTTATAACGAAATAAAGTACTTGATTATATCGCATATTTTTAAATAGCGTAAAATTACGGTGCTTCATTAACTCTTACAAGTAAGGTCTTTTTAGTCTTGTATTATAAGTTTCAAGGTTATGTCTTAGAAACTTCATAAAGCTAGTGAGGAATCACCTCAGAAGTATTAATGATAGTATGATACAATTTTCATTTCCCCCCAAATGCCTAACTTACTTAAAGATATCATTATTCTCTTAACAACTTCAATTCAATGGTACTAGATCCTAAACATGTTACTAGAAAGGATTGCGAAAGAGGCTAAACATGTTAGTTAAGGCTTGTTGGCCACAGTGATTATTGACCCCAATTAAAGATCCTAAAATCCTAACCGAAATTTAATCAAAGTAGGTATATAGACTCAATCTTGATTAAGCTTCATTATATAGTCCTAGCAGGAAAAGAAAACGCTGCCTGTAACATGAAATGGATTCACCAAATCAGCAAGCAAGGATGGTTCACGTTGCCGACACTCCATATATAAAGCTTAATTAGATCGATAATTTCTCAAGTAATTAAGTTGGTTCATACCACGACAATGACAAAGGCCATATTAATTAATTATATCATATCACAAGCGATTTAATAAAACAGTAATAATGATGTGATGCAATGCAATGCAAATAACACAACCAGCTTAAGCTAATTAAGCTATAAAGCTGGCTAGCTTAAGCTAATTCGTTAATTGCTTAGCTAGAAATGAAAAGAAAAATAGTATGGGGAATGTTCAAATCAAATGAACGCAAAGAAAAGCAATATGTATCCGCCAGCAGATCCCCCCCGATGGATTGAGGATATAAAGCAGCAATCACAAAACCCAGTCAGACTAAAAAACCATGACATACACTGAGCATCACAGAGCTTAAAGCACAAAACCCCAAAAACACTCCTGAAGCACTGATCCCCAAGAACAACGAGATGTTAGAGTCAGACCAAGTTGAATATTCTCCCTCGCCGGAAGAAGTCGAGGTGTTTAGCTACATGAACGATTCGTTAGATGCAGACACCGGTTTAAAGAAGAAGAGCAGCAAGTACACCAAGAAGAGGTTCAGTGACGAGCAGATTCGATCGTTGGAGTCGATATTTGAGTCCGAGTCCAGGTTGGAGCCGAGGAAGAAGCTGCAGCTGGCGAAAGAGCTGGGGTTGCAACCGAGGCAGGTTGCGATATGGTTTCAGAATAAGAGAGCTCGATGGAAATCGAAGAACCTTGAAAGAGACTACAACATACTCAGAGCCAACTACAGTAACTTGGCTTCCAGGTTTGAAGCCCTGAAGAAAGAAAAGCAGGCCTTGGTTACTCAGGTAAATAATATATTCATCCACTCTTTGAATGAGAACTTATGCTATCAGTCTCGGAAAGTCATCATTCGTTCGTTACTTCCCGTTTTAGTAGAGAAATAAGAGAATGATCGACTTTCCGAGAGTGTGTATTCAGCGCCATAGCTTAAGATAAATAGAAATGAATTGGAACCAATATCTGATCAACATGGATGTGTTGCTTTGTGACAGTTGCAGAAGCTGAATGATATGATGCAAAAGCCAAAAGAGGAAAGGAATAATATCGTTGATGGCGATTCGGACAATGGTGATGATGCTGCTAGGTCGGAATCTGAGGGGAAGCCTAATTACCAGATGTCGTTGGAAAAATCTGAACATGGACTTGGAGTCGTGTCAGATGATGATAGCAGCATAAAGGCCGAGTACTTTGGACTTGAGGAGGAGCCGAACCTTGTGAACTTTGTGGAATCTGTAGATGGGTCCTTGACATCTCCTGAAGATTGGGTTAGATTGAACTCCGATGCTGGTCTCTTTGACCAATCGACTAGTGATTATCAGTGGTGGGATTTTTGGACTTGAAAAATGAAAAAGGGTGAAAATAAGAATATTCTTGATGTCGCTTGTGGACGCTATTGCTAGGGAGTACCTCATCTCTATCACTGGTTTGTATACAACTATGTTTGAGTCTCTCGCTACGTGAGAAAGCTGCATATAGCTGTATACAATCAGTGACGGTGGCCAGACACCATCATGTATCATAGAGGACACGAGTATGAGAGCCAACAGCAGAATGAGGAGGCATGATGGTGTGCACAAAATTTGTATCTTGCCAAGTAATGAGGGAGATAATTAAACATAGAGTTGTGTACACAATGAATTACTTGGAAGTATAAATCACAGTGCAGATGGTTAATTAGGACTAGAATCTCTGCAGGACTACTGAAGTCTTATTCTGTTATGTATATATATCCAATTGATATACCAATCACTGTGTGACTCCGGTTCGATCACCCAATATCTTATGAAGTACTACTCTCTTGTTGACTGTCACAACAATAATCACTATACCATTTGACATATGTAATTGGTATATAACACCACTCAAAAGAAGAGCAAACTCTAGATTTCATGTTCTCGTGTTTTTGTAGTACAGTGCATGCTATATACAGGTAGATTAAATAGGTTTTGAGAAGATCAATCAGAAGGTCTCACACTTAGGCCGGCTTATACCGTTATGTTCAACAATGTGATATATATATATATATATATAACATTAACTAATCCAATAAGCTAGTAAATCAAACTAGTAACAGTGAGAAGTTTTACAGTTTTACCAGAGTCTGAGAGTGGGTGATACATTGAAAATTTACTATATAACATTCGGCCTCGGGGTCGTGCACTGTTCCTAAGAACAGTATCGCAATTGCCCCTGTTTTTGAGATGATTTACGTGGGTGTCACTGGTGAGACACATTACGGTTTTGCCCTCATTTTTCGTTTTGATTACACTCATGCCTCCCTTCTATTTTTTTTCCTTTCTTTCTTTTCTCATTTTCTCTCTCCTCCCTTTCTCTCCCCCGATCGGGCCGGCCCCGATCTCTCCTCCCCTCCACTGAATTCCGCCGTCCGGCCGAACTGGACCGCCGCAAGGGTCACGTTCGGACCGGCTCGGCCTCCCTTCCTCTTCTGTGGCGGCGGTGCAGCCCAAATCGCCGCCGTTCGGGTGGTTTTGGGTGGAGGAGCGTTCGATTGTGTCGGACCGGAACTCCCTCCTCCGGCCACCAATCGTCCCGATTTCAAGGGGGAAATGGAGGTCTCGACCCGCACGTCAATTCCATGGAAGGAATTGGCCCGAGTCAGCCCAGGTAAGGAGGAATTAGAATTGGAAATTTTAGGGTTTTTGGTGATTTACGGTGGAGGTGGTGATTTTGAAGTTTTTGGTGTAATTGGAGGTTGAATTGATGCTTAGGAAGTTGTTTGGAGTATTTTGGTGTTCAATTTGTGGAATTTGGGGGAAATTTTGATGTGGGGGGAGGTACGGCCGCCGTGTCGGCCGTCGTTCGCGGCGGCTGCGGTCGTTTTTGGTGGCGGGGACGACGGGGATGAGTCCCTGGGGTGGTGGCGACGCTGTTGTGGAAGTTTGGAATCGATTGGAGGGGTTTTTGGCCTCCCGTGGCGGAGCTGCCGGCGGCGGTGGCGGCGGCGCTACTGTGCTGGCGGCGAAAGGTAAAAGAAGGGTAAAAAGGTGAAAAGTAAAATGGTAAAAGGTGAGGGGTAAACAGTAAAATAGTAATTCAGTAAATAGTAAATAGTAAATAGTAACATTAAAAAGTGAATAGTAACAGTAAAAGATTAAACAGTCAAGTGAATAGTAAGTTTGACTTTGACCGTTGACTTTAACGTTTACTATTACAGTTGACTTTTAAATTTCACCGTTGACTTTCCGAAAGAGGTGAAACTTGAAAAAACAAAAAAAGACGCGCACATCATAGAGGAGTCGAAGAAGAAGCAGACGCGCACGGCGGCGGAGGAGGAGTACGAGAGGATGGTGCTGGTGTCGAACACGAATCGCTGAAAGGCTTGGTTTAAGGTGTGTTTTCGGCATTGGTGAGGTTTGTTCTACAGATGCACGACATACTGCAAGGTGTAGAAAAAATTTAGACCAGTAGACTTGAGCAATCAGCTATATAGTTCAAAATTCTTCAAACAGGTAACTTTGTGCAATGATTCAATATATGGTTTTCCTCAATAAACAAGTGTTATCAGATGAAAGGAATCACTCCAGAGGATTGGCTATGCGAGATGAAGAAATGACTAAGGCTAGGTTAGTTAAACATAGAATTATCTTGGTAGAGCACATACAACTTTGAATTAGTATCAGATCCTCGGAGTCGATCTTCTTCAATTTTGAATTTGTGGCTCAGTTTTTAATTCAGGGCAATCATATGAAGGTAAACATTGTGGCCAAGAACTAAGAAGTCTATTTTAAATATACTTTTTCATTAGTTCAAATTTATCCTACATTTATCTTTTGAATCTTTTCTAATTTTGAATTTAAAATTTGTATCAAATCGCACTCAAAATAACATGTATTTAGTTTTTCAAGTCTAACTTAGGTTTATTGTGTAAGTCGTAAAAAATAGCTCTTATTATTAACTGACAAAATTTGGCAGCTTCGAAGACAAATTGATTGTATTATTTTCTGACAGTCTTAAGCTGTCTTAATTTGAGGAACAATTAGCTTTCAAGCACATGAATTTTCTGTTAGGCAGAGTACATTTTGACCGGCTATAAGCTGCTGTATACTGCAACCAGCTTAGAATAAGGTATATGACTATTGCTTCTTCCTCTTTTTTTGGCAGTAGGCCTTCATCTTAAATGTTTCATTTAAAGGTGCCTCACTTTTTGGTTAATTACTTGATTTACTTCTCATTTGTGATGATATCTTACTTTGAGTTCATATTGACTGTGGAGTAGATTCATACAGCTCCATTTGCCTTCTCAATTTTGTTCTCAGTTTTGTACTGTTGTGTTGATAGTGATGAGGACATAGATTAGGATGAATCATATAAAATTAAACATTAAAGTCAAAACCAAAGTAGTTAAATTCTAATTATTCAGTGGATTAACATTCAATATATTCCACTTACAGATTTCATTTGATCTTTGGGTTCATTTGGTGGGGAAAATTATCAGCAAAGTTGTGTTATCTTATTGCCTTGCGTATGTTTTTCCTTCTGTTTCTACCTTTTATTTTAAATTGATCATATTGCGATCATAAGTTTCTCTATGATGTGCTCGATGAAATCAATTCTATATTTTTTGTTTTTTTTTTATTGTTTATTTCCATTATGATTCATGTTTTTACAGGTTTCGTTTACTTTTTGTAAGAGCCAGTTTTTCATCAAAGTCTGCAGTTCTTTCTGTTAGCAAATAATAGTACAACAATGAACAAAACTGCTTCTATGTACAAAACTGTTACTATGTTCAATACATTAATTCTGTAATTTACTTCTTCACAAGCATTTATTTTTCATCTACAGAGCTGCAGCAAAGCGCGGCCCTATTAACTAGTGATACACATTAAGCGATGCTGTTTCTTCCATCATCCAATCCCTTCCTCATTAGCCATTTTACAACTCCTCTGTTACTGGTTCAGTAAAGGTCGGTGCTTTAGCTCTACAGAGAGAGAGAGAGAGCCCCAAAGTAGTAAGAGTAATGAACGACCTGTCAAACACGGTTCTGAGAGACCACCATACAAGCAGTACCTTCAAGCCCATACCATCTCTTGTCCTCTACATTCTCATACCCATCTTCCTTTTGGGTCTCTCTGTCTCCATCTTCATTCTCATTGCCGTCCACAACGCCCTCTTCTTCGTCTTCTTCCTTCTGCTCTCTGCTCTCGTCCTCGCTTTCGTGCTCTGGAACACGCGTCATTGGGCTACCAAAGCTGCGGTATTGTTCTTTCTCAACTCTGTTCCCGAGTCTGACCTTCGTGCGGCTCAGCATGGAGAGCTTGTCAAGATCACTGGGGTACTGATTTTCTTCATGTTTTGGCTCATTTTCTGTGTTGGGTTTCTTTCAGTTTTTGATGGGTTTCTTTCTTTACTTTGCTTGCTCAACTTTTATTTGTGGGGTTTACTTTGATGTTTGTTTGTTTGTTTGTTCGAGAATGATTGTCTGAGAACAATGTTAGGAATGTGTTATTTGAATGTTATGTAGTTTAGGTGCTGAAAAATTGTAGGTGCAGAGAAATTGGAGAAATCAAAAGGAAAAATTTAAGGAGTGTGAGTATTCTTTTACATTTGTCTTTTAATCTGCAAAGGATATTATGATACTGTTGCCAATAAAAGACTTGGCATTTTAAACATGTTTGAGCAGAACATTGATAAGTTATAGCTTGATGTGTAATTAGGGGTAGTGTTCTACAAGTTCCATGCTACCCATTTAGTTTGTTTGGTTTAAGCATATGTTATTCAAGAAAGTCACACTTTGTTCGGCGTATCGCAAAGTAAACAACAAGGATATTTCAAGCACAGCTGATTAAATTGACAATGTAGCGGGTAGAAAACAAAAATTATTGTGTCTCATAAACTACATTCTGGGGTTTGCAACTGCATGAACACAAACCTCAGGGTGTTCAACCATTTGTATGTTGATGGTGGATACCAGTCTCTACTTCTAGGTTCTTCTATTTATGAACGACTTAACAAATATTGCATGAGGAGATGCTATTTGCATTCCCAAATAGCCCTCATACAGCTCTGTATTTACTGTGTGGAAACTAATTTAGGCCAGAAAAATTATATTTTGATCAGGACTGTCATCTAGAATGACATTTTCTACTTGTAGGTATCTGCTTCATGGTCAATTTAGTCATCCATTTTTTGCTCAATAATTGGTTCATCACTCTATAGTTTCCTTCAGTTTGTTGGGGTGGATTATATGTTTGCATTCTGATGATTTCAGCTTGCTTCATGTGGGAGCCTCTCCCTGGAATCTTCATATGAAAAGGCTACTAGATGTGTGTATGCCTCTACTCTTTTATATGAATACAAAGGTTTAACTCTACAGCCTAGAAATGCCAAGAGATCATGCTTCCAGTGGCATTTAGAATATTGTGAGGTATGTTCTTCTTTAGCCGTACAGATGCAAAAAGACTGTTTCTTGTCCTTCTCATTACCTTTTTAAGATGCCTAATGATGTGCATATTACCCAGTTCTTTCATATTTGTCTCAATTACTTTTCATATTATGCACTTCACTAACGTTATCAGGATTAGAATGCCTATTTGATGCTCAAACATGACTGGTGACACCTATAGTTATCACCCATTTAGTTAGTCTAGTGTCATAACATTTGCAACTTGATCCAAATAGCTTTTTCATGCCATGGAACATAACAAGTAGCGCCTTAAGTTTTGCTCCTTACCTTGGGTTATTTTTCCTGTATTTAGTAGAAATAAGGATATAATTAGAGTAAAAAATGTACATTTTAAAGAATCCCTCCCCCCCCCCCCTTTTTTTTTTCCCGATCAATGTGATGCTTTAATCTTTTGAGATACATTCCCCTAATTGAATCTAAACTTGAGTCATGAATCATGTGTGCTAGTGTAATCATTCCATTTTGTGGAACCAGCCAATCCAACTTTTGTTTTCTTCTTGACATACAATTAGATTGGTGAGCATGACTATCTCTGAGAATCTGGATTGTATGTCTATTCTTGTTTAGCTTAATGATGATAAATAGAGTGGCAGTCTATTTGGGATTAAAAATTTTCATTTCTTTTGCTTCAACTTTTCACCTGACAGAGATTCTCAACAGACTTTTACTTGACTGATCGGGGGTCTGGTCTTAGAGCTATTGTCAAAGCTGGTTCTGGTTGTAATCTTATCCCACTGGTCTTTGAAAGCAAACTTGTCAACACAAGAAAATGCAGAATCCTCTCTCCTCACTTGACGAAATGGTTACGTGAGAGAAATCTCTCAGCTGAATCCCGTCTGCTACGTCTGGAGGAAGGGTAGCCAAAATTTTCATTAAAATCTTTAAACAAATACCCTTTTTCTTCCATATAAGCATCCTAATGTTGTAGATTTTTGGCAGGTATGTACAAGAAGGAAGCACTGTGACTGTATTTGGCATGCTGCACAGAAATAATGAGATGACCACAATTGTTCAACCACCGGAAGTAATCTCCAGTGGTTGTCAATGGCGAAAACTGCTTCTCCCTGTTGACATTGATGGACTCATCCTAATGGTCTCCCAGATGGCTGGGCAATCTATCAACCAAAATTCTTTACAGCACCCAGAAAGATAGCAGGTAGGTAGCACATTATGTCTGAAGGATGACAAGAAATTTCAGCTCAGGATTTTAACTGTCTTACTTGATTTGATGTCCACCACTAATCACTATGTCAACCTCTAGCTCTAACATTATTTAGCATTGAAAAGGTCTTGTTCTGAACTCCTTACTTCTGTAGAACTCTCTTTCTGATATGTGAATATCCATCCATCAAGAAATTGTATGTTATAAACTTATAAGCTGTATTGATCCATCATATTAGCAAAACCAGAATAACAAATGAAAAGGTCATGATGGAGTACTGGATTATAGCCCATTAGCTCAAAGTAAACACAAAGTTTTTAGAACACAGCATCATACTAAAATGGGCTATAACTGAGCCTCATAAGTTGGTACACATTTTGAACAGAACCAATGCATCAATTTAGATCAGTTCCTTACATTCAATTGATTTTTTTTTTAGAATTCCTTTTTTCTTTAACTCTTCTCTTCCTATTAAATACACTAATATCTGGTAGTATATATTCCAACTTTACAGCATCTTTCTTGCTTTAGTTTGATTGTATTTGTCATTAGTGAAAGTTTCTCTGGGGTCATTTACTAGTGTGAAATCAAGGATATTGGATTAGAATATTCTCACACCGTGTAATTGATTTTATCATTAGAAAACTGCCAAATGTCTATAGATATCTGGCCTAATTGCTGAGTAGTGATAAGGGTGTGTGTGGCATAATTCATATTATATTTCACTCTTTATATGATATTAATGGAGTAGTGTAGAAGATGGACTCTGGCTACCTACTAGACTTGAACAACCTACACAATTTTCACAAATGTTTAATCCAAAAAATGACATGCTGAGTTGAGTCAGTTGACCTTCTTTTATTTTGGATTTGACCTCTTAGTCAACTCTGTTATGTGTAGCTAATTTCCAGCTGATAGGGAGGAAATTGTTTGATTATTATTTAATTGAGTTGGGTGGAGAAGGATTGTAATGAGGTATCTGCTAAACAGTTAAATAGACAAGTGCACCACCCATGGTCCCAAAGCTGGTCTATACAGTATATGTATGTAAACTATATTGTCTGTATATGTATATGTATACTATATATACTGTATACATACAAATGGCTTATTCTTGTGAGTTGTCTTCAACACTAGTTGGCCAATTTACAAATTTGGTACGCTGCAGATAAAAAATATAGATTCTCATTCATTTCATACAGGTCTTATTGTCTTAATTACATGATTGGGGATAGATGAGTTTAACAGGGTATAAACCACCATGACTGAAAGCATGAGGGTTTTAGTTTGGATTCTATCTTCAGCATATGCAGTGCCAGATGTGCATACGGATTATTTTTAAAAATAGGATCTTAGCATGGATACAAAAGTAATAGAATATCACTATTATTTGATTTGGAAATCTGCAGTATCGTAAGTTGCCTTTCTTAAATGATGAACCTCTCTATATAATGTCAGTGAATTGGTCTGTAACTACATGAAGTATGTATATTGATACACTAATACATCAAAGACTTTCACTTACATATAATAGGATCTAGCATATTGATTTGTTGTAGGAAAATAACTTGATCTTAGTGTGACTAGACTAGCTACTACAGCAGGGTGCTGTTTTAATTCTGAGACAATAAAAAAAGGATGAATCAAAAGGTTGCTGAATCGAATCATATGAACCCATAAAGAAAATATGTTATGAGCTAGGCTCCTACACATCAAAGACCAGATTTCGTTTCTTTATTTGTTCAGACCATATAGATCTTACAATAGGTAGATATCAAGCAACTTCCAATATATTACTCATCTATCATGATTCCATTTCTGCGTGGTTTTTACTTCTTGGTCGTATCTATGTCATTATCTCCACAAGGACCTCAACCACAAAATTTTGTTCCTTAAACATGAGTTACTGTTACATTCGATCTGTGTCATCATACATAATCAAAACTAATCATCAATTTATATAATCTACAAGTACAAACAGCTATTTGCTTATGGTGAAAGTTACATACTATCTTATTTTCCTTTATTTTACATAAACCAATCACCAAAATTGTTTAATAGACAACTTATAATACTTCATTGATTCACTACTAACATGAGCCTCGTATAACACTGTTTTATTTCTGTATCTTTTGCAATATGTCTTAATTTACTGTCTCTCAGCAAGATGTAGCAACTTCAAATCCTTCATGCTTGCTTCATCTATTAGAATCTTATTGATGAGCTAGTTATAAGCCATGATAAGGTTGAATATGTTTTTGAATGCTTGTTAATTAGCAAATTAAGTTGTTCTGAGTATATTGGTCAAAAATATCAAAAAAAAAAGTAGCATAATATCCCATCAAAATCACCTTTAGTTGAAATCAAGATATGATTCCCATGCAGCCAAAGACTCGTTACTATAATCATCCTTGGGATCCTTAATCTGTTAGGATTGTGGATCCGATTCCACCTAGCATTAGGATTACTAGTCCTGATCAAAGTAAGGAAGCTTTGGTTGTATCCTACTTGGTTATAGATTACTATGCCTATTGGGAATAGGATTACCAATGGCTTATAGATTCAGGTAGACATCTATAAATAGAGGCATAGGTAGTAGTAGTTATCATCAAGGTTAAGAGAGAACAAGTGAGGTCTTGAGAAGTTAGAGAACTTCTTGTGTGAGATCTTGTATTCTTGTTTGTGTTCTTCTTCTTCTATAGTGAAACCCTAGCAGCCCGAGGACGTAAGCTATTGCTGAACCTCGTAAACTTGTGTGTTTTGTTTCTCGATCGTTTGTCTATATTGTTTCTCATTCGACACTTCCGCAAGAGGAATTCTAGGGTGAATTCCTAACAATTGGTATCAGAGCCCATGGTTTCTGGAATGGGGACAACGATAGAAGACGTTGAGAAGAGGGTCGATAAGTTCGACGGCAATGACTACAGCTTATGGAGGTCGCAGATCGAAGATTACTTGAACATGAAGAAGCTTGCTAAAACATTGAGCGGCAAGCTCCCAAAAGGCATGGATGAGGAAGATTTTGTCGAGATGGATAGGATGGCCCTTGGAGCAGTTCGGCTATCGCTTTCAAATGAAGTACGGCGATTCGTCATCAAGGAGAATTCGTTGAAGGGAATGTTGGATACCTTATCCGACATGTATGAGAAGCCAAATGCTGTTCAACAACTCAACTTGATGAGGCGACTGTTCACTCTGAAGATGGGTAAGGGTATATCTGTTCGCCAGCAAGTTGGGATAGTATGTGATATTATCGAGCAACTGGCTTCGGTGGATGTTGAATTCGACGAACACATCAAGTCGTTGGTGTTGTTGACTTCTATGCCTTCTGATTGGGATGTAACTGTAAACTCGATATGCAGCGGAGCTGGGACTAAGAAGAAGTTGGGATTTAATGAAGTGCGTGATACTCTTCTAAATGAGGAGGCGCGAAGAGTGAATAACCTTGATGATCCTTCAAGTTCTGCGCTATCTATGGAGAATAGAGGTAGAACGTTCAACAAGAACTCAAGCAGTAATCGTGGAAGGTCAAAGTCTAGGGTACCAGGAAAAGGTCGAAGCGTGTCAAAAACAGGAAAGTGGTCTGAAGGGTGTTGGCATTGTGGGAAGACCGGACATCTCAAGAAAGATTGTAACCAGTGGAAGGACACAATAAAGATGGCAAACACAACTGAATATGATTCGGATGCACTTGTTTTGAGCGTTTCGGAAACACCATTAGAGACATGGATTGTGGACTCTGGAGCATCTTTTCACTCGACTTCACAAGGCGAGCTCATGGTGAATTACCGGCATGGTAATTTTGGAAGAGTGATTCTTGCTGATGGGAGAGCCTTGGAGATTGTAGGACGGGGTGATGTGAAGATCTCGCTCGGGAATGGTGGAATATGGACCTTGACCAATGTTAGACACATACCGCGGTTAACGAGAAATTTGATTTCTGTGGGTCAGTTGGATGATGAAGGATGTCGTACTACCTTTGATAAAGGTACGTGGAAGGTGAGTAGAGGAGCTATGGTGTTAGCTCGAGGACTCAAAACAGGATCACTTTATACGACCTTGAATATAATCGCTGTTGTTGAGAACAATGAAGGCGATACGATCGTTGAGAAGAATGAAGATGCAAACTTATGGCATCGTAGACTTGGGCACATCAGTGAGAAAGGTATGGGAGTACTTCAGTCGCAGGGTAAACTACATGGTGTGAACTCAGTGAAGATTGGGCTTTGTGAAGACTGTATATTTGGGAAGCAAAAGGTAGTGAGTTTCTCAAAGGGTGGCAGAGCGCCAAAAGATACAAAACTGGAGTTGGTTCATACTGACGTGTGGGGACCTGCATCTGAACTCTCCGTAGGTGGCTCAGAGTACTATGTAACATTCATCGATGACTCCACAAGAAAGTTATGGGTTTACTTCATGAAACATAAGTGGGAAGTATTTGAGACTTTCAAGAAGTGGAAGGCGATCGTGGAGAATGAGACCGGATTAAAGGTCAAATGTCTGAGGTCGGATAATGGAGGTGAATACTGTAGTAATACCTTCAAACAGTATTGTGCGGAGAACGGGATTAGGATGGAGAAGACGATTCCTGGAACTCCACAGCAGAATGGAGTGGCTGAACGCATGAATAGGACTCTGAATGAGCGCGCAAGGAGCATGAGGATACACGCAGGATTGCCAGACATGTTTTGGGCTGATGCGGTTAATACTGCTGCTTACTTAATTAACCGCGGACCGTCAGCGCCATTGAAAAATCTCCTACCTGAGGAAAAATGGAGTGGAAAAGTGATAGGCCTATCGCATTTGAGGGTGTTTGGTTGCGTGGCATATGTTCACATTGAATCCAGTGCAAGAAGCAAGTTAGATCCTAAGTCTCGAAAGTGCATATTCATCGGCTATGGCGGTGATGAACTTGGATATAGGTTCTGGGATATGCAGAAAAAGAAAGTTGTAAGGAGCCGGAATGTCATCTTTAATGAAGAGGTGATGTATAAGAACAGGCAAGCAGCAGAGCTTGAGAGTCCTGTAAGAAAAGATCGGCAGTTTGCGAGATTGGAAAAGATATCCAATGAAGATGTGGCGGATGAAAGCCGTGGCGGATGTCCGAGGCTTGCGGCGGATGAAAGCCATGGCGGATGTTCAAAGCCTGTGGCGGATGACCAAAGGCGTGGCGGATGTCCGAGGCCTGTGGCGGATGAAAGCCGTGGCGGATGTTCAAAGCCTGTGGCGGATGACCAAAGTCATGGCTGTGGCGGATGGCCGAGGACTATGGCGGATAGCCAAAGTCATGACCTGGTAACGAAGGAACGACAACAAGGAGAGGCTCCTGAGGTCGCACAACCTGAACAAGTTCCTAGTAATGAGCCAGCGACACCTTCTTTTGTGCCTAGAGTATCGTCGAGGAGTAACAAAGGAATACCGGCGGATAGATACTCACCTTGTGCTAACTATTTGTTATTGACTGATTGTGGTGAACCCATAAGTTATGATGAAGCAATGCAACATAAAGATTCAGCTAAGTGGGAGGTTGCCATGCGAGATGAGATGGACTCTCTCATGTCCAACAATACTTGGGAATTAGCTGAGTTGCCAGCAGGCAAGAAAGCATTGCATAACAAGTGGATTTACAAGATTAAACAAGAAGTTGATGGGAGCAAACGTTACAAGGCAAGGCTAGTAGTGAAAGGTTTTCAGCAAAGGGAGGGCATCGATTTTGATGAGATTTTTTCTCCGGTTGTTAAACATACAACAATCCGGGTGGTGCTTGGTTTAGTGGAAGCTGAAGGTTTGTATTTGGAGCAGCTAGACGTCAAGACTGCTTTCCTTCATGGAGATTTGAAGGAGGTCATATACATGAAGCAACCACAAGGTTTCATAGCACCTGGTAATGAGGACTTGGTATGCAAACTGCAGAAGAGCCTGTATGGCTTGAAACAGGCCCCTAGACAGTGGTACAAGAAGTTTGATGCTTTCATGTGTAAAAGTGGATACACAAGATGTCAATCGGATCACTGTTGTTACTTCAAGAGGTTTGACAAAACTTATATCATCCTCTTACTATATGTGGACGATATGTTGATAGTTGGGGCAGACTTCAACGAGATTAAGAAGTTGAAGAGAGAGATGTCAAATCAGTTCGCAATGAAGGATTTGGGTGAGGCGAAGAAAATCTTAGGGATTAAGATTATTCGCGACAAAGTGGCTGGTACTCTGAAGCTTTCACAAGCAGAGTATGTTGAAAAAGTGCTCAAGCGATTCAACATGGATGAATCAAAGGCGGTTGGCACACCGTTGGCGGCACACTTTAAGTTGTCAAAGAAGCAGTCACCCAAGAGCGAAGAGGAAAAGGAAGCTATGAAGAAAGTGCCTTATGCATCTGCAGTTGGATGCCTAATGTATGCTATGGTGTGTACCAGACCCGATATTGCGCATGCAGTTGGAGTTGTGAGCAGGTACTCGAGTAATCCAGGGAAGCAACATTGGGAGGCTGTGAAGTGGATCATGAGGTATCTTCGGGGTACTACTGATATGGCTCTTTGTTTTAAGAGAGGTAGTGCTGAATTACAAGGGTACGTAGATGCAGACTTGGCGGGAGATAATGATACTTGTCGGAGTACTACTGGTTATGTGTATACTGTGGGTGGTGCTGCCGTATCTTGGGTCTCAAATTTGCAAGGGCAAGTAAGCCTGTCTACAACGGAAGCTGAGTATGTGGCAGTCTCGGAGGCTGGTAAGGAGCTGGTGTGGCTAAAAGGTCTGTTGGAGGAATTGGGTAAAAAGAAGGAGAACTGTGCATTGCACAGTGATAGTCAAAGCGCAATTCACTTAGCTAAGAACCCTGCTTTTTATTCAAGGACTAAGCACATTCCTATGAAGTATCACTACATACGAGAGCTTGTTGAAGATGAAGTGTTGCAATTGTTGAAGATTCAAGGAAGTAAGAATCCTGCTGATATGTTAACTAAGTCTGTGCCATTAGGTAAGCTGAAGCTGTGCTTGGCTTCAGTTGGTCTCCAAGCTTGAAGATGGAGACGTTGGTTGTGATGATGGGTTTCGTGTGCTATATCTGAAGAGTATTGAAGAACGGCGTGATGGCTACTGGCGTAATCGGCTCCAAGTGGAAGATTGTTAGGATTGTGGATCCGATTCCACCTAGCATTAGGATTACTAGTCCTGATCAAAGTAAGGAAGCTTTGGTTGTATCCTACTTGGTTATAGATTACTATGCCTATTGGGAATAGGATTACCAATGGCTTATAGATTCAGGTAGACATCTATAAATAGAGGCATAGGTAGTAGTAGTTATCATCAAGGTTAAGAGAGAACAAGTGAGGTCTTGAGAAGTTAGAGAACTTCTTGTGTGAGATCTTGTATTCTTGTTTGTGTTCTTCTTCTTCTATAGTGAAACCCTAGCAGCCCGAGGACGTAAGCTATTGCTGAACCTCGTAAACTTGTGTGTTTTGTTTCTCGATCGTTTGTCTATATTGTTTCTCATTCGACACTTCCGCAAGAGGAATTCTAGGGTGAATTCCTAACATAATCGTGGATTAGATCTTAATAAACATAGATTGTTTAGTTAGTTGTACCCACAATATATATGATATTATATATGAACATTTCCACTTATTACACTATTGATCCTCTTGATGCATTGTAATGTCCGCATTTTGATAAATGAAAGTTGAATGGTACGTGGGTGGCATGAAGTTGATGATTATGCATGTTTAGATAGATATATAGCATATATATGCATTTTGGTTAGATCTTAGGGACTGTACTTTTGGGTTGTTTGGCACCAATTGCAACCAAAACTTTAAGAACTATAAAACTGCGAAAATAAAACAGTATAGAAGGACTATTATTGGACTGGGAAAATGAATCTAGCTTACAAGTTGTGTAATATAGTTTATGATGAAGAACAAGAATCGGGTCTCGAATCAAATCTGGACAAAGGAAGACTTGAGAATATGAGCTCGAGATTGTGCTTTTGTTGTTTAGAGCTAGTTGGTTTCACTTTGCTTATGCCCTAGAATTTCTTAAAGTGGGTTCTCCTCTAAAAGTAAGCATCTCCAGTCTATATATCCTGTTTACATATATGATCAATTTTAATATCCTCATCAATTTGTTAATTAGCGTTCTTAATTATTCAGTGCAAATGCTAAAGTTCCCATATCAATTTCATGGCGAGTTCTTTAAGCAAATGTCATTTGTCCAGATTGGATCAATTAAGTCACTTCTGTGCTTTAGCAAGCAGAAAAGGAGATCCTCACTATTTAGTAGTTACGCCCTCATCGAATACTAGATGCCCTAGCTAGCCTCCTCTTCTCATCACAGTCTCTGGTATAACCTAAATTGGCCGGAATAGGGTTTGCAGCTTCATGCTAAGACAATATATAATTGATGATCATAAGTCCCTGGTATAAGCTAAAGAAACTGTTGCTTTAATAGCTTCACGAAAAATGTCCGGTGAGTGATAAGGCATGTAGCAATTGAAAGAAGAAATTCATTTAGGAATTTTATTAGATATTGTGCAGAGATTTGTTTAAATTTTGGGAAATTATTAAGTAGGAGATAGACATGGGTCAGAACAAGATGTTAATTCCTAATCTTAGCCAAACTCAAAAGAGGGACAAATCTCAGATTAGGGAAAGAAAACACAGTGATTCAGTGACTTGGAATATTTCCAAAGTGATATTGGAGAACCAGCAGATCTAACATGTAGGACCGAAACGAACTTGTGAGTTACTTATGTTCATCTTTTTTCAGTCAAAAGAAAGTGGCACTTTCAAAGGGTGATCTTGATCATTATGTTCATCATGATGTATCAACATCAACTTATGCCTGAAGATGGAACTCCAAATAGAGAAGAGGAACGTTAAGCATTCTCAAAGGACCACGGACAAATGTTGCTGTTGCTGAACATAATATTATATTTTAGCTCCATTATTCACAGATATTCAAGTCTTGAAAGAAGAAGAAGAAGAAGAAGAAAAAGTTTCTGACTCAAGAACCTTTATAAAGCTAGCTCCCCCAACCCACCATGAAAGCCGGTCAAGATGGAAATCATCGTGATGATCAGTTTCATTGCAGCATCGAATCCAAACATTTCGATCGTGGGAGTTGTTTAGAGTTCAGAATAATGAATCGAGTGGAAGTGGGTAGGTACTCACAAGCTGAAGGCCACATAAATACATAGGATTGTTAAGGTTAATCAAGTCCATAATGATCGAGCTAGGTTTCCCTTTTCAAGCATTGATTTGCTGCAAAGATTAGTGTAGTGTGGTTCATATCGTCATGTCGATCACCAGCTGAAAAGGTATCTGATCATGCGCATGCTCAGCGGTCCATAGCAATACTAGATATTTTGATTATTTTCCAATGATTGCTAATTACTCGACTTTCCTTCTCCAATGATTTAACCGTGGCAAGTTGGCCCTTTGATAATACCCTTGTTAGTGCAGAATAAATTTATTGGGGTATTAGGCATCAAAGGTGCGTGTACTACATGGCTTAGGCTTGGGAAGTTATATATACACTAAACTAATCCCCCTTAAATTCTTGGTTTAACTCGAGCAACATTTCCTCAAGAATTTGCAATATTTAAACTTATAAGTAGAACCATATTAAAAGATTTGAAAAGGTTCACGATGAAAACTGAGGTATGGTATTAGTATAGTCTCAACATCCCGATCGAGTAGTATTCAAATCCTTTGCTTCTGAGCTCTGATCGAGATATCGATCTCATATTAGTAACATAGCATAATTTTAGGGGTAATCAAGGTACGTTGTAAGGGTAACTAAGCAAGGGCAAAGGAGTAAGAGGATCTTACTCCTTTTGTCTTCTAATGTAAGAGGAAGCACCATTGAGATTTACTAGAAACTTCCGTCAAGTTGTTGGATCTTTCCCATTCATTTACTACAAGCAATATGTATCGTACGCAAGTACGTATGCATGCAACAACCCTAGCTTCTGCCCATATATATATATTCTCGATCGGGAAGACCTAACAAAGAATGCATAAGTTTAAATAACGTCCTAACTGTTTGGGCCTAAATTAACATTTATTCGAGACTATGGGCCGAAGTCCAAGGGGTTATCCATTAAAGGATAATATGATATATTTTAGATCACATTCCTTCTAAGAGTAGATTTGGAGTCCTTCTAAGAATCCGAATTGGAGGTGGTTTAAGGTAATACAATCCTATTTGATAGCAGAATCCATTATGCTTGGTACACAAGTATTTGGGGTTTTGAGATCACTATATAAAGAACTCTGGGACAACGTAGAAAGGGTTCACAACCATCTAACAACAAGATTTTGCCTAGCAAATCTTGCAAGCCTCTCCGGAGAAATCTCTCGCGAACTGCCTTCCACCAACTGCAAACGACCACTCTTCCAACCTAGCCGCAAACCTACTCCCACCATCAGTCGCCGTACACCTGCCGTTGTTGTCCAAAGTGCCTTGCGTTCATGTCGAAGCATCGCTGAGACATATCGAGTCTAGTCGTCACGTCTTGTGACAAATCGAGTCGTTACCCCGGTAACAGTCCTTCCCAATCTGCAAGAGGTTGGACGAACATATTTCGCGGTCTTGATTTAAAGCTCTGTTTTACATCCCAGGATCGAAGTAAGATTATCTCAATCTACAAAAGGTTGAGTAAAAAATCATAGTAATCGTTTACTTAGGTCTTGTTCGAGCCCTTTACGCCGGTCTGTCAACGCCCGCGTAACAGTCGCTTGATCGAAAAGTCAGGTAGAAGGGAACACACGAGTACGTTGGCCAGAGTCATCCGCTCGCCAAGGGTGATTCGCCCGCCACCAAGGTTGTACCTAACCTAAAGGTACTGGCACGCTCGCACCAGAACTGAAATCTACGTCCGCCACCCCACGTGTTGACAGTTCGACAGGTGTCAAAACTGACACGAACACCAACAATGGGGTGATGATAATTAAGGGATTAATCAATATCATATACAGCTAGGTAAGAGTACCTGTAAGGATTCCCAGTATGTCCTCGATCATTAATCATGACCTAGCTATCTCCGTTCTTGAAATAGCTTCGATTCCCTTTCCGGCCTCTGGTTCTCTTCTCTAGCTAGATTTAAATTTACAAGCGTGAGGCATATGGTTTATAGTTTTCAAATATATATATGATCGATCAGATGACACGTACATATATATTATTGTACGTGGCTGCAGCTTCTTAATTTCTTGCTTGGCAGATTTCTTAAATTGGTAAAGAATATTCAACAGCATTATCTCTTTTTTCGTCATGGAGCACAGTTTGATATTCAAACAGAAACCTAATATAACATAGTATTCATCGTCATCAGACCAACCGTACCTTTCTTAATAGGGTAATTTTTTTTATTCATAATCGATCGGTTTACTGTATTTTAGACTCCTATACTGATGAGCTGGTGTTTTTTCACAAAGAGTGATTAATATATAAATCAGTGGTACAATATTATACTTCCTGGTTCAATTTCTTCGGTCTTTCACTGTAATTTCGTCTCTGGTCTTCAGTCTGCTCCTTACAACACAATGACTACATTACAGATCGGCATCTCAAAAAGGTTCGGACAATCCACGCAGGTCTTGTTCAATATATGTTAAATTATATCAAAATTATATAAAGTAAGCTATGATCGATGGGGGCATTGTCTACTAGGCATTTGGAAATTTATGTTTATGATATATATTATCCAGAAATGACCAAAGTTGGAAATTTCTTGAAGCATGCTGGTCTCTTAAGATGTAACCACAAGATGGGGATGTTTGGTTTGGTCTTAGTCTTCCATTTACTAGTTTATACTGTTGTTTATTCAAAGCCATCATGGGAGTTGGAGGTATTAAAGTCACTGTTCATACTTCAATTAGGAAAGGATACATTAATTAATTAACTAATTAATTAATTAACTCCACAGTAGTATGCATGCTTAAAATTTACATTAAGAAGGTTTCTTTCTTGTTTTCTTGCTGCTCAAGTCTGAGGATTAGTGCTAACTAGAGTTTGACGAAGAAAAATCTCCCAAATCAAGGTTTATGGGGAGTTTACTACAAAAAGAATAAACTATAGATTAGTTGGTACACATATAACATTTCAATATGTATTATGTTACTATCAAATAAATTATGTAACTAACATTTCCAGGTGACTTGAAATGTTGACTATGAAAAGAGGTGCAATATCTTATGCTAAACAAGGGAAGTTGGAGGTTAGCTCCTTGGTCCATTGCTTCATTTGTTCGAGATATCCAATATCTTTTTCGGTGGTCGCAGTCTACAAGTTGGAGCATAAGTTTTTGATTAATAAATTTAATTAATACTAGATCGATTTGAAATGAAATGTTGGAATCCTAGGTATTATCATGTTGTAATTTCTTTTTTCGGCCAACAAAAAAAGAAAACAAGTGGGCAGGGGCCGGCGGAGCTATTCAGGGGCCAAAGGTTGCCATGGCACCCCCCAATTTTAGATGTGTTCATGGTTGTCTTCTTTGGAATTGAGCTCAAGTTCATTATATGTATTGGCACCCCATATTATGTTTCAGTTGCATATTGCACCCCTCTCATTTGTGACCTCTGGCTCCGCCCCTGCAAGTGGGAAGTGAAACTGGATGATTGGAGTGACATTACCTTAAAGAGGTTTTATATATATATGAAGATTAGGTGGTCATCATACCTTAGGACAAAATTACATTCAACAAGTTGGTGATTCCTACTTAAAAATAATAAGACAAGGCTGGATATGTATTAAAAATTTAAATGTCGTTAAAAAAGGGAAAATACAGTAGCTATTATAGCTGAATCTAGTCAAGGTCGCAACTTGAAATTCTTTCAAGTTTTAAGCAATTGATCGACATTTTCATGCTTGAGTCCCCTGAGTCTCGTCTATGGTTTGCTTAGACAAAGAAAAGAATCGATTATAATGCACTACGTAATTTCACTGCAGATGGGAGCCCTTCTCCAAAGTACTTAACTTCCTGCACAAGCATGAGACTCGGCTCCCTTTGTCTCCTGCGACAGACCAAAACACCCGATTGCTCACAAGTGCATGGATCCTATACGTACTAGGTATTGTTAATATGATGATTTGATGAGCTAATCAAACTCGCCTCCGAGGTATGCTTAAGCTAGCAGTTTAATATTCTCGTTTGTGATGAAAAATCTTCAACAATATTAGTATGAGAAATTAACAATCAGACCCTGAATTCGATCAAGTGTCTCGCATAAGTCGCCAACAGTTAGCTTCGGCCGTCAACGTCAACGTCAACGTCAACGTCAACGACTGATGGACATGGCATTTAACCGCCACGAGTCGATAAACCAGAATTAGTGAACCATACTTCATCGTCTTTATTACCAAAACCTATAGACATGCAGTACGTGCACCAGAGCCATGAATGCATGGGCTTCATGTGCACCTTAAACCCTTGCCACCAAACAACGCCACCCCAAACGCCGGCACGTGTCAGACCAAATTACGGCGACCATATTTACTTGTCCTGATCCCGACGGAACATCTCTGGCACCAAGCGCCTGCAAAGCTTTTCTGAAAATTGAGATATTTTAGTTTCTTGTTAAATCGATGCGGAAGTATAGTTAGCACAAATATAGCTATATTTTAGCTGAAGTTTTGTGAGGTATGAAGTTTGTTAAACAACTTAATTTTCAAGATTATAAGTGTTCAGGCGGAAGCAACTTAACCGAGAATATTGGATGTATAAAGATTAGACGTGAAAAATGTGGAACTCAAGAATAGAGCTCACGACTTTAACATGATTAAACGTTTAAAGATTTTCTAAAGACTTTGCGTAAGCTGAATAATTAATTAGAAAGATTAATATTGCTTTTACGCTAAACATACTTGGGATTTGGAAAATTTATAAAATTATAACGCACTTTGCATGACCTACTTAATTTTTATAGATAAAACTCTCGTTGTTTAATTTTAATTTTTTTTATATATATTCTTAATGAGTGATTGCCTCACTTATATATATGTATATTACAAACTAATTAACCAAATTAAATATGATAGTTAAGGTAGTCGAATTACACAATAGGGTCTTCTATGCAGATTATTGAATGAATAGTGTTCACTAATTAACACTTCTATGCTAAATTTGAAAACACTAATACGTTTGACTTGCCTTGGGGTGTCTCTTACGTTTGCCCAATACTACTATTTTTCCGTTATACTTCAAACCATGGAACTAATTAAAACAAAGACCTAATTCCAACTTCAGTTTGGCTCCCTGTACTAAACCGCCCAAACACACACTCGCACATCTCCAAGACTCCAAGCCTCATGAGCGTGCAACCCACACGCCTGCATATGTGGCGGCGCTTCTAAAAAGAATTCCAGTATTCTACTGCCCCAAATATTGTGAACCAAAAAATAAAACAGAAAAGACTTTCTTCCGTCATACTCATATAGTTCCTACTGTTCAGTATAACGGCTTAGCCCCCAAGACTAGTCCCCCCACCTTGCCTATATATAGTCCCATTCATCACCTCATTCTGGTTCAAACTGAAAACCACATCCTTCTCTCTTTCTGATTCCCAAAGACTAAGCCTAGCTCCTGCTCTACCTAGCTTTGCTAATATTTCTGCTCCAAACTCTCTCACACGTACATACTCTAGCTACCATGAAAACAGACATTGAAAGCCTCTGGGTTTTCGCCCTCGCTTCGAAATGCAGAGCTCTCTCCCAAGAAAGCATTGCTTGTTCTCTTCTCGTCATCGCTCTCTCATGGCTCGCCATGGCTCTGTTTTACTGGGCTCATCCCGGCGGTCCAGCCTGGGGTAGAACAGTCAAAAATATTTTTACCAGTAAAACAGCTATGATCCCCGGGCCGAGAGGTCTGCCTTTGATAGGAAGCATGAGCCTGATGACCGGTCTGGCTCACCGGAAAATCGCCGCCATGGCCGTGGCTTGCAACGCAAAGCGGCTCATGGCGTTCAGCCTCGGACAGACTCGCGTCATCGTGACTTGTAACCCTGACGTGGCGAGAGAGATTCTCAACAGCTCAGTCTTTGCAGACCGGCCGGTGAAGGAATCGGCCTACAGCCTCATGTTCAACAAGGCCATCGGGTTTGCCCCGTACGGAGTTTACTGGCGAACCCTCAGGAGAATCTCGGCCACGCATCTCTTCTGCCCGAAACAAATCAAGGCATCCGAGTCACAACGGTCCCAGATTGCCTCCCAAATGGTGACAATGTTCACCGCACACGCGGAGAACCTGCGCGTGCGCGACGCCCTCAAGAGGGCCTCTCTCAGCAACATGATGTGCTCTATTTTTGGACGCAAGTATGATCTTGATTCGGTTAGTGATGAAGTCGAAGATCTCAAGTCGCTAGTGGACGAAGGCTACGACTTATTGGGTAAGTTAAACTGGTCAGACCATCTGCCTTTGCTCGCAGACTTTGACGCCCAAAAAATCCGGTTCAGATGCTCCGAACTTGTCCCTAAAGTGAACCGGTTCGTTTCCCGGATCATTTCGGAGCACCGTGCCGGAACTGGTGACAAATCCTCCCCGGACTTCGTTGACGTCTTGCTCTCTCTCCAAGGACCTGATAAATTATCCGACTCCGATATGATTGCCGTGCTTTGGGTAAGCTTATTTAAGCTGCTTTGATACTATTAACCAACTTTTAAAGAATCTACTTCTTGTTATTAACCACACGTCGTCGTTTCAACAGGAAATGATATTTAGAGGGACAGACACAGTGGCGGTTCTGATCGAGTGGATTCTGGCGAGGTTGGTGCTTCATCCAGAAGTTCAATCAGCGGTTCATGCTGAACTGGACAAAGTTGTTGGGCGGTCTCGAGCCGTTGATGAGTCTGACGTCAATGAGATGGTGTATCTGACGGCTGTGGTGAAAGAGGTGCTGAGGTTGCACCCTCCTGGCCCACTCTTATCATGGGCTCGCCTCGCCATCACTGATATTACAATCGATGGGCGACACGTGCCTCAGGGGACTACTGCGATGGTCAACATGTGGTCTATTTCGAGGGACCCGAATGTTTGGGTGGACCCACTGATTTTTAAACCCGAGAGATTTGTGGCGCAAAAAGGTGAGATAGAGTTCTCAGTTTTGGGGTCGGATTTGAGGCTCGCCCCGTTTGGTTCAGGGAGGCGGACATGCCCGGGAAAAGCATTGGGGTTGACAACTGTGACGTACTGGGTTGCGTCTCTTTTGCACGAGTACAAATGGCTGCCGTCGACGGATGAGAAGACGGTGGACTTGTCTGAAGTACTCAGGCTGTCTTGCGAGATGGCTAAGCCTCTGACCGTTAATGTGCTCCCAAGGCGTATGTTAAGCACAAGTCATTGAAGTTTTAACACAAGCTTAGTAGAAAACTAAAACAATGAAACAAGAAGAAGGTAAAAGCTAGTAAAAAGGGTTTGTTGTAGTGGGTTCACAAAGCCATATACCCTTTGTCAAAGTGTTTTAATTTTAATTATTGTAAATAATGGGTGAAAATTAATACAAGTTCTATTTGATTTTCTGAATACATGCAAGCACTAAGATGCATGGATGCATGTCCGTAGCTTTAATTATGTTATGTATTATGTATGTGTAGAAGTAGAACCAAAGCCCAAAGCTTCCAAACAAAGCTAGCATGCATTGACATACAATTCGATCAAGTTAAACGTACGTTCTTCTGCTTATGTTTAAGTTAGTCAAAACCCTAATTAAACCCCTTAATTTGCAAGTTTTCTCAGTAATAACAAGTAAGAGCAAGTCCAACAGGTTTTCCAAAAGTTTCTCTAAAATGGGAAAATAAAACTCATTTTTTCTATAATTTTTTGCTCCAACTCCAACAGATTCTTTATTTTGCAGATTCTGACATTTATAACACAATAATAAATATTCAACATTTATTGTAAATTGTAATTAATGATTACTTTTAAGTTATTCTATAATAATAAATTTATTTATTTTAAATAAAAATCCATATAAAATTTATTAATTAATGAGTAAAATTAGGCTCACTTGAAAAAGGTCAACGACAATTATTGATAAGTGGTTGTATGAATGAGTAATTGCTGTATTTTCTCTTACCAAATTAACGTGTAATATAAACTCAAAAAAAAAAAAAAAGGTCTAGTCATTCTCGATTGCCGACTTAAAATTATATATAGATATTATTTCTTTGTACTTTGGGATATACTCACTTAGATTATCCTTAATTCTTCTTATGGTGGCAGGTGGCATGCATGGGATTTGAGTTGATAATCATTAATTTCTACCCTATAACCCAAGAACAAGTCAATTTCATCATATTCAATGAATAATAACGACTACCACCCTTAATAATCTTGTTTTGTATTTCCTTTGATGTGGGTTAATTAAGGTTTGTCTACCAGGACCACTATCCTTAAGATTAATTAATTAGATGTAGCTAGAGACATGTATGCACAAATTGATGTGCAATATAACAATATTATGGACTAACTTCCCCTTGATTTCTTCCACATGCCTATGTGACATTTCATGGTTTTAGAAAATTAGATTCAACCAGATGTTCATTTCTTTTTTGGGTGCAATTATACCAGATAGACCTGGCCTCCTCAATCTCATTTCCACCTTAATTAATTTCTTGTCATCAGCCAAATAATGTTTCAACTTGTAAATATGTTAGCTAGGTTCTATATATTGATGAACGAGAAAATTAAATGTGAAATTATATTTTGTGTTTGGCTAGCTAATATATACATCCAAATAGATTGTTTATGACAGATAGTGTTTCACGTTAATTATTCAAACAATACGAGTTAGAATTAGAATAATTTAGTAAATTAAATAATCACTAATTAAGGACTACTCTAGCTAGGTGGTCTTCACTCATGAATAAATTACTTATGAATTACTGGATTAAACTCAACCATTGCTAGTTGTTCAAACTTCAAACCCTCACTTTCAGTTGCTTAATTAGTTGCTTACTGCAAATTATCAGTTACATGCATACAATTTGGCTTAATTTGAGCAACATATGTCGGCTCATAAGTTCATTATATATACTATTGGACGTTAACACATTTTATAGGATTATTGACCATTCACCTCAAGATTAACTATTCTTGAAATCAATCGTGGTCTCTTTAGGGACTTAATTGATAAAATCCTTGCCTTCGTATGAAACAGACATGAGCAATGTTCACGTCAACTATTTGTCAAATTCAACCTGATTAATCTAAATTTCTATATTTGACAATGTGGCTAAACAATTAGATTAATTATTCAGCTTGATCATTAGCAGGTCAAAACCTATAGAGTAAGCATGCAAGTATCACTGATAATTTGACTGCTAATTAATATCATTTACAAACGAACTGGTCTCTTTCACATGCAAATACTATATTAGAAAAAGTCTTAATTGTTTAATTTGTGCATAAAACCATTCCACTGTTGCCACAGCAGTTGCTTGTGTTGTGCAACAACAAGAAAAAACAGGATTTTGCTTTTTCTAAACCTCTAGAAGAAGAAGAAGAAGAAGAAGAAGAAGATAGAAGAATAATAATAAAAAATAAAAAATAAAAAAAAAAGGATTTGAGGATTATCAGTATCTCATGATCATCAGAAAGTTCGAACGTAGATTAACATGGACACAAATGCATAGATAACATCATTATTTTCTATCATATTCATACTTTCAAAGACAAGAAGGTGAATTGTTTGAATAGGCAAAGAGAGTTGCGATTTGTTTTTAACTTAATATGCAAGATAATAACATAGATTAGTATCTGTTACATGAACTACGGCCTATACATAGGGTTTTAATTTTGATGAGGATAATGAGAAGATCGAAGCCTATATAATCAGACGGATATCCTCTGTCGAAGGAAATAAGAATAATATATACACCTCTAATTAGTATAATTATTGGAGGCCCTGAAGCAAGGAAAAATGTCGACAGCAAAACAAAATTCAACAGTGCCTTACGTGTAAGATGCTGATAAGTTGTTGTCGTTCATTTGGCTCATGCAATTAGGACAGTTGAGAAGAACATAAGGAGCCACAGACAATGATCTATGAAATAATAGAGTTTTGGAGACTTTTTCTCTTCAAAAAAAATTGATAATTTGATAGAGACCCCCCCTACCACTACATGCATATGAATCAATTAAATAATGGATTAAAAATGACAATAGCCGCAAGAATCTCCAGCTCCAGATCATTGTTTGCTCTGTATTCCCAGACACAGATATCGACTGGGAAAGAAAGCCAAATACAAGAAACAAGAGAAGCTTCAAGAGACGTTTAGTTTGGATATTGTGAAGTACTCGCGCAATATATATTATGTCTGAATGAAGTATATATATGCTTGTGATGGCTTTGCTGGTTTGATATAACAACTTCCAGTTGATCACTGGATGGAAAGCTAGCTTGTTTGACTTGTCACTCATACGTGCTTGCTGCTAATTACACTTGATTTCTAGATAATCAATATAATAGCCACTTGCCAATAATTGAGTCACTTAAGTATAAGTTAAATAATAATGCTAAATAAACCACATTCTCACATCCCACCTAGAACCCACTTTATGTGATAGCTTATGTGACATGTACATAATGTGTCACCACCCCACCCGATCAGAGTGTTTTATTAAATGACGTGATTGTGCCACATTAGTTAAATTTGAGACATTTTTGAGTGAGTGCCAATAAATCTATTGCGGGCGTATGTCCATTCATAAACTTGTGTTGAATAATCTAGACTCATGAATCACGTTTGTTTCTTATGAAGTAATTTGCTTGTCTTGGACGTTTTGTGGTTGAAATCATTTGTTATTTAGGTACACCTTAAGAAATCATTCAGAAGGTTAAAAGTTTATCACAACCAGAGATAATCATTCCTATCTTCTAACCATAATCTTTGTTCTGGTAGGTCTACAAGTACGAGACATGCAAGGTCTCACGTTTTAACCTATAGGAGTTCACCGGACACCCACCGTACCCCCCACCCCGCCGGAAAATGACAGAAACTGGTTGAGTTTTTGGTATCTTAAGTGCAGATAAGAATGAGATTTTCTGATGATCTAGTCCATATTGGTGTTTCATGCTATTTTTTTTTAATTTTTTTTTATATATAATTAGGAAGAGAAAGATATGGGAAACATGGTGGAGGTTGCTTCGAGGAAATGCACTCATCTATCCAATTCAAATTCATTAAGAAAAACTGACCAAAGATAGCTAGACCACCTTTGGTTAGTTAAAATTTGTTGGATCATTCGTACGGATCTGGTATCAGTCTAGCATCTCAGATTCTCAGATATCATGAATTCAAAATTATTTTCTTCATTTTGTAGGATCTCTTTTCAGGTTCACAGAGTACTTTACTTATCAAAGATCAACACTGTTAGCCTAGCTAAGTACTAGTCTGAAGTGTTAATTTCGTTTTATGTTTTATTTTAGTTTTCAATTTCGTATTATAGTTTACCTTACTTCTAAATTAGATAAGCACTAAAAGATGGAAGACTTTGATTATTGAATTCCATAACATAATCATAAAAAAGAGTGGAGTTTTATATATAGATGCGCTCTGCTATATTCACAATATATATACTGTATGTCATCATTCTAATTAGAAATTGATAGTGAGTTCTGGTCAGACCCGATCGATTCAGATGTTTAATTATACATATCTTTAATTTCATGTTTGTTTTGGGGTATCTGTCGCTAATTTTAAAGAAAGGAGACAACACTGTTGGCATACCTGTTTATGCATATGCCAATGGTGCGTATTGAACTTATTTTTCAGTTCAGATCAAATCATGAACAAGAACATACTATCAAAATGCCAAATTTCTTGCATGAGCTAGGCTCGTAACTCATAAAAATTTTGAGCGCAAATGTACGTGCGAAGACTATCATGATATAAGTGTACCTAAATAGCAGATGCATTCTGTTATGACTATATTATTGTGAGGTTAAGTTTTTCTATTTTAATGCACATGTTATCTATATATGACCTACTAATTTGGTTTAACGTGAGGCATTCTAAGGTGAGAGTTTGGTGTTTAGGGTTTACAGCAGTAGTCGATCTACGACGATATTTTAGAATACACAAACTTTTTAAGAAACTGTGAGGTACAAATGCATCTCAACTACATGAATTAAAAAACTGAAATTATAACAACTTAAGAACATGTATTTATTTTCAGCCATCATACGAGTCATATTTACTTATCTCTAACGGTCCCTTAAAAAACTGTACTTAAGTGAGGAGACCTCAGAGCATACATACATTAATACAAAGTAATAAGAGTCATGGCCATATATTGTTTAAAAGGAGGACAAACACAACGCTCTCTCACAAGTCACAATGGACTAGCAAGTGAGAGTGCCAAAATTCGACTGGCCAAACCGCCAAACAAAGTAGAATAATTAAGCTGGATAGTGAAACAAAGAAACTGCACCAGCTCAACGAAGTTTAATGTGTGTGCCCCTACACTCCTCAGAATGATTAAGCACAAAGACAGCTTGAAGAAAATCAGAAACCACCAGGAAAGGTAAGAAACCAATTAATACCAATGGCATCAAGCAGACCTTCTTTTCTGGTAGCAGGGCACATGCATTTCAAGTATTCATGAGAAAATGTCGACGATACTCTTAACCCTCTTGATGGGATAGTTAATCTCTTGGTTAAGACATCTACTTGCAGTTGGTGAGCTTGCTTATCTCTGTTATCAAATCCACCATGGTTTGGAACACAACATATCCCACAAATCACGCAGAATTTTGAGACCCCTAATCATTCTCGTCTAGGATCCAAGGCTGAATCGTCACTCAGCAAGTTGATGAAGTTGGCATCAGATAGATAGAAAAGATTAGGCAAGTGTAAAAGCATATCCTCCTAAGAGATTGAACAGAAAATGATGTTGGTTGGGCTATCTCTATTTTGATGGTGAAATGCTGAGAACTGATAATCATGTCTTTGGACATCTTTTTCTGGATACCATTCAGTCATATGCATTGCATTGCACTTTGCATGAATTAGCTTTGTCCCCTTTTCAAGAATTAGGAAAAAAAAACCCTTTTCTCATGAAAAAGCTTTGTTCTTTTCAAAAATCTATTGGACCAAAACTTTGATCTCCAAAGATGGTATATATGCAGAAAACCATAATCCCATTAGGGTGATGGGATCAGACAAATGGTTACTGATAAGGTAGGGATGAACTTCAAGTACTAGCTTGAATGATTTGAGTGGTTACGGTTTCGACTACCATCTTACACATCTCAATTGAGCAATAACACTCGTTTGTTGAGGAACATATCACATTGTGTGGCCAAATACACTTGAGTATCCTACATGATTGCCTCAGGGATGTGCTGTTAATCCCCTTTGTGCTTCCTGAAATTGCAAAATGATTGATGAGAAGGAACCAGTCACAAACAGTTAGTATGAACGTAATGCAGCTATAATTGAACAGCAGCATCATCAAGCAATCCACTCTGCAGAATAAGCTAGCACATAAAAGTATATTGTGAATAGATCACAGATGCATATGCTATGCTTTGATCATATCTTCACTGGCTTACTCTATAATAAGGTACTAGACACTTCCCCAGGGACAAAGTGTAGGAAAATTCATTTAGGGTTATGTTAAATCATCAAGTGTCCTATTAGTTATGGAGTCCCAAACATATAAATCTTTGTTTTATTGATCAAATTTCATTCAATTAATTTACTGCGGAAATTGGTGATATATCATCTGATATGCAAATCATGAGCCATTCCGGCCCTTCCTATAACCAAACATTAAGGCTACGATCAACCAAAGCAAACTTTGTAAGAATATGAGCTACACTGTTGCATGCAGGCTAGGAGGTTGAAAATAGATGGAACCACCCTAATTTGAGTCAATTTTTGGACCGTCATCCAAAAGACCACTAACTGTGCTCAACTCCCAGATGGTGCCATTCGAGTCAATAAGTCTTGCACAAATCTTAGCCCTCAAGCCTATGACAGAGAGTCTAATTCCAATTTGCTCACAAGACCAATATGAATCTGGGTTAATGCATCATCCGATCTAGTCTGTAAACTTACAGAATCCAAGCAATGTGAAGTTGAGAACCCCCCACATAGAGAAATTCTAACACCAGTGCCTAGGCTTTCTGATTTTATCTCGTCTTATCGACAGTTATCACACTCATCCACAGATGCACGAATCATATGTTGGGTTGCAAGTAAATACTTTTCTATTTCGTTGTGTAGACCTTAAACATGTAGGAAACAACTAAATATTGCTGAGAAAAGGCAAATCTTTTTAATATGCATTCCCAAGTCAATAGATTCCAAGCACACATACAAATATATGAAAGGGTAGTACAAGATAAAAATGTATAGTACCAAGGGAAAACTCCATTATTACCACTTGAGTGATAGACATTCCTGGTCTCAAATAACATTAAGTTCCGTGTGAAGGGATAACTAAATTACTTATTTTTACTATAGTATTGCAGACCAAATGCAGCCCCCAATATCAATAAGGGCAGCAGAAACTGTAGAAGCTTTACCACAAATCCGGAAGATTGGTCTTGAGGAACTGTTGCTTGTGCAGGCAGCTTGTAATTTGGTTGCTCTGGTATTGTGGATGTGTCAATTTCGCCTATGTAGTACTTATCCATCATCTCCTTTGCTGAATCGCTGTGGCCAACATCATTGAAGTCATCAGTTGCATCTCTATCTGCAAGATGTTGAAACAAAGTTCTGGTTACCACACATCATAAATGTTGTTTATGTCTCGGGAGTCCAGAAAGTAGAGAAACAGCAGTCACAAAGACAGAACTAAGTCACGGCGAAGTCCGCAATCTTACCAGCTGCTAATAGCAGGACTTCATCACCTCCAGGGTGTTCCTCCAGAAAAGGAGTGACATCATAAACCTGGGGAAAGTGATTCAAGACAAACTAGTAAGCATTCAGATGAGATAAACTATAGTAGATCAATATTGTAAAAATGAACATATAATGAATTATCTAATGTACTAGAGAGAAGCTTTACTACACTATCTGTTGTAGTTGTGACTTAACAATAATGAAACCGATCATATAGCTGGGAAACAAATTAAACGTCCTATGTAGGTTCAGATTCACTCCTGGGAACACGTGTTACCAGTGGTTGAAGAGAAACAGGGCATATACAAAGTCCCAAGTTGAAACTAATTATATTACATGCAATAAATCCTTGTCTCTTTAACTAATCCATTCTTGCTGTTAAACAACTTTATTGGAAAGATTACAGAATTCCAACAGCTAATGCATATTCATTCTATCCCAAACAATGACCTAAAAAATCTTTACTAGAAACTACATAGTTCAAGAATCTCATCTGAAAGGTTAGACCAATCTAGGCCAAGTAGTCTGCAGCGTGGTATGCTTTTCTATCCTAAGTATTATTGCCAAGGTATGAGGTATCCATACTTTTTTTCTTTCATATATGGTTCTGCAGTCGAGATAAGTGCCTATATACTGTACGATTGCCTCACATTCCATCAGATATCACAATTGTCCACTTTAACTAGTATGCCAAGAGTTTAGGAAGATAATACCAATTCATAGAAAGTGCCTCAAGTGAACAACTGGTAGAGAAACTTTAAAATCTTTGGTAGCATATAACACCCAAACTCACCTCTTAGGTTTGCAATTTGCAATTCCCTATCGAATGTGACATATTTCTTTTAGTAAAATAAAATTATATAATCACTTACTGATCTTCACTACCTTGGGATCTGTATGCCACAGTGCCTAGAGTAATATCAAATTATCAATGAAAAATTAGAGGATGTTGTGATATATTGGTATTGTGTGTTTACTTCTTTCGACAAAATCAGTGCAAAAGACTGAAGAGCACTTCTTCTCAATCCATCATAACTTTTTTTTATCAGTGATTAAATAGCGTCTAGCTTCCAAGTTTTAACCATATGTCCACCCTTCTTCTCATCTCCATTCTCCCATATACGTATAATTTAGATCTATCAACTTCATTCAATACATACTTTTGATGCCAGAACAACTCTTTTAGTACTCACATCAAAATTAGTGGCAGCTGCCTTTATCAGACAAATCATAAATCAACCCAGAAACACAATACAGATTATAGATTCACAGTTATTACAACATGATCAATAGAAAGAAAATCCAACAGAAAGACTAACCTTTCCAGAGACTATAATCCAGCAATCTTTCTTGTACTTGTGCTGTGCCACCTCATCAAAGTGATAGACTTTAGAATCTGAAGCCATTGCTGTCTGTTGATCACAGAGTCAAACCCAACAACGCAAAACAAACAAAGCATGAAAATCCACCAAAAACCAAAGCAAAATCGTTAAAAGACAAAAGCTTTGAAGCTAGATTTGATCTATGGACAACCAAAATGATAGAGAAGTTGAGTTTCTTACATAGAGAAAAGTAGATGATGAGCAGCGCAGCACAACTCCTCTTTTGAGTGGTTAGAACTTGTGTTTCTTACCTCAAGTATTATATAGTGACTCAACCTTTGGGGTGCTATATAATTTTTTGTTGCCTGAATCCGTAAATCAGATCCAATGATAGTATAATATTGACCCACCCACCAAGAAGTTTAACTTATTGTATTGTTCAAGTCAAATTTTAGGAGCTATTTCCAGTTTGGGTCCAAGTTGGCTTACTGTATTTTTTTTTTCCTCCAAAAACAAGACGAAGAAAGAAACACAGAAAGAGAGTTTTTATGGAAAAACTTCTAAATTGCTCATTTCTAAACTTTATATTTACTTTAAAATACGCCTGTTAGACCTAGTTTTACTTTTAAAATAATTAGAATTATTGTATTATTGGGTGGCGCTAGCATACTACTGTATATCTTAAAATTGATATTTTTTTTCCTAAATTTGTTAGAGAAAGTAAATGAGTGTATGCGTTGTTCTAACTTGTATTTTGATTAAATAAATTAATATCCGTTCAAGGAAGGTTAATTACGTAACTTTCATTATGTGTTTTGTCCTAATGAGGTTAGATTGCTGGATTCTTTATTAGATAAGGAATCTCTGATTACCAGGTAGGCCTCATCATTAAGCCCGCGGATCAAGTGGGCCGATGGAGGCCCGCAAGCCCGATGGGCTTCAAACCCGGCCCGACCCGTCTAAAAGCCCGCTTAAACCCGGACCCGGTGGGTAGATGGCCGGGTTTAGTTTAGGGGTTAGAAACTCGGCCCGGCCCGTTAAGAGTCCGTCAAGCCCGTAAAAACCCGGCCCGTAAAGCCCGTTAAAATTCCTACCTCAATAATTAAAGAATAAGACTAACCCCATATAGAGTTATTTTATATTTTCGACACATTAATGTATTAACTAGATCTTCATTTTCATACACTTTAATGGATATTCATACTTCATTAGCACAATATGGATAATCTTTTCTCTTAAAATCATCTATTTTATCATTTATGTTCGTTAAAAAGAATTATTATATTAATATCTTTAAGAATTTTAAATTATAGTATAAAAATCACGAAGTAAACATATCATCGATCGAGGCTTTAACTTTGTCGGATTTAAGTGATTTTTTTACCATCACTGTATTTCATCATAACGATCAAATGCTATCTCATAGTATTTTTCAAAACTTGACTTCTTTTATATAGTTGTTTCGAAAAGTTGTACAGTTGAATATAATCTACTAATCAAGTTATACCGCATTATAAGCATGTTGTCATTATAATGACTAAATTCACAAAATGAAAAAATTTGACCGTCTGATGTGATCGTTATAGTTAAATATGAGTAGAGGAGAAAAATCAACTAGTTTCGTGAACGTTCAATGCTTGATCGAAACGGTCAACCATATTTTCATAAAACTTATCACACGAAAACGCTATTACGTACCTTTAGATGACCTTGTTTTGTCGACTTTTCCAAACATCAAACTCTCAAATATATGAGGCATAATCAGCCATGTAAAAATTTGGGAACGTTTATCTCTCGATACTTTAGCTCTCCATAGAGAGAGATAAACTTAAATAAGGTTGACCGCATCGATAGGGGTTCTAATTTTGTAGGATTTAAGTGATTTTTTTACCATCACCGTATTTCATCATAACGATCAAATTCTATTGCATAGAATTTTTCAAAATTTAACTTCTTTTATATAGTTGTTTCGAAAAGTTGTACACTTGAGTATAATCTACTAATCAAGTTATACCGCATTAGTAAACATGTTGTCATTATAATGGCTAAATTCATAAAATGAAAAATTTGACCGTCTGATGTGATCGTTATAGTTAAATATGAGTAGAGTAGAAAAATCAACTCGTTTCATGAACGTTCGATGCTCGATCGAAACGGTCAACCATATTTTCATAAAACTTATCACACGAAAACGCTATTACATACCTTTAGATGACCTTATTTTGTCGACTCTTCCAAATATTAAACTCTCAAATAAATGAGACGTAATCAGCCATGTAAAAATTTGAGAACGTTTATCTCTCGATACTTTAGCTCTCCATAGAGAGAGATAAGTCTAAATAAGGTTGACCGCATCGATCGGGGTTCTAGTTTTGTCGGATTTAAGTGATTTTTTTTACCATCACCGTATTATCATAACGATCAAATTCTATTTCATAGCATTTTTCAAAATTTGACTTCTTTTATATAGTTGTTCCGAAAAGTTGTACACTTGAGTATAATATACTAATCATGTTATACTGCATTAGTAAGCATGTTGTCATTATAATGGCTAAATTCATAAAATGAAAAATTTGACCGTCTGATGTGATCGTTATAGTTAAATATGAGTAGAGGAGAAAAATCAACTCGTTTCGTGAACGTTCGATGTTCGATCGAAACGGTCAACCATATTTTCATAAAACTTATCACACAAAAACACTATTATGTACCTTTAGATGACCTTGTTTCGTCGACTCTTCCAAACATTAAACTCTCAAATAAATGAGACGTAAACAGCCATATAAAAATTTAGGAACATTTATCTCTCGATACTTTAGTTCTCCATAGAGAGAGATAAGTTTAAATAAGGTTGACCGAATCGATCGGGGTTCTAACTTTGTCAGATTTAAGTGATTTTTTTACCATCACCGTATTTCATCATAACGATCAAATTCTATATCATAGCATTTTTTAAATTATGATATAGAATTTTATATATATATATATCATAAAATATATATTATTATATATATATATATATATATTTTATATATATATAAAATATATATATATATAGTTGTTTCGAAAAGTTGTATACTTGATTAAAATCTTCTAATCAAGTTATACCGCATTAGTATGCATATTGTCATTAAAATGACTAAATTTATAAAATGAAAATTCCATAAGCCACATATTTATAGGGTATATTTGTAATTGAAAATCAATTTGAATGTAGAGTTTATGGTTTAGAGCTTAGAGTTTGGAGTTTGGCGTTTAGAGTTTATATTGCAAGGGAAAAATAATCTTAATATTTACTTATTTTAATTAAAGCTCGGCCCGGCCTCAAAATTTCAAGGGCTATTCGGCCTGGCCCGCTAAAGCCCTTCAAGCCCGCCTTATATGGTTGGGCTTGGATCCTAGAATTTTTAAAGAAGCCCGGCCCGGCCCAGCCCGCTATTTCTAAAATACATTATCAAGCTCGTTGATGAGGCCTATTACCAGGGATACTTGATGTAATGTCTATATAAAGGCATCATTATCAATCAATAAAGCTACGCTTTTCATATCATCTATTTCTCCTAAAACACGTTATCAGCACGTTGCTCTAGCCTTACGTCTAATAACCCTAAAAAAAAAAACCCTGATTCTGAAAAAAAAAAAAAATTCACAAACCCTAACTCTTCCGCCGCCAGCCGCCGCCCTTCCCTCCGGCACCGTCGGCTCCTTTCCTCGACAGTGCTTGCACTGCCGACCAGCCCCCCCTGCCGCGCCGCTCCTAAGCTGCTGGCCACCCTCGGCAGCCTTAGCACGGCAGTCCCCTGCCCCTGCTCGGCAGCTTTCCTACCTCCGCTCGGCAACTCCCACACAGTGGCTTCTCTGCTCCTGCCGACAGCCTTCTTGACAGCCCCTTCCTCTCTCGATCAAGATAGCTCGCAAGCCAAGCAAGCGGCCTTCGAAGCCTTCTTCGTTGCTTAGAAGAAATCAAGAAAAGTCGAGGAAAACAAGCTTTCCCAAAAGTTAAGTTTCTTTCGATCAAGCTTCAATTGAAGAGGTAAAATTTTTATAAAAGTTCCCACTTTCCGAACTTTCAATATTTGGGAGTTTGTCTTTCGTCCGGGACCTTTTCGTGTCCCTGTTACCTCATCCCGATTCTTTCGCTTCTCGAGACGGTATATGGGGATTTCATCACCCCGGTACCACTGTTTTTGGGGGTAACTGTGATGTTACCGGCCACCGTTATGCTTGTGACTGTGATGTTACTGTGAACCATAACGTATCTTTTTCAAAAGAAAATAAAGGGAAGATATCGATTGTGACTTGAAGTCACGTTTAGTATCGATTTATGTGACCATATTATATCTTGGCACTGTTCTAAAACAGAATTAAACTTTATTAGTATTCAAAATACTAACGTCTCCCTATTTGTGTTTTGTAGATGACTGATACTCAGCATCCAGAATTTGACATCTTGGATGTCAAAAGTAAGGAATACAAGAGGTGGGTCTCTGATGTAGAGAGAACCTTCATTGGTAAAAGATTTACCGCCACCATAATCTCTCCAGAGGATGCAAATATGCAAGCTTCTCCTGAACAGAAAACTCAGGCTCTGATGTTTCTCAGGCGCCATATCCATCCAACGCTCAAGAAGCAATATCTAAGGAAGACTGGTCCCAAAGAGCTATGGGACATCCTCAAGGAACGCTTCGACAATGTGCATGATGCACAGCTTCCAGACCTAATGTCAGATTGGGAGCAGATTCGATTATTGGCCTTCGATACAATTCAAGAATATCATCAGACTATGCTAAATTTACAGTCTGATCTGAGCTTTTGTGGGATCGAGAAGACCGACAATGACATGGTAGAGAAGACTTTCACGATGTTTCTAAAATCCACACCCATGTTGTCGCATCGATTGCGTGATCTTTGTGAGAAAGGCACCATCAAGACCTTTAGTGATTTGATGAATGTGCTTCAAAGAAAGGAGAGGTACCACGAATTGATTCTGACTACCAACAAGAGGCCTAGAGGTCCGAAATTCGGAATCTCACCAAGCCCGTGGTAAAGCTCCTAAGCATAAGAGTCAATCTCGTGAACGTCAAGCACCACCACCACCTGAGCCAAAAGCTACACGTGGCGGCAGAGGAGGGAGAGTAGGCGCCGACCAAGGCCGACAGCTTTCTTGGAAAAGGGAAGGTGGCGGCGCCGCAACTCCAATAGGGGAGAACCGGTTAGGTTCCGACCCTAAGCGTGGTGGCTACACCTCAAGCTCTGCTTCGGCGCCTTGCTTCAAATGTGGCTCCAAGAATCATCTTCAACGTGATTGCAAAGCAAGTAGATATATTCAAGCCGCTTACAAGAAACACAAGCAATACATGGAATAAGAAACGAACTATGTAGTAGACTTCGAGGAAGAAGAGGATGATGAGGAAGATACCAACTTCACCATCCATGACTTCCAACCTACTAAGAAACGTAGAATAAAGGAGTGTGATACTCCGGATTATGAATAAGTATTTGACTTAGGTCATAAGATACATGTTTAAGTTTGATTATTATTGTTATTTTGACTTGTTTTAGTCATTAGTTCACGACTTTGTTCGATAAGTCGTTTTCTTTAGAACATCTTTGATGTACTTTTTGAGTTGTCATCAATAAAATTTCTCTTATTCAATGAATGATTTGAGAATTACACATCCCTATGAAAGCATGATTGGTTCAATACGTTCAATTTTCATTGGCATAATTAATTTGAGCTCACTAAAGAGTTTAGTGATGTTAACTCAAATCCGAAACATAATCACAAAAACAAAACGAGGAAATCGCAAAACATCGTGAGTGCACATCCGGCCTAACCCTCAGCAGCGTCCCGCTCTCGACAGCCTTGGCTGGCCCCCAGCTGCTGGTGGGTATCCCCTCGGCAGCTCGACAGCCTCTAGGCAGCCCGGCCACACACCTCGGCAGCGCCTCTCGGCCGCATGCCTCGACAACGCCTCGACAGCGCCTCGACTGCACGCCTCGGCAGCTCAGCAAGCCTTGGCAGCTCGGTAGCCTCTTGGCAGCCCTACGCCATGCCAGCTCGACACTGAACTCGGTTTTTCAAATTTTTCACCTCGGACACGTCTCGAAGCTTGTCCCGACACGCCCTGGGCCATAAACCTGATTTTGACACCAACAACGATAGCCTATCGAAAAATGCAATTTTTGTAAAATTGGCTTGGCAACGTCTTGTCTTCGGACTCGACATGCTTCAGATTTATCTCAACCATCGCATCGTAATGCCTCAATGCCCGATCGGCCCCCACCTCTAACCTTGCTTCAGCTCGTCACCACCATGGCTCTGGCCTTGCATTGGCCTCGGTTTTGGCTTGGCCTCGGCCTTGATTCGGCAACGCCACAGTGATGGCCTCCGGTCTCTACCCTCTCTACTCTAGGCTATGTTCTTTCTCCTAATGTTGGTATTCAGTGACTATATGCAGCTTGCCTATTTATATAATGTTATATGGATGCCATGGCTACGTTCTCAGTGTCAATGCATCCCGTTTTGTGATGATATAATTGCTTCAATACATTTTTTATTAAAGTGTTCGCCAAAAGTCTAATATAGACGATTGATTCAATTTACATTATTTTTATAGATGTTTCAAGGCGAGATCGAGTGTTTGTTGTACTGTGCAACGACTCACACGATTATGAGAAATCGACAATTGTTTTCAGACTTTACACCAAGAGAATCGTCATTATCTACAATGACAGGAACATGACCCATCATTAAAGGTCGCGGAGCTGCTTAATTCTTATTGCCAAATGACACTGAAATTCGAGTAGTTGACGCTCTATATGTGTCTAAGGCGCCAAGAACCTTGCTCGCTTTCAAGGATGTGTGTGACAACGACTATCACCTCAACACTTATGTTGAAGATGGAACTGAATATCTGTTGATCACCTCCACTGAGAATTTGCGTACTCGTACTGTAGAGAAGTGTAAGCGCATTCGAAACGGCATGTATTTCACAACCATTCGAGCCCATGAATCTCATGTATTAATTTTATGTGATTCCGCTGCTTACAAGCTTTGGCATGATAGACTTGGACATCCGGGTCGTGATATGATGATTCGTATTCTGAAATGCTCCCACGATCATCCGTTTTTCAGATCACAAAAGCATAAAGGAAACCAGAAAACTGGACAAAACCAAGCCGCCGCAGTGTCTAGGCGGTTCGGCCTCGGTTCAGCAGCCATGCCGCCGCTGGCAGCCTCTCGGCTCCAAGGAGAGGTTCGGCCTCCTCCTACTGCTCATGCCTCTGTAGCGATGTCCAATGCTCATCGTTCGTTTTGCAAAGCTTGTTCACTAGCAAAACTTCAAGCAAGACCATATATTGCTATTGATAAGAAACTGAATATTCCGTTCATAATGAATTCAAGGTGATATCTGTGAACCTATAACACCAGAATGCGGACCATTTAGATATTTTATGGTTTTGGTTGATGCATCGACGCGTTGGTCACACGTCGCATTGTTGTCCACGAGGAATGCTGCATTTGCTAAACTCCTAGCTCAGATCATTAAGCTTCGGGCTCACCACCCGGACAATCCGATTAAGTCAATCAGACTGGATAATGTTGGAGAGCTTACATCAAAGTGTTTTGATGACTATTGCATGTCAGTCGGGATTGAAGTTGAACATCTCGTACCCCATGTTCATTCTCAGAACAGTCTTGCATAAGCTGTCATCAAGAGACTTCAGCTTGTAGCTTGATCCCTTGTCAAGGCCACTAATTTGCCGGTTTCGGCATGGGGATATGTAATACTATATGCAGCTATGCTTATTCGTCTACAACCCACAGATAGACAACCATTTATTGCGTACCAGTTGGTAATTGGTTACGAACCTGATATTTCGCATCTGCGTACTTTTAGTTGTGTCGTATATGTGCCTATAACGCCTCCACTGCACACCAAGATGGGTCCACAACAACGATTAGCTATTTATGTTGGATATGAAGCACCAACAATTGTTCGCTACATCGAGCCTACGACATGTGATCTATTTACTGCAAGATTTGCAGACTGTCACTTTGATGAGACATCCTTCCAGCCGTTAAGGGAGATGGGGCCGCATCCGTCCCTAGTGAACGCCAGGAATTGACGTGGTTCTCTCCTACTATGTCTCATTATGATCCCGGAACCTCTCAGTGTGAGACAGAAATACAACACATATTGGAACTACAAAAAGTTGCAGATTAGATGCCCGACTCCTTTACCAATATCGCGAAAGTGATAAGATCAATCATACCTGCTGCAAATGTACCTGCACGGCTCAACATACCTCGTCACGCACGAGTAAGCGCCGCCGGTCTCGGACCCGCAGCCCTAGGTGCCGTCAGCAGCCTAGGCTCGGCACCTCTAAGTGGAGGGCCGGTGTCGACTTCGGATCCCCTTAGGAAGAGGGGGAGACCAATCGGTTCCAAGGACACCGTACCTAGAAAGAGGACATGTATTCAGGCACAAAGCGATCCGTTTATCATCGATACTGTGACACCGTCACACGAGATTGTCTATGACTATAATATGTCCAAGAATCAACTCTGAATCATCTGGAGGACGCCTTAGACTCACCGTTGATATTGGAGAACAAGGAAATCTCACTAAACTTCTTATGCATGCACAATCTTATGGAAATGAATTCCATGTATATCGATGATGCATTCGCCTGCGCCGTCGCTCAAGACATCATTGACGACGACGATATGGAACCCCGTACTGTTGATGAGCGTCAATAAAGGGCGGATTTGCCTAAGTGGGAAGAAGCAATCCAGGCTGAATTAGACTCTCTAAAAAAAAGGCAAGTTTTTAGACCGGTTATGCCTACACAGTGGAATGTGAAGCTTGTTGGACATAAATGAGTCTTTGTTAGAAAGCGCAATGAGAATGGTGAAGTCTAGCGATATAAAGCTCGACTTGTGGTGCAAGGTTTTTCTCAACGCCCTAGAATTGATTATGAGGAGACGTATTCTCCGTTCATAGACATTATTACCTTCTGTTATCTAATCAGTTTGTTAGTCCCAGAGAGACTCAGTACAACGTATCTTTATGGAGATTTAGATACCGACATGTATATGAAAGTTCCTGATGGACTTTCGTTGCCCAAATCAAGTAAGCAGAAACTAAGAAGTGCTTTTGTTATCAAGTTCAAACGTTCTCTATATGGACTTAAGCAGTCTGGTAGAATGTGGTATAACCGCTTGAGCGACTACTTGGTTGGGAAGGGATACAAGAATGATGAGTTATGCCCTTGTGTGTTCATAAAAAGAACAAGTTAAGGATTTGTTATTGTCACCGTCTATGTTGACGATATGAATATCATTGGAACTCTAGATGAGATCAATGAGACCGCGACCTACTTGAAATCCGAATTCGAGATGAAAGATCTGGAAAGGACTTGGTTTTACCTGGGCTTAGAACTAGAGCATCGAAGTACCGAAGTGGTGGAATCTTTGTACACCAATTTGCATATGTCCGAAAGATGCTCATGCGATTTAACATGAACAAAACTATGCATCCTACAGGCACTCCCATGGTTGTTAGAAGTCTAGATATTAACAAACATCCTTTTCGTCCGAAAGAAGAAGACGAAGAGGGCTTGTGAGTTGAATATCCATATCTCAGTTCAATTGGAGCTTTGTTGTATCTAGCCCAATGTACTAGACCAAACATTGCTTTCTCGGCGAACTTGTTAGTTAGATTTAGCTCGACGCCAACACAAAGTCATTGGGTTGGAATCAAGAACATCTTTTGATACCTGAAAGGAACCTTTGACATGGGCTTGTACTATAGATACACTTATCATGGATCAACTCCAAGCCGACCCCTTGCATCCAATGACGGACACCGTGGCTCGGATCACCACAGAGCAGCCGTCCAGCCCGGCCCCGGTTTGGCTGCCCGCCGCACCGTCGCCGCCCTTGCTGCCGGCTCGGTCACACACCTTGACGCCGCCAATGCTGCCTCCATACCCAGACCCGAGGATGCAAAAGCTTGGTCCCGGTACGGCTTCGGCACTACCCCCTCCTGCCAGGACACACCGAATGATGTGATGGTAGGATTCGTTGATACTAGATATTTGTCAGATTCATACAAAGGACGTTCCCAAACTGGTTATGTTTTCACCATTGGGAATACAACGATATCTTGAAGATCAACAAGCAAACCCTTGTTGCTACATCCTCGAACCATGCTGAGATTATTGCACTACATGAAGCAGTCAAAGAGTGTTTTTAGTTTTGCTCAGTTATATCTCACATTCGAGAGTCAAGTGGACTTGAGTCTACTACGATGGGACCAACTTGCATATTTGAAGATAATGCAGCATGCATTAAACAAATGAAGTGGAGATACATCAATGGTGATAATACTAAACATATCTCGCCTAAATTCTTCTACAATCAGCAGCAACAAGAGACTTTAAATATTCAGGTGAAGCAAGTCAGCTCAGAAGATAATGCAGCTGATCTGTTCGCCAAGTCTCGACCCAAATCTATATTTGTGAAGCATGTAAAACGCATTATGTATCGCTTATCTGAACTCAAAGATTGATTGATCATCAGAGGGAGTTCTCATCTAGACTTCAGGGAGAGTCTAGCTATGCATGTTTCTCACACCTGTAGTTGGTGCGTTGCACTCTTTTTCCTTAGACCATGCTTTTATTTTTGTCCAAGAGGTTTTTGTTTGCTGGCAAAGGTTTTAACGAGGCAACAATTAATGCATCATAGAGGACGTGACATAAAAGGGAGTATTCAAGGAAGGTTAATTCTGTAACTTCTATTATGTGTCTTGTCCTAATAAGGCTAGATAGCTATATTCTTTATTAGATAGGGAATCCCTAATTATCAGGGATACTTAATGTAATGTCTATATAAAGGTCTCCTTATCAATCAATAAAGCTACGCTTTTCATATCATCTATTTCTCCTAGAACAATGACATCGTTATTATAAACAATATAAAAAAAAAAAAACCTCACAACACCACTATTCCTTTTTATTTTCATACAAACCTAAAAGGTTTCCCCCAAAATAAATTTCTAAAATTTGAAGGTAGAATGAATGAATTTTTTGCCGGGATGTTCAAATTGATGACTTTCGGAGTGTAGAAACAGTGATATCCAATCTATAATGTACCAAAATGACAAAGCAGAGCCATATAAGTTCCACAGACAAGCAAACTTGAATAATCATATACCAAAACACATGCAGTCAAGAAAATTACAAATTAAACAGGTACATGATCCAACAGTTCATAAAATTTGAAAATCCTATTCAACATTGTCCTTGAAATAGAAACTTATAGCTAGCAAACATAAAAATACATTAATTCCCAGGAAACCTGCAGAAGGCCTTTATTCAATGAACAGAAGTGGCACCTGCACAGGATCAGCAGATGCATACATTAGCAAACTCGATCCAAAAGATCAGCAACTGTATACATTAGTAGGATGGAGACCATTTTCATTAGACAATAAGACATGACCACTTCCTTGATTAATATGGACAACTTATTATTCCTTGTTGAATTTGTTTCCCAGTAACTATCAGGAGGACCCATTACCAGTATATGATTACAAATACAAAGGACATATGATTGGAATTGCATATATCACCCCACCAGGTTGAATTTCTTTACATTTATATATCAGGGATGATGGCCGGGTATTAATTGGAATTGCATATCAGGACATAATACTCATGATATTACAGCTATAACGTACCCAGAAAAAGAATGGGGAACATGAAAGGACTAAATTAGGACATACACTTTTGGGATCAACATGTTAAAACACTAGAAAACAATACTTACATGCATGGTCATGGTCATTGGTCATGCTGATATGCCAAGATCGATAATCTCTTAATGATTGATCAATATTTTACAAATTAGCTCTTAATGAAAAGGAGCATTGCTATGCGTCTTGGCCTTTTATATTATCACCTCTATATTACTTTGCAAATTTTCTGTTGGTTCTTTTGTACTCTTTCACTCTGATATGCTGTTGAAGCTTAAGATCATATGCAGCTGAGCGGTTCGTGTATATTTTAAATGTGAGAATTTAAGCTGTGAGTACATATATATATATATGTGTGTGTGTGTGTGTGTGTGTGTGTATACCTTGGATCGGAAGCAAAGAAACCGATTCAGAAGCATCAGTTTCGATATTGGTACTGGTAAGTTCAACAGTAGTTGGCTTCTTGACATCAAGGTCTGCTGGATGGATCTTTCTCTTCAACATCCTCCTCATCAGCTATGACAGTACGAATCAGTTAACTGAATCAGTGACATTATGTCTATATAATATGTGTCATTAATTACCTTATGAAAACTCATTCAAATTACAATTACTTGCTAGTGACAAATAATGAAACAATTAAACAAGAAACAAGGAAGGAAACGAGCTAAACAAGAACCCAGGAATGAAAGCTTGAAAAGTTATTGAAGAGTATACTTACTCGTTGCACATTCTTGATTGGAGTTGACTCCTCTTTGACACGAGGAATGAGCTTCTTGGCAAATGCCAGGCTACCATTCCTTGTTCGAGTGTTCATTTTCTTCTTCAACTCTGGTTGGACCTTGCAAGAGCTGAGCTGCGATTGAAAATCATGACCATCGGCCATGAATAAATCAGCAAGTGTTGTCCTTTCACCTTTGCACTTCCTTTGATCACTCTCATAATCGTGATCAGGTTCAGCAGTGATTTCATTTGACCCCTCAAATGGAGTTAGAGGAACCCCATCAATGGCCAAAATCACATCTGCTTCCGCAACAATGGCGTCACAGTTTGACCCCATGTCCTCAAAACTGTTGCCAAATGTTGTAAACATCAAAGGGTTCAGTTCTTCATGCTCGACATTATCATGAGTATCTTCATCATTGTCACAACCATCACCACCATTTGTAACTTCTTGGCATTCCTTACCATCCTCCTCGCTCTCCAACACCGCGTAGTCATTTTGGCTGTTGAAGGGTTTTAGGGGGTCGAAACCAAAGGTGCCTATTGTTAAAATGCCATCTCTCCATCCATGATCAAGCCCTTCCCCAAGGGAAACTAGTCCCAGAAATGCTTCTGTGTCCTTACCGTTACTACTCGGCGGTTCAGTATTTTCCCCCTTTCCGGCAACCCCATCTGAAAAACCACATCAAATCAAGCTTGTTCACAGCAAAATCTTGTGTACAACACCACATGGACATGAAGTACTGCATGTATGCTCAAATCAACAGTTTCATAATACATATGACAATCGAATACATTCAACTCGGTACATAATTCCATAAGTTGATGAAAACTATATACCTTTAGGGATCTTGTGATGAAACCTCTTATGAACCCAGTTGAATATCTATGCATACAAAGAAAGAACATGATCAATGAAGAGCCCTAATTGAAAAAAGCTCATGAGCATAGTTCTACTTATAGCTACAGCTTAGAACTCACCTTCATAACTTCTGGCCAGAGTTCACAGCAGACTTGGTGGGCAAGAGAATGATGAGTGAAACTTGAAGCTGAATGGACTAATTATGGAGGAGAAGAAACTTAAAAAGAGGGGGGCCAAATGGGATGGACATGAGATGGTGACACGTGCCTACTGCTGGGGACTCTACAATGTAGCTATGTTTGTGGGGGTATACGGCATGTTTGACGAGCAAAGGTGTTGGGTCTTAGTGTCATGATCGATGTTCCGAAATTCTTGAAGGATGGTTTATCTTCTGTGTTACAATCCCTTATGATAGACTTAACGTTCAGCAGCTCCACATTTGTAATTAACACTTGATGAGTTTTCTATTCCCAAATCTTGTTCAAAACCTAAATTACAAACAATATATTACCAGTTTTAACGAATGGCATGTCTTAATAATGTAGGGCTTTTTTTGCCAATCGGTACCGATGGAGATGATGACAGGAGAAACCACCGAAAACCTTTTTCCACGTTTAAGCTGAACTTTTCTGAGAGTTTGAGATGGTTGACTCATTTCACGACTCATATTCGGGTACTGGGCCGTGCTTTCATCAACAAATGGTTTTTGCACTTTGCCAGGAGTAGGACACAACCTTTTTCTCTTTCTCAATTCTTTGTGATCGTTTGAGACCTATTTGACAGGGGATGTTACCTCCCATTCCATGTGACAATTCTGTGAATGTGGGACTCGTATACGTAACCATTATATAACCTTTCATCTTCTTATTAATGGAAGAAAAAAAAAGTCACTTCTACCTGGAAATGAGGCATCAGATCGATCAGGTGTTTGCCAGTACAGATTCCACCATATATGACCAGGAAACCTTTTCAGGTGCACGCATGTTACTTCCTATTCTACTTTGGAGGCATTACAAGCTACTGTAATTTTCATTTTGCTCAGAAATCTAGCAGTGGTGATATTGGATTTGTCACACTGTGCACAGTACGACACCGATCGAAACACGTACTGCTTTTTCTCGGTACTAGCTGTTGGTTAGGTTTAAGTCTTCTCAAAAACTTATCTCTGGCTAGCTCATTTCTTGTATATCATGAGTACTGAAAGCTCAGCTTGCTGCCAGCGGACTATTTTCGGACGCACATCAGGCATGAAGAAGCAGAATGCTCCATGAGAGCGATAGCCTAGCTGGATGTGGCTTAAGAAAAGGTTCTAGCCAAAGGGAAACAGAGCCATAGAAGAATTAGATGAGTTCTACTAATAATACATGTTCTTTGGCTCTTAGCAGATTGTTTGCTTGTATCCCAAGCTAGTAGGCTAAAACCAGTCTTGGATGGTAGCACCAAGTCTAGGCTTTATAGGTCTTCTGAGTATTCATTAAAGCTAAATAAATTGCTTCGGATCCATCTAAATAAAATGCTTCGGATCCTTCTAAATAAAATGCTTCGGATTCTTCTTAAAGCAAACTGATCTTTTCTCTTCGATGAAGTGGGTCAGCTCCGGTCCTGTGTCTGGACTACAAACTAACATCTTTTTATCATGAACAAAGTATCGGGGAAGAAACAAAAAAGTGGCTGATCTTTGATCTGAAATGAATCTCCACTAATGCAAAAGGGACTGTCCACATGATTAAAAGTTCTACACCAAGCAAAAAGTATAACTTCCATGTTGAGCCCGAAACCAATTTAGCTATCTCCTAATGTCCCACTGAGATTAGGTTGGTACTAAGTTGAACAGAAAGGTTAATTTATACAGATTCGATTATTAGTATTGTAATTGTAATGCTACTGTTAAGATTCATCGTTCAATCTGCACATTCATACAAGAAACTCAAAAACCTAACACAGTACGTTCATTGAGTCAATCTGTCATCCACGCTCTAACGCGTTCCGATGAAAGCTTGGCTTCTTCGAACCCTAGCCTAATGATGGAGATTACCTGCACAAAGTGCCAGAAGCTAGGGTGTCAATCAATACCAAAATATTCCATTACAATGACTCATGAACAGAAAATAAAATGATTTGGACATTATGCAGATTTCTGAGCCAGTCTCTGGAATGCAAAGTGATAATGTTCCTCTATAAAAGGAACCATATACAATCAATACTGATTGATATAATGTGGAGAGGAAAAAACCTATTACAATGCTTGATATATAGAGAATCCAATTCATTAATGACATCGTTAACTTGATAATACATGTTAACCCATGCAAGACCGGCCAAACCTCCACTACTTTTACTTCTATTAAGCTGGGAATTCCATTCTAGGCATCCTTCTAATTGAGAGGTTTAAATGTCTTTATCTTGATCAAAGCAACAATCAGAGTGGGAAAACAAAACATTTTTTATAAAACTTAAAACTAGACCAGATCTACAAGCAGTCAAGTCCAGTTCTTTCTCATCCATGATCAATATTCCCATTAGAGGTGGGGGATAGTCCAGATTGATTCTCATAATCTGGAAAACGATTTTGCATCACAAGATAGGATCGGAATACATGCATATATTGCTTTTGATCGACTTGTTTATTGTTTTGGGGTCTGAAGAATGGAGAAGATGTTTCAGAACCAGAAATTGAGGACTAACTAGGTCCTTAGAATTGATGCATCATATCTGTCATTCCAATTGCACATGCAGGCATTCAAAGCTTTACAGAGCACAAAAGACCCACATTGGAAACTTGAAGATAGTATTATTAGTATTTGCAGGAAAAATACATGAATGTATAAGGGGAGAGTATACCTATTGGCTTATTTCCAGTGGCTTATTTCTGGTTAGAGAATTTTGTGGGATCCATACAAGAGTCAAGTATGAAGAGTCGGTAATAGATATTTCATCAATTTTCTGTATATACTATAGAATGTGCCTTCGTGGTCAATTTAGCTCCTCATGTATTTGCTCTATTTTTTATTCATATCAAAATTATATATATGTAGGAGTGTTTATGAACTGGCATCTTCAGATGAAGGTAATTAGGGTTTCTCTTGAGACCTCAATGACAACTGTTTTCTTAGACAACGAAGTGCCTGGTCCGCCGTGATTGCTTGCGATTGGGGATTACCTCAGTCAAGATTATGATCGATCAATCTTCATTTGTCGTGCACGGTTGATTTATGTTACCGACTAAAATATTTTATGACTGCTTTTTTCCTAATTTATTGTTTTTTTTTTTATCATTAAAAGAAATGCTTAAACTTTGTGTAATTTGGATTTTTTGTTTTATTATTTAAAATCAACACGGTATCTTCAAAAGTTTTAGCCATAAGCTGCTATATATTACTATAGTGTCTCCTTCCTTTGGTGATGGTGCTTTCATGCAAGAGGATGTGTATGTGCCCTTCGGGGAAGGCTCTTCTGGTGCCGGAAATGAAGTTTATGCACATCGAAGTTTTGAGGATTAATGCACCTCAAAAGTAGGTTAAAACTAACTAGGACTAAGAATAAATTGATACAGCAGGACTTAGTTGCGTTTGGCGTCTATGTAGATAGTGTCCAGGGTTTCTTTTTTGGACTTACATTTCTAAAGTTTCATTGTTTCAGTTGAATCTAGGTTACTTTGGTTACTTAGGTTCGCCTCTAACGGCTCATTATTGATGAAGACCTGATATCTTGGTGAGTTATATATGACTACAATGTAACTTATTTTGCTACATTAATGGTATGACACCCCTATGGTTTTCTAGGCCGATAGACTATTCTGCACTCAGGTTTCATGTCAAATTGTATTCTTTCCGAGTTTGTAAGAATATATTGAGATTTAAACTCCAAGGTATCGGTGAAATTGAAACTTGTATATGGGGTTTCATACCTAGGCTTTTACCAACTCAGTGAGTTAAATTCGATATTAGGCTAGGTTTATAAGGTTATGCCAGAGTTTTAAGACCCATGCATGCTTCTTTTTCTTGATAAAAAAAAAATTAAATTAATTTCAGTTTACCTACTTGAATTTTGGCTCAATCATCATTTCAGTCCATGTACTTTTGATTTCATCAGCTACACCCCTGTACTTCTCTAAATTAATCAACTGATACCAATTTTGTAATTTCGTCCAAACAATCTATCAATACCAAAGGCTTTTTGGTATCATTTCCCTACATTAATGCACCGTTACCATATTACAATTATAAACAAGGCTAAACAATTCATATAATCAAGTTGAACAATAGAAAACAAATCATATATGGTGATTTCTTTTTGTTTTACCATATATGATTTGTTTTTGTTTATTTTCTATTGTTCAACTTGATTATATGATTTGTTTAGCTTTATTTATAATCGTAATATGATAACGATGCATTAATGTAGGGAAAAGATACCAAAAAGCCTTTGGTATTGATAGATCGTTTGTACGGAATTTACAAAATTAGTATTAGTTGATTAATTTAGAAAGTATAGGGGTGTAATTGATGAAATCAAAAGTATAGGACTGAAGTGATGATTCAACCAAAGTTAAAATAGGTAAAATGAAATTAATTCAAAAAAAAAAAGTGAATTATAAAGAAAAAGACAATGTCTTACATGTTTAGATTTTAGAGTACTAGTATTCCGACGTATTAGTAATACAATAACCGTGGATTGTCATTAATAGCATGTTGAGTATCAAAACTCCGAACATGTAAGAATTTTTATAAATTCCCAGCATGTAAAAATTTTAGAAAGAAAAATTCCAAGCGGGACGCCGGGGCCGGCGCTTTGGGTCGGCTTAATTTTTCAGTTTGGGGCCTTGGGTCATATCATTTGAGTCGCTTACGATTTGAATTACTCATCGGTTTGGGCCCTAATCAACTTGGACCAACCCATGTTAGAACGGTTCACTTTCGCTTCTTCCATCTCGTCTCCTTCCTCCACGCACTTCTCACTTTCTCAGTATTCTGAAGAAACAAGCAAACTCCTATGACATTCCACGGGTCCAATCCAATCCAACAACCAACTTTATCCGACACCATGCCCATCACCAACTTCATAATTCTCAAAGAAGTCTCTCCAGATTTGTCTCCTGTTTTTCATTGCCCAAGTTTCTGAGTTTAGATTGACCATGCCCAGAAACAGTGCATTGTAGTAATGATGATATGATCAATAAGAAAGATGGTGTTGGATAAAATGTCTGATATGTTTCTAATCAAATTTGGGCTGAGTTAGTAAAAATAGAAAAACTGGTGGACAAACATACAAGTTTGATCCAGCACTGCATAATCAACAGGCCATAGACCCTTTTTATTAGGAAACAAGGCAATCAACAGTCTTCAGTCACATCCAACTTGGAGTGGAAAGCTGAAGAATCAGAACCCATACATGCCTTCTTTTTCCACCACTTGCATATATCACTCATATTTTTTATTCTTATCACAAATTATAGATATTATAGCCTAATCAATCCAAAACATGAAATGTAATTAATTAAAACCCCTTGACGGTTCTCCTTTGATTGATTCTCACTTAACTGTGGCGGCCATCGACATGGCTCTTGACATCGAATCCATCACCATTGGGCTTCCTAGTGAGAGCAAGGTGCACGCCCGGGTCGTGGTGAGTGCAGGAACTGTTGTAGAGGATGGAGTTGTTGATACCTTGAACATTGCTATTTGTGAATGAACTTAGAGGCAGCTGTGATGAGTTCCCTGCCTTGAGTCCTTTGCGGTGACTTTTGTCCTTCATTTTCGGTTTGCCTTCCTCACCACTGCTGCTGCTGCTGCTGCTGGAGCTTTTATCAGATTGATGACTCCCAATTGTCTGCACTGACTTACCATGGTTGCCTTTCTTGTGAAGAAAATGTGAGTGCTCCCCACGTTGCTCATGATGTTGCTGGTGATGTTTATTTGGGGATCGGATGAGCTCCATATAAGCTCCCTTGTTTTCACCTGCAAGAGTTATAACCCTCATGCCTGGAGCATCCTCGGAATCAGAAGGTAGCTTCTTCCGGTTAATTTTGTCTTCATGTTTTGCATGGTGAATATGATGGCTAGGCTTTTGGGAGTCACGATTAAAGTCATGATCCTGCTTTGAACCACCAGTACTGAACCAGGAATTGGGCTTTTGATCAATGGTCTTCTGAACCAGCACTGTCTTCTGCTCAGCCTCTAATGGTATCCTTTGGTCAGTTTGATCGGCAGTGCTGGACCTTAACTGAGATGGTGGCAGGTTGAGAGGAGAGGGTGGCGGGGCAGTAGGTTTGAGCCTGTTAGGTGACTGAGGAGGGGTATTATTCGCCGGCTTAATGGCTCTGGGAGATGGATTGTAATTGGTACTAGGCTCCCGAGCAGAACTGGTTGATGTAATGGTTGTGGTTCTAGGTTTAGGAGGAGAATAAGTCTGTGATGGCACTGAATTTGCAGTGGCTGTGGGTTTTGGTGGAGAAGTCTGTGGTGGTGGTACTGCTCTTGAGGTTGGAGAGTTGGGCAGTGAAGTAGTGATCCTGTTTCTAGGAGATGGCACCCCCGATGTAGAGGATGGAGCTACCTTGTTTCCAGGAGATGGTGGTACTGAAGATGAAGCGGAAGATGTGATGGCAATTGCAGTTGCAGGAGGCGATGCTGCTGAGGGAGTAGAATTAATGCCACGAGCTGGCGATGATGGAACAGTTGCAGTAGTGCTAGTCACAGCAGGAGGTGGTGGTGGTGGTGCTGGAGCAGCAGCAGGTGGGGGGGGAGTTGGTGTTGGGGCTGCTGGTTGTGGGGGAGTTGGAGCTCGGGCAGCTGGTTGCGGGGCAGTTGGAGCTCGGGCTGCTGGTGGTGGTGGGGGAGTGTCTTCATCAGCAGGAAGACGAGCTAGCGGCCTCAATGTAGGTCGAGCCAGTGGTGCAGGGGAAGGGATTGGTGCTGGGGCTGGTGCAGGAGTGGGGGTTGGGGTTGGGCCAGGCGCTGCTGGACGCGCCATGGAGCTTAGTCGAAACCAAGGACGAGTTGGTTGTGATTGCATGGTTATTAATCACAAGAAATAGTTCGAGCTAGAGAGTCTATCCTAGAATAAATGCAGAGATATAAGGAATTGGACACAATGTGAAATGGTTCGTTTGTGTGTTATTTATAGGTATCAGGAGTTTGGGGTCAGTAACTTCAGTTTTGAGATAAAAATTGTCACGGGGCTCAATTTTATGGAGAAAACATTCAAAACACACCAAGAGAGGAAAGACGGAGATGGAAATAAGAAAGGCATCAGATGCAGCAAAGCACCTAATTTTCTGGTCATTTGTGTGGGGAAAAAAGCACCATAATTCACGATGCAAGATTGGTATCCAGTAGAGTAATTTAGAAGAGTTATATGCTCTCTACGATGGGGTGACCTCCCGTTGTCTCTCATTGGGGATTCTCTGCATCATATACAATCTTCAACAATGACATCTCCATGCAGGCACGAACTTTTCACTTTTTAGAGAACCCATTGCCTCATTACTTCTGATTTTATTTTGGAATTTGACAGCGATTTGACAACATTTTATTATGCCATTGAATGCTGAGATGTTATCCAGTTAGTCTGATATTAGGGGCTTCAGTTTACTAGTCTGGGAAGAACAATATTCTGTCTGTTTTGTGAATCTTATTTGTCAAGCCACTTGGAGAGTTCAGTTCTAGCAAGTTTAATACCCAATTTCTGTAGCACTCTTTGAGTATCAGTGAAGTTATGTTTCTATTAGAATAGTTTGACATGAACATCCATCAAAAATCCCTTTTATAGAAAAAGAGGGAATTCATTGATGATTCATTCTGTAGATTTTTAAACATTTTGCAGTAGTTGATGTCACCTCGTATTGTCATATTCATATATTTCTCCGATGCACTCTGTCATTCATGCCGCATTTTTTTTCTTCCTAAAGCATGAATATGCATCAATTCTTCGAATTTGAACTGTGCTAAATGGCGGCTAACTCTCTCAGGAAGAACTTGGCATATTGCTTGATTGTTAGTATTGCTTCAAATGCAGAATGGGCTGGCTAGTAGTAATGGTATATATGCATATGATATATGTGCTCCGTTCTTTGGTTGATGACGGCTAATAGTAAAAGATCTTTGTTTTGCTTAACAATCACAAAAAACTAGCGACGTATATTAGGGTCACTGTAATAGGATTCTTGAAATCTTCTGACGATTTTGACACCACATTTTATGTGTCTTCCTCTTGACTTTGCTTGCTGCGGCTTGAGATGCTGCTTCCACTTTCACTTTTGCCTGTCTGCATGCCCTTTAAGATTCATCTAGTTTGATCAAGAGCCTTATTTTCTCTGGCGTACGGAGGGTCATTTTCGTTAATCTGTTTCAGTAATGAAGTGTAAGGGAACTGAAGGAAAGACATATCTGTAGGGCGTAAACATAAATCATTGTCCAGGATGTTGAACGATTCCCAGTGTCCCATTTGAGAAAGTGGAAGAAAGAAAGTTGAGGTGGGGGTCATTGGAATATCTATCTTTTCTTTTCTTTTCCCTCGTTAGTTTGTGAAGGGGTTCTTAAGTTCTCCTTTTAGATAACCTTTTTTGCCCTCTGTTGAATGAAACTCCATGAAGCAAAGCACCTATGCAAGCTTACTGAGCAGACTACTACCAGAGCTTAATATATCTATAATTCTGGTTCTTAATCCTGGTGAAGGCCTCGGACAAGAGTAAGGATTCCCTTGTTCGCGTCGGATTTTACTCCTGTCGAACTGTCAACACGTGGGGGTGGCGGACGTATGCCTTAGTCCTGATGCGTTGTGAGCGAGCGTGCCAGTACTTTTGGGTTAAGTACAACCTTGGTACGGACGACCTCTGGCGAGCGGATGACCCTGGCGAGCGTACTCGTCTGCTCCCGAATACCTGACTTCTGGATCAAGCAACTGTTACGCGGGCGTTGACAGGCCGACGTAAAGGGCTCGAACAAGACCTAATAAACTATTATTAGGATTTTCTCTCAACCTATTGCAGAGTGAGTAATCTTACTTCGATCTTGAGATGCAAAGCAGAGCTTTAATCAAGACCGCAGAATGGGTTTGCTTCCAACCTCTTGCAGATTGGCTTGCAGATTGTTTGCTTCCAACCTCTTACAGATTGGGTAATCTTCCAACCCCTTGCAGATTGGGTTTACAGACTAGTTATCTTCCAACCTCTTACAGATTGGGTAATCTTCCAACCTCTTGCAGATTGGGAAGGGTTTGATCCAACCTTTGGCAGATTGGGACCATGTATTGTTACCGGAGTAACGACTCGATTTGTCACGAGGTGTGACGACTAGACTCGATATGTCTCTGCGATGCTTCGACACGAACGCAAGGCACTTTCGACAACCGCGGCAGGTGTACGGTGACCGGTGGTGGGCGTAGGTTTGCGGCAAGGTTGGAACGGTGGTTTGCGGTTGGTGGAGGCAGTTCGCGAGAGATTGCTGCTGCGACCGAAACTTGGTGCATGGCTGCGACTCTGAGTTTGGTGCAGGGAAGCGATAGGCGCGTTCCGAAGAGGCGTACGCCCCGGAGGGACTTTGGTTTGTGTTGCGCAAAGGTTTTTGTGTGGAGGAGCTCCTTTTTCTTGTACACCATGGCCTCTTTATATAGAGAATGCAGAACTCCAATACTTGTATATCAAGCATAATAGATTCTGAGATCAATTAGGATTTGATTACCCAAAACCACCTCTTCCTGAATTTTTAGAGGAACCCTAATTCTTTTCCAAGAAGGAAAAATACATCAGATTATTCATTAATGAATAACCTCTTGGGCTTTGACCCATGCTCTCGGACAAATGTTAATTTGGGCTCAAACACCCCTTAGCTCCAGGGTTCCAGATTGTCATCTCAAGAGTTAGACCTCATCACGTAGTTTCTGGAAGAAAAAAGAAATATAGAAATGTAAGACTGTAGTTTTACATTCGGGTTAAATTTGACCTCCAATTTCTTCATCCAAACACAAATGGATAAATTATTTACATTTTTACCTCTGAAATATATCCTTCCCTGATGTTCTTACACAAACTTTCAGCGACAACCCTCACTTGTTGTACACAGAAAAAGTTGCAAGTATCAGTAAGACCAAGAAAGACCATTAGATGAGCAAATTTACAGTATTGTTATCATGACTCATGCTACGAGCCTAGGATTCTCAAGGAGCATTTTCTCATGTGATTCACTTAAGAAAAGGTCAGGTGAGATTCAACTGAAAGAAGAAGCAGATAAACGGAGGCATTTTTAGGAACTGTGAACATCAGTGCAGAATCACATATACATTACACAGTTTCAGGCAAAGAGCAACATTTCAGTGTTCGAATGGTGTTAATCGTTGATGGTTTGGAACGAGTTGAACATAAGATTTACGGTTGTAAATTAAGAAACATTTCACTACAGTAATAAAACCCCTGCTGTTAAGCATGTATAGATATTAGGCCTCCGCATAAAGATTAGTATGTATTTTATTGCTCTGTACAGCATAGTGAGCATGCAGTGAAATGCCTTATAACATATACGAAAACTTTAAGTGGAGCAGATACAGCATCCAATGATTCAAAGAAACTTTCTACCTACATCAAACACGAAAAGAACATCTCTGGTGCAAGGCTATAAGGATTTGAAACTTCAGATGGTACTTGAACTGCGAACAGACCAGATACAAAGTGACTAATTTTGGAATGTCTGCACTTCAAGGCCATTTAGTGAATTCAAACACTTTCCAAACTATGTCAAGTCCAGTAGGTATCTGCCATATGAAAAGCAGAACGTTGATCGCATTGAGTGCAATGTGAAGGCTTCTAGCTGTCTCATTCCCTTTTTGCATTGCAGGTACAAGTGCAGCTGCCGCTGCCCATAGCACTGTTATACCTGTCAACAAGAAGAAAAATCAACTGAGTTCTGTTGAACCTTTCCTTTTTCACTGGGGTTTGGCACACATTATGCATAGTTTCTTGGTATGTTATTTTGTTCCAGTTTGCTCTGGCATACCCAAAGCCCATGTTTTACCTGCTCCTGCAAACAAATGGGGACCTGGAAATAGCTTTCCAGTCCTAAACCATGTGTTAACTCCTCCCCCCACTGCCTCTAAAACTCCGAAAGCGAGCAGTATCGAACCCGCATTGAAGTGTCTATCCCGGTAAGAGCCTTTCACCAACTCCTTCCTTTCCTGATATGCAAATTATCAACACATCAGACCCTCCCATCAAGTATACATGAACAAACCCCTAAATTATGCAGAGATACACTCATTTTTGTGTGGCAGTAATAAGCAAGCACAACACAAAATCAACTACTGTGGCCAGTACTTCCATCCATCAAATTTAGGGGCTCCCATACGATCAACAGTTCTATCACATTTAGGTTCTAGACAGCCTAAAATGCTTCACTAGTCATTGGCACATTAATGTATCGACACATTGACAAGATACATTAACGAAACTTTCCTGCCAAAACATGTGGAACAATTAGGAATACATGTCATCCTACCTCACTGAGTTGCTTAATTTGAAGGGAAACAGGAGATGGTGGTGCTTCAACTGGTGTACCGTCTGGTGTAACAGGGGTAGGCTTCTCTTGTTTCTTGAGCTCATTAATCTCATTCTGGATTGTCCTGACCCGCCTCCATTGCCAACCCAAGTACCCGGCCCACAATGTGTAAACGAACAACCCGCCCATCACAACTGGGTGTATCAGGGCAAACGTCCTTCCCTCCAAAATCCCAAACTCCCCACCAGCAGCAAATGCATCCTGTTTCACATTGAGAAAACAAAAGAGGAATCAACAAGATTTGGCATGGAAGCAGAAATGTGAGAGTGAAATGACAGAAGTGCACTTGCCTTGGGATCCAAGAAAAATGGCAATGTGAGAGCTGTGAGGGGAAGAGGAGCTGACTTGAGAGTGTGGAGGGTGGTGGTGAGTAGTTTCTGTGGGAGAGGAGTTGGATCCTGCAGCTTTGGAATATTGGGTTTTGATGAGGAGGTGTGAAGTTGCAGTTTTGAGATGCAATAATTGGGTTTGTGGGGAAGGAGAACTGGGAGCTTGAGGAAGCTGAGCGTGGCTGCCATGCTCTGTCTGCTTCAAAAGCTTGTGTTTGGGCAGAGAGAGGCACGGAAGGTTTGAGAAGTTGTGGAGAAGATAAGAGGTAAGAGAAGGGATTGGTGTCCATTTGGCTCGCTTTGTTGCTTTTGATTTTTCATGTAAAATGGGACCCCTATCTAGTAGAGTCTCTACCTTTATCGGAGGACTGAGTTTGATCCACAGCCTCAGGAAGGAGTGACGATGCTCAATACTCAATAAAATGCCATGGGGCATGGGAGGCAGACTTTCTTAGGTAAATAATCCAAATATCATCACCCTTACAGTTTTTTTTTGGTTTTTTTTTTTTTAATTTATTTATTTATAGGACGTCACCCTAATAGTTTCATTTGCAGTTACACCTAATTCTTACCTTATGGTGAAGATTTGTATCTCAATGGTATGTATCAATTTTTTCGCATATACTCAATAAATTCATGTCTACGTCACAAATCTAGAGGGGCGCTCTAGACTCTAGAACTAACCACGCTCCTCTAGAAATCTAAAAGCGTACTCAATTAATTTATGTTTATATGTGCTAAATTTCCATGTGTTTAAGAAAATTCTATAATCCATAACTGGATGATTAATCATTTTTTAGGTTCGAACCAATAAAGAATAAAGAATAAAGAAATGGATTAGTTGGTCTGTGGATTTAGGGCTACAAACACCCCAGCAGCCCAAGAGCTTGTTGGGTTACAGAAAACAGAACACCCATAAAAAAATATTCATTTAGCAAAGGAATATGCCAAAGGATGTAAAAGAATTCATTTAGCAGTTATTGGTTAATTGGTTCAGTATTTGTTTTTGTCAAAGAAAATTCCAAATATTTAGGAGTTATTAGAACCACGTATAAGTGGGAATATGCCACAAATTTTTGTACAAGAAAAACAAAGGGGGTGTCATTTCCGGCGAGAAAGAAACAGGTGGTGGTTGTGTACATGACTTGAAGTAATTAAGAGACATAACCAGAACCCCAGACATCTGTGTAGTCCAAATAATATTGCCAACGCTCATATGGATCTATGATATGACTTTTGAGGTTCAAATGCAATGACAGGGGCATTACAACTCAATCTCTACCCATCAGAAAAAATCTATGTTCTACATTCTATGCACGTAAGTAAACTGTTGTTGCTAGCTAGTTGGTTGTTAACTGAAGAGCAACGTTGCTAGCTTCGCTCGATTGAAAAGAACTGATTTGTATCATTCTTGTTTCTCTTTTGTTGTATTTGTACCTAAAATCAAATCGGTACATAGATCTTATTAGATAAGAGGACGGTGGGATTTTATAGTGGGAAACTGGGAGTCCTTCACTTTCGAAGAGTGAGATTGCTTCCAACCTGATGTGTCTAGCTCCGAGAAACTAATATTTCATAATTAATTCCATGCTTCCTCCCCATAAGCACAGATAGGAAGATGCCAAGTTCATAGCTTGGTGATTTGATTTTTCCTTATTGACTGCATGGGTCCTTAACTAACTAGATTATCAATTGGCCGGCTAGTATATATTAGTCTCTCGAAAGCAAAGTTTGTGAAAGATGTACTTGGAAAAATACACGATTACGTAGCAGCTAGAGTCTTACTTTGCTGACTATATCTCCATTCCTAATTTGATTCAGCAAATCCAAATTTTGTGATCAGAGGGTTGTTGATCATCTCTTCCTCCTCGTGAGATTGAAATTCAGTGTTAATGGTCGGTAATGGGCTGATGGGATCGGAGATGTTGAGCAGGTGAGATTGATGACAAAGAGTTTATCGTGATAATAGTATTTTTCAACTTAATTAACGGTAGTCTTCTTCAGGGACGGAGCCAAGATTTTGAAGTAGACTGGGCCATATGTTTATTTTATATTTATTATTTGATTGAAGGCCACACTTTACTTTGATAAAACTTTCTAAATATATAATTCATAAATAAAATTTTGCATGGAATCAACTAATCAACTAGAAATTTCTGGAAAAAAAAAAAAACTCTAATAAGAACAAAAGCATATCATGAAGACAAAATAAAGAAAAACTATAAATTAATATGGAAAGTTTAATCGTTTGAGTTTAATATGTAAATTACTAAAAAAAATCTTCACCAAGTAAAATTCTTCTTTTTAATTTTCTTTGTTTAAGAGGAGGCTTATGAATTTAACCCGGGCTAAGTATCAATAGGCATGTCAAGTTAAGGATAATTAAGCTATGCAGTTAGGATTAAACAAAAAAAGTCTCTGGGCTACAGCGCAGGTATCAATACACTATCTTCCGTCTATGGTCTTCTTTACGTGAATAATTTTAAGTTCTCGTAGATTAATTAATTGTCAAATTGTAAATTTGCGTTGTATCATCGTGATTCTACTGGAACCTAATATTTTGATCGGGATGTGAGCAGTTGGGAGATCTAACAATGATGATGATACACTACCAGAAAAGGGGTCATAGCCGACGACGCCATCTCGTCGGCCGTTTCCATTAAATCGTCGGCTATAGTCATAGCCGACGAAGTATCGTCGGCTATTCCCACGTCGGGAATGCCCCGTCGGCTATAGTATAGCCGACGACACTTAGGGTAAGTCGTCGGCTATAACCCGAAACCCCTAAACCCTAAACCACGAAGTATAGCCGACGAACAAAGCGTCGTCGGCTATTATGCGAATATTGCCGACGATAGAGTCGTCGGCTATAACTCTCCCCTAACCAAGTATAGCCGACGACTCTATCGTCGGCTATAAGTCGAGGCATAGCCGACGAATTAATCGTCGGCTATAACCTTCGCCGGCACCGGAAACGGCTTATTTTTGCCGGAAGCCGGGCGGTTATAGCCGACGAAATATGGTCCATTTCGTCGGCTATAACCCCTAAATATTTAAAAAAAAATTAAAAATTTTGTTCGGGCCCAATTCCACTTCGTCTTCGGTTTGGCTGCAGAAAATCCACAAATGTACATCCAAATAGCCAACAAATATCCACATCAATCCATCCGTAATATCCTACTGTACAAACCCCCTAACTAGCCATCTACGTACACTACTAACTACTCATCACCCCCTAAATGGATGGCGTCGTCGACGGGACCGTTCGAGTTCCGGTGGCTATGGCTACCCTGATCGCCTGGCGTACTCCGATGCGGGGGAGGAGTGGGGACGACGAAATCGGGCATCTGTGGCGGAGGCGGGGGCTCCTCTCCAGCTCGCTGGGCCTCCCAAGATTGCCGCATCCATCGGTACATCTCCGCCGCGGCCGCGTTGCTGGCCAGCTGCACCGAAGCCTGCTGCTGGAGCGCCTCCACCGCCCTCGCCAAATCCGCCTGCGTCCTCTGCAGCTGTGTCTGCAAGTCTCTGCTCGTCGAAGCCGCACGCTGCGTGCTGGGATTGGCCGGCGTGTACTTCAGAACCCCATCTCCCGCCGCGCCTAGGCCTCTCTGGTAGAAGTAGTTGTTGCCAATCCCTACCGCCGCGTGCATGATCTGAGAGGCCAAGCGCGGCTCAAGGGTGTCGATCGTGGAGGCAAACTCCACGATCGCCTCGTCGGACGCCCCTTCCCCCAGAGTCTCTCGCGCGATCCTCAAGGTGATCGCGTCGGTCTCCGCATCTATTCTCGCCCAATTGACAAGAAAATATAATAAACGAATTAATAAAAAAATATATATAAATTAATTTAATGAAACACTTTTATTGAAGATGGGCGAATACTTACCACTTGGTCGGGACAGTCCGGATACATGTGCGCATGAATCCACGACAACGGCCTCGGCGGTCGGTCCCTCCTTGCAATCCCTGCCCACTGCCTCCAGGAGCGGGCGCCGCCGTGGTGGGGATGCTCGTTCATCTTGCGGTTGTCGCTGTTCGTCTTCGAGATTTTCTTTATTATAAGAACGAACATATAAACGCAAATATAAATTAGTAACTAACTTAAAATATTAGGAACTAACCAAAAAAACATTATTAACTAATTTAGTTACTAACTAATTTAATTTAATTTAATTAGTAACTAACTAACTAACTAATTTAATTTAGTAACTAACTAACTAACTAACTACCTAATTTAATTTAATTTAATTTAATTTAGTAACGAACTAACTAACTATGTAACTAACTAACTAACTTAATTTAATAACTAACTAACTAACTAATTAATTTAATTTAGTAACTATATAATTTAATTACTAAATAACATTAAAAAGTTATAGACTAGGCTAAATTTTCTTACCGAGACCCTGTCGCTCCCGAAGTAGGCTACCAGCCATAGCCACTCATACTCCCTGTACCGAAACTCGTGGGGGGTTGCACCTCACCCCAAGCCCTTCTCCACATGGTACGTCCTGTGGTGCGTCGACAGCTCGTTCTTCCACTCGGAGTACCTATATTAACAGAACACAACTGTTAGATATATTCGTACATCTTTAATCGTCTTCAATCTAACTCGAATGATAGTAAAATAACGCGAAACAAATAACCTGTTCTTCAGCTGCTCGTCTCTCCACCAGTCCAAGGCAGGATGGACTCTAAACCATTGCTGCAATATTATAAATTAATTAGAAAATATTTTTATATAGTTATAAGGACTCAATTCATAAATGTTTATTTTCTATAATAAAAATACGATTTAACTCACCGACAGTGTATTGTACACTCGCGCCTTGATGTCATCGTGCACAGAGCCCCAGTCGGGCCACAATATTGGGACCCTGTCCCGCACGATCATGCCCGTCGCGTTGATATACTTGGTCGTGGTTTCTCTCCTCTCGATCGGGCGTCCATCCTCACCGGGACCGGGCAGGATCTCCCTGATCCCACCGGCGAGTTCCCTCTCCAGGGTCAACATGTTCACTGGCCCTTTGGTCCTTCTCGTCCCCACGGGTTTATTTACGAGGACGCCTATTTAAAATGAATACATGCCTAATAAAAATTCCGTACTAACCAACTATGTACATAATTTACTAACTAACTAATTTAATTTAATAACTAACTAACGACCTAACTAATTTAATTTACTAACTAATTATGAACTAAGCTTCGACGTAGTTAAATAATTAATTAAACAATCTAAATAATTAATTAAACTAACTAATTATCTGCGTCGTTGTACTGTTTGTCCTTCTCACGAACACACCACAGGCCGCGGCAGTCCTCTGAGTCGAAATTCCTGTGGACGTAGGCCTCCTCCCAGGGAATCTCGTGCGGCCGGTCGTTCCTCCAAATCTGCCTCCCCCTAGCGTCGTACTCGGGGATGGCAGGGAGGAACTGGACCATGTACATCCCCGATGGCGGAGACATACGGGGCGTGGACCCTGAGGGGCCTGATCCCCCTGTCGGTGGGCCCTGTCGCTGTGGACGCTGTCGCTGTGGGGGGACATGGAGCATCTCTGGAGGGTCCTGATCGTCGCGCGGTGGGGTCGGCTGCCGATCTTGGAACAGTGCTGAAGTGTAGTGGGGTCTGGAGGGTGCGGTTGTGCGTCCTCCTCTGACGCTCGAGGATGAGCCCGCTCCCGTCGACTCATACGATGAGCCCCCACGTGTATCGCTCGGGGTAAATCACATCAACGTCTCCTCGCGCCTGTTCATTGGCCGGCGTAGGCCCCGACAACCGCTGGGTATGTCCCGACTACCGTTGGGTCCGCCCCCCCCCCCAGGGCTGGGTCCTGCCTGAGCTTCGGGGTCGCTCCCGCTCGGTCTGGCAATCCAGCGGTCTACAGCGCGGCGGTTTTCTGCACAATTAGTATATAAATTCCATAAATTTCACAAACATTCCACAAAATTTAAAAAAATTCCACAAAATTCACAATTAGCCCTAAAACACTTATACCTAAATCATTTAACCCTAAAAAACAATTAACCCTAATTAAATCAAAAAAATTCTAAATCAAAACCCTAAATAATTCAATAAATCACAAATGAGGGAGAGCCGGGACTACCTGACATGGTGGTGCTCGGGGAGTGTCGGTGGTGGTGCGGTGCGGCGGCGACGGTAGCTAGGGGCAGCGGCTGCGTTCGGTTCGATTACGAATCGGTGAGGGTCGGGAAGGACGGAGAGGGGTCGGGGAGGGGTCGGGTAGGGACGGGGAGGGTCGGGAGGGCTCGGGGAGTGTCGGTGGTGGTGGTGTGGTGCGGCGGCGACGGCGGCTAGGGGCGGCGGCTGCGTTCGGTTCGATTTCGAATCGGTGAGGGTCGGGAAGGACGGGGAGGGGTCGGGGAGGGGTCAGGTAGGGACGGGGTGGGTCGGGAGGGCTCGGGGAGTGTCGGTGGTGGTCGGTCGGCGTCGGGGAGGGTCGGGCGGCGATTAGGGTTTTGAGGGGAGCCGGGAGAAAATGAGGGAGGCGCGGTCTGCTTCGATTTAAATCGAAGGACTATAGCCGACGATGTCAATTTTAATTCGTCGGCTATACTATAGCCGACGAATTTCGTCGGCTATACTCTGACCCTAAATCCGGGCCGGGCCGAAGTTGGGCTTTGCGGGCCGAGGTACGGGCCAGGCCTTGGGCTGTGCGGGGGGCAGGCCGGTTATAACCGACGAATTGCAAGTCATCGGCTATACTTTAGCCGACGACCTTCAACGTTTTGTCGTTAGTCGACGACTTGCATATTAAATTACCCAGAATAGGCATTATAGCCGACGAAGTATGGTCCATTTCATCGGCTATAATGCTTATCTTTTTGAAAATTTGCCATTTAGGGCCTGAAAATTGCCTATTTCACTTGATAAATTCCTGAACATCGCACAAACAATTCAATACAATTTCCCATAAACTCCGAAAACGCTAAGGACAAACAAGTGGACTTTCATGCGGTTCCCATAAATGAGTTCAACAACTGACTGTAGGACACCGTAATAATCCACGCCCCCCTCTGCACCATCGACCATCACCCCAAAATTCTGTGTTTTGCGTTCCCCGTCTCTAGCTTCACATATATACTTAACGCCGTTGACATCACACATTGGGCGGACTGTGGAAGATATCGGCTTCATCGACAACAGCCTCAATTCCTCTGAGTAATTTCTATGACCACCCTTCGCAGCCACGTGCATCAGCTGAAAAATATAACTCAAATCACTTGGTGTGTTTATGATTAAAGAATAGGGAACTGTAAAAGAAAGCCATCTAATATATATATTTATACACTTACCCATTGTGGAAAATAGTCTGCAAACGTCGTGTTGTGGTACTCGAGATCACCGCCAACTTCCTTGCAGTTAAGATGGGTTCGTTTCCAATATTGTACCTCCGGACAGTTTATTAGAACCCACCAGTGGGCAATCCCTACCTCATGGTCAGGCAACTTGTCCACACTCTTCTTCTTGAAGCTTCCGTATGGTACAACATCGTTGGAGACGATAGATAGGTTAAACTCGGGGTCATCTCGACTTGGATGTTGTGAGGGGTCCTCCATCGCTCCCAAGTACAACTTGGCGTACGTTACACACTCATGCGCAATGTAAGCTTCAGCTATACACCCCTCAGGCGCAGATTTATTGTGCACATATTTCTTGTAGTCTCCAAGTTGTCTGCAAGGTTAACAAGTGCATGTTAAGAGCATGCAAATTTTATTTCAAAACATGTATAAATCAAATTTATGAATAACATGTACCTTTCGATGGGATACATCCAAGTGTAGTGTACGGGACCGGTAAGCAACAATTGTTGGGGAAGATGGATAATCAGGTGAGACATGATGTCAAAGAAGTTTGGGGGAAATATCCTCTCGAACTTGCACAAGATAAAAACGATTTCCTCATGCATTCTCATGAGCTCTGATTTTCTAACTTCTCTAGCGCATAACTTCTGGAAGAATCTTGACAACGCCACCAACGGCTCAACCACTTCATCCTCCAAGTACGCTCGAATGAAAATAGGGAAGAGGCGTTGAAGCAGTACATGGCAGTCGTGACTCTTCAATCCGTACATCTTGTTGTCTCGGTAGTTAACACACTTGCTTATGTTACCCGCATAGCCATAAGGATACCTGCATAGCCATTAACAACAATTAGATTTCATGCATATATAGTCGTCCAACAACAGATGGATTCTTTAGGGAATACATGCCTAATAAAAAGTTACCTGACATTACTCATCCATCCAAAGATTTCATGTTTCTGGTCCCTGGTGACGGTGTAAGGAGCTTGGGGCATTTTGCTCCTGCCCTCTCTCAACCACAAATGGTCCCGCAGTCCCATATTTCTCAGATCAACGCGTGCCTTGGGGGTGTCTTTTGTTTTCTTCTCCCAATTCAAAACTGTGCCAACCACGGCTTCACACACGTTCTTCTCTATATGCATGACATCCAGGTAGTGTCTGATAGGCAACCTGGACCAATAAGGAAGTTCCCAGAAGATGCTCTTGTGTGACCAGAACCTATACCGATCGGGCCTCTCTGGAATCGTGCGCAACACATCTGGATGATTGCTAAGCAGACCAAAGTCATACTCATTCAACACTGCCAATATTTCCTCCCCTGTCCATCGCTCCGGTGCCCAGCCCCTTTCTTCAGTCCCATCAAAAGCTTGTGCATCATCCCTAAATGGATGGTCATGCGAAGCCAACAACGGTGACGCATCTGGACAATCTTGCTGCAATGAGGACTGGAGCAATCAACAGTCATGCACTCTGAACAAGCCCTGTAACCCCTGGTGACGCTGCCTGACAACATACCCCTCTCAGGAAAGTCACTGATCGTGCCAACAAGCATGGCATGCATCCGGAACATCTCATTTTTGAACCAGTCGTAGACCAGGTGGCCTTTCAGACTCAAGTACCGAAGCTCCTCAATTACGGGTCTCAAATACACATCGAGACACTTTCCCGGATAACCTGGGCCTGGAATCAACAATGTGAGCATGTTATATTCCTTCTTCATGCACATCCACGGTGGAAGGTTGTACGAAATCAAAATAACTGGCCACACACTGTACTGAAGCTCTTTCTTGCCAAAAGGGTTGAAACCGTCGGATGAAAGCCCTAGCCAAACATTTCGAACCTCTGATGCAAATTCAAGAAACTCCAACACATTCTTCTTCCAAGCCTCTCCGTCGGCGGGATGTCTAAGGGTGTCATCGTCAGACACATTCCTCTCAGCCCACCATCTCATAGCTTCGGCCGTGAAAGCACACATGAACAACCGCTCAAGCCTATCAATCAGCGGGAAGTACCGAAGTATCTTCACAGCTTTCTTGTTCCCTTTAGGAGTGAACTTATACCGCTCTGTATTGCATACTGGGCAGTATTCAAGATCTGCAAGTCATTCCCAGTAAAACAGAATGCAATCGTATCTGCATGCATGAATCTTGATGTAGGAAAGGCCGAGATCTTTAAGGATATGTCGCACCTTATGATGACTGGTAAGAAGCCGATGTCCGGGGGGCATCGCTCCACCCCATATCTTCAGCCAATCATCAACCGATTTGACAGTGTCTTTGTTCTCCGTTTTGATCTTCATCACTCCCATGACAGATTCAAGGACAGTCTTACTGCATCCGGGGTACAACGGAGTCTGTTGCAATGCGATCAGGTTGTTGTACTTTTCCATACCACTTGTGTTGACCGGTGATCGGGGTAATGGCTCGAGTGGCTCAATATCAGGGAAACACTCCATCTCCGGAGGAGGGAGTTGCACATCTGGTGCTTCATCAAAGACACCGCTCTCACGAGGAAACATATCGTTGATCCAGTTCGTTGTTGGATCATTGGACGAACTCCCTCTCTCGGCAAATTGTCCATGATCATGAGGACCCGCAAACTCTGGTTCACCGTGATAAATCCAATTAGTGTATAGGACCCAAAATCCATATCTAGCCAGGTGTTGCTCCACTTTCTCTATGGAAAAACGTTGTCGTGGGCTGGCACACTTGCAGTTTTTACACGGGCAATAATGAAGTGTAGTGTCTCCACAGTTAGCCATCACAAATTCCAGGAAACTCCTAACTCCATCATGATACGCCTGATCCCATCTTCCAAGGGTAATCCAACTCTTGTCCATCCTATAAATTCAATAAATAAATATAATTATATATAGATATGTATATATGCACGTACTACGTACGTACGTACGTTCTAATTAATTAAAAAATTCATCATTACACACACACATATATATATATATAAACACATCCCTAAATTAATTAAAACATCGTCAATCTCCCTAATTAATTGAACACAATATATTTTTTTTATATACCAACAATATATTTTTAATTACAATTAAATTAATTAATATATATATGTATATATATATATATATACACACATTTTTTCATCAAATTCATCTAAAATCACCTCTAAATCAACAATCAATCATTAATCTTCAACAAAATTTCAATTCTATCTAACTAACATATCAACCCATTAATAATCTCATCTCAACACATATATATATATATATATATATATATATATATCAAATTAATCACACATTTATTCTAATTAAACTCTAAATTAACACACCTCTGCATATAACCAAATAAATCAACACACACAGCAATATACGTACTTTTCAAGCTTATGACCGAGGTTTTGGACTATTTCAGAGCGTTTTCGAAATTTTTCAAAAAAATTTCGACGAAGTGAGGTTGCTGGTGCAGAATAGATATGATATAAGGGTTATAGCCGACGAAGACCCTCCTCGTCGGCTATAACCAAAAAAAATTCGTCGACTATAGTTATAGCCGACGACGTCAAGGAATAGCCGACGATGTGGCCGAAGAAAGAGTACTTCGTCGGCTATAACCCCTTATAGCCGACGAAGTACTCTTTCGTCGGCCGTTTTTTTTCATATCGTCGGTTATGACCCCTTTTCTGGTAGTGATATAAAGCAATGAAAAACTATGATCATCGTTTTTGTCATGCATTTCATACGCTACTACGTAAAAAACCAGTATTGCATCATCTCCTCCGAGACAAGAGGACAAGACGAGCCAAAAGGCAAGAATATTCGGACTTATGATTAAGAATTTGGTTGAGGGCATACGTGTTCAAATAGCAATATATACAAATTAGCAATATCCTGTTACGTTGGAGACCCTCTTAATTAATGAGTGTAACTATATTATTGGAGATGCTCTTAATTAACGAGTGATTTGGCACTATCAAAGATTTTGAAAGAAATAAGCTAGAGAGTACTAATTCATTTCATTCAAACAAACTAAACATCTACTTAGGTTAGTTGTCATCGGAAGTTGTCATAGATGTGGTTGAACTACGCGTCGCCCACACAAAATCGTTCTTGTCTTTATTAGCACCAACAATTTGAAACAAGAGAACCCAAGTCATGATCACCAAAAGAACACCCCAAGAAAAATTGAAGCCAAGAATTTGTCGAAATAAACAACATCCCAAAGCAGAAGTTGTCGAGAAAAAGAAGAGGAAAAAGTGTTGAAAGTAAATTTAAACACGAAATTGACATTACATGTCTTTCTACATATTCGAATAATCGAATGCCGTAAGCATGAAGAAGTTTTTGGCAGAAAGTGTTGGCTTTAATATTTGTATAAACATGTCTCAATCGATGATGTATCTCAAGCTGGAAGAAATTGTAAGACTGAGCCAGCCAAAACCAACTTAACATTCGATTAGCCCCCCGTGTATAACCCGCGTCTAATAAGTTAAAGATGACCAAAACCAAACACTTAATTAGTCAAGCCTTCCTAAAAGCAAATGATTAAATTAAGTATTCAAAAGAGGTTTCATTTGGTTCCCTTACTGTTAAGAGACTTTTTACATCTTTCACTTATTCAGAAGATCAAATTATGGTGTCGTACTTTGTGTTTTTGCAATTCTTATTGGGAATTATTCTTTCTATTTAGTCACTCAGATCGTACTTATGAAATTATATTTGATCGATCAGACAAGTTGTTTGAAGAATTAATCCGGGTGTGCGTGTTTTATGGGGTGGTAAGACAATGACTTTTCATTTGAAAGGTCATGTTATAAACAAGTTAATGACACATTTACCAAACTTGAATCGAGAAAACTCGTAAATTAATGGTACATTTACTAATTTGGAATGGAATTGAGAATAGTAAAATTGATTCCGGGATGAGAGAATTACAACGTTTACTAATACATCAATGAATTGGAATGTGTGTGGGTCTCACCTCAATTTCATGAATCGATTCCTGACAAAACTCATAACTTGATATCCAAGGGGCGAGGTGGGTATCAGAATCAAGAAGCTTGGGTATCAATTTTTGTTACTAAAACTATTCTCACGTAATTTCAGTATCTCCAAATTATTGTAATTAACATGGGTATTTAATAGATATATTTTAGTAATTAAACTAATTTAATAATGATTTCATATGGTAAATAAATAATATCAATTCTATTTCTTGTCTAATTTTATATGGTAAGTAAACAACTAAATGGAATTGAATTCTCTATATACAATTCCATTCAGTCTCTCACTTCTTCCATCTCTGATTCCTGATCATGAATTTCATTCAAACTAAATAAACGTGTCACAAAATTAATTGAGGGGGAATGGAATTCTAAACCCAACGCCCTCGCCAAGGGTTACTTTAACTATAGATTGGTACAACGCATTCCTAATTTTGAGATGTAACCCAATTTCATTCCAATTTTCTTTCATATTCGTAACCTAAGGGAAATACATGTTTCTCTATCGATTTTCTAATTACAACACTCATTTCATATATAATAAGACGTGTTGGTAGAAATTCATGAGCTCAACGGATGAACTACTTTTGCCGTGAACAGAAGCCTATCATGAAATACCTACGATATATGATAGGTAGTTTCGAATACATGCAAGTCTTGATCGTGTTATTGGTAGAAAACCTAGTCAAACCCAGTGAACAACGGTTATTGTTCAATTATTCCCTCACGAAAATTTCAACACCGTGTTTTCTCTACCTCCTCAGTACACCCAAATTAAAGAAAAGAAGAAATCTTCAGGTTTGATTTCATCAACTTTCCAGCGCTCTTTCCAGACTAGTCGATCGAGATTGCTGCCAGAAAAATCCACACAAAATCACATATGTACCTACAATTATATATGTACACACTTTAACACGTATATAATATATTTCGATATTGTTTAACCAACTCTGATTATGAAAAATGAAACACATCGGACCAGGGCAAACATATGATTGGCTAATTATGGAACAGTTTCGAGTGCTCGCGCTTTGTATAATCAACTTCAAAAGGCTTCAATCGAAAACATATATTGCATGATTATATATATATATATAAATGAAGAGTAAGCAGATTATAAAAGAGGCTGATCTGGGTGGATTTGGTTGAGTTTTTGAATTGAATATATATGAAGCTTGGACTACGCAGACGTAAGAGTTTGAAAATTGTTGGAGGTTTGTGTGCTGGGGATTAGTATAACGTCTAGGGCAATATCAAAACTGGTGCAGGGCCAACTGGGAAGGAAGCTAAGTCCGGTAAAACCTATGGCGAAAGGATGTTATAATTTATATAGTTTTCTGTTTGGTTGTTGGGTAGTCACAGGCTCGATCGCTTCAAGTTGGGAGAGTTGGGTGCATAAACCCTAATCAGATGATGATGGGGTTGGTTGGATATTATAAGGAAAACCATATACGACCATACTCATAAGCATACATATGGCATCAATAAAGAGCGAGTAAAACTAGTGTAACAGCTATGTTCTTTATCCTTTGTAGAATAAGAAAATTCAGACATAACATCACCGGTTACCACTTAATTTTGATTAGTCAAATTTCAGACCAAAAACGCCGTTTGTTCAGGAGTGAAATACTCCTAGTTTAAATTTTTTCATTAACTCAGTTATGAATGAGATTGGTTGGAGAGAGTCGACAAAATTTGCTTCGAGATAAACATATTTGAAGGGTGAATGATTTTGCTTTTTTCTTGTACAAGTTACCGACTATCCTTTTGGATTTGCTAGTGTAAACCTGTTCTATGAGTTTTAGATATTTCTCAAGATTAATTGCATGGGTGCCAAATGGCCCATACCACCCCTCCCCCAAAGTCTAAAGAAAAAAAAATTTACTTTTGATAATGTTATATTCTTTATATTAAAATTATTATAAATAAAATAACTCATACATGACTGATGAGTACCGACAACATTACCTTCTATTTATACATTAATAAAACACATTGCTAAAACCTATCTTAAGTTCCTAACTACTTTTTTATTTTTAGAAATAGATTCGTTGTCACCACCACCTATTAGGAGACGATGTCTCTTACAGTCTTACTTAAGATGTAGAGGTAAAATCATCAGAGTCCTTGCTACGCATTATCATATAAAATATTAAAATAACTCTTCAATTTCAAGTACGGTATCCGACCCAATTGCCTTCATAGTGTCATTCTTAATTTAGTATCAACAAGGGCATAAAATGCATTAATATTGGTAAAATGCGGGTCAGTTTAGAGAAGCATATTAGTAGAAGGATGAGCATGAATACAGACACACATAGAATGTAAATAAAAAGAAAAAGCAAAGACAATTCCAAGTTTCCAAGCTGAATTTATTTATCATACTCTATAAAGTTTATACAACCTTTCCTTTCTCTTTTTTCAGGAATTATCACAAAATCAAATGTAACTGGTCATCCTAGTACTCCGAACAATGTACAGTGACAAACCATACCCCCATATCAAATTCTTTCATACTTCTCTTAGTTGGATAATTTGAATAATATGTGGGTTGAGAAAAAAGGACAAAAATAAAAACAAAAATGAAAACTGATAAGATTAATTTCTCATCAGCACTACTACACAGTAGAGAGAGCCACACCCACACATTTCTCTTTTATAGAAAGTCCACAATTAAAGCTAATAAACAAAATCCCCCATATTAAAATACCTGATTGCTGGGCTGGATAGCAGCTAGAAAATTAATATTAAACAAAATAGAAGAAATTTCAAATTAATTAAAAGAATAAAATTAAATAGGATAAAAATGTCATAAAACACAGCCTTTTTGTAGTCCTCCTCTTCTTCCTCGTCCTCTTCTAATCACCTTGCTTATAAACCTCCCTCACTTCCCAACTCCATTTTGACCCATCCAAACCTGTCTGTTCCTCCTCTAACTCCTCAACCCAATATGGTTCACACCCATCATTACCCACTTTGATACTCCCTCTCTTGTTCTCCCTCTCAGAAATCTTCGTCATGATTCTCTTCAACCCATTCTTTCTGGTAGTGTTAGCAGTTTGTATATTCGTAGCGATTCGTGTGCTTCTGTATAGAACCGGGCTTGTTTTCATTGTGAAAAAATGGTGCCGTGCGGTGGAGGACTGCTTCCATGTCTACCAGTCGTTCAAGGTCCCAGAATTCAACGACAGTATGCAGGAGAATCAACTCTACTGCAAAGTCTCCGACTATCTCAACTCGTTAACTTCCATTGAGGACTCGGATAACACCAATCTCGTCACCGGAAAAAAACCCAACGAGATAGTCCTCCAGCTGGACCCCAATCAGACTATTGAGGATGACTTCTTAGGGGCAAAGCTGACGTGGCGGAGCGAATGGAGCCGTAGTTGTCGGAATTTGGTGCTGAAAGTTCGGAAGGCGGATAAGCGCCGGATTTTAAGGCCGTATTTGCAGCACATCCACGTCGTCGCTGACGAACTTCAGCAGCGGAAGCGAGATTTGCGGCTGTACATGAACGTCGACGATGACGACCAAAACGCGCGGTGGAGGCGCGTGCCGTTCACGCACCCGTCGACATTCGAGACGATTTCCATGGAGGCCGATTTGAAATCGAAGATCAAGTCGGACCTGGAGTCGTTTCTGAAGGCCAAGCAGTACTACAACCGACTCGGCCGCGTCTGGAAGAGAAGCTTCCTCCTCTACGGCCCCTCCGGCACCGGAAAGTCCAGCTTCGTCGCCGCCATGGCCAATTTCTTAAGCTACGACGTCTACGATCTCGACCTCTCTAGAGTCAAAGACGACTCCGAGCTGAAGATGCTTCTCCTCCAGACCACGGCCAAGTCGGTCATACTCATCGAGGACCTCGACCGGTTCTTCGCCGAGAAGTCGCTGGCGGTGAGCTTCTCCGGCGTGTCGAACTTCATGGACGGGTTGTTAAACTCGTGCTGCGCTGAAGAGAGAGTCATGGTGTTCACGATGAATTCTAAAGACCAGGTCGACCCGAACTTTTTACGGCCGGGTCGGATCGACGTCCATATTCATTTTCCGTTATGTGACTTCACGGCGTTTCGGAACTTAGCGACGAGCTATTTAGGGGTAAAGGAGCACAAGTTGTTTTCTCAGGTGGAGGAGATTTTCCAATCCGGGTCGAGCTTGAGCCCGGCCGAGATTGGCGAGTTGATGATCGCGAACCGGAACTCGCCGAGCCGGGCTATTAAGTCGGTCATCACGGCGTTGCAAACCGACGGCGATGGGAGGGGAGCGGGGAAGATCGGACGGCCGCCGAGGGGGTTTGAAACCGGGTCGAGAAAGTCCGGGGACGAGTCGGGTGAACCCGGAGTGATTTTCGGTGGGGACGGTGTGAATACGGTTAGGGATTTTAGGAAGCTTTACGGGTTCTTGAGGATGAGAGGCAGCAAGAATTCTCAATCGTTCGATACCGGGTCGGAGCGGTCAGCTGGGTAAATGGGTTGATCTGACGGCTGGGAATTTGGATCTATTGTGGGACCGCGTCAGGTGGTTGACGCGGAGTGGAAGTGGCATGGGGTTATGGTGGGGGGAGGGACATAGAATCAAGTATAGAGTAGAAATGCAAAAATATAGCATTTTTATAATTAATTTTAATACAAGCAAAAACCAAAACCCATTTGATATTTTGGGGGAGAATTTGATATTTGTTTAGTTGGATTTTGATGCTTTTGTAGATAGGTGCTCAATTGTTGACAATTGGAATATGTTTTTTTTTTTTTTTTTTTCTTCTTTTACCTTTTGGAAAACAATTTGGGCATGTAATTATATTGTTAGGTATTTAGTAGTTAGTAGGTGCAAGATTGTTTATAGAGTGTACAAAGCTTGGTTGTTGTTAAGGAATTTGAGAAGAAGGAAGAAACATGAGTGTCTTGTTTGATGGGGTTGTTGGTTCACTTGGTTGTTAGATTACTTGTTTAAAAAGTTTAGAATTGGATGTAGTGTGGTTCTTCATGAACAATGATAGTTCTTGAATCATATTCAAATGACCAATGTGGTATTTGATTTTAAAAAATTCTATTTCTGACTCTATCTATCTTGTTGTCAAATAGTATGAAAAAAAATCATATACTTGTTTCCATTCGTTTTAGAAAATGTCGGAAACAAATTGTGATGGTGGCTACATGCATATTAACACTCGGAAAACCCACCTCACACTTGCAAATTCTTTTACACTGAACCAACTGAGACTCTGAGAGTAAACAAATTAATGATCAGTATAAAAAAAACGAGATAAATCAAATTCATTTCGCATAAAGAAAAAAACTAATTAGTAAAAGAAAGTTTTTGTTCAAAGTTTGAAATAAAATATATATATTAAAAGAAAAAAGATCTATTGGACCTACTGCCCATAGCGGCATAACCAACGAAAGTAACAAGAACATAAATAAGCTTTCAGTCTGTGTCTCTGTGATGTAATCACTCTTTCTTCGTGGATTCTTCTTCGTCATTTTTTTGTTGCTGTAATTAAACCAAGTCTGAGACCCACAATTTTTCCAATATGAAGCTCTCAAATCATTGATGATGCTGCACACGATTCTGCTTCCTTTTCACGTCATTTTTGTCTCTTGGCTGCAGAAGAAGAAGAAGAAGAAGAAACTGCCAAAATTTTAGGAAGAAGAAAACGAAATTACAGTTGGTGACTGAGGTCGCAAAATTAGCATCCACAGGTATCTCATAGACTGCAGTTTTTCCACATATAAACGTAGCCATAACGCGTTTGCTAGTCAATTCCCCCAGATTGCTATATCATTATCTGCTAAGTGACTCTGGGAGGTTCCACATATTTCCAATATCGAGGTTGCCCTTGAAAACTTGATTTATGTTTGTGTTGTTTTGCATTAATGCCAAACTATGGGTTATAAGTGTTTTGGACAATTGGATGTTGTCAAATTAACTAGGGTCATGTACAATTATGATACACTATTTTGTGGGTCTCTAATCAAAATTATAGACTTATGTGGTATATTGTTAAGTGAGTCAGATTTCAATAGACATAAATACGTCGGTGGGTCGTGACTTGATTAGTTAAATATAATTTAATTAATTATTAACGTTTAGATTATGGTGAGTTGTGACTTGATTGGTTAAATATAATTTAATTAACTATCAACGTTGATCTCGTACGAAAATAAAGAGAATGATGTGATGATACGCGGACTATTAATTAACTATTAATTATACAATCAAGCTAGCTAGCTAGCAAGCCCCTTCTTGTTTTCTTCTCATATCTAAGTTGGATCGATCTCAATTACTAATTTTATGGTCCTTTCCTTATTACAGTAAAGACCTGTCTTGATCATTTTCTGTCAGCAATCAATATCCGACGGCCTTTTTCTGGGAAGCTAGGTTGGTAATGAGTATATACAGCGCCCAGTTTGGCAGAAATGGTAATGCAATAATTATCAGAAGGATGATTCTGATGAGTCAGACCGGCTGGGTTCTTTCAATTTCATCATCATCATTTAGAGCATCTGCACCGTCGAGCAAGATGCCGAGCAAGAGCACGAGCAGCTGGTGGGGCCGGCCAAGGTGCTCGAGCAAGGTGCTCGAGCAGCACGCACCGGGGTCGAAAACGGCGAGCAAGATGCCGAGCAGTCAACGAGTCAAACTGCTCGAGCGAAGGCTCGAGCAAAGTTTGCTCCGATGCTTGCTCGAGCAGCTGGTGGGGCCGGGCTCCGTTTTCTTTGGCTTTTCGGACGTTGGAGAGGCACAAAAGCTCGTGGCCGGCACGTTCGAGCACTAGCACGAACCGGAGGTGAAGCCGAGCGCCGCACTCGACGGTGGCCGTGGCTCCCGAGATTTGCCGCACCTCCCACATCCCGAAAATGCGCCTGAGACCGGTCCCAAATGAAAGAGCACTTTGAGCCCATCATTTTGGTGGGTGGCACGTCGGCTAGAGTGGCCGGACGGCGGCGAACGGAGGCCGGGAAGTTTCGGGTGGAAAACGGCGGGAAAAATGGGGAAGACGATGAACAGTTCCGTTTTTTAAACGAGCCAATGTCAGGCTGCCACGTGGCAGTCTGACCGGTCAAAAATTAAAAAACGGGCAAATCAATCTGGGCCTTCCATTTCAATCTGAAATTTTGATTCAACGGTCAGAATTCAAAGGCAACGGCTACAATTTGATCATAACGGAAATATTCCCAAAAAATAGTAAAAAAATCCCAAAAATTTCAAAACTCTCCCAAAAATTTGCTTATAAATACTACCTCAATTTTTAATCAACTCACACCAATTTGTTCGAGAAATAAAAAATTTATTTATTAAGATGAAATAGAAATACATATTAAAATTAACACACATACTTAAATTGAACACAAGCTTAATAATTAAACTCAAACGGATTCAAAAGCACATAATAACCCAAAAGGAAAACCTACCCCGCCTCTGTCAGCGCCACCAAAGGTTTATAGTATTTCACCGGTTTCCACTCTCCAAAGGTGTTTCACCAAGTCTCTCTGAAGCTCTTTATGGATGTAAACGGATTCGAGATCGGCAACACGGTCGTGAAACCGTTGCATATTGGCTCCATCTCTACCGATTGGTTCAAAAGGGATTCGATTCCCTTCTACATCCACCGGCCCATCATAAACCCGGAAAGCCCTAGCTGGATTTTGCAAGTCTTCTTCTTCATCATCCTCTTCTTCCTCATCCTCCACGTACTCTTCCTCAACAATCATGTTATGCAGTATAATGCAAGCTAACATGATGGTCGTCATGTCCGATTTGTGGTGCATTGTACAACTATGACGTATAATTGCCCATCGAGATTGCAAGATGCCAAAGGCCCTTTCCACATCTTTCCGGTATGCCTCTTGTTTCTTTGCGAAGAGTTTATCTTGCAGCGTCTGAGGATTGGGAATTGTTTTGACAAATGTAGAGTACCTTGGATATATTCCGTCAGCAAGATAGTAAGGGGTCGAGTACCTCTGTCCGTGGAGATCGTAAACGGCAGTTGGACCTCTTCCGGCAAGGATCTCTGAGAACACGTTTGATAGGTGGAGCACGTTAATGTCATTTTTAGCTCCAGGACACCCAAAGAAACTGTGTCATATCCACGTATCATACGAGGCAACCGCCTCCAAAATAATCGTTGGGCGACCCTTTCGGCCCGAATATGCCCCTTGATAGGCGGTTGGGCAGTTCTTCCACTCCCAGTGCATGCAGTCAATGCTTCCAATCATACCTGGAAAACCTCGGCGTTCGCCCTTAGCTAGTAGTCGTCCGAGGTCTGCCGGTGTAGGACTGCGGAGGTATCTTGGACCATAGAGCTCGACCACTTGCCTGCAAAACTCCTTCATACATTCGTGGGTGGTCGATTCCCCCATCCTTGTAATTTCAGTACATTGATCCGCGGCTGATCCGTACGCCAACATTCGTAGAGCCCCGGTGATCTTTTGTTGGGGAAGTAGCCCTAGCAAACCAGTGGCGTCTTCTCTTTGGTGCCAAGATTGGTCATGGTTGCAGAGGTCCGTCATGATAATGTTGAATCGGTCTCTGCTCATCCTGTACCTCCGGCGAAAGTCTTGGGCGTCGAAGATTGGACGATCGATGAAGTAATCTTCCATGAGATTTCGGCCCCTAGACATCTTCAAACGCTCCTTATTCTGTTTTTTACCGTGACGTGAACCGCTTGCTCGTGGTGGTTCGTCGTCGTGTTGTGCTTCTGCCATCACCACCTGATTGACGAATGCTTGCTCCATATGGGCATCCTCTTCTTGTTTACGTTGTCTCCGCTTGAAAAAATTGTTGAAGCTGAAAGGATTCATTGATGCGGATGAACAAGGAAATGTTGTAAGTGTTTAGATTGATGGATGAAAGATGTGAGTATAGAATGACCGATTTTAGACCTTTTATAGCCAATTGGTCGAAAATCTTATCAATTATCAGCATCAATTATTTTGCCGACAATGACACGTGGCAGTGACACGTGTCAATTATGCAACGGTCGGAAATCTTATCAATTATCAGCATCAATTATTTTGCCGACAATGACACGTGGCAGTGACACGTGTCAATTATGCAACGGTCGAAAATCTGATCGAATATCAGCATCAATTATTTTGCCGACAATGACACGTGGCAGTGACACATGTCAATTATGCAACGGTCGGAAATCTGATCGAATATCGTGGATAAAATCGAGTCGATAATGATACGTGGCACATAATTATTGGTGGTAAATCTATCCGGTAAAAAAAAATTACGAATTTCACAACAAGACAAAACTGAGTTGCTCAAGCAAATTGTTAATGGGTGTGTGAAAAAATCGATTTGGGTGGAGCAAAATTTGATTTCCATTTGCTTGAGCAAAATTTGCTCCTGGGCCCACCATGTGCTTGAGCAAGACCATTTCATGGGTGCGGATGCTCTTACAACTTCAAGGCTTTCCAGGCTCCCATGCCAGCATCAACAATGTTCCAGTTGGCCAATTAATTATTCGATTCCTTGCCTCACAACTTCAAGGGCGCCTATCCTAGATATCCCCCCACAGCTACCAATTTAAACACATTCAACATACTTAAGTATTCCAAATAAAATTTATGAATTCCATCATTTAAAATTTCAAATTTTAACTACGGCACTAATCACGTATCATGTTTGTCGCTATATAAACGGCCACATAATTCGTAACTGATGCATGAGTTTATAGCACTAAGCGTTACAGGCAAACCGAGTCAATTACAAAGTTAATAACCCCTTAACAATATTAATGTAACTTGTTATTTTACAACCCCGTGATTCAATTTACAAAATATCATTGATATAAATACTAGAATGACAAAATTATATAAAGCAGTACGTGTAGTTTGGTAATTTATTCTTCTCAATCTAACTATAATACTGATGCAACCAACATTTCTACTCAACGAGAATATATAGTCACAATGTATTACTTTCAATGTTTTATTTAGGTTTCCGCATTTCCTTCACAATTAACCATCGTTGCTTTCAAGGAATTCAACCGGCTGATGTATGGTTTACAACACTAACCGCAATAATAATAACCAAACCAAATGAACAACCCCAAATCCTCTAATGTTAACTCGAATTAGCAGTAGTATAACTCGAAATAACAATCATGAATACTAATCGATCACCCAGTTGTATTTACATACAGTTCCATGCGCACGCATGACTAATTGGTTAAATAGGAAATGAGCTACTCATTTGCAAAGATGCGATGCCATTCCCATGCCATGTTAAAATTTGTCTGAGAAAATGTAAGCAGATCCCATCTGGTGGTTTCTTAAATCTGTGACATAAATGATAACAAATTTCTTTAACAGCAATAATGCACCCAATTAACATCAAAAGGTGAGGCATCATTATTGTTAAGCACAAGTAGTAGTTGGAATATAATGAATGGTTAAGCTAAGCAAGGGTCGCATATATATATATAATCATATAGAGTACTTAAGATGCATGATACCTTGAAGAATAAAATGAGTTGCTTCAAATAGTTTTATGGTAGTATGGTACTGGTTTGAGTTGTTATGACTCATGACCTAATTCATGATTGTACTGCTGTCTGATGCCAATTCTGAGAGTGATAGATGTTAGATAGGCCCTAGTCCAACAAATTTCTTCTACTTTGCCAGCGTTATACAATTAGAAAGCAACGAATTTTAGACAGGAATGGTATATATAGTTTCAATTCCTTTTATATTTTGAAATTACTTTGGACAAACTAATTAAGTTCTTGTTTTTTAAAAGTCTGCACTATAATGAATAGGAATCGTAATGGGAGATTCTAATTCTTCTGAGAATTAAAATTAGCCGTTAATTTTACGTGTTTTGAATAACGCTAAAAAAATTACAATGTCACGAGACTCACGACTAACATGTAATTTAGAATTAAACAATTTTACTACCACATGCAACAAGAATGACATCGCTGGATTTCTCAGATTTTTCACGGATTGCTTTGGTGATTGTATTAGGGCTGCTATCAGTTCAAGATTTAGCTAGAGTGTCATACAATGGAAAATAACTTTCCTAACTTGCTAGTAATCAACTAACTACCATCAGTTATCTATACATGCATATATATAGTCAGACTACATACTACATAGGTATAACATTTGACACTCAATTATGAATATGTATAGTCTGAATGTCTCGTTATATATATCATCGAGTGAAGAACTGAATGAGTAGACTGAAGTGTCTCATTATATAAATTTAAAATATTCACGTCGTAGATTAAAAAAATAAAAAATATTGATCATAATTACAATCACAGTGACTTAGTAAGTGCCAGCTAATTCATACACCTCTTGAACTTAACAAAAATAGTTGCCTCATTTTCAACTTGAATCATAAAGATACCAGATATGATCATGATCATAATAATCGACATCGTTTCTAGCTAGGGTACAACTGTTTCAACTTTATGATTATGATCTTTCTGATTCAAGCAGCAGGGTACTGCTTACTAGTACTTTGTTTAGCAGTACTGAAGAATAGGCCACTGGCCTCGCCCTGTAGTGATCTCTCTTAAAATGTCCAACATAAAAGAATAATTCATAGTAAAAACACTAAGCATGCATATATATTGCTTTTTTGAATTTAATAGTTCCTTGGTTCTTACAAGAAACCAATTTGGTATCAGCAAGAGCAAGCAGACAACTTCTTCATCTCACTAATTTCCAAATCAGTCCCAGAAATGACATCAATTTTTGCTCCTGCCCCATCAATGGGCTTTTTCCCATCCCCACATTCCAGTGCTTTCTTAGACGTCACTCTACTGTATATCTCCTCTAGTACCTTAAAGAACGCACTGTCCACATTGTTGCCGCTGAAGGCCGATGTCTCAGAGAAGAACAGCTCTTGCTCCTCAGCAAACTCGACTGCATCTTCAGTCGGAACATTCCTCTGATCTCCGAGATCAGCCTTGTTTCCAATCAGCATGATCACAATCGAGCTGTCCGCATGTGCCCGGAGCTCCTCGACCCACCTAGCCACATGATCAAACGTCGGCCTCTTCGTGATGTCGTACACCAACATCGCCCCAAGTGCACCTCTATAATATGCACTCGTAACAGCTCGATACCTGTTAATCAAACAGCCTAACGTGTTATGTTATTTTTAGCATCTGTTTTCAAAGCATCAATGTGTAGTTGTGTAGTCTATCTTTCTCCCATCCAATTCAATGTAAAGAACATACATCTTGTCCTACTCATTAAGTTTGAGGTTGGCCCTGAGGCTGTAATAGCATTCAAGCTTCAATGCATTCATGCAGTACAGTTACTGGTACTGATGCAGAAAATACAGAGATCGAGCGCCCTTTGGCCCCAACCTCATGTCCTCATAACTTATAGCACCCACTAAAAATGAAAGTGAATGTCTGTCATCCATGGCTCTATCAACAAAAGCAATAAAAAAAAAAAAAAAAAAACATGCTACAAATATCGTACTCTGCTAGTGTACACATACTGTGTTAAAGTTGAGAACAATATCCAAGTCAAATCAAAACAAATGAACAATATCTATCAATATTACAGCATTCATGTCGGTCATAATATATGTTGTTAATTACAGCGACATTTATAAATTGAAACAGAGGACATGCAGAGAGGTTGGATTTTACCAGGGTAGTAATTCGAATCCAATGCAGGTGTTGTTATTTCATAAATTTGCTTAATACATTTTGTTCATCAAATGAGATACTGGTGTTTCAGATAGTGCGCGCTCGTCCTAGCTAGATCTCATGTATTATTTATTCACGAAGCAGATTTTAAATAAAAATATGGTCAGTAAATTTGGCAAGTAGAGATTTTCTTAATAAATTTCTGTACCCAATCACTGATGTGTGAAAGTGTGAAATTAAGTAACAGTGAAATCTATACCAGATAGGCAGATATGAATCATAAAGATCATGATCATCAACATCATTTCTAGCTTATGAAGATGAAGATCAGAGAAAGCCAGAGAGGGAGAGATGATCGAAGCAAACCTTTCTTGGCCAGCAGTATCCCAGATCTGAGCCTTGACGAGTTTCCCTTTAATAGTGACAGTCCTGGTCTGAAACTCAACCCCAATAGTAGACTTGGAGTCAAAGCAGAACTCATTCTTAGTAAACCTCGACAGTATCTGAGTCTTCCCGACAGCCGAGTCTCCAATTACCACCACCTTGAACACATAGTCTATCTTCTCATAAATATGATGACCATTGCTGAGATTCTCCCTCTGATACCTCTCAGCTTCAACGCCATTCATTTCCTGGTTCATTCCGAAACTGGACCTGGAAATGGGATCGGTCTCTTTTGGTCTATGTATGAGATTAAGTGGGAGAGTCAGTAAGGAAATTAAAGAGGTTGAAGAAGGAGGAAGAAAGAGGGCGTCTAACAATAATGGAATTTGGTCCAGTCTTTGTCTTCTCTTTTTTAAATGCTTTGTAGAATAGTGGTCGACGTACCATGCATTATTTGACGTTGAATATTGTCGAATAATTGTCAGGGCAAACCGCTGTCAGTCAAAAGCTTCACTGGTTTTGCTTATATATTATACCCTTGGGATCATTTGGGTTCGTGATCCATTTTGGATTTAGGGAATTATTAAGGAAAAATGCTTATTTAGTGCTAATTTGACCCCCTCATTACCCATTCCAATGACCATATTATTTTTTTCCTCTATTCAACATAAGATAACAACTCTATTGTCCATTTGAACAAATCTTTTTCAACCCTAGTACAATTTTAATTTTTTTCTTCCTTTTTTGTCCTTCTATCTTATCTAACTTATTTTTGAATTATAATGTGCTGAGAAAGTGGAAGATAAAAAAACAAACTTTGCCGAAATGTCACTCAACTCCTCTGGCCTCCCATAGCCGTTCGCCGAAGCCTGGTGGCGGGATTCCGGTCACCAATTTTTTTTTTCGCCGGAATTTTTTTTTTTCCACCGGATTTTTTAATTTATTTTTTATTTTATTTTTTTATGATCAGGTTATTGGACGATGGTTACTGACCTCCAGTAAACAATTTGCAGATTACAGATTTCCAGTAACTAAGTTACTGACCCATAATAATCAAGTTAATTACTGACCCCAGTAATCAGGTTACAGATTCCATATTTTCCAGTAACCATGTTACTGACCCCGTTACTAACCCCTAGTAATCGATTACTGACCCCCAGTAATCAGGTTACAGATTCCATATTTTTCAGTAACTGTGTTACTGACCCCCAGTAATCGGATACTGACCCCCAGTAATCAGATTACAGATTCCATATTTTCCAGTAATCATGTTACTGACCCCGTTACTGACCCCCAGTAATCGATTACTAACCCCCAGTAATCAGATTACAGATTCAATATTTTCCAATAACCATGTTACTGACCCCCAGTAATCCAGAACAAGAGTTCATGAAGTTGTAAAACTTTAATCACAAAACATCCACTCACTCCCCAACATTTTGATACAGACAAACTACTCTTCTCTGCTCTCTCTCACACAACAAATCTTCATCAGTCCAAGTATCCAACGCACCCATCTTGCTTCTATGGCTGCTACAGCTCAGTACCACAAATAATTTAACCCAAAAAAAAAAAAATTAATAATGATGGTGGTGGAGTCAGAGAGACCCCATCGCAGCACGAGTAGCAGCGGAACCACGAGCGAGCTCTTCATTTGCTTCAGCACTTCTCGCCTCTCCTCTTCTTTTTCCATGAAGCTCTCTTCCAAGTCCCTACTCAGCCCGGGCCGAACTCGCGACCAAACCCCCCAAATCTCGCTCTCTCAGCCGCCGCCTCAGAACCAGTGGCTAAATCAAGGGCGGCGTCTCCCCGATGTTCCCTAACAGCAGAGGGAGCAAGAAGCGAGGCGGGTTCAAAAACCCGGAGCCTTCTTCTCCTAAGGTGACGTGTATTGGGCAGGTGAGGGTAAAGACCAAGAAGCAGACTACTACCCCAGATCTTCGTCGACCTCGTTCTTCGCGGCGGCGCTGGAGTAGTAGTCTTCGTCGGCTGAGAGAGAGAGAGAGAGAGAGAGAGAGAGAGAGAGAGAGAGAGAGAGAGAGAGAGAGAGAGAGAGAGAGAGGTCTGGTGGTTAAAAAGGAGGAGGAGAATGAGGATATTAGATTATTAGGGTTTAGTATAGGGTAATTAGGTATTTTTACAAAGATTCATTGAAATGGGTAGGTAACATTGGAATGAGCAAGTTTTTCACCCTTTTTGTGCAAATGGTCTTTTTCCCGATTATTAAAGGGGTTGATCCAGTTAAGCAGCATATATGTACGTATGTCTTTAGACTTTGTGGCTTAATCCAGGGCTTTTGCCACTAATGTTATCATTAAAGTTGATAAAGCAAAGTGGGTTTGGCCTTGATAATGAACCAACTCATTTGAAGCCTTTCTTTGATCACATATATACCAAGCATTCTTACAGAATAAGTTACGAGCAGTATAAATGATACAATCAAGAGCCACTAATTGATTGTCGACCATAACAGACATCAAACCAAATAGCTAGCTTGACATTATTAATCTTCCTAATGGAGCTACAAGAATTCTGTGGTACACCACGAGACAAGAAATTGGTCACTTGAAGCCTTGGTGATGCCAGTTTGAGCGGAATTGCATCTAAAATAAGTTAATTAAAACGACTAACTATGTCGACTATTTTGATCAAAAGTTGAACAATACAAGACCATTTATGTCATTCGATCTCTTGAGATCAATGCCATACAAGGCTAGGGCATAGCTAATTATGACCTGTATATATGATACAAGACGTATATATCTCACCAAATAGCAGTTTAGCATCATATTCGATCTTGCTGTCACTGAAGATCGCAGAGCTGAGAGCTCTATTATTAGATCTCTAATTATGACTTTCTTCGAATTATTGGGTGATTATACCTAGGGCGCTATATATGTTTGCAGGAGTCATGAGAGGTATATAGGGCCGCCCCCATAACGGCAAAACAAACACATGGAACAACTTTTATGTTAACCAATGTTGTCTGGAAAATACTACGATTGATCATCTTGATGTTAATTGGCATCGACAAAGGGTTGGGTGCAGCTACATTTGGAAGAGAAAAGTAATGGTGATATGATGGCAAAGAAGATATCGAGGAGGAATATAGGAGTCGAGGAGAGGGAACACAACCCATTGCTTATAGTTATTGCTACATAATGAATGGTTATGAACAGTGACAGACACATATAATTATGTTAGCGGAGGCAAAAAATAAATAAAAAAAAATAAAAAGTTTTATTTGCGCGAATTATTTTTTATATTTTTTTTTTTGGAAGATTTCAATACAAATCTCTATTTTTTTTTTTAAATATGTGTACGTGTTGAGATTTGTCATCAAAAATAATGCAAATGAATGCGAGGCTAAATTCTTGAGGTTCGTAAGGAGTCGGAAAGCGGGAGGTTAATTGAAGGACTCATAATAGTAAGAGTAGTAGTAAGATTAACCGATTAGAGTATGTGACAGGACCCGAACCAGATTTCCCTCTGAAACACGAATAAGGTCCTGCGAGGACCACCTTAAGAGAGATTTTACAAAAAATCGGCATGATCTCTCTTAAAATGAACAACCCAAACTTGCCAAACAAAACAAAAACACTTCAACAATACCCATCCTGACTCTCGGAGCCACCTGCTCCCCTAAAATCTAAACAGCTTCCACAAAGCAATTACAAAATCACATTTAATTTGATCACAAGTTATCAGAGCAATCTAAATAAAGAACTGAGGATAAAAATCAAAAAGTAAAAGGATCGATAGATCCTACCAAGCGGAAGCAAATACGACGACTATCCCTCGACTCCGAGTACCCTTGACCTCAAATAAACTAATCTGCAACTGGGCAATTTAAACTGAAGGTCCCAGGGGAAAATAATTTAAAACGTTAGAGTGAGTGGATAAAATAATATCGTATATCACTTTATATAAAAAGTATTATATTATTTTCCCAATATTTTATAACTGAAAACCACTATGCATGTATTTTCGTAAAACGTTCCACGTTTAAGAAAATCATAATCATTAATCAGTCCCGCTGATATCTCAAATACACAAATAATATTTTCTTTATACTTTCAAAATAAATACTTTGAAAATCAAATAGTAACATACCACGACCAATCCCATTGGCCGAATCCCAAATAATTTTATAGTAAAAACTTAGCCCCACTGGTATATCGAATAATCAAATAAAATATAATTGTACCAATCCCATTGGCCCATTCCCAAATATTCTTGTAATTAAAAATCCAGCCCCTCTGGTTCGGGAATTTATTAAATAACAGAAAGTCTCATAGAGAAAATATTTCTGAAACCCAAATGATATAAAATCCTGACCAATCCCATTGGTCATATCATATAATAAAATAGGGGAACGTCATTACCACCATTTAATGCTGAGCCTCCAAGACTAAGGGTCAGAATCTCTCTTCTCTAAGACTCTAGAGCGTCCCACGCTGCCTGTACACATCGACCACCGAGCGTGAATATGACCTATGTGGTCAAGTCGTCACTTCGCATGGGATCAGGCGACTAAGCTAGCTAGCATCAATATATATATGGACCCTGGTATGGTGAAAATCCAAAAACAAAACCAAAAATACGTTTCCCCTTATATATATAATCAGTACGGTCCCCGACCGCACATCTGAGGCTTATAATAATCATAAATAATATAATAGCCTCAAAATATATACATATATATCCGACATATCCACATGCCGTAAAATAATATCGAAAACGATATAGATAATATCGACATGTCTCACATGTCGTGAAATCACAATTAACGAAATCATAAAATCCCCTGAATCTCATTTCCGGTCTTTTAACTATAAATACATTTAAAATGATCGAGTATAATTTATCGAATCATACTATTTCCGGAAATCTCATTTCCGGGTAAAATTACATACTATTTAAAATAGTAGAAAGTATATACCCCAAATATATATTTTCCTTTAAATAGTAAATGAAACAGTTATCATAATCAAATCTCTATAATTGATATCAAGCTCAAGAAATCATTTAATTAATATCAACTTCATTTCAATAAAATATTTATGCATGCATTTATTTAAAATAAAAATCCACTCACTATAACCGGCTATGTCTGACGCCTCTCGGAAGCCTATTCGATACGAGCGTCCTCACGTCGTGTAAGATTATTCAATTAATTCCCCCTTTCTCAAATGTAAGCAAATTCAAAATATTAAGATATTTAAACCATCCTAACGCGTTTCCAAGCCTTGCCCCTCAACCTTGCTACTCTTTTCTTTTTCCTAAAATCAGTCCTTAAATATTAAATTCTCAATCAACCTTCTCAAACTTCAAAACAACACCATTTATTCTAAATTCAGTCTTTAAGCCTTTAATCCACCACAAAACCATTTATTTTAGATTTAACTAATTAGCTTACCCCTTGTTAAACACCTCTAAAAATTCCAAAACATACACCAAAATACTCCATTCCTCATAACTATCCGAAATTCAGCCACAGAAACTATCTATACTATAGCTGCACCGCCGCCGTCAACGGCGGTCAACAGAGGTCAACGGCCCAAAAAATCACCAAAATTTAACAGAAGCTTCATATCAACATTTCTAACAACTTTCCCTTCTACAACAATCCCCAATTTTAAGTCTAAAGGGGTCAATTTATAAAAACCCCCAATTCGGTACTATTCACCAAGAACCCTAGAAATTAAATTCTTTGATTCCTCCTTACCTTCTGCAAATTGAGCCGAACCCTTTTAAGAGGTTGTTCACGACAGCATAAGCTTCAATTTAACACCAAGAAATCGTTCTAATTCGGCCTGAAGAGAGAGAATCAATGAAATGAGTGAATGAACAGTAATCGGCATAAACCGACTGATTTCTCTCAATCGATGGCGAGAGGAGATGAAATACCTACCTAGACTTGTAGAGGAGGAAAACAGCTTCGTTTGGATACCAAGAACACGACCATAGGTGGTCGGAATCGCCGCCGGTGAGCCCGAGAAGTGGGGAGGCCGATCTGCCCCCATTCTGTCCGAAAATGGAAAGTTTCCATTTCTGGAACTTTTCCGAAATGGCACCTGCTATTTATAGTATTTTTTTTTTTTTTTGAAAAAATCAACCTCTTCGACTATCTCGAATAAGATTCTCCAAATTAAACGTGCCACATGTCCACGAACCCGTTTCGACGTCTTCAATCTCATCGTGAAATAAAATCCTTCAACGGGTCAACTTAATTAAAAGTCAACATTCAGAACTTTTAAATCGTAACAACAATTTCTCAGAACGTAAAAATAAAAGATAAAACGGTCAAAAAGTAACCCAAGATTCGGGTCGTATCAGTATGAGAGTAATATAAAGACAACAACTCAAAGACACAACTAAATAAAGACTTATATAATTTTGCATATATTCTCAGTTAGTCTAATAAACATACATACGTCAATAAGTTTTTATGTAATTTTCATTGGGCTATACCTCTGGTAGTGGCTACGTCTAGAGCTATTTCTCCATTTTTCTCTCATTCTCTATTCAATTATATCATATATATTGAACAATTAAATTTTTTTTTAAAAAAATACCAAATGTCAAAAATTAAGTGGGGGTTTTGGCCCCCGCTGGCCCTATGGTGTGTCCGCCAATAGTTATGAGTTCGGAGGTAACAATATTGTATGTCAATTTTGGTAACATGGTAGAGACAGCTTTGGCTACATGTTGATTATATATGGTTCATAGAAGTTATGCATGTATATATATTGTCTTTGAAGTGGAAGTTAAAATTAGGCCTGGGCATGGCCGGATATTGGCTAATCCCGGTCCTAAACTTGTAATTTATAATAGGGACAGGACATGCTGGAGTTAGTCTTTTTCAGAAGTGATCCCAGCATGTCCGAATCCCGTTCGGGATTGGGCCGGGATCGGGACCAAAACGGGCCTAAAATGGGATAACACAAAAACAAAATGCAACAATCATCATTCTGATTCTATAATAAAAACTGAACTATAATCATTCTAAGTTCAAAATCTAGCTGCATCTAACAAATCCAAATATCCAATTATCTAACCATACCAAATCCAACGTCATTTTGATCAATAGAGTTCACAATTAGGGTTGCAGAATTACCTAAACTGCAGAAAGGCTGCAGAATCACCTGAAGGAGTTGAAGGAGCTTGCTCAGTTGACGGAGTTGTTGCCTCGCTTGAAGCTTCCACATCTACGATTTGAATAAAGGGTTCAGAAAAGGGATGAGAAGGTGATGTCACTGTTGATGAATCTTCAAGGCCTGAAGCTTATTCATTTCGCCAAGCAACAAGCTTCTTCCCTCTAGCCATTGATTCGTCGATGGCTCTCTATCTCCCTCGCTCTCTCTCTCTCTCTTTCTCAGTCTCTCTCTCTCAGAGGCGGTAGAGTCGCAGACTCGTAGCCGATGTCTCGATGAAGCCGATGAATTTGGATTTAGGAATTAGGAAAGAAAGAGAGAATTGAGAATTAGGGATTTCTGGCCTTTATAGGAAGGTCTTCAAGAGATGAAGCTGATGAATCCAACGGCACATATGAAGCCAATGAATCCAACGACACAGATGAAGCCACATTTACATATATTAATATTAATTTAATTTCACGGGACGGACCAGGATCTAACGGGCGCAAATTAGGTTAATTCCGATCTTGTCCCATTACTTTAAAACTGAGTCAGGCCGGGACTAGATATGAGTTTTTAAGATGCAATACCGTCTCGTCCTGGCAAAATTAGGGACGAGATCATGAGACTAAACGCCCAGCCCTAGTTAAAATGGATAAAAAAGAGGAGTGTGAATGATGCAAAACTAGCAGGAATATCACTAATGATCTTACATACCGATTCTATTGAAGATTTTATATGTATTGAGACTCATAAATGATGTGATTGAGAACGAATTCCGCTTCTATCTTTTTCCAACATTTCAAAACAAATGTGTGCATGTTTGCAACTTCCCAAGTTTTCACCCATTTTCCAACTTCTTTGCAAGGACCATCCATAGAAAAATGAAATAGTTTATCAAATCGGTCAAACATTGATATTGGAAAGTTTAGATTTTTTTTTAAATATTTGAAATATGAAAGGCTTTAAAATGATAATTTCAATTACATTACACTAGCCAACCTGCCTTACCTTTTTATTTAGAAGTAGTTTCAAAATATTATGTTTTTACTATTTCATCCTCTATCTAAATAAATATCTCTATATAAATAATTTAATAAATTAAGGACATTTAGTTGAAAAACAGTAAAAATTACGCTTTCTCTTCCTTTATATTTTCCATAACAATCCGGAGGTTTGGCCAAGTATACATTTCTCTATCATCCCTAATCAAATTGAAATTGCAATTCTGCAACTAGTGCTTAATTACATTTATATAAGGTGGGTGAGCATGTTTGATTATGGGTCGAACTATCTATAGGGCCTCATCAAAACTTCTGCTTACGTTTCAAGCCTTTAACCCACAATTTGCTTTCAACGGTAACATACTCCCATTTGTCACTCAGTGGCTGAAAACTGAAGCCAAAGCTCGAAGTCTATCCTCATCTTCATCCTCCATGGAAACACTCTCAAGCTCTGTCTCAACACTCAAAGTTCCAACCGCCCTTCTTTCAACTCCATCTCGTGAAGTCCTCCACCACTTCAAAACCCCTCACAACACCCACAAACTTCCTCCACAAACCCACCTCCACAAAGCCACCACCACCAAAACCACCTCTTTCACCCAAAAGCCTCTATCTTTATCCACACCCTCATTCTCAATCCCCACAAGGACCCTCTTCTCATCTCCAAGTCTCCACAGAAACCCAGCTTCTGGGTATGCAGCTGCTCTTTTGGACATTGCTCAGTGCAACAGGACCCTTGATTTGGTTCACAAGGATGTGAAGAGGTTCTTGCAGTTGCTCCACAACAAGCAGGTTGAAGCTGTTTTGGGAAGCCCATTTGTGGGGTTGGAGGAGAAGGGCCAAGTGATGAAGCTGGTGGCACAGAAAGGAAAATTCAACAAGCACTTGGTGAATTTGGTCAAGATGTTGGTTGGGAAAAGTAAAGTTGGGATTGTGAAGGAAATGTTGGAGGAGTTTGGGAGGATATATAGTGAGCTCTCTGGGGCTAATCAAGGATTGCTAAGAGTGATGTAAAGGTGTAGGTAACGAATATGATTTATGATGAAAGCTTGAGTTATCACTTATTAGTTTGCTGTATGATACTAGTCAAAATACCATAAGGAAGTGAGTGTACAAGCAAGTAGTGCTTTGTAGATTCATGATATGACTGTCAAGTACTGAAATTAGATTTCAAAGTTTGGTAAAAAGTTCAAAGATCATATTTTTCGTAATGTTTTGGATCTTGGTAATGATCACACTGTCATAATGTTCTGTATGATAGTACCATAAGCCGTGTAAGGATTCCAGTTTGCTATCTAGCAAGAAATACTTTGTATAGATGATTGCAATATTGAATTTGGATTTCAATTAGCTCAAAGCTCATATTTTTCCATTATGTTCTGATCTTGGTAATCATCACTGTCAGCTGCCCACATTTATCCCCAAATTGACTTCAAAACAGCACAGAGAGATCGCTTACCTGTTACTAGTAGGACTGTATCCCAACAATCCTCACTTTCAAGTTATTTCACTAAATTAGGATTGCTAATTAAAGGACAACCTGTATAATGTGATTTAGAGTTGTTGTTATCCTACTTGTATGTTGCTAAGTAGAACCAGTTTTCTGCCTCCTTGTTGTTCTTCTTTCCAAGCATTGTCTCTTCTTTGGTCTCAGTACTTTTAATCTGAGAATGGTGGGATGTCATGCAATTGGATTGACTTGGGGACAACCTACTTATATTTAGCAGTGTGGCAGAATGATCATGTACAAATTATAGTTGATGACCAGGGTAACATGACCAACCCATCTCTTGTTGCTTTCACTGATACTGTACGTTTCATCGGAGAAGTGACTAACTAGATCATCAGGAACCCCCACAAACTCCATCTTTGGTAAGTTCTTCAATCTGCGTTATGAATAATTTAGTAATGGCAGTGTTTTGAAATTTAATGGCAAAATTTTCTTCAGTACATTTAAGTTAGTAATGTCAAATGCTGTCATCTGTGAATGATTGGGATAAATTGTGTACTGTGTAGACTCTGATACTTTTTCTCTTTAATTCTAAAAAGAGAGATGAAATGCTTTTGATCTATATGTTACAGATGTAAGCTCTTGGAAATTGTGATAACATAAGATGCCATAATTCTTAGAAGAAATATAAAACTTTTAAGGTAAGAGGTTTATGACACAAACAATTTGTATAAGCATTACCTGGTTAGGAGTTTCTTAGCTTAATATATATTGATCTTATTGTTCTGCAAAGACAGCTTCTCCATCCTCTGTTGAGCTTCTCTGTTATTGTTGTGTAATGCATTTAAAGTTTGTGTACAGTTAAATGGTACCACACTTTACGTGACTACTTTTCTGATTCTTTAACATATGCACTGGTAAATGATGACATATAGCAATTTAGTGAATCTACTAGGCATAAAATGTTTGTATATATGCAAATAATGCAATCTTCAGTTAGCAATTAGATATTGGCTTTCCATACAATTGTTTAGTCAATGCTCTGTATCCTATGAAGTATGAATTATATTTCCTGGTACGATTCTGTTGTTATTTGGACTTCAATTTGCAGATGAGAAGAGGTTGATTGTTAGGGCAGTCAATGAGAAAGCTGTTCAAAATAATTTTAAAAGGTCATTCAAGGAGACAAGCCACTGATTGTGGTTTACCCATAGGGTCAAGAGACACGGTTTACTGCTGAAGAACTCATACACGGTTCTTGGAAAAATGCAGGAGATTGCTGAGGCCTTCCGAGGCTCACTCTGATGAATGCAGTTGTTGCCATCCCTGCTTACTTCAATGACTTGCATCAATAGTGACAGAAGACATTTTAGAGGAATTGAGATGGTGGAATAAACAGATGATGAGGCAGCTGCATAACTGAGCCAATAGTAACCATTTTTATTCTTGCTCTTGCATACACCTTATAAGTGTCACAGTAGCCATACTCCGTTGTAGTCTGTAATACCAATGGAGAAAGCAGTTTGGCATAGGATTCTTTCTTCTTAGATGACAGTATCGAAGAATGACATTTTGTTTTTTGTTTTTTTTTTTTAAAAAAATGCCGAATTACCGTGTTTACAGATAGTCAGATACACAGTATGCAATGGTGCAGAAACTGCTTTAATAGAAACCTGAAGAATAACCAACTGTTGACGAGAAAATTTCGTCTGAAAAATTGCGCTAAACGAGATCCTTAAACGAGGACTGTAGTTCTAAATTAGTATAATTTGGATCCAATTAGGACTTTGGGAGAGTTAACCCTAAATTATAAAGCAGAGCTTATTTAAGGAAATCACACCTATCAATGAATCTCTCAATTCTTTAAGTTCTCTATTTCGATTTCTGTACAATAGAGCTCTAGTTTATTTCAAATTTTCAACTTTTATTATTCTTCTTCAAGTAGTCTTATTCTTTCTGTGAGTACGTACCATTATTCTGAGAATGTCTGGAGAAGACAAGGGTCATGCAATTGGGATTGACTTGGGAACAACCTACTCATGCGTAGCAGCATGGCAGAATGATCATGTAGAGATTATAGTGAATGATCAGGGAAACAGAACCACCCCATCTCTTGTTGCTTTCACTGATACTGAGTGCTTCATCGAGATGCGGCATTGAATCAGATAATCCGAAACCCTAACAACTCCATCTTTGGTAAGTTCATGTTCCCACAGTGTTTTGATCAACTGAGTCTTTCTTTAAATTTGAATGATTTAGTATTGCTATAGCTTAGAATTTGATAGCAAAATTTTTCATGCTATATATGTTTAGCTACCTTACCCTGTCTAAAACATGCTAATGTATATGATTGGGATAACTTTGGTTGCAAGGTATCGCATAAACTAAGCAATTTGATACCCTACTCGATCATGAAGTCTTCCATAAATTTAAGGATTAGATCAAATGCTTTTGATCATGAAACACTATAGTATACACCTAATTCTTTGAAACTCGAATAATCGATCAGAGACGAAATATATCTGTGTGTGTTTGGTGGTTCTCCTTAACTACAGATGTTAGATCTTTATATGTTTATATAGGGTCAGTTCACAAACTGGTGCCTATCTACTCTCATGAATCTTGTACACGACTTCTTTATCAAAGAAAGTTGATCAGAGAATGATATAGGTACCAGTTTTGGGGAATCTTTCTTTCAGGTACTATATTTCAAATTCATTGTAGTCATCATGAAGTATATATACTGTTATGTAATGCCTTTAACTAAACTGTTAAACAACACTTTATACTAACATCTGAATTCATAAACATAGAATGGTAAACGATTATAAGATATGCAGCAACTCACCAGTTATTACTGTTTGGATTATATTTCAATATAGTATATAAAGAAAAGGGTAAAAGACCATTTGAACAAAATGGGTTTAAAAATTGACCATTCCAATGTTTATATCCCAAACTAATGAATCTTGGAAAAATACACAACTACCCTAGTGAATATAATTCAATCATTTACCCTACCCTAACCAATACTAAAACTCTCTCTCTCTCTCTCTCTCTGCTCTGCCGCCCTCAATCCTTCTCCACCGCCTCCTACCCCCATGCGCCCACCGCCGGCTCCAACCACAGCCCAAGCGCGGCCACATCTGCCACGTCAGCCCTACTCCAACCTCCGCCGCGCTCTCTCCATCGACCTTGGGCAACTGTGTGGAGGAGCAGACGTCGTGGGCACCGAGATGCTGGGTCGAGGCGTTGGCCTGGGCAGGAATCAGAGCAATCGAGGTCGAGATCGGGAGGGAGGCCGAGATCGATGGGTGCCCAGATCAATTTGGGACTCAGTTGATAGAGGGATGCAGGGATTGATGGTCTCGGGTCCGGCTGGAGCGTCGTCGGCCAAGGCTAGGGTGAGAATCCGGTTGGTGCAGGCCTAGCGATGCTAGGCTGAATGGTTGTGGGGCTGCTGCTAGCGAGGCTAGCGGCAACGGCGACGGAAAGGAAAAAAACTAGGGTTTTTTTTTCTGTTTTTTTTTTTCTCTTGGTTAGGGTCAGTAATCGATTACTGACCCTCAGTAATCGATTACTGGGGGTCAGTAATTGATTACCGGGGGTCAGTAATCGATTACCGGGGGTCAGTAATTGATTACTAGGGGTCAGTAACCTGATTACTTCATGAAATCTGTAGAGTTTCATTGTATTGTATGTGCAAGTTCTTTATATTATTGTCAAGTTATCAATGAAATCTTAGTACCAGTATAGTGTGGATGTTTTGTGATTAAAGTTTTGCAACTTCATGAACTCTGGTTATGGATTACTGGGGGTCAGTAATCGATTATTGGGGGTCAGTAACATGGTTACTGGAAAATATGGAATCTGTAACCTGATTACTGGGGGTCAGTAATTGATTACTGGGGGTCAGAAACCTGATTACTGACCGATTACTGGGGGTCAATAATCGATTATTGGGGGTCAGTAACATAGTTACTGGAAAATATGGAATCTGTAACCTGATTACTGGGGGTCAGTAATCGATTATTGGGGGTCAGTAATTTGATTACTATGGATCAGTAACTTAATTACTGGAAATTTGTAATAATCTGTAAATTGTTTACTGGGAGTCAGTAACCATCGTCCAATAACCTGATTATAAAAAAAAAAAAAAAAAAAATTTTAAAATCCGGCGAAAAAAAAAAATCCGGCAAAAAAAAATTTTGGTGACCGGAATCCGCCGACTCCGGCGACCAGGCTCCGGCGACCGGCCAAGGGAGGCCGGAGGAGTTGAGTGATATTTCGGCAAAGTTTGTTTTTTTATTTTCCACTTTCTCAGCAAATTATAATTCAAAAATATGTTAGATAAGACAAAAGGACAAAAAAGGAAGAAAAAAATTAAATTTGTTCAAATGGGCAATAGAGTTGTTACCTTATGTTCAAATGGGCAATAGAGTTGTTACCTTATATTGAATAAGGGAAAAAAATAAGATTGTCATTGAAATGGGTAATGAGGGGGTCTTTTTTATACTAAATGGACATTTTCCCTAAAGAAAAACATGCCTTCTTCAAATACCAAAATGATAATCACTAACCATTTTTGACATTGAACTTCAAAAGAAGTTTGCTTAAGATATATTTGATATTCTTTTGTTCTTTTTTCTTTTTGGATTGTGTTCTAAATTTGGGCATTGATCTGCAGATGCAAAGAGGTTAATTGGAAGGAGATTCAGTGATGAAACTGTGCAAAATGATATGAAACTTTGGCCCTTCAAGGTCATTGAAGGTCCAGATGACAAACCGATGATTGTAGTTACCCACAAGGGTCAAGAGAGACAGATAAATGCTGAACAATTGTCATCCCTGGTTCTTGGAAAGATGAAGAAGATTGCTGAGGCGTACTTCGGGTCAGCTGTGAAGAATGCAGTTGTCACTGTGCCCGCCTAATTTAATGATGCGCAACGTCAAGCTACAAAGAACGCTGGTGCTACTGCTGGCCTTAATGTTCTGCGTATCATCAACGAACCAACTGCTGCAGCCATTGCTTATGGACTTGACAAGCTAGGGGGATGTTATAGAAAAAGAAATGTGATGATATTTGACTTGGGTGGGGGAACTTTAGATGTGTCACTACTTACCATAGGAGATGGTGTTTTTGAAGTGAAGGCAACAGCTGGAGACACTCATCTTTGATAACAGAGTGGTGAAGTTTTGTGTTGAACAATTCAAGAGGAAGCATGACTTGGACGTGAGTGGAAACTCCAAAGCTCTTAGGAGGTTGAGAAACGAGTGTGAGAAGGCAAAGAGGAGGGTCTCATTTGTGTTTACAACTGGCATTGAAGTCGATTCATTGGAGCAGGTATTGATTTCTATATAACTTTTACTCGTGCTAAATTTGAACAAATGAACATAGATTACTTCTTAAAGTGTATGGAGCCTGTGGAGAAATGTTTAAGGGATGCTAACATGGTGTTGAGGGGGTTCTTTGATTTAGAATTGACTAGGCTAAAATCATCCCAAAAGCATGATTAATGGGAAGACTTTATTCGTGATTCAGATTGCATGAAAATCAAAAAGGACTTGACAGCATGAGCGTGGTGCGGGAGCTAAAAACGCATTGCGGTGAGAGAATTGGGGTTTTCTGGGTTTGGATTTCTGGAACAGAGTTTGAAGGTTGAAGAAGAAGCTTTTGGGGGTTTTTTTGCTTGTATGGCATGAAGGCTTGAATGCTTGAAGGAGGGATTGTGTATGTTGCTGGGTAGGTGCTGGGTTGCTCTGGATAGCTACTGGATTAGCTGCATGATAGTTGCAGGATGATTGCTGGGTAATGCTGGATTGATGCCTTCTGGATAGCTACTGGATTAGCTGCATGATAGTTGCAGGATGATTGCTGGGTAATGCTGAATTGATGCCTCCTCCTTATGATCCCAGACTCCCCCCTTTTATAGGCTCAGGGTTGAGGTGCTGGGGAATGTTCAACATCTCTAATCTGTTGGACAAACCCATCCCTCTTCAATATCACCCAAGATTTATGCCCAAAATCGGGGAAAAGAAAGTTTGGTTAAGAATTGGAGTTTTGGGAGGAAACAAAGTCTATGCAGCAGTGAACAGGATTTGCTGCAGAGAAGGCTGTAGTGCCATGAATTGTGGGATGGGACAGACCAGAAATCTTGAGAGTTGTGGTGAGCCCGTCGTTTGAGAGAGAAGATGAGACCTCTTGACTGGTCTTAAGGCTTCTCCCAAAATGACAGAGCAAGGGGCTTGGCTTGGACTGTGTTTAAGGTTGCTGCGGGGAAGAAGAGGTGAGCTGCTGGGGAAGAAGAAGAGCTGCTAGGGAGGAGAGAAGGAAATTGGGCTTCCTTATGGGCTTTGGGCTTTTGGGCCTGGGTTTTAAAGGGAAAAGAATGGTTGGCCCAATTCTCATGCATGTTCACCATTTCATTCATCGATCTAACTTGTTGGGCTTGGATTTCGGGCCCAAGACCGAAATCACCGACGATATTAAATCGACGAATGAGCATGTGCGTTTTCGTAACCTTCCACACCACACCCAAAACTGCAAGCCCCAAGTGCATGATTGTGGCTTGGGTCCACATGCGTGGCATGACCGTTCAAATATATAATATAGCTTGCATATGTATTTTTCTTATTTGTGCTTGGAGTATGTGTACGACATACTCGTGTTTTTTTGTGTATCAACATTAGCCCCCTTGATTATGTGGGCTATGCAATGTAAATGAAATAGACTACATAATCAAAAGTATAGTAACTCAAGTTAAGCATGAAGGATTAAGTATATAAGCATGGAGTTTGAAAGAACTTTCTCGCGTGAGAGCTCCGAGTGTTTGTTTGGTAAGCCTTTTCAAAAATGGGTAGGAAAATCATCAATAGATGAAGGAGCAATTTGGCATGTGAAAATAAAAAGCTAACGAAGAGTATGGTGACGATGGACTTGAGAAAAACAATGGACGAAAATGAAATAGGCATGTATGCAAATGAGATATGATACACGGTTTGCATTTGGCTTGTAGATTTGCTTGATGGTTTTCTTTGCATGGCATGAAAAAACATTACACTTCCTACTTTACGCATGCTTGATTATGTGCTTGGCACGTGTGATGAGAATTTGCATACACTGAACCTAAATTGTATGAGTTTAGGGCAACTATGCTTGGGCATGTATTAAGCATGTGCATTTCTAGTTTAGCATGGGGTTGTCATTAATTTTTTGACAAAGCTAATGGGGAAGTGTATGGAATTTGAGTAAACTTATAGCTTAAGCGTGGCATGACCCCATTTAGTCTCGGATAGATGCAAGACCGTGTCAAAGAGGAGCTTGGCATTGTTGGATAGTGAGTGTTTGGCATGAGCTCGAATAGGGCTTGGCGTGCCTCTTTGGTCATGAATCCGCTTGGTAGTGTGTTTAGCTTGGCGCGGGGTATGCGTGATGGTAGAATGCATGAAAAGGTGATGAATTTTCTCAAACACATTGAACGATTGAGGGAATGTTTGGGCTTGTAAAATAATATGGGATGATCAGGTGACTAAAAAATTTCATGGTAACCGCAAATGAGATCATCATAAATCATCCCCCAAGTATCATAGCATACCATTTGAGGGTCTGCACATGAATGCTGCATGTTGCTTGGAATTGGCTTGCTTGAGTGTTGCTTGCTGCTTGGTTGCGTCTCGTTTGCATGTTCCAATAATTTTGGCTTGGTTGAGTAATAACGCATGCAACTTGATTGAACATTGTTATTGCTTTGCAGGATGATGGTGTGCGAGAGAGTATTTCACAGAGTGATCATGCCTAGAGCAGCTGCAGGGTACGAACCTTGCTTCCCTGTAACTGGAGGAGCTGCGGGGCATGAACCTTGCTTCCCTGGAACTGGAGGAGCTGCGGGGCATGAACCTTGCTTTCCTGGAACTGAAGGAGCTGCGGGGCATAAATCTTGCTTCCCTGGAACTGAAGGAGCTGCGGGGCATGAATCTTGCTTCCCTGGAACTGACGGAGCTACGGGGCATGAACCTTGCTTCCCTGGAACTGGAGGAGCTGCGGGGCATGAACCTTGCTTCCCTGGAACTGGAGGAGCTGCGGGGCATGAATCTTGCTTCCCTGGAACTGGAGGAGCTGCGAGGCATGAATCTTGCTTCCCTGGAACTGGAGGAGTTGCGGGGCATGAACCTTGCTTCCCTGGAACTGGAGGAGCTGCGGGGGATTTCTTTGGATGGACATTTAAATCAGCTAGCCTGGATGAATGCTGCAGGGAGAGTGATGGTGAGGAGAGGTTATGCTTTCTTGGGATAAAATAAATCAGCTTTGGTATGGAGCATGGTTTTGGATTGTTTGAAATTTGACTGGAGATTTTTCAAGACTAGAAGCGGTACAGTACTGATGAAGCTATTTATGTGCATTTGGCTTGAAGAAGTAGGACTGAGGTGAGCTAGTGATTTGTGCATTGACTTGCTATCAAGATATTTGGAGTGCTTGAGTATATTTGAATGATACTTGGCTCTTGGCTCACTGCATATATACCCGATAGGAGGTAATTTGGCCATGGCAGGTGAGACTGAGGCATGTATAACAGTTTATAGTTTTGGACTTTTGGCTGCAAATGCTTCTTCTAATGAGGGCTTGAATATGGTGACTATAACTAGAAAAATGGCATGAACATAAATTGATGGTTGAATGAGCTTGGTTTGGTGCTTTGAATGCTTGAGGCTTGATGGCTTGGGGAATTAATGACTGTATTTGGGTTTTGCTGGGGCGCTTGCGCAGCAGTTGGCCTGCAATTTCTGCTACTGTGTTGCTTGCTCCAATGCGGGGTGGCTTATCTGTTTTCCTGTACTGAATGCAGCCCCCAAGTGCTAGTTTCCATGTGCAGGGTACTTGTGCAGCAGTATGCAACAAATTAGGAAAACATATGTTGACAAAGGCAGCAGTCCATACAAGCATGGTTGAACCACATAACTGCATGATGAACAAATTGCAAAGAATCGAAGGCTGCAGGGTTGAAGGCAAAGAACATAAATTGATGGTTGAATGAGCTTGGTTTGGTGCTTTGAATGCTTGAGGCTTGATGGCTTGGGGAATTGATGACTGTATTTGGGTTTTGCTGGGGTGCTTGCGCAGCAGTTGGCCTGCAATTTCTGCTACTGTGTTGCTTGCTCCAATGCGGGGTGGCTTATCTGTCTTCATGTACTGAATGCAGCCCCCAAGTGCTAGTTTCCATGTGCAGGGTACTCGTGCAGCAGTAGGCAACAAATTAGGAAAACATATGTTGATAAAGGCAGCAGTCCATACAAGCATGGTTGAACCACATAACTGCATGATGAACAAATCGCAAAGAATCGAAGGCTGCAGGGTTGAAGGCAAAGAACATAAACACAACAGTGGTGGATCATATCAACAGAATGTACTCTCCTATTACTTGCTTCCACAACAAATGTGATCAATACAAGCATGAGGTGGAAGGATTGCATGAGATGGTCTAAATCACAACCTAGTCCCCAGCGGAGTCACCAAATGTTGAGGGGGTTCTTTGATTTAGAATTGACTAGGCTAAAATCATCCCAAAAGCATGATTAATGGGAAGACTTTATTCGTGATTCAGATTGCATGAAAATCAAAAAGGACTTGACAACATGAGCGTGGTGCGGGAGCTAAAAACGCATTGCGGTGAGAGAATTGGGGTTTTCTGGGTTTGGATTTCTGGAACAGAGTTTGAAGGTTGAAGAAGAAGCTTTTGGGGGTTTTTTTGCTTGTATGGCATGAAGGCTTGAATGCTTGAAGGAGGGATTGTGTATGTTGCTGGGTAGGTGTTGGGTTGCTCTGGATAGCTACTGGATTAGCTGCATGATAGTTGCAGGATGATTGTTGGGTAATGCTGGATTGATGCCTTCTGGATAGCTACTGGATTAGCTGCATGATAGTTGCAGGATGATTGCTGGGTAATGCTGGATTGATGCCTCCTCCTTATGATCCCAGACTCCCCCCTTTTATAGGCTCAGGGTTGAGGTGCTGGGGAATGTTCAACATCTCTAATCTGTTGGACAAACCCATCCCTCTTCAATCTCACCCAAGATTTATGCCCAAAATCGGGGAAAAAAGAGTTTGGTTAAGAATTGGAGTTTTGGGAGAAAACAAAGTCTATGCAGCAGTGAACAGGATTTGCTGCAGAGAAGGCTGCAGTGCCATGAATTGTGGGATGGGACAGACCAGAAATCTTGAGAGTTGTGGTGAGCCCGTCGTTTGAGAGAGAAGATGAGACCTCTTGACTGGTCTTAAGGCTTCTCCCAAAATGACAGAGCAAGGGGCTTGGCTTGGACTGTGTTTAAGGTTGCTGCGGGGAAGAAGAGGTGAGCTGCTGGGGAAGAAGAAGAGCTGCTAGGGAGGAGAGAAGGAAATTGGGCTTCCTTATGGGCTTTGTGCTTTTGGGCATGGGTTTTAAAGGGAAAAGAATGGCTGGCCCAATTCTCATGCATGTTCACCATTTCATTCATCGATCTAACTTGTTGGGCTTGGATTTCGGGCCCAAGACCGAAATCACCCGAAATCACCGACGATATTAAATCGACGAATGAGCATGTGCGTTTCCGTAACCTTCCACACCACACCCAAAACTGCAAGCCCCAAGTGCATGATTGTGGCTTGGGTCCACATGCGTGGCATGACCGTTCGAATATATAATATAGCTTGCATGTGTATTTTTCTTATTTGTGCTTGGAGTATGTGTACGACATACTCGTGTTTTTTTGTGTATCAACACATGGACATAAGCAGTGTCCATTATGTTGTTCTTTCGGGTGGCTCTACTAGAATTCCCAAGGTGCAGGAACTTTTGCAGAAACTGTTCAGGGGGAAGGAATTATGCAAGGGGATTAATCCAGATGAGGCAGTGGCATAGGTGAGGAGGCCGTCCAAGCTGCTGTCTTGCTTGGGAATCAGAATGGGAAGCTTCAGAACTTCAGTACTTTCTTGGATGTCACGCCTTTGTCACTTGGGGTGGCAATTGGCCAAGATAACACCATGCATGTTCTGGTTCCAAGAAACACTAGCATTCCTTTCATCAAAAGTACAAATTTGACTACCCAATCGACAACCAAACTTCTGTCAGATTTTCCATATATGAGGGTGAGAGTAGTAAAGCCATAAATAATAACTTCTTGAAAGAATTCACTCCAAACATTCCTCCTGCGCCTAAGGGAGTCCCTCAATTCAAGACTTTGTTCAGTATTGATGCCAATGGTATATTAAGTGTCTCTGCCCAGGAAATCTCTACAGGACAGAAGAAAGGAACCACAATCGACAGATATACGAGAAGTTGTCAGATGACATGATAACTTAGGTCTTAAGCAACCGTGTCTGCCTGAAAGTGGTTTTTTTTCTTTCTCCCTTATGCATGCTAGAATGCCATTTTTGTTGAGGCGAAAATGCCCTCTTGTTGGCTATTCCCATTTTTCCTGTAGTACAATTTTTGAGACTGAAGGTGTAGGCTTATGCATAGTTCATTCCATCATTGCACAGGATTATATATTGATAGATTGTGTCAATATATACACTAGTATGTTTCTTCTTCAAAAAGTAACAAAAATAAATAAATAAATAAATAAACAAAGGGAAATGAACTCTTATTTATTTGATGTACATTGTATACCAACCTATTTTGGGATTTCAAAATTTCAATTCAATTTGGTTCATTTGCAATAAACTTTACTGTGTGTTGGAGAGAGCGATATACATAGGATACTGAACTGAAATAAATTTCATAGGCCTTTTGCATTCCCCATCTAATCTTCGGTTTAAATTCTGTAGTGTGCATTTTTTCTTCCTTCTGAAATGAAGCAGAGCTCTAGCTACCACTATTTTTCAACTTTCTACTTTCTCTTTGATTGCTCTTAATCTCTCAATGGCAGGAGTAGAAGAGAGTCATGCAATTGGGATTGATCTGGGGACGACCTACTCTTGTGTGGCCGTATGGCAGCATGATCATGTAGAAATTATACTGAATGATCAGGGCAACCGGACCACTCCATCTCATGTTCCTTTCACTGATACTGAGCGCTTGATTGGTCAAGCAGCACTTAACCAAATCACCAGAAATCCGACCAACTCCATCTTTGGTAAGCTCTTTCCCTCATTCATCTAAAGTGTAGTATTTTGAGAATTGAGTAAGTGGCTTTCTCTTTTCTAAAAAGTGGAATGCTGACTGTCTAACATATGTAATGGTATTGTACAGTATTTAGTATTGTTTGTTTAACACAGGCACAATGAAACATAAAACCACAAATAGCATATATGCAGTACTACAACCTGATACTTATACATCCAGTCTGGCATAGTTAAGAGTGAGAGGATGTCGAATCAGTATATGAAATGCATTCTTCTTCTAGCAATATGAGTGTCACTAAAATCTTTTGTGTTTGGAAGTAAGATATAGTTAAGTTAAAGATATTGCACTGTTAAATATATCCTATGCAATATACATCCTTGTTCTTTTGCCTTGTTGGACTATGATCGTAATACATCAATCTACATTTGACACTATATGTTCATCTCTGCAGATGTGAAGAGGCTGATTGGAAGGACATTCAGTGATAAAACTGTTCAAAAAGATTTAAAACTCTGGCCTTTCAAGGTCATTGAAGGTCCTCGTGACACACCAATGATTGTTGTTACCCACGAGGGCCAAGAGAAACAGTTTTCTGCTGAAGAGATCTCATCCATGGTTCTTTTAAAGCTGCGGGAGATTGCTGAGGCCTTCCTTGGCTCAACTGTGAAGAATGCAGTTATCACTGTCCCAGCTCACTTCAATCACTTGCAACGTCAATCTACAAAGAAAGCTGGTGCCACTGCTGGCCTAAATGTTATTCGTATTTTCAGTGAACCAACTACTGCAGCCATTGCCTATGGGCTTGACAAGAAGGCAGGATGGTATAGCAAAAGAATCGTGATGGTATTTGACTTGGGCGGTGGAACTTTAGATGTGTCACAGCTTACTATAGTGGTTGGTGTGTTTGAAGTGAAGGCCGCAGCTGGAGACACCTATCTTGGAGGTGAAAACTTTGATAACAGAATGGTGAAGTATTGTGTTAAACTATTCAAGAGGAGGCATGATTTGGACGTGAGTGGAAACTCCAAAGCTCTTAGGAGGTTAAAAAATGCAGGTGATAGTAGAGTTGCAATCAGGTTCCCCGATTTATGAAGGGGAGAGTAGAGTTGCGACACAAAACAACTTTTTGGGTGACTTTCGCATTGAAGGTATTTCTCCAGCTCCTCAGGGTGTTCCTAAGATTGATGCAAATGGCATCCTGTGTGTGTCTGCTGAGGAAGAGTCCACTGGCCAAAAGAAAGGCATTACCATCAATAGTGATAGAAGAATATTAGATATTGGCTTTAATTTGGTAAGTGAACAAAACCCATTATTGGCAGCCCATTGGTGAGTACATGGGTTGTACCTTACCTAGGTTAATTAGGGTTTTAATCGTGTATATATATTTAACTAGCACTTGATATATGTATGTGAGAGGGGCTGCCATTAGGGGTGGGCGCGGGCCGGGCCGAGCCCAAAATTCCCAAAGCCCGACCACCTCGGTCCGAGTCGAGCCGGGCTTTTTCCAAGATGAGGACCGGCCCGAGCCCGAGCCCGACGGGCCGAGCCGGGCTTTCGGGTTTTTTCGGGCCCAAAAAAAAACTGGGAGGTAGGATCTGCTGATCTGGGGCGGCGGTGCCAAGCTGTGGTACTGGGCGGCCGGGATCTCGAGGATGCTCCACACACGGAGGAAATCGCTCGATGTGGCCAGCGGGTACGGGTGCTCGAACGACAGATTCGGGTCGGACCGGATCTTGACAGATGGTCCTCATGGCAGATCGTCGACTCCGCCGACTCCATCGTCCTCATGGCAGATCGTACGCTTTCAAGTCCCAGATCTCCTCCTCCTACGCCGACGCCCTTGTCGTCGTGGCCCTCATCGACGACCTCTCCCCAAACAACCAGACCAAGTTCTCTCCCACTTCCTCGACACCCGCAAGGCCTGGGTCTCTCACGTCTTGAACGCCTCCTCGATTACGCCGCATGCTACGTCAGTGCCGGTCTAGGGCTGGTCGTGGTCTGCGACTCTGGCCCAGAGCTGCCGAGCTGTGGTACTGAAGGAGAGTAGGAGTCGGAGTCGGAGCCGGAGCCGGTGGCGATTCGCACTAAGAGATTGGGGTTTTAGGTTGGAGGAGGTCAGAAGGCGAGGAGGGATGGAGGAGTCAGGAGGCGAGGATGAGAGAGAGAGAGTCTGAGAGAGATATAGAGTCAGAGAGAGAGAGTTTGCTTTGCTATTTTTTTTTTAAAATATATATATTAACACATCGGGTCGGGCCGGGCTTTCGGGCCCAAAAATATTTAAGCCCGAGCTCGGACCGACTAGCAGAATTTCGGGCCGGGCTTACCCCGAGTCGGGCCTAAAAATTTTAAGACTCGGCTCGTGTCGGGCTTTTTTCGCCGAGCCGGGTCGGGTTTTCGGGTTTTCGAGCCCAGACGCCCACCCCTAGCTGCCATCAAACAAAGAGAGTTTGAGATATTAACCTAGGTTCTTTTCTCTATTAACAGAGAAGAGATTGAATTGGGTTTTGGGTTAGAGAGTTTTAGTTACAAAACTCTATTGTATTCTCTTTGATTGATTATAGTGGAACTTCTCGCCGGCTCCTAAGTGGACGTAGCTCAATCATATTGATTGGGTGAACCACTATAAATCTTGTATCTCTGTATTTTTCTTTCTTTATTGTTCCATATCAATATTGCTGTTTGTTTACGCTTCCGCACAACAAAGAAATCTTGGAGGAATTGAGATGGTGGATTAAGCAGATGAGACAGCTGCATAACTAAGCCATTATTACTGAAACTTTCTTATTATGCAAACCATACACCTATAGGTGTCATGGTACAGCCGTTATCGCAACACCAATGGAGCAAGCAGTTTGGCATTGGCATTGTTTCATGACAGTGTTGAAGAATGCATTTTGTTACAAAAAAAATGTCGCTTGTTCTCATCAAATCATTACATATTTGCGGTAGCGTGCAACAACTTTGTAACAAAAACAGAACACAACTGTTTTGAGTCTTTTGACGGATAAAATGCATCACAAACTAAAATGAAACACCCACTTGGGTAAAATTTTAAACCTACCCACCAAGGTCTGGCCTTTTTCGACCAGAAAAAAGGTCTGGTTGAAACTTGAAACGAGTGCCATTATTGAAACCACAACAAGTTGTATTGGCAACTGTTCAGAATGATTATGGACTCCTAAACCCGATTGATTATCCTGTACAATTTTCTTTGTGGAAAAAACACATGATTGACTACTGAGACCCCAATGGGCCCTCAAAACAACGAGTTTTATAACCAGTTCATACTTTTCAAAGACGGATGGCATTGTGCTGATTGTAGTAGTGGCTTGTCCAAGCTTGGTTCTAATCTACTACTAGTAAATTATTTCATTCACCGAAAAGATAATATAAAAAAATCTACTGCTAGTAAATTAATAATTGCTTATTAGTAGTTATTACTAATTACCTCCATTGGTCCTTGACTCATTGTGTTCATTGTGTTCCAGTCAACTGGTTCATGTGGTGCTGGCATTGTTCATTAACCCCTCCACTAGTTCAAAGGCTCAAAGCAAAGAGACCCAGAAACAGAGTTTGTCTCTTTCCAGATTTTACTAGTATCAAAAAACTTTCTTAGTTTGCATTTCTAGTATTTTACCACAAAAGGCACAAACTTTGTTAGAAAAGATCAAGACTTTAGAGTGAAGGAGTCTTTAGTCTCCACTTGGAGAACAACAAAGTGAGAAACAATTTGATTTTCAGATTACAATTTTTCAGAAATACCCAAAAACGCAAAAATAAACTCCTTTTGGTCATGTGTTTATAAATTTATATCTGGGTTTTTCTTTGAAGGTCTCTCTATGGTGACTTGATTGGCAATTTTTTCCTGGCAATTTCAGTCTGGCTTCCTCCAAAGTAGGGTTGAATAGAGTGGTGGTGGTGGTGTGAGTTTTGATGGGCATGAACTCTTTTCTCAGGTGTGTATCTTTTACCTTCTCTTATTCAAATAGTGAAAACTTTTTTAGTTGACTAGGTGGGTCTTTGCTATCTGGGTGACATGTAATTTGAGCTGGAAATTGAAAAGGAGAAACATTTGATTTCAGTTTGTTAGGCTAGGACTAGGACTAGGATTCATTTTTGCTTTCAATTTTTAGTTCAACTTTGAATTGTTAGCTTGGGTTTTGTTTCAAGTGTTTGGCTCAATGGCTCCTGAGAGAATGTAGGCAATAATGAAGAGTTGGGGTAAATTACAGTACTTTTATTAGTCTCCCCTGGATTCTGTCCAGAACAATTTTATGCCTTAGCTTAGCTTCAGTCTTTTTGGTGTTGATTGACCAAGCGACACTTTTGGTCACCCAGTAAACGGAATGCTAACGAAGAAAATGGCAGTTTCACTAGTGATTTCATGTTGTTAAGGTATCTAAAAAATAGAGAGTAGTTATTGGATTAGACTCATTGGAGACATTGCTTCCATAGTTCAAAAACCGAGCAGAAAAGGCAGTTGTTCTTTTGCAGTTGTGTGCTTTTTATTTTTCCCTAGTGCTTCCATATAATGGAGTTGGCTCCATCTTTTTACGAGTATATACATTCAACTTATATGATTAATATAGTGTAGTATTACCAAGACTAAGAAGTGTTGTAATATTCCAGATTGCACCTGAATGCAGGCATATGCCAGAAATAATTCTTCCGGGTGCGAAAACTATGGTGGATCAAAAGCTTCAAGTTGTTGTCTGGCAGCAGCACTTCTGCAATTTTTTGTTAATTATGCACTCACATAGGAAATGAGGGTCTCGCTTCCGGAGTTTTAGCAAGCCGCAAAATGTTGGTACTAGACTTGGCTACAAGTGTTGCATCTGCTCCGGCTTCAGAAGTCATTTCTCAAACAGTAGAGGCCATTTTCGAAATTGTTGCTGCTTCCAGGGATGTCCTTGTTAAGAAGGATACATTTAAGGAACTTGCAACTTATTTGGAAAGAATAGTCCCCATCTTAAGAGAGCTGAATAAGAGTTCAGTTTTGAATTCAGAGAGCTTAAACAACGTTCTGGACATCCTTAACCGAGAAATAAGAGCTGCAAAGAAATTGACTATTGAGTACACCAAGAGAAACAAAATGTATCTCTTAATGAATTGCCGAACAATAGTTAACCACCTACAGAATACTATGAGAGAGATCAGTCGCGCTCTAGCTCTTCTTCCCCTGACCTCTCTAGATCTTTCATCTGGCATAGTTGAAGAAATTGGTAAGGTTCGTGACAATATGCTTGGAGCTGAGTTCAGGGCAGCTATAGCAGAAGAAGAAATTCTGGAAAAAATCGAGTCTGGAATCCAGGAGAGGAATATGGATCGTTCTTATGCCAATAGTTTGTTGCTTCTCATAGCAGAGGCAGTTGGAATCCCAACTGAGAGGTCAGCATTGAAGAAGGAATTAGAGGAATTTAGAAGTGAGATAGAAAATGCTCGGCTAAGGAAAGACCAGGCTGAAGCTATACAAATGGAACAGATAATTGCTTTATTAGAAAGAGCTGATGCAGCTTCATCTCCTGAGGAGAAAGAAAGGAAGTATTTCACTAAGCGAAGATCATTGGGCAGTCAACTATTGGAACCACTTCAGTCATTTCATTGTCCAATCACCGGTGATGTTATGGTGGACCCTGTGGAAACTTCTTCTGGACAAACTTTTGAGAGAACTGCTATAGAAAAATGGTTAGCTGAAGGGAATAGTTTGTGTCCGCTGACAAGGACTCCAATAAACACTTCAGTTTTAAGACCCAACAAAACTCTGAGGCAATCAATAGAAGAATGGAAGGATAGAAATACCATGATTATGATTGCTTCCATGAAATCAAAACTCAAGTCTGAAGACGAGGAGGAAGTGCTCCATTGCCTTAAAGAACTTCTAGATCTTTGTAAACAAAGAGATCTGCATCAGGAATGGGTCTTATTGGAGGACTATATACCTATTTTCCTTCAACTTCTTGGTGTAAGAAAACCTGAGATAAGGAATCAAGTGCTTGTCAACCTTTTAACTTTGGTGAAGGACAGTGATGATGCCAAGGTGATATTTTTATTACCTTAACAGATTGCGCATGCGCAAACAGCCAAACATACACATAAATAACCTGCATATATATATATATATATTTATATATATATATATATATATATATATTGTGCATAGAATGAACCTTGTGCTGTGGTTTTCCTTTTCTGAACATCCTGTTTTTGCCTACACAAAATGAAAAGAAAAAAAAAACAAAAAGAAAAAGAAAATGAAAAAGGAGGTTTAAAGCAGTACATCTGATTTCCTCTATTTTCTACTTCTTTATATAATCTGTAACCTGATATTAATGTTACAGGAAAGAACTGCCAGAGTTGATGACGGCATTGAACTTATTGTTCGGTCACTTGGGCGCCGTGTCGAGGAAAGGAAGTTAGCAGTGGCATTACTATTGGAATTGTCGAAGTATAATCGGATAAGAGAACAAGTTGGGATGGTTCAAGGTTGCATACTCCTATTAGTTACCATGTCCAACAGTGATGATAATCAAGCTGCCAGAGACGCACGGGATCTGTTGGAGAATCTGTCAGTCTCAGACCAAAATGTTATACAAATGGCAAAGGCAAATTATTTTAAACATTTGCTGCAGCGTCTTTCTACAGGTTCTCTTCATATTTTTTTTTAAATCTTTATTTCTTTTCAAAGGGCTTGTAAAAAAGAATCAGTTTGAAGTTTTGCCATTCAATCCTACACGTTACCTGATCTCACGCCAATGAAAATAAAAGTACAATTAATTTATCAGTAGCTCATTTTTTGACTTAATGCAATTGACCAATTGTATTTCATTGACATATAGTTTATTAATTTCTTGCATGTGATTATTTAAACTCAATGGTATGTTATATATTATTTGTCGTTGTATGTTTGTAGTTTGGAAAATTAGTCTCAGCATGCAATGCAGCTTTCAGTTTGTATGTTTGCTACTACTAGCTATGTGAAGAAAAGGCTTCATCTCATGATAATTATTTTCTACAACTGTGTCATTTTTAATTCAGGACCAGAGGATATAAAAGCGGTCATGGCATCAACTTTGGCAGACATGGAGTTGACTGACCACAATAAAGAGTCTTTGCTTGAAGGGGGAGTTCTGAGTCCACTTCTTGATATGGTCTCACATGGTGACGTTCCAATAAAAATGGGGGCTGTTAGAGCTCTTAGAAACCTCTCTAGCTTACCAAAAAATGGGTTGCAAATGATTAGAGCAGGTGCAGAACGCCCATTACTTGACCTTCTTTATGATCATAGCTCATCTTTGTCAAGTTTGCGTGAACATTCAGCAGCCACAATCATGCACTTAGCCAGGTCAGTGGTGTTTCAAGAATCCAGCCCGATACCTGCTTGTTTTTTGGAATCGGATGAAGATATTTCCAGGCTTTTCTATATGATTAACCTAACGGGGCCTGATGTACAGCATAGCATCATTCTCACCTTCCACACTTTGTGTCAGTCCCCCTCTGCTTTAAGCATCAAGACCAAGTTGATAGAGGTGTGTATTTTATTGGAGGATATGTTTTCAATTTATTAAAAGCATGTTACCTGCTGACTTAATTACTAGTATAATGTTAATGGGATAAATGGAGTGAGATGATCATGGGGCTAGTTTGATAAGACCTTGAATATTGGTGCTAAGTGAAAATTGTTGACTAAAATAACTTCAAGTAAAGTTGTTGCCATAATCCAATTTGTGAAATATGTTGATTCAGATGTATTTGTATGTTCATAACATCAGCATCGTTTGAATAGTCTTTCATCCCATTATGGCTTTACCATGTTCTTCTCAGATAACATTTTTGTCCCCTGATACAGATACATTACGAAGTGAGGACATATATGAATTAATTTCTTATTGAAGTGTTTGATTTCTAGTTCCGCGTTACAATCATTTCATTAATTGGTATAATGATATTGTTATGATGCTAATTTAATTTGCTCAGCTTTTTTGTGTAATCATTATATGACCTGGTACTGATTTAGTTACTTTTGCAGTCCTCGGCTGTGCAAGTACTGACTCAATTGTTTGAGCACGATAACCCAAATCTACGAGCAAATGCTGTAAAGCTGTTTTCTTGCTTAATAGAAGGTCGCAGTGAAGCCATCAAGATACGGGAGCATGTCGGTCAGAAATGCATTGAGACTATAGTCAAGATTATCAAATCTTCTAGTGATGAAGAGGAGATTGCCTCTGCAATGGGTGTTATCTCTAACCTTCCAGAAATCCCCCAGATCACAGAGTGGTTTGTCGCTGCTGGGGCACTACCTGTCATAGTTAGTTTGCTCCGGAATGGCAAGCAGAATGGTCCCCATAAAAATCAGGTGATAGAGAATGCTGTTGGAGCCATTTGTCGTTTCACTGTTCCATCAAACTTGGAATGGCAACGGAGTGCAGCTGAAGCTGGCATTATACCCTTGTTCGTACAGTTGCTGGAGTCTGGAACCTCCTTGACAAAAACACGTGCAGCCTTATCTCTTTCTCGATTTTCACAGAGTTCACCCTGGTTGACCAGGTCATTACCTAAGCGGAGAGGACTCTTGTGCTTCTCACCGCGACCAGAAACTGGGTGCCCTGTACATGGAGGAATCTGTGGCATTGTTTCATCATTTTGCCTTGTGGAGGCTGATGCCGTCAGACCACTAGTCCGGATGCTTGGGGAACCTGATCCTGAAACTTGTGAGGCTTCTTTAGATGCTTTAGTAACATTAATTGAAGGTGAGAGACTGCAGAATGGTAGTAAGGTGCTTACAGATGCAGATGCCATACCACCTATGATAAAATTTCTTGTTCAACCCTACCCGAGTTTGCAGGAGAAGGCTCTACATGCTCTAGAGAGAATGTTCCGGCTGCTAGAGTTTAAACAGAAGTTTGGAGCCTCAGCTCAGATGCCTTTAGTTGACTTAACTCAGCGTGGAACTGGTAGTATGAAATCTATGGCAGCCAGAATACTCGCTCACTTGAACGTGCTTCATGATCAGTCTTCTTATTTCTGAAGGAACTTCTTGGTTCACGTGCATAGGGAGCCCTACACATTTCTTTGAAAGCTAGAAAGTTCTGATTTTCCTGACTAATATCTGAGGCCGAAAGTCAATTTGTCTTGACATGGAGTTGCAGCTTCAAGTACCACGATTGACAGTTCAAGTTCTGCTGGTCTGAGAAACTTAGCTGTAAGATGAGTAGGGTTCCCGCAGTAGGGAGCTTGATTGTGACTCACAAAAGGTGGACGTTCATTTCTGTCGTTTTATTTGAAGCTTGATTTGTTCTTGGTGCAAGCAGAAGAAAAATCAATGTAAACCACCACTGTAGAACCCCCGGTAAGGAAGCTGAGATCATTTTTTCAACATCACTAAATTCTTTCACACTATGTTCTTTCACACTATGTTCTTTCTCGTGTATATGTAGGAAAAGCAGCTATAAGAACCATATGAACTTCTCAGCTAATATTGTGTCATTCAAATTCCATTCATATTATTATGTGGGTCTATGCAATTTATGCCCATGTTTCATTATTGGAGCAGCTCCTGGAAATTTTGTCTTGTCCCTGTTCCTTGCTAAATTGTAATGCAGCATGTGTATAGACATCATTTTGGTATATTTGTATGTTCTATGTATGTATGTACAGTAGATTTGTTTTGAAAACTTATTGGCTTGAAAATCTTCTATATATAGACTTTGGTAAATATGTATGTTCTGTGTTCTGCAATTTGTTTTTATCCCTTAAAGGTGGGAGTAACTATTATGGAAACTCACAGAGAACTAGTTTTGTGATTTATCACAATTGAACTGGATGAGACCTTTATAAATCATTGTTACTAGGCATATATTCTGCATCTTCTACTCATTTTAGGTTATGATTTTAAGTTTTTAACAGTCTGCTTTTGACTAATGAAGGGTCTATAGGCCCATTAGGTATATATGCAAGTCATGCGGGATGGTCTTCTGGAATCAGGACAATGCTTGAAAATATGGCAAAGGCTTATATGCCTCATTATTCCCCATTATGTGATGTGTGGTGTACTAAAGCAGTTTAAGGTTTTTCATTGTTTATGTTGCTGTGCATATTATAAACAGCCTAGACCTACTTGTATCCATGTAGCATGGTCTTCAACCAGGACTCAAAGTTGGTCCTTTAGGTTCTCATCCATTTACAATTCAGGTTTCAATCCTACAATTGAACCATGAAATAGGTGGATGGTTTCAGAGATTTTGTTGGGAGAATTGTGAGTAAATGTGCCCTGCCAACGGTACTAAGAGCTCTGGGCACACTACATAAAACATATGTAGTTTTAGAGATGGATAAAGTTGGCTAACAGAAAATTCTAATAAACTACATGGCTTTCCTTCTATCATGTCCAGAATGTATAGTTTCACTCTGATCACACCCTCATATTTTAACCTGCTGTCTTTTCCTTCTTTGCTCTCCATCGAAGAATTAATGGTGCTGAAATCAAAACTACAAGAAGCCATTCGTTCAGATTCAAAACTACCATGTATTGGAAAATCAAAAAGAAAAGAAAATGAAGAAAAAAAAAATTAAAACAGTTTCCCATAATTCTAGAATAAGTGTGTATTAAATAGTTAAGAGAATGTATTTAAAACTCCTCTTTTGTGAATCACAGTAACATTGGACGAGACCTTTATAATTCATTGTATATTATGCATCTTTTACTTTTTCAGGTTATGTTCTTAATAGTCTGGTTTTTAACTAATAAGGGTATATGGCACACAAGTACATATATGATAGTTGTGCCCAGCCAATGGCACTGAACTGTGGGCACACACTATGTAAAACAAACTATAGTTTTGGAGATAAATAAAGTTCGCTACCAGAAAATTTTAATGAACTACATGGTTTCCTTCTATCATGTCCATAATGTATAGTTACGAACCCTGAGATTTAATCATGCTGTTTTCTCCTTCTTTGCTATCCGTCGTCTACTCCTTCCTACTAACTTGAGAACCTCGTCGATAAGTATCACTGGTGCTGAAATCAAAACTACGAGAAGCCATTCGTTCAGATTTAACGGGACAACACCAAACACATCTGCTAAAATTGGAATGTAAAGAATGAGGCAATGGAGTCCGAATGAGACTGCTATGGCAACCAAAAGCCAAGGGTTCTTCCAAGGAGGCATTTTGAGCAGGCTAATGTCTTCGGAAAGAGCATTTAGAGAATTGAACATCTCGATTGCCACCAGGACAGAGAGTGACAAAGTCATTGCCTTCACTTTACCAACAGAGAAATAGTCACAAGGGTCAGTGAAATTAATCATCCTCCCCCCACTAACCATGAACGGAGCTGGTGTAAAATTTGACCACGACGAACACTCTCCCCAATTTCGAAGCTGAGACAATTCTACTAGTGTATGTCCATCACTCACAAGATTGATACCTATGAATGAAGCCTGAGTGTACCACAAGATGAAGACTCCAACAGTAGCAATGCCCACGTAAGAACCAATTACCTGCCAATATAGATATATTAGATACTATGCAACACAATCAGCATACAGATGAAGTTCCTGTATAGTGAAGTTCAAATGCAAAATGTGATAACTGACCAAGTAACGGAAAAGAACCCAAGAATTCATAAGAGCATCATTGCTTTTGCGTGGTGGTTTCTTCATAATGTGAATGTCAGCAGGGTTAAAGCCAAGAGCTGTTGCAGGTGGTCCATCTGTAACTAAATTAACCCATAGGAGCTGCACAGGTATCATACACTCGGGTATTCCCAACGCAGCAGTCAAGAATATGGATATTACCTCTCCAACATTTGAAGATATCATGTACCTGCAGAATAAGTGATTGAAATAATGCTTCATACTAAAAAGAAGAAAAAGTAGAGGGAGAGAATAGATTATGATTTTGAGTAGGTACAAAGAATTCAGAGGTCTACCTGATAAAAGCTTTCATGTTAGTGTAAATAGCACGGCCCTCTGCAACAGCTGAAACAATGGTACTGAAATTATCATCAGCCAAAACCATATCTGAAGCTTCTTTAGCTACCTGAGACATGAATCATGAAGGCTTAAAAAGTGCAGTACAATGGCAATAGTTGAAAGAGTGAGAATTTATTTTACCTCAGTTCCAGTTATGCCCATGGCGATTCCAATGTCTGCAAGTTTAAGTGCCGGTGCATCATTCACTCCATCTCCAGTCATTGCAACAATCTCCCCCATCTCTTTCAGCATCCTTACTATTTCTTGCTTATGTATAGGCTCGGCACGAGAGAAAACCTTCCCTCCTGGTTTTGATAAAATTTCCATTTGTTGTGATGGTGAAAGAGTCATGAACTCTTTACCTGTAAAGCTTCTCCCTTTTATCTCCTCATTTTTGGAAAATAATTTGATTTCCTGACAGATAGCTTCAGCTGTAGACTTATTATCTCCAGTTATAACCATAACTCTAATTCCAGCTTCTTTACAATCTTCGATTGCTTTGCCAACTTCATCACGAGGAGGGTCCTGTACGGCACAGTTAACAAATGAAGTCTTTTGAATGCTTTATAAATATCAATTAGCAAACAAATAGTGGAATCTACGTACTCTTAAGCCAACAATTCCTACAAAAACTAAGTCACTTTCGATGGAGGAGTAGCAGGCTGGATCCTGCAACACCTTGTGAGCTGGATGACTCCCAGAAGAATAATCTGACAGCTTTCCCAAGTCATCTTTATATGCAAAACCCAAGCACCTCAAACCCTTTGAGCTCATCTCCAACAGTCTCAGTAGCAATGATTGTTTACAAGGTTCATCTATTGGAACAAGAGATCCATCTGCAAGTTGTACATGCGAAGTTCGTTCTAGTAAACTCTCAACAGCACCCTGCAAATATTAACCATTGAAGTAAAAAAGCACCAGAATACATCAAGCATGAAAACTTGCTTAGCATAACAGAACACTCGTACCAAGTTGGAAACAGCGATGAGATCAAATTGACAGTCACCTTAACAAGAAGTCGATTATGCCCAGTTGGCCCCCGAGCAATAACACTCATTGATTTTCGGACACGATCAAACTCTAGTGTGGCAATCTTTTTTGATCTTTTTGTCCACCACTCACAACAGCCTATAGTTGGAAAAAAGTGATTGTTAGAAATCTTCCTCATACTCAGCAACTTAGACCAAATGAAGAATAGACCATTTTCTGCTAACCTAATTTCACTGAGGTGGAGTCAATTAAGTAGCTTGCAGCCAGTAGTGAATCACGAATTTTGTTCCTTGCCTTGACGTCTGGAACTCCCATCTTTTCAACCAAAACCTTAAGAGCTGCCTCAGTTGGTAAACCTGTTGCTCGAAAGAGCTGACCATCAAAATAAATCCCAGCATCACTGCAAACAGCACATATTTCTGCCATGGCTTGCATGTTTGCATCCATATTAAAGCAAGTCCAGTCAATAATTCCCCCATCCTTGGGGTCATAAGTTGTTCCTTGGACATGAATCATTCGAGAAGCTGTGGTTTTCCCTCCCAAAGTGAAGAATTCTGTCACAGACATTTGGTTTGTTGTCAATGTGCCAGTTTTATCTGAGCAAATCACACTAGTACATCCTAAGGTTTCCACACTCGGAAGCTTCCTCACAATTGCATTCTTTTGTGCCATCTTCCTCGTCCCGAGGGCTAAGCAAGTTGTAATAACAGCAGGGAGGCCTTCTGGGATTGCAGCTACTGCAAGTGCCACAGCTATCTTAAAATAATATGTACATCTCTCAAAAGAAAACCGCACATTTACTGGCCAACCATCTTTCATCTCCCATGAAATGAAGTTTTTGTAGTTCATCACCCAAACAATGAGGCAAACGAACCCAATTCCTGTAGTAAACTTGCTCCCAAACTCATCCAGCTTCTTCTTCAAAGGGGTGTCATCTTCTTCCAAAGAAACCTCATGTATTTGCTTTTGTATTTTGCCAATCTCAGTGTTCATCCCAGTGCTAACAACAATACAAAGACAGCTACCATTTACAACTGTTGTACCTGCAAAAACCATGCTCTCTTTAGATTGCAGGTCACAGTCATCCATGAATATAGGATCAGTGCTCTTCAAAACAGGCATTGCCTCTCCGGTCAATGAGCTCTGCTCAACCCTCAGAGTTGAGGTTTTCAAAACAGCAACTCTCATGTCAGCGGGGACTTTGTCCCCAACTCGCAACTCCACAATATCGCCAGGGACAAGTTCTCTTGCAGGCAAATCTGGCACCAAATACCCATCCCTTAGAACCTTTGCAGATTCACCTTGCATCTGTTTAAGAGCTTCAAGTGCTTTTTCAGCATTGCTCTCTTGCCAAACACCAACTATGGCATTGAGCACTAGGATCAAGACTATCACAAATGGTTCCACATAGGCCTCAAACCCTGACTCCCCTGACTCACTTCCATGCATGAAAGCTAACGCGAATGAGATGAAGGCTGCAACTAGAAGTATCTTGACAAGTGTATCATCAAACTGCTCTAATACAAGCCGCCATAAGGGCTTGCATTTCTCTTTGGTAAGCTCATTCCAACCATACCTTTCACGCCGCTTCTCAGCCTCATAAATGCTCAGACCTTTCTCAAGTTTTACATGATGCTCTTTCAAACACTGATCAACTGACCATGACCATGCTGGGAATGGCTTTTCGTCCATCTAATACTTGCTTCTGTGTTCGAATTGCACCCAAAATTGACTCAATCAAAATTCTCTTAATACCATATCAGGTTCCTGCAGTATGATTTAAGAACATGTAAGCAATTTCAGCACAGCATGAACCATAAAATAAATGTAAAAGCTGGAGTTCCAAGTTCAACCAAAACAATACATTAAAAAAAGTTCTAAAACCCATCTCAGATATACCTACAAAATTATCCAAAAACATGTAGAAACTTCAGCAGACACCTTATCCAAAATAAAAGTTCAGTAGAGCATGAACATTAATCCTCAGATTAGGAAATGGTAACTCAAACAAAGAAAAGCAATGTGATAAGTAAACAATAATGTCAAAATTTAGACACAAGAAAAATATCACCTCAAAAAAATTATTAAAAAATAAGGGAAAAACTTACTGTTCAAATCAAATTGAACTGAACTTTAATCTCCTCTACAAGACAAAAGAAAAAATGTCTACTTTTCACTAATTCTTCAACTCAATCACCTAGAAGTAGTTCCATATCATGAGAGAGAGAGAGAGAGAGAGTGAGAGAGAGAGAGAGAGGACTGATTCTGGAACCAAATCAAGCAGAGAACTTGAGCCACAGACAGTCTCCAATCAAATTAAGCGGAACTAAATGACACATCTTGACACTGAAATAAAGAACTGACATACAAAACAAGGCAGTTCAATTCCACAGCACCATATAAGAACACTTCAATAATCATCAACACCCAGAGCACAGACCACTAAAACCCAACAAAACAAAGTCCAAAGCTCTTCAGAACATATCTGGAAGTCAAAAGGCACTAACCCTTGAACCATGAAGTTCAACGAAGAACATGGACTGGAAATGAGGACGCAGCAAAGAAGACTAGGCTGGCTTGGAAACAAAGCAATGCAAAGACCAAAGTACAATAAACTTGTCAAAGAAATAACAAGGAATTTATGGGTCTGATGAGTGGACTGGTCTGCAACTGTTGCTCTCTTTGGCTTTCTTTAATGGAAGAATTTTGGGATCTTTTGCTTTTCAACTGCTTCCTGTCACTCAAAGCTTCAATCTTTTTGAACTGGAAGACATGGTGCGGTTAAGAATATGACATCGTGGGTAATGATTATTTACGATTTGGACCCTCGACTTTGACTTGGTTTTTCTTTTAATTTTTGAAACCCGTGGCGTGGCCGTACGCATTAGCCGTAGGGAAGAGACCAGACGGAATGTATAAGCTTCCATTTTTCTTCTTTTGCTGTGTTATCGAGAAAAAAAACAAAACCAGACAAAAAACCCCTGATTGTTGATTTCAAACCCACAGCTAAAGTAAAATCATTCTTAAGTAAACCCTTTAACTAAAACTCGATGTTCCTTTCATCATTGTGCCTACTTGCTGGGATTTTTCCTCTCTACTTCTTAAACCGTTTTACTCAAAGTTTCAACCTTTAACATAACGTGAAAAATAATTGAAGTTTTATCTGAAATAATTGAAATTTAGTTTTTTACAATTGAAATGTTGGTAGTGACTTGCCATAAATGTTGAACTTTACTATGAGTGATCACAAACGTTGAAGCAAACCTTGTCGAAATGAAGAATTGCAAAGCTCTATATTCTATCACACTATATATAGCTATGTAGATGCATTTCAACACGTACTTATATCATCATTAAGATGAACAAAGAAGTTCAAAGAAAAATGTACCTTGTTTGGTGAGGGAAGGATAGTAGAAAGAATTTTGTTCGTCTCTATTGAAGAGCCTCTTATTTTCTAAGCAAGCAAGCATGTAAAAATTTCTCTGAAGGTGATTGAACTTCTCTATGAGTTTTGGTATTTATATATAGCAGATACAAAATCCTCCATAATCAAGTATTAATTAAATATTTGAAAAGCATTAGACTTTTCAATACTGCCAGATTTGGTAGAGATTTAAAAATTCTAATACAATGAGATTTGAAAATGCTCTTTCAAATCTAACATGAACTTTCGTAATGTAAAACAAAGATCTTGTAGAATTAGTCTTTTTAAATTCAAATCTTACCGTCTAGATGACATATTAAAACACAATCATATCCTAATAACTGTAAAGAGGAGAAACATAGTCATGGGTTAAACAATACATACTTTTTACAATATGATAAAACATGTGAAGAATTTCAGTTGTTCAACTAATAAATTTAGTTTCGACTAATCTAATTAGTATATCATAAAATTCAAATATTGAAAAATCTCAAACGTCGATTATTATATGTTTCATAACAGTGTTCATAACATTTGGGGTAAACACCTTAACAGTTAGTTATCTCTTAAATACGATCGATCAAGTATGATGAACATGTATAAGGTTACATGTTTTACTCAAGTAGTCATTTAGACTACAGTATAGTAAAAATGAATATTATCGTTAAAGTTTCATTGGTGGCCACCAAAAGGTGACGGGAGATTAACAAAGTCAGTATATGTTTGGGGACAGGGATGCTAGGCTGTTTAAGAACATGTGTGATGATAAACCCTCACTTTTGTTGGTGGGAGAATGCGTGTTTAATTTAATCCTATCATCATTAGCAAATACCAATAGTTTAAGCCAAGTTCTGGGAAACTTCTTCATCTTTTACCTGCACCACTACCTCATTAAACTAAGGTTTATCTTTTCATCCATGCATATATATAAACCATAGAAAGAGATATTGTTTTAGTTAATGACCTGGGTTTGGATTGGGATCGATTTAGCTTGGTCTTTGGGGTTGCTAGCACGTCCATCTTGTTCTTTTGCTTGTGTTTGCTTAATACCAAGGTGAGAATCGAGAAGGTTTTTACAGAGAACACAAACACCAACTAGCTGGTGATCTTTTTGAAGTGAAATCATATTTTCTGTCTCACTTATGATGGTGAGCGAAAGATTTAGTTTGACTTGTGGAGAACTTTTAGGGTGGAGTTAACTGGTGGTTTGTCACTTCAGAGTTTCTAGCATCTTATGTAGGTCATGATTTCTCTTCTGGATCAGTCACCAGACTATTGTTTCTCATGATCACTAGTAAATCATGTGTCCTTTATTACGGGGTCCAAATTGTATCAGCTCTCGTCTTCAATCGACCATTTATCTATTATTTTATCTCTTCAAATATAAGAAAATGAACGATGAGTTTTTAAATAAAATAGTCCTATTTGGGTGAGGATAAGTGCTAGTTGCAATGACTGATCGATAATAAAGAGTTAAAGTGACTAATCTATTATTTGTTAGATAAAACTATTAAATACATCAAATCTCGTGATTATAACATATCGAGTTTGATTACTCAATTAGTCTCTCTGAAAGAAAACCTATAAAAATATAACGTAACGAAGCCTATTACACACACTATTTACGTATAGTTTGGCTAATCTCAACACTTTCATACGAACCTTAAAAGTGAACGATTAGATCCAAAGCCCTAACATGAGCAGGAAACACAATTTGAAATAGGAAAATTGGTTTGTGTAATAGTTTTAGTGGGTCAAATAATTCCAAGGCCCAATTCGGGTTAGGCTAATAATTCCCTTGCCTAATTAGGCTTCCCTCTTTGGATATATATATATATATATATATATATATATATATATATATATATATATAAAGCACCCGACTTTGCACCCTCCTCTGTTTTTCTCATCCCTCTAGGGTTTTCTCTCCCTCTATCCCTTTCGGCCTTTCAAGGTAAACCCATCACTCCTCTCAATTCTCTCCTTCATCTCAATCCTGGGTTCCCTCAAAGTTCTCATCTTTCGTATTAATTTTATTCAAAATCAAGCTTTGTTGTTTTTTTTGGGTTCTTATGTGATTTGGGTTTTGCAGGGTTTTCTATTCTTTGGCGGCAATTGTTGAAGCTTCGAGAATGAGGGCGATTTTCGTCGGCAACTTCGAACATGACACTCGGCAATCGGATTTGGAGCGGCTCTTCTCCAAGTTCGGCAAGGTTGATCGGGTCGACATGAAAACTGGTATGGTTTCTTGGTTTATTCCAGTAAAAAGTTGTGTTCTTTTTACTGGGGATTGATTATATGAATATGAATTGGGGTAAAGTTTTTAACTTTGTTGGTGAAACCCACATTTATGGTAGAACTAGTCTGCTTGATTTGCTTTTGGTTTATTCCTGTTTGGAATTATTGAATTGAAGTTATAAAGATGAATGCTTTACCTTTTTCGATTTCGATAGGGAACTGATTTCAGCTGGAAATAGAGTACCAGTCATGTGAATTTGTTTGTTAAAGAAGTGTGTTTTCGTATGAATACTGGTTGGCTGGCTATGGATATATGGCTACTGTAGTGTAAGTAGGTTGTATATCCAATGGCCCTTTTTCCTTGGTTTTGAAAGGAAGTGGGGTGGCCAAGAATTTCAATTTGATTGGAGGAAGTCTCTGCATTTTTAAGTGTTTCTTTTGACGCAGGGAACGTCTTTGAGCTTCTATCTGGGCTCGCCAACATGACTGCCATAATTTTAATTTGGAAGGAAACCTTCCTGGCTACATTCTCAGATAGCAACATTGTTCATTTTCTTCACTCTGCTCATCCGTCACCTCACCCACTCCAATCAACCGATTAAAGTTGCCATTTCACGAGAATGGTTGTAGTTGGATCAAATCATTTGTCATGCCATGCCTATCTCACCAGTTCACCACACTGTTCTAGGAGATTATTGAACATGCCTTCAATCACTGATAATAGGGGGAACACTTTGCTTTCTGTCATGCCTTGTCTTCCATTACTGAAACTGTGCTCTCTGAATGGCGAAGCCTGTTTAGCAATGACTTCTCAGACCTGAAACTTTGGATTTAACCTTTATTATGCAACCATCATCATTTAGTTCTTCATGCAATGCCTCTACAGTCTTATGTGCATCAGCCCCTCACGTCTATGCAGGTGTTGTATTTACTTTAGTTTGTGCCAGGGTAGAGATATTTGAGGCTGATGTACTCATCTGCTAAGTGGGTTGTATACCAGAGATTCCCTTGAAACTTTTCTGCTTCTGATTTTTCTCTTATCTGTTTCAGGTTTTGCTTTTGTGTATCTTGATAATGATCGGGATGCTGAAGATGCTATCCGTCACCTTGATGACAGGCCATTCGGTTATGACAGGCGCAGATTATCTGTGGAATGGGCTAGGGTAAATGTTTTTTCCTTTTCCGATTTCCTGTGGTTTTTCTCGATGTTTTCTGTTTGGATGGTTGTTTGTAGTTGGTTCTTTTGTCTTAGTTTACTGAGCTTCACTAAAATCATTCTACCTATTCTAATACCATAAAACTTGATCTCATCAGGGTGAACGTGGTCGTGAACGTGGTCATCTTGATGGGTCTAAATCTGTAGCAAATCAGAGGCCTACGAAGACATTGTTTGTTATCAACTTTGATCCCGTCCGCACCAGGGTTTCGGATATTGAAAGACACTTTGAACCCTATGGGAAGATTCTCAATGTCAGAATTCGGCGGAACTTTGCTTTTGTGCAGTTTGAGACTCAGGATGATGCTACCAAAGCACTTCAGGCTACGCACTTGAGGTAAATAATTTGTTAGTCGTCTTATTTGGTTAACTCGCTTGACTAAAAGGTTGGCAAACTGAACCAAAGTTATATCATTCTTGTAGCAAGATACTAGACCGAGTGGTTTCTGTTGAGTATGCTCTGAGAGATGATGATGAGAGAGGTGAACGACGTTATGATAGTCCCAGAAGAGGCGGTTATGGAAGGCAGGTGGATAGTCCTTATAGGAGGTCACCAAGTCCTGTGTATCGCAGGCGTCCAAGTCCTGATTATGGTCGTCCTCGCAGCCCAGCTTATGGTAGGTACAATGGTCCTGCATATGACAGGCGCAGGAGTCCTGAATATGGAAGAAATGCGAGTCCAGAGTATGGCAGATACCGCAGGTGGGTATCTAGATTCATTGTTTCCTTCTCACAATTTGCTTGTGATCTAGATTTCATTGTTTCCTTCTCACAATTTGCTTGTGATCTGTTTTGGGTCAACATATCCATATCATTGCCTGATCTACAGTATCTTTTACTTACAGTCGCTCCCCTATTCGAAGATCAAGAACATGAAGTCAGGCCGATTCAGTGGGGCAGTAGTGGGCTCAAGATGTTCCTCTGGTGGTTTTAGTAATAGCTTTAGGTAGAAAGAGATTGTTATGATAGTACTTCAGTTCCTCTCCTTTGTATGTTAATATGCCTAAAGGATTTCCTTTGATATCGAACTTTGCTGGTTTATCACATTAGTACTTCTGCTTTACTGTTTAAATAAAATATATAATGGTTTCGGATAGGATTTTCGTTTAGTTTATTTTATGGCCACCTTGCAAATCAGAAGTTGTTACTTTATTGGTCTCACTCTCCTAAGAATTGTTACCCAGAGCCAGAGTAAGCTTCATTGCATACCCAGCAGTTCTTCCACAGTTCCACCATGTGCAAAGCAAATGATAGAAAGCAGAATTTCTTTTTTCTGTTTTCAGAAAACTTTTGCTTCTTTATGTTAAGCCTTCTAATTTTATCTGAGTGTGTTTGCCTTTAATAATTAATAATTTGAGACTTCTCTCGGATGGATTTGCACCTTGTCCAAATTCTCTTATTTGCATGGTTTGCTTTTGTATATTTGTATTTAGAATCAAACCCGTTATGTCCTTAGGCGATGAAGGCATGAAATGATGTATGGGACAAAACCAGGATATGCGGAATGCGGCAGATGAAATCACAACTTATTTTCTACTATGATCAACAATGACAGATTCCATCATCAAATAATTACTAGTTTTTTGTCACTTAAAGAAGGCTTAACTGAGGAAGTCCTCATTTGGGAGGTGACAAATTCTCCAATCAACAACTTGTAACGATATTATTGTAACAGTAGCTTACAGCTTTACCCAGTTGTAAAAGTACACCTTTACATTCAGCTACTGTAAAAACTGCATACCATGAAACACTAATGTTGACCAACATGATCAGGACTTCTTTAGTTCTTGATCTAGAGCCTTCCCAAGCCAAGTCTCTGCATCTTCCATCATCCCTGGACTCAGCCTCACCATGAGAATACAGAACTCGGTCTCATTCAGCACGCCGTCTCCATCAAGATCACCTTCCCTAACCATGCCCTCAGCATCCTCTTTGCTCATCCCTTCCATTCCGAGAAGCGCAGAATTCTTCTTCAGACTGTCCGAGGTGATCAGCCCGCTTTCAGGGTCTGCCAGAAGCCTAAAACCTCCACATAGCTCGGACACAAAGGCCTCCACATCTAGCTTCTCTGCCATTACAGGTAACAAGTCCTGGTATTCAGTTGTTCCATTGCTCCCCATACTGTTACTGGAAAAAATATGAAACAGCAACCAATATCAGAAAGACTTGAAGAACCAGTAAGAATGTCTAAATGTGTCGATATATATAATGCTTGGCTAGACCTTTATATACAATGGAAACTGTCTTTGCTTTAGAGCTAGAGAGCTAGGTGATCAATATGAATATATCATTGCCTTGTGGAACTTAGTGGGACTAATTGGGCATGATTTTCTTTCAATCTTGGCCATCCATTTGGTTAGGTCTTATGGAATCCACACATCATGGAATCATGGAATACATGCCAAGCCATATGAGGGTGAAAGTTGGTCATCAAATCAACCATTGATGCTTCAAGGAATAACTCATCTGGATGGCCTCAAAATTGCTTGAAATTTCAAGGTCACCATCTGAAATTGAATATTTCTATTTTTAAAGCATCATTTTTCCTTTTTAGTCTAATATTAACGGTTTCCAGGAAAGTTCTATTTGGTGGGATGAACGTCCTCTATCAAGATTGATATATAAGATTGTCCTGGAGTTTGGCTTCTATGAAGCTTCCTTACTTTGTCTCTCTTATCAGTTTCTTTTTTGGATTCTTGTATCTTGTTGCTCTGTCAAGGATGATTTATCTGCCGTCCATTATTTATTTTTTTCTCACTGATGAGTCCATACTTTGGGGACTCTTAGCAGAAACCGTACACCTGTAGGTCAGTGTTGATATGAATGTCTGTGACAGTTAGGAGATGAGCCTGTTAACGAGCATCTTGCGTATAAAGCTCGAGCGCTCGAGCTCTGATACTATGTTAGACAATTGCGAAGCTCGAAAATTTTAGACTATTTCCGACATGAGTTTACATAGTGAGCTAGCAATGTTTGTTAGGTATGTGGTAACTGGTAAGGAGGTTATGTAGAGTTGGTATGAAATTAAAGGAATTAGAGGCTATTTTATTTCCACAACTACTCCAATACACTACAGTTAATAGACATCTTTGCTGTAATCATCAATCTAGAACCGACAATCACCATCCTCTATAACTCTTAAGCTCCCAAACAACCTAACAGTAACATAACAATCATTGGAAAAAAAAAAAGGAAAAAAAAGTTAATAAGAATGGACTCCTTAGAAAGGAGTAGCAAGTAAAGCCTGGAAAATCAAGGGTAGGCCAGGCTTCTTGTCCCCATCAAGAAATAATGCACCATACTGATCACATTTTTATGGGTGATGCAACATGCATGAAAACTTCCAAATTTTCTTGTCACCTTCATGGACAAGTCGTTAGCACTACTGGTGTTTTTTTAAATCCCAAATGGTTCGATGCCTAAACGATGCAGAGGTCTTCAAAGCTAGACTGGGAATCCAAATGCCTTGATTCCAGTCATAACATGTAAAACTATCGGTCAAAATATCATTTCCATTCATATATAAATATAGAGAGCTTATTCCCTGCTTGACTCAAGCATGTGCGCGCTTGAGTCAAAAAATAGTGACGTGACAGTTTGTAAGTGAATGTAGAAAGGACGCGCGGTTAGGTGCGAGTCCAAGCTTTCGTTCCCCTCTTCTGCTCTCATATCTGTCTTTGCTCCCATCTCTCAAATCCATTTGTCTTCGTCTCTTCCGCTCTCATATCCCATATCCCTCTCAGCCTCTCTGCTCCCGTCTCTGCTCCCATCTCTACTTCCATCTCTCTGCTCCAATCTTCCATTCTCCTATTTTAATGCTCATATATCCCTCTAATCGTTATTGAATGGCCAACCGAGCTCCGCTGTCTTGATCGGCAGCATACTTACTATAGAGCCTCTAGTTATTGCAAAACGGCCTGGACATCAAGTGGGTTCTCGTTCTCTCTTCTCTGTCCTTAATTTTGATGAGTTTGTGATTTTTGAAATTGATGGATTTGAGATTTTGGTTGCATAGTAGATCGGGAATAATCGAATGGTGTGGTCCTGCATCGCAACCATCCAGATGAGTGGACGCGGCTAGGGACAAAGACTTGTGGTGGGAGATCGCTGAAGAGGTCGACCAGTGGTTGGGTATGTTCCTGCAAATACCCAGTTGTGGCGACTTGTTTGTGTCGTAGGAGCTAGTATAGGTCCAATTTCAGCAGTCGTAAGGTATGAAATTGAACTCTGACTTCAATCTTACTTCAGTAAGTGTCTCTAAATTATGAAATTGGAGTTAATTATACTCAGTTTGGGAGTTGTACGAATGAGTCAGAAACACCTAACAAATAGTTTGGATTAGCCATGTCTATTGGAGTTAATTCTAGATCTGTTAATGCTCAATTTCTTGTAGGTCAATCCGAAAATGAATGATTCTGAGTTTTTGTATGCAGGTTTGTGATGGAGTCAACTTTACCGTATTCGACAGAGAACGACAATTGTAGTGGGAGGGAGGGTAGAAATGGTGGGGACAATAGTGTGAATGGAGAGTCTGATGTAGATTCAGAAAATGAGATGGAAGAAAGCAGCACAGATGGTTGTGATGAATTGGAATGCACTATATTCAACGGGAAACCGTGCAGAGACCTGACCATTGATGATTTGAAAAATGTAAGGTTTGGGAATCTGAAGGAAGCGGAAAGGTTCTATTTATACTATTCAGTGGCAAAAGGGTTTAGCATGAGGAAGCACCGGCAGGACTGGAACAGTGGTCACACAGCGATTATTAGAAGAGAAATGGTGTGCTCGAGACAAGGGAAGCGCAAAGAGAGTTTGAATGATAGTGAAAGTAGTCTTTGTGCCATGAAGAAAATGAAAAGGCCATCTACAAAGACTCGACGGGTGTCAAGATGCTTATGCTCGGCAAAAGTCATTTTTAATAGAGAGAGGGATGGGTTGTCATTTTACGTATCGTCATTTGTGACAGAACACAACCATGATTTGACTTTACGCAAACACAAGCAGTTCATGAGGTCGAATCGGGGTGTAAAGGATCACGACATTGCTCAGGTGAAGTCTTTGAGGAGTGTATCTGTTGGGACTGCCCGTGCTTTTGAGTTTCTTGTTCACCAAGCTGGAGGTCATGAGTTGTTGGATTTACTGAAAGAGACTTGTACAACAAAGTTCAGCGGGAGCATGGGGAAATTATGATGGATGGGGATGCACAAGTGTCGGTTACTTGGATGAATTTGAAAGCTGTAAGGGACCCTAACTTCTACTGTGTATTCAGCGTGGACGAGGAAGGCAGGTTGGTTAATATGTTCTGGCGCGATGGAGAATCATACAATGACTATACGAAATATGGGGATGTTCTCATATTTGACAGTACGTACAAAACCAACATATATGATAGGCCTCTGGCAGTTTTTGTTGGAACCAACAACCATAGAGCGACAGTTATATTTAGTTGTGCAGAGTTGGTAGATGAAACAGAGGAAACATACAATTGGGTTTTAACAGCCTTTCTAACATCTATGAACAATAAGCATCCGATTTCGGTTGTGACGGATAGTGAAAAATCAATGAAAATATCGTTGGTAAATGTAATGCTTGAGGCTAGACACCGTCTTTGCGCATGGCACGTTGGGAAGAATGTGATGTCACACTTGAGAGAGCCAGACACACAGAGAGATTTCTTCCATTTAATATTTACAGGACTGACCCGTGAAGAATGGGAGGCTTCTTGGGAGTACTTTGTTTCGATGAACAAGTTGGAAAACAATTCATGGGTGAATGGGATGTATAAAAAGAAAGAAATGTGGGCAAAGGCTTTTTTTAGAGAAGGTTTTTTGGTGGAATATGCAGCACCCAAAGGTGTGAGGGCATGCATAGAAATCTGAAGGTGGGGCTTGGTAAGTGCATGAGGGTGTACGAGTTGTTTCCCTGACTAGAGAAAACTGTCGCTCGAATAAGGAACAAGGTTATGTTTGATGATTATAAATCCGAGCAGTTTTCACCGGTTTATAAATCTCATATGCGTATGGTGGAGGAGGACATTGGGAAATTGTTTACGCATGATGTGTTTTTGTTAATAAGGGATCAGATTATGTACGAGGCAAAGTTTAATAAATTCCCACCTGTTGAAGATTCGGGGACTGGTGAAAGTGTTGTGACTATCACACAGTACGAGAAACCTGACCGTACTTGGCAGGTTAGGTACTTGGTTAACGGAGACAACACTATTTTCTCTTGTTCTTGCAAGCTGTTTGAGTCTGACGGAATCCCGTGCTGTCATATATTTTCGGTGATTAAGGGATTGAATTTGACAAAATTACCTCCTTGTTTAGTTAATAAGAGGTGGACAAAAGTAGGCGATGCGCAACTACACAGCAGCAGTACGGTCAAGGGAACTGCCTGCAGATAGCGAGGTATGGTGAATTGATGTCGACTTGTTCTAAGATCTGCCACATTGCTTCACATAGTGAGTTGGGGTATGACGAGGTGAAGGAAGTGCTGAGGCGTCTTACCATTGAGGCGGGTGACCTACCGCAACCAAAGAACATTATACTGTTTGAGCCTGAGTCCTGTATTGATATTTCCAACGGTCTCCATCGTAACGTGATTAAGGACCCCATTCCTTGCAGGAGTAAAGGGACGAAAAGCAAAGCTGTCGGTGGGAAGAAATCAACAAAGAAAAGGAAATGTACAAAATGTGGAGGTTCAGGGCACGATCGCCGCACTTGTGTGCTAGGAGGTATGACTGGGAAGTCTAAAGTAAGTCAGAAATTGGGAAGTAATAATGCTTTAGATGGTTATAATAGCAGTGACGGTGGGTCGGGCTGGGTTCCCACTAGTGCCACCTCTGAAACCTCTGAAGACGATGTGGAGGATGGGGAAACATCAAACAGTGATAGTGTCAACTTATTTCACCACGAGGAGGAAGGCAGGTCGTTTGATTATGTTTTTGGGAACACATCTTCTCCATCAAGCAGTCGTGGAGGAGCGGTTGATTACTTTCGTCACTTCAGACCTTTTACAGATATTTTATAGTGTGATTGTTCGTGAGTAATCACATTTCTGAGACAGGTCAGCAATTTGGTTTATTTGTTTTGGTATTTGTATTTGTTTTAGTATTTTTGTTTAATTTCAATATGTTGCCTGTCAAATTAATTGCTTATTATTTGTTCAATTTGTTAAAGTGACGTCGTACAAATTGGTATAATATATTGGTTTATAAAAATTAAGTACTTATGTGACGTGCACTCAAATTTAATGCTTATTCTTGTTATTGTCTTTTAGTTGGTTTTGTCATATTTAATTTATCCAATGGTTGACTTATAAGAGGGTTGACAGATTTTGGGTGTCATTACCTTAATCTGAAATCTTTGTTTAGGGTGATTAATATACTGTTGTTGAAAACTTAGTTGCCCATGTTTGTGGCTGCTGGAAATTAGGAGTAAATCTATCCCGGATTAAAATGTATGATGGACTTATGTCTTCATTAAAGTGTGTTTGTGGTGGTGTGGATTTTTGGCTCATGTCTCCTTATGTTATGTGTTTGCAGGTTCTTGACAGTAAAGGGGCTGGTTGTGCAACATCATTTGGGTGAACAAGTGTATATTATTGTAATTCTTGGTTTCACTTGTAATTAGTGTAATTTTCAGTTCCATTTTCAGTTTGAGCTTAAAACAATGTTCTGGTATCTTTATGTGTTTGTTCATCTATGTTGTCTTCAAATTTTCTTTATGGTATTTTCTGCCCAGCTTTCGATCCCATATTCATGGGAGGACGGATATTTAATTGTAACTCATGCGTTCATATACACTAACCGCATGATTTCACATATATGTATCATTATGGCCTGATTATGGGCTGATCATGTTGTTGCCTAACATATATCGACATTGTTGGTTTGAAAATTATTCCGCGCATGCCCGAAGGATGTGCACGATTACGCATAATGGATATTAGAATGATTACCCAAATTTATTGATGAAATTGAAACCATGCATCGTAGATAAGTGGATTGCGGCATCATATATAGTTGAATATAAAGTCTCCTACAATGCGTTACTATATGTAAGGGGTGTGCATCGCCATAATGAGATTGAAGTGAATGAACCGACTGTAATACGTTGAAGTAATATATCATGCAAGCAGTGAAATAACTAACTCTTGCCCAAGAGGGGAATATATAACTGAATACAAGTAGTCTTCATAATTAAATACCCCTCCCCAAGAGGCTGTACTATTTATGTGTACAAATAGATAAGTGTTGCCATGTAAAAACTATTCCATGGACGTTTTTCCACTGCAACACCAAAGAAATGAACAGTCCTGAAGTCCTACTCTACTGGGTTTCATAACACATCCAAGTCAACTCAAAATTAAATCCCCTGACTTTAATCAAATATTCGTTACAAAAACCATCTTGTCAACAACGTGATGCTATCAAAAATAATAAGGGGCAGTCAACACGTCTTTCATTTTCCCCTGGCAATGGGAACATTTGCTGTGTCTTCTGAAGTGATGTTTATAAGGGATCCGACAACTTCATTATGTGTGTCCTTCTTCCCCTTAACGGTAGTTGATTTCCCCTTACGTGCACTCCAACGGCGCAGTGAACACATTACTTTATCTTCCAGGTGACTGACATCATTTTTGGGATGCGTCATCAACTCAACTATCAGTTTTGCTCGCTCAGTATCCGAATCGTACTGATTCACAATAGGACATATGAACATCAACATCGACATCTTTTATAATTCATGTGTAATACAAATATGCAGTAATAGATTTGTGGTTATCTGTTTTCCCCATTTTGAATGAGGGTTTTGCATATTGTTGACCAAAAATAACCCGCAGTCGGCAGCATTAGGCTGTTGTGGTCCAAAGTCCTCAACTGACCAAGGGAGTCTTGCCAACATGACTATATGATCAAGCTGCTGAATAATGCCGTCCATGAAAATGTCATCTAGCAGAGCCACCTTAATATTGCAAAAGTTTGTAGGAATTTTTTAGAAACTGAATATGAGGTAATTAATTGAAGGCTAACTTCAACCAATGGTTTTTGTGTTATTACTTTGACGCTTGCATACTAAACCCTAAACATGATTAGTTCTAAATTATAGATGAGTCGTATAATTAACTCACTGCTTTTTCCGCATAACGTCTTCTTGAAAGCAATGTCCGATCGGACGCAGCACTATCCCGGATTTCCAAATATCGCTCTTGGACATGAATTATGAGCAGAAACCAATGTCCATTATCCCCAGGTGTTTTGGTCTCATTCATTGGAACAAATATCTGTCAACGCAATTTAACCATTATTGGTAATTGACATTACTCAACCCTAAACAATCCAAATAACAGTTTTATATAGTCCTTGTCAGGACTTATGAGTTATGACAAATTGTATTCCTCACCTTTTTACAAGTCCCAATTTTTTTTGAAAACCTTGACAGTTGACAGACTGTTGAAACATGGTAAATCCATGTTTCAGTCGATTGACTGATATCTTTGCCGTCCTTCATAACTTCCTAAACATATGTTTGAAGCAGTTACAATGGATACATTAATTACCATTAATGATGTATACTTCCAATTGTAACTTCGGAATGTAGTTATTGACAAAATCTTTAAGTTTGTATACTTACTGATAAATATGTTGGTATGTACCAATCATCCTCCCCATTGTTGAGATAGTTTGCAAACATATTGATGACCTGCATGAAATACACATTACTGGTGAGGAGATGCTAACATACCTAGATCCGGTTAACTAATTATCATCCTCGTTCATTACTGTTGTTCTTACGAATGATGTGGTTCTACATTATGAATTTAAAACCTATATGACAGGTACGTTATCAATCTCACCCCTGAACAAATTAATCCCCTTGGTCCTAGGCTCTGAAGTTCAATTCTAGTCAGATGTTTTCCTTCGCAGGAACATACAACCTCGCTGTGGACACATTAAAGTTTAAAGGAAGGTTACCCACGACATTGATCAATTTAAATAACAATGTCTAAGCATCCAAATATGGAGATGGAATGAAATTGACTCACTTGATATCTTTTTCAGTTGGAGGCCTGTCAACAAACACATATTGTATAAGTCGAGATTTCTCTTTGTCAACGCCGCACTTCACTCCAAATGGTCCGACTCTCTTAAAGAGTCTTAATCCTTTGTTTTTCTTTGTTAGGTTTATCAACGGCTGATCGTCATCATCATCTCTAAACAGAGCTCGGCTAAACCTTGTCTTTGTGAGGGGACGTCCCTGTAATTGTTTGTTTTTTCTCTCTGTTCCAATTTTCTTCTTTCCCACCTCCTCCGGAGTGACTGAGCAGTCCGAAACAACCACATTCACTTTTTTCCCTACTCCCTAAAATAGACGGTAACAGTACAACAATCATTAATGTAACGGAATCGACCCCATTCAAACCCAAAATTGTAATGCATTAATTAGCAAACATTCATTGGGAGATCAATGTACCTCTTCTCTGTTAGCAGTATCATGAAAACGGCTTCTGTTTGCCTTGCTCTGCATCAAAGCATCAAACTGTCAGCTGCTGCTCGGCGCTTGTATTTCATTGTTGTTTTGCCCATGCATGTTGAGCCCTTTTACTTCGTCCATCCTCACTTGCGTCATCACCCTTTTAATCATACTCTCAAACTTAGATTCGGTCAATAGTTCAACAGCTCCCTTCATTCCCCCCACAAGGTCAGTCACTTGAACCACAGTCGACTCTAACACCTCTACCCTGTCGATCAATACCCCAAGTTTTGTTTGGAGGGCTGACATATTAGACCATAGTTGGATCATTCTCTCTCGGTCTCCCTTTGGCTCTCCATCTTTTAGGCTCACAGGTTGCACCTTTTTCCCAAGTGCTGTTGTTTTCCTATTATCGCTAACCTGCGTATTTAACCTAGTCAGTTTTGCGCATAGTAAAATCCACACCAGGCACACAACCAAGTTGCCGCTTTCATCCGAATTACGAAGCTATAATCACACCTGTTTCAATGATTTCTTCTAAAACCATTGCGGAAATGGATGTAGGTACCACAATTTTAACTTTGCTGCAGTTGCTCGACATGAACACAATATAGCAGAGTATCAGATCCTATCCAAAACCCTAAACAATACACAGATGTATAAAACTCACCAGAACTATCTTGTTAGGATTTGAACTGGTACAGGAGGCTGCTGGTTCTACACAGAACGCTGTCAGGCCAGAAATATGCCCCCTAATATGTGTTTAGTGTATTCATTATGTTATAACCATCCCATTGTTATACTTTAATATTAAATTGATCCGCTCGATTACCGGGTGGTGCACCCACGCAATGTACCATATCCAGACCCAATTGATATATTATTGTTTGATATACATAAAAAAACCCTCAACCCTATTATTACATGTCCCTTTCGTCCTATTCAATATTGGTGGCATTGGGAATTGATTTAATCTTGATATTATATTCCAATGAAAATTACTGTCAACATTGTATCATGTAATATTTGTTCGATGAATTGAAAGGGACTATTTGGTAATTGACGTTCGGCGCCCCCACCCCAATTAGCATAAAGAATGTGTGGATTTACGGCACAGAAGTGATCACACGCGAGTATGTACGTGAAGTGATCAGACGGATTGGGCAGCCACAAAAAATGGCGGCTTTTTTTTTACTCTACAGTAGTGAAGTGATGAGAGGTGTAGATGACGTCAGAACAACTGTCGTCAGTCTTAGTTGGGGTCCGAGCTTTATATTGGTAAAAGCATGAGTGGAGTAGATAATTTGATCATGCTGTGGACCTATACCGTAGTAAGTTTTAATCATTTCACACACGACTGTGTATCTGCCACAAAATATTTCGATCCTTCCGCCCAGTATTATTATAATATATCGGTATCGACGCGTCAATACCCGAAACAAAGAAACTAGTATTCTCGACCTCGGCCTGCCGCGAATTAATATTAAGTTATTAACGGGTCAATAAACCTTTTCGGTGTGAACATTCAGTCATAAAGGCGGATATTTTGATAGCACCATTTGTAGCCCAAAACGGCAACCCTATTCCGGCATGTTACAGTAATCATACATTGACGTAGATCCACACTAATATTAGTCCGACTTTACTAATAACCACAATACAGTTTTATTAGCAACCGTAATGTTATTCTGCAAATTTGGTCATAACGGAATCAGACGTAGCACAAAATGAACATATGTTTATTACTAATCAAATCGGCATTAATATTAGTCCCACTTCACTTACCGGTACTAATCATAAACAATAACACCCCAAATATAATGAACTGTGGCCGTATACCAAATTCAACGTTCCAAACATGTCTAACTTATTACTATTGAAATTTACTTCAGTATTAATTTGATTAAGTGTATCTGATATTAACGGTAAACAATGGCAAACACATCGGTGATTTGTACCGATTCATGGTCGTTGTTTTTACATATGAAATATTACACTGTTAAAATACCCACTTACCTTGAATTGACATATACATTATTACACGTTTTCCCAAACCCATTCTGGTAAACCCAACACATTGCACCTCTACTGACATGAACCGTAAACCCTAAACCATCATTGCCTACACCACCCTAACCAATTTAACAATATATTCCCCTCAAGTCTATACCCTACTTCTTTCATCTATATTAAAGGCTACATGCACACGGCTCTAGGGGAAAGGTGATTTAACACCACTTACTTTTTGATGTATGTCACTACACCCTAAGGCGCTCCATCACTGTAAAAGTTGTGAGGAAGACGTGTTGATGATGACATCGGGGGAACACACATTTAATTCACCGAAACCCTATCACTTTCTATTCCCTTAAACCCCCAACATGGAGACTTTTGAATTTTGGTCCTAAACCCTAAACCTTAAACCCTAAACCCTAAACCCTAGACCCTAAACCCTAAACCCTATATCTTAAACCCTCAAACCCTAAAACCCTAAACCCTAAACCCTAAACCCTACACCCTAAACCATTAAACCCTCAACGCTAAACCTTGAATTCTATCGACATCTAAACCCAAAACCCTAAACCGTAAACCGGTAACCCTAAACTCTATACATTGAAAGTAAACCCTAATTCCCTTAACCCTAACATGGAGATGGAGAATTCTAAACCATAAACCCTAAACCGTAGACTGTTAAGCGTACACTGTAAATGCTAAATCCTAATTCCTTTCAACCTCGGCACATTGTGAACTATGTTGGGCATGATGTTACTCCCTAACATGTATGAATGTCTTATGTGACGTTGCACGTTCGTATAGATGCGATGGTATTAGTGAAAACGAACTGTTGATGTTTCCACACAACAGTGTCGATGGATTTTTGGGAGTTGGGTATGTTGATATTATGTCTTGTAGAAGTTGAGGACAATATATGGGAAGTGATTAGTTATATGTCAAAATTCGACATGGAACTATATTTTGGTAACAACCAATACTGGTTTTTATCTGTAATGGATATTGACATAATAGGTTATGACCTACACTTTTAATACCAGGGACCCTAAACCACAACCCTAATTGGGCAAATACCACTCTTTTAGTCATATTAATATTGGTAAGCACCAAAATTCACTTGCGTATTATTTATGACGTACACATTGTGAAATTATGGGAGCGTATCTGACAATCATAAACATTGGGTGTTATGGTCGCACATACGTAAAATATCTATGATGATCATCTAGGGTTTTGATTTAACATTGTTAGGTGAACTGAAGAGGATCCTCTCCTTATCATTTAGGGTATCTATGATGATCATTTACGGTATTGATTTAACATTGGGTTTTAGTAGTGCTTCATCTACCCTTAAGTCCTTAACCGTTTGGGAGATGATCCTCTCCTTACCGTTTCAATACTCGCTGCTTCATGCCACTTGTCAATAACTTCCTAAAAAGTGAAAAGGCATTGCACGCTCTCCAAAACTGTCTCACTTTCAAATCTAAACCACTCTCTTCTGAAAACACATTCCACACACTACTCCACACCCTAAACTCCACAAGCATTCCGGTCATTCTCCAAATTCGATTTCCGGTCACCGATGGAGCATCATCAGGAGAACGTGATGGATCCGAAGCAAGCATATTTCTGTGTGGTTGTGGAGTTGTACCACAAAAATTTCCTTCGAACGGTAACTCCAACTTTCAACTCCATTCTATATTATCAATCCGTAATCTGTGTGAAAACTAATATATTACATGAATCTAACTTTCCGAAATTTAGGATTGACTGGATATATATACTGACTCTCACTCATTTGTCTTGATTAGCCGATCATCCGAGAGCCTGTGGCCGACAAGCTAACAAATCACGGGGCCCCGACATATGCAATCCTTTACTGGGCATCAAGCGGGTGGTCTAGATACTGGCCAGTGATGCTTACCCGAGGACAAGGAGGAACATGGTCGTTTGGGGTGGGTTGGGAGAAGTTTTCAGCGGACAATCGGCTTGACGACCGGCGATTATGCATGTTCACGTATAAGGGCATGTCAGACATCTCGGTTAGGGTATTCCATAGGATTGAAGGCAGTATGGTCACGCCAACATTACTTATGGACGAGGGTGGTGATGTTGTCGGCGACGCGGAGGCGTGGAATGCAGTCGGACAAGGTGATGTGCCTGTGGAAGGAAATGTGGTTGTGGAAGGAAATGTGCCTGTGCAACATCAGGAGGCAGTTGAAGCCGGCCCTCTGCCCGTCGTGCCCAACTATGAAGACTATCCCTCTTATCCATGCAGAATTCTAGCAAGTAATGCGGTAAGATGAATCTATGATCTCCCTCTTTAATTGTAACTTCGTTTGGCTTCGTTTGACAACTTTAGTTGCATGCTATACCTCTGCTGCTTACTGTGCCTTTAATATAATATGGATATTTATACTTAACAATCGTATCTAGTTCTGCTTTGAATTAATATGATTTGGTGGGATGTTGTAACAGCAATTCAAAGCTGTCGATGCTAGGGAGATTTTTTCAAAGCACCAGAGGGTGTGGGTGACGGTGCAACGGACAGACGGAATGCTCTGGAAAATGAAGCCAGTGCCTAGCAACACTACACACGTTCTCAGCAAAGGATATACTGATTTCAAGAGAGACAATAACTTTGGACATGGTACGGTCATCACATTATATAGGGTACAGCCTAGGATATTTTTTTTCCGTGCATGATGGCGGTCAGGAACTTATCGGATTTATAGTATCTGCTCTATTTTGTGTTAATATGTTGTAAAGTATGTAAGGTGAATCGTGAACTTTGTGGCCTAGTAGGTTGTGTGAGTGTTGTCCGGTTAAATTTTTAGATATTGTTGGGATATTATTTGTGGTAATTAATTCGGTTATTAGTTTGAATTATGGTTAATAAATCCTATTATTAATAACAAGTCCAATATGTCCTTATTAGGCAAAATTCACAAATCCTAAACGGAATTGATGTAACTAGCATGTTACCCATATCAGTACTTTGATCGGAGATCGGCAGTAGTCCCAATTTACTAATCGCTACTAATCACAACAACCCTACTGCTATGTCTTAATTGGCTGGTGAAGCACAAACCAGTTTGCTTACTAACGTGTAGTTGTACTTCTGGCAAGTATCGGATTGTATTTTTGTCAACATCTGCTGCTTCATTGAACATTGGCACCATGTGCCTCATAAATGCTTCGAAGTTCCAACCGAAGCTTCAGTCATACAAAAGGTTCTTGCGCACATAGACCTAGGGAAAATGTAATTTTTAGTAATGTCTAAATGCTCCAACCCAACATGAATATGCACACACGTGTTCGAACGGGGTACAACCCAGCACTATACTTTATAAACCCTAAACCCTAAATCCTAAATACCAAAAGTAAACCACAAACCGTAAACCTCAATAAACCCTAAACCCTAAATGTCAGACCAACTTGACCCACATGTGTTATTTGAGCGTGTTATACGCACTTTAGAATACTATTGAAGAGACCTATAAATATAATCTACAACAATAAGGAAAAGTGCCTTAAGGTATAATGTGGGGTGTTACATTCAATATATTTAAAAAATATATGATATTATACTGTTTCACCTAAACCCTATTGTACAACAGGTGCCAGACTAAAACTAGTATTTCGGTTCTAGTGTTTAACTCGGCCTAGATATAGGACTTCAACTAACACCCCTTAACGGGCATCTCCAACCCAAGGTTTGAAACCTACAAAATTTGGAGTACTAAAAATATGTGGCCTGAAAAGAAGAAAATGGACAGGTCCTCAACCCTACATTTTCAGGACTTGGTATTATTCGAAGTCTTATTTTGAGCTACACTTGGTTTGAGAGTCGGTCTTATACATTTAGCTTTATCCCAAACACTAAAACTTTTTTTTCCAATTCAATATTATATTTATTTATAATGTACAAGAATAGTTGACAAATATAAATTATTATTAATTACAACACAAAATAAACAAAAATAAAAAATTTCAATTTCATACTTTTAGTTAAAACTTAGCATTGGAGATAGTTCAAGTGTTATATGAATAGAGTAAGGAGGAGGCCGAAACCGTAATATGTATGAGACTCAAGTATGATACTTTATCAACCGTAAACCTAAACCCTAAACCAGAAACCATAAACCATAAACATGTCCCTGCAGCCTATTCCCTAAACCCTAAGTTTTAAACCTTAAACCCTAAACCAAACCCTCAAATGTAGACCCTGAAGCCTAACCCCTAAACCCTCAACCGTACACTGTCAATGCTGAATCCTATACCCTAAACCCTAAACCGAACTATGTTGGTCATGAGGTTACTCCCTCACATGTACGAAAGTCGTATGTTAGGTTGCACGGTTGTGAATGCTATTAGACGTACGTGTTAGGGATTATGTTTGCACAATACTTTTTTTCTGACTTCGTGGGATTTAGCTCTGTTGATATTATGTATTGTCCAAGCTCGGGACAATATATGGCAATTGCTTAACGATAACGATTTGCGGTTGGACCCGTTTAAAAAGAACACTATTGTCTACAATTAGTACCAGTTACTCGTGGTAATGGTTATCACTATAATCGGTTATGACATATACTTTACATTGCCGGGACCGGTGACCACAATAGATCCGGGCAAATACCTAAATTGTAGTCTGCTTCGTACAGGTGAGAACGAAAATTCATTTATGTTTGAGTGAGGACGTGAAACTGGCAAAAATGTGTATGACATTTCAGATTCCCACATTGGGTTTTATAGTGGCACAGACCATCAACATGTATCCCCCACAGACGGGTACATTGACATCACATTGTTAGGTCAAGTTCAGAGGCAATAATGCTTAATCAACACTTAACCGTTTGAATTCCCGTGCATGATGACATGTGTCAATAACTTTCTGACAAGTACAAACTGAAAAGGTATTGCACCCAAAACGGTGTCTGTCTCAAATCTCAAGTTATCACCCGCTTTATTAAGAACCGCTTTCTTTGTCTCTTTCTTCTCCACACACTCTACTCCACACCCTTTCCTCTACCCTAGACTCTACTCCACAAACTGTCCCCTCCTTCTCCAAACCCGATTCCCTGTCGCCGATGGAGCATCATCAGGAGATCGTCATCGATCCGAAGCAAGCATACTTCTCAGTCATTGTGGAGTTATATTCCAAAAATTTCCTTCGAACGGTAAGTCAAATGCTCAACTCTAATCACAATGAACATATGTTTGATATATCTAATGTGAAAATTAATGGAATGATTATGGCCGTGGTTGTAGAAAATCCCAAGCCAGTTTAGACGGAGGCACACACCAGAGGACATGGGGCAAACCATCAAACTTCATTTAATGGGGTTACCAGAAATAGAGTACTCGGTCGGCCTCACACCTCAGGGAGAGGACAGGTGGATGGATGTCGGTTGGACCCGTTTCATCACTTGTATCCGGGATGGCGAGGACAAGATGGTGTTGGTGTTTCGGATGATCGCTCCACTGCGATTCGCAGTCACCCGCTTCAAATCTGATGGAACCGTCATGCTTAGGAATCCAATACCGGCAATTCGCGACCATGTCGACCCAAATGGAAGCTTTGTCCTCAAGTACAACTCATTTGTATCCGATGTGTGGGGTCCAACTGGATTGCCCGTAAGAAAGTTCGAAGCTGAAAATTTGTCTATTAAGTCATATTTACCCTTGTAATTGATCTCGTATTTGATAGTTACGTTTTCAAATTCAACACTGGTCGACATTTTAACTTACTCCCCCTCATTTGTCTTCTTTAGCCGACCATCCGCGGGCGTGTGGCGAACATGCTAACATGTGAGGGCGCTCCAACATATGCAATCCTTTACTGGGCATCAAGCGGGCGTTCTAGATACTGGCCGGTTATGGTTACTCGCGGAGAACGTGGAACATGGTCCTTTGGGGCGGGTTGGGAGAAGTTTTCGGCGGACAATCATCTCAACGACCGACGATTCTGCGTCTTCACGTATAAGGGCTTGTCGGAGGTCTCGGTTAGGGTATTCCATACAGTTGAAGGCAGTTTGGTCACGCCAACATTACTTCTGGAGCAGGGTGGTGATGTTGTCGTCGGTGACGCGGAGGCGTGGAATGCTGTTGGACACGGTGATGTGGTTGTGGAAGGTGATGTGCATGTCCATCATGAGGCAGTTGAAGCCGGCCCTGAGCTTGTGTTTCCCCCCGTGGACCCCAACTACCAAGACTATCATTCTTATCCATGCACAATCCGAGCACGTAATGCGGTAAGATGAATCTATGGTCTTCTTCTGTAATTGTTAGTGCGTATGAAAACTTGACTTTCCTGCCCCATATTTGGTGCTTATTAACTGTTTACTTTAAATTGTTTAATGTGTACTTAACGATTAAATCGACTTCTACTTTTAATGAAATTGATTTGGTGGGATGTTGTAACGGCAATTTAAAGCTGCCGATGCTAGGGAGATTTTTCCCACATAGGGGAGGGTATGGGTGACGGTGCAGCGGGCAGACGGAGTGCTCTGGAAATTGAAGGCGGTACCCAGCAATACCACACACGTTCTGAGCATGGGATATACCGAGTTCAAGAGACAGAATAACTTTCGCGATGGTACGGACATCACCATGTATATGGTACAACCTAGGAAGTTTGTTTTTACTGCATTAGGCTTTTAGGAACTTGTCGGATTTGTAGTAACTCATATATTTTGTGTTCATTTGTTGGTAAGTATGTATGGTCAAACCTTAAATTTCTGGCCTGCAAATTTGTACGACGACTCATCGACTAATGTAGATCAATATTTTGTTAGGAAACTTATTGTGGTCATTCATTCGGTTATTGATTTGCTTTGTTAATGTTGATCAATATTTTGTTGGGATAATGTTTGTGGTCAATTCATTAATCATTATTACTCTGAATATATGTAATCCTAAACCGAATCGACCTAACTAGCATTTTACCCATATTAGTACTGAGACGTATACACCCGGGTTACCCATATTAGTCCGAATGGATGGGTCAGATTACACGCTGGCGTTGAACGAAAGGGTCAGATTACACGCTAGCGTTGAGACACGTCGTAAGTGGGGGTACGTATGTGGTTGATTCTTGTCTACAAATTGTAAAAAAAAAAGACGGGCAAACCGGTACAAAACACATTATCAATCCTTATATGTAAAAGTACTATGCAAAGCTTAAACTGTGAGAATATTTATGAACGAATGAAGGTGTTTGACGAGGGAGCACATTATTTAATTGGAGTATCCTAGGGTAGGCAGTAGCTATCATGCATGCATGTCAGGTTGGTCTCCAAGTTTGAATCAAAGCAAAAGTAGAAACCCATCATTACTAAATCGTCATTCATTAAAGCAGTATGCAATGAAACCCTAGATTCCCCTACACTCAATCTACTTATAAATCGTGTATACCCACGGTTACACGCACATGTATATAGGGGAAACGTGATTTAACCCGCCCTTCTGCAGTTTTGCATCAGTCTAGGGAAGGGGTGCAAGTGATGTAGAGGTTGCTGGAAGACGTGTTGATACGGATATCGGGGGAAAACAAATTTAATTCACCTAAACCCTATCACTTTCTATGTCCATTAACCCCGAGGCGGACATCCTAAACCCTAAACCCTAAACCCTAGACCTAAACCCTAAACCGTAAACCATTACACTAAACACTAAACCCTAATCCCCAATCCCTAAATCCAAACCTGTAAATCCCTAAACCCTAAACCCTAAACTTTAAACCATGACCCATGACCCATCAACCGTAAACCCTACACTATAGCGTCAACCATAAACCCTGCAGCCTATTCCCTAAACCCTGAACCCTCAAGTGTACATTGTAACGTTAAATTATAAACTATCAACGCAAACCTTTAAACACTGAAAATGAACCATAATCCGTCAACCTCACTAGGTTGGAACTATTATGGTAATGATGTTTATCCGCAACATGTACGAATACCGTATGTGTCGTTATCTGTTTAGAGCCAATGCTATGCTATTAGTCATACAAAGATGGGTATGTTTTCACACTACAATGTTAATGATTTTGTGGGATTTGGGTAGGTTGATATTATGTGTTGGTCTACGACATAAACACAATATATGTCAAGTGATTAACGAGTAGGTTATATGTTAAAATTCTACATGGAACACGATTGGGTATGGCCGAAAAGTAGCGGTTATTCAGTAACGGTTATCGCCATAATTAGTTTTCACTTAGACTTGTTATAGCCATTAATATTAGTGATTAGTTATATGTATTTGTGTTTCAGTACTATTGTGGCACATAACTTATATATCCCCCGTGAAGTGACCTGAAGAGGCAATAACTTCCGAATAACTAAAAAATGAAAAGGCAATGCAGGCAAAACGGTCTAATCATAACAACATTTACTATACTGGTATGACCTAAATTTGAAACCCAATAGTTGTACTTCTGTTACCGAAAGGTTGTACTCTCAGTAATGCTTCCAAGTTCCAACCGAAGCTTCACCGATCCAAAATGTTAACGGGCCACTACACCTAGGGAAAATGTTGATTTGACAGTACTGTCTCAAGGGTCCACCCCAAGAGGGATATGCACAGACGTGGCAGACCCTGATACAACCCAATTGAATACGTGTCTTTACACTCCATCAACTATGAACCGTAATACCAAAAGTCAACAAGCAACCCTAAAACTCAAAAAATTTCAAACTGTGTTGGTAATCGTACACCTAAAAGCAACTTCCTTGAAAATGCAATATGTGATCCATTTTAACCGTAGCCATTAGTTGAGGGTGTTATACTCAGGGCAGGGTCAATTCAGAATATAATTTAGGAGACCTATAAATTTAATCTCCAACGATAAAGTTATATATGGGGTAGTAAATTCTATTTATGTAATAAATATATCATACTATATTATTGTACCATTCCAACTAGAGTACAACAAGTGCGGACAAAAAGCTAAATTGACGTTCTACTATATAAAACGGCTTACATATAGGAATAAAAATAACACCCTTTATATTTACATGATGGAGGTAAAAATACTCGTTCATTATAACACAATATTGGTTTATATAACTACCGCTGCAATTGCCCTAACACTTTTGAATCATGTATGTGAAGTCATATTTACCTCACACAATGCATGCTATTACCTCACACACTAGGATGTTTAGATCGATTATCAATATAATCACCAGTACCGGTAACAGGCAGTAGTATTTTATTTCATTGTGTGACATGAGAAACTGGGGAATTTAAATTAGGCTAGTACATATAATGTCATTATGTAAGCAGTCATGATTCGATGTTTCTAATATGGGAAGTCATTGCCGATGGATGTTATAATGTTAAAAGTTTAATAGTTTCTTCAATAATGGGAGCGTGTCATTGAAAATTGGTTTCATAACAAAAGTCAAACCTAGTAACAGTGCAAAACTTGCATGGAAGAGTGTGGAATTCTTCACAGTTGGAAGTGCCTAGCAACCGAACTTACGCTTTCAGGAAGGGATATGCCGACTTCAAAATATATCATAAGTTTGACGAGGATACACAGCTTCAGCTCCATAAGTCAAGTTAAGGTGGTTTGTATTTACATCACCCTTAAATTGTGTAATAAAAATACTATGGAAGTACGAGTCCTTGTATTATATAATGTGTATTGCATGATTCAACAAGTACATGTTTGTCAATATAGAGTCGTATAACAAATATGTTATATACTGTATTGTACAGATCGTCTTTAAATTGTGGTTATTAATGTGCTGCCGTGGACTTTCGATACAGACCAATACTGGATAGTGGTAACTATCCGTAATGGTATAAGGTAATACAACTAATATTTTTTTTTTTTTTTCATTATATGGTTGAAAGCCTAACCATGTTACTAAATGGTCCCGTATTATACCAACATTTTATTAAGACTCATATATTTGTTACTAATCAACCTCAACTTACACAATAATGATCTAAAAATTGGGAGGGCTTTACAGCATTGGTACCGGCTGCAAATAGGTTGTCGGGCCACCCGGATTTGCTCGATTAGACCGAGTTTGAACCTCACACCGGTGGCAATGGAGGGCGATTTTGCTGGAGCAGACAAGGATGTATTCGTTAATGCATTACAAAGAGGAGATGAAGTCAACACGTGGCTTTTTCATAGGCCACCTAAAGTAAGTTCGCTTTAGGGGGATACTGGCGGGCCGGGCTGGGTATTGAATATACTATTTTCAATGATGTAATCGGTAGGGTTAGTAAAATAATGAATCCAGCCCGGTTGGATTATCGAGGATGTCCCTTCACTTCCCAAGTTCCCATACTCATATTGCAAGTTGTAATTGAAAGGGCATCACTAAAACCCGTTCCTGTCTAGAACTCATTTCGAATCCCATTTATCCACATCCCCCCTACAGTTGCAATCTTCTCCAAACCTACCTCTATGGACTCACAGTCACCGACGGATCAGCATCAGTCTAACAGGGTAATGGTATCAGAACCCGTATTCGTAGTGATCGTGGAGATCCCGGAAAAAAACTTCCAAACCGCGGTAAGTCTAAATTTAACCAGTCCAATATCTCATGAATGTTCCATATTCGATCTATAAGAAGTGAAATATAATGGAAGGATGTTATCATTGAGCATTTCTGAATCTAACCTGTAGTTGGTTGTTGTAGAAACTCCCAACTGATTTTCGACTAAGGCACATGCCTGACGAAGACGATGATACTGTCCAACTGTCTTTGATGGGGTTACATCGGATACAGTACTATGTTCGCTTAACAACTCAGGGAGGCGACAGGTGGATGGGTGACGGATGGAACCGCTTCATCTCATGTATCGAGGACCGCGAAGACAAGATGGTCTTGCTGGTTAGGCTGGTCGCTCCATTGGTGTTTCAAGTCGTACGGTTCGAATCCGATGGATGTGTCATGCTGTGGTATCCCAGAATGCAACCGAGCTCTATTCTGGACCCGGATCAAATGTTTACTGTCAAGCGCCTTTCCATTGTCTCCGACGTGTGGGGTCCAACAGAAACGCCGGTACGCAATTGCACCACTTAACCTTATTTACTAATGGCGATAAAGTTTTTATCTGTAAACGATTAATATTTGTACATGAAACTGACGGAGACACTCAGTTAATTTAGCCTTTGATCTACCTAATGTTGACGCTGTTGTTATTTTTAGCCGACAATTAGAGGGCTTATGGCCGAGATGCTAGACGGGAGGTGGGGAGGGGTTCATCCAGAAGCGACACTGTACTGGGCAACAATGAAACGCCAGAGAAAGTGGGTCGTCCAGCTAACCCGCCAAACAGGAGGAACATGGACCTTTACAAATGGTTGGGATAAGTTTGCGGAGGACAATAAACTCGCACACCGACGATTCTGCGTGTTAAAGTATAATGGTAACTCACGGTTCTCAGTTAGATTATTTAATCTCAGAGAAGGCAATATTGTTTTATGCCGGAAGATTACGAGGCCGCAACCCATATGGTCGGAACAGGAGGACCACGCAGGTACCTCGACAGCACAAAATCATAACGTTCTGTTGGAGGATGATGGTGAAAAGCAGGCCGAGGATGATGACCGTGATTATAGCCGGGATGATGTTCTGGAACCCGTGGTGGACAACTATCAAGACTATCCATCTTTCACGGTCCGAATTAGAGGACCTAGTGCTGTAAGTTTAATCTATGTTCTTCCTCTATCTGTAACTGTTTGTCCATAACATGTACTGGTAATTGATGGATTTTCAACCAATAGTCAATGTTTCTACCTTATATGCTTTATCTACATTGGAAAATGAAACAAGGGACATCGTTGAAGTGATTCGGTGGGATGTTGTTACAGGCATTTCGGGTTGCCGAAGCTAGGGAGCTTTTTCCGCTTCGTAAGAAGGTGTGGGTGACGGTGCAGCGGTCGGATGGAAGAATTTGGGATATGAAGGCAGTGCCCAGCAACAACACTCACATTTTCGGCAAGGGATATTCTAACTTTAAGACAGAAAACGAGTTTGCGAATGGCACCCTCATCACTCTCCATAGGGTGGAGCGGAAGCGGTTTGTATTTACATCTCTGCAGACCTAAACATTACTATTACTGGCCAACATTCGAGGACTTGTTTGAATTGTATAATGTTTAATTTAATTTGTAGGGATTGTATAATGCTTAATTTGTAGGGATTGGATAATGCTTAATTGATACGGATTGTTTAATGCATATCTCTGTTTAATGTTTAATGCTTAATTTGTATGGATTGTATAATGGATGCTTCGGATTGTATAGTGTTTATGGATGGTTGGGTTCGTATTTGTTAATCTTCAAATTCACTATGTAGGCAATGATTCCAAACAACCTAGGAAGTCATTTACGCCCGGAGAAGCAAATTAAATTCAGATGGGCGGCAAATGAAGGGACTCCCGGGTGCGAGTTGGCTAACCCATGCTGGTCCTCAGTTTCCCATGCATAAGTTTACTTTGTGCATTCAAACAGTTATTGAACAAGATGAATAAGCTCTAATAAATTGAAGGGCACCCGACAACATGGTTTTATACACTAAAACATGTACATAACTGATGCTACTGAATTATTGCTAGTACAACCTTAACAACATATCAGCATTAACAACTATTGTTCAATTATACCAAACTTAGTAGTACCAGGATACTGAAATTTGAACCCTAACCCCATAGGTTAAATCAAAATATATGCATAACTGGGCCGTAGTCCAAATATTCCTATCACACGCGTTGCTTGCGCTTACGGTGAGACCGGAGCTTCCTTCCAGTAAGAACATTCTCACTTACAATACAATTGTTCTGCCCACCATAGTCATTATCAGCTTCTGGATTACAGGGATTCGAACACTTCTCTGTACCAACCACGGTACTCATAAGACCCTTGACAGCCACACCAGCGGCTCTTGCAACTGACTTCAATTCTTCATTCTTCCGGTTTTTGACAATGCCTAATGCTATTTCACTCCTCTCTTTATTGGACTGAAACTGAGTTATCAAAAACGATATAGTCATAACAATATCGAACAATAAGATTGCAACAACAAACATTCAAATGTACACACGTAACCGCAAAAACATACCCCTTCCAACCAATGTTTGTCGTAACTGTCCATGTGCCTTATCAAACAAATACCACTATCATATTGGCTGACGATGGATGGCGGACCGGGTACTTCAATAACATCGAATTTTGGGATGTTATAATATATGTCACCAGGCTTTTTCATCTCGCTGGCGAATACTTTTGTAACAACACCATCTGCATTGACAACAACAAAACACATCATCTATCTCATTTGTCATCTCAACATATAAATAACTAACCGCACATTGTTCGAGTACGAAAAATACCACGGATCTTGCTTTTGCCAGCCTTCGGCTTGAGGACACAAGGTTACCACTGTCCCAAATCTCCACAACTTTGTTAGACATATTTATTACAACCAAGTACCAATCATCCATGATTTCGTCTTGTACAGGTACTAATATCTGTCCACATATGTGCAAAACCATTAACACATGCTGACAAAGAAAAGATTACTATAGTCTCAAACATTTATACTACCTTACAACACCGTCTTAGGCGCCTATTAAACCTGTGCAGCCCACATTGGGATATGATGGCGGCCAATGAACAAGCCCCTCCGGGTTTCTTGTCATAACTCCAAGCAATTTCCTGAAATTACAAATAATACCCCCTTAATTTCTTAATTAAACCACCTACCAAATTAATGAATTTAAACATATGACACAATAATCATACACTGAAATTTGTTGGCAGGAACCACATGTTTGACTCGCTTTCGTTCAAAGATATGTTGATAACCTTACAACAGTCAAAAGTTCAGGAAAATAACATTGATCGCGTTATGCCAAAGACATGTTTCCGTTTACAAACTTAAATAATCAAACAATCAATCTCACATTACCTTGCTTGTTATTATGTTGCCTGGTCGCAGACATTCAAATTCTCCTTTCAACACCACAATTTCTCCAAAACGGGCAATTACGTCTCTGCACAGGTGTTGATACACTTAAGCAAATCATTCAAACTAACAAGTCACTACTTCAATATTATTACGGATTGTAAATTCACCTCCAACTATCTCTTCCTATTCTGTCTTTCTCAAACAAGAACTTCATTAATTGCATATCTGGGGGAGAGATTTCTCCAACATAAGGAAAAACAAGGTTGGAATTTAATGGTTCATGATCACGCAGTTCGGGATTGTTGCCACCCTCCTCGTCCGTACTTTCGCCCCCACTTCCATTAACCCCGTCATTAAATGTCTTTTCTTGCAAAACATTTAGATTAATTTTGAACATTGGACATCCTCCCTATAATTTTCATGCATTTATCAAATACCCCTAACCACACATTTCAGTTTATATCACTACTGAATGCACCTGTACAGCTGGGGGCTCAGCCTCAACATTGTAATCTTCTTCGTCCAATATCAGTTTGCATACCAATGACCGATCAGTCGTCAGTGTTTGCTTCAACACCGGTATCTCAATTCACTGATTTCTTTACCCCCTGTCCAAACACACTTTGGACTATCCTTGTAATAACCCCTTCTATTCCATATTCATTCACAAAACCCAACCTATCCTCAAATTCTGACACAATGTCTTTCACAATCTCAAATTGTCCCTCCATATTATCTAAAATTGCACTTAAACTTCCAACTTTGTTGTCAATATCCTGCATTTCACACATTGCCCTTGACACTTCTTCCGACAAGCAAGGATAAACGCCGCTCATAGCAAATTCTACTGGACTACGGGGACCAACTTTTGAATTCAAACTTCGCTTGACCAAATTCTACTTTCTCCGTTTACCCAAAAACTCAGAACCATTCATTTTCGGATGACCTACAACAAATTGAGGATTAACAGATTTAGAAAAGTACCCAGACTACATAAACATGGCTAATCCAAACTACTTGTTAGTTGTTTCTGACCCGTTCGTACAACCCCCAAACTGAGTATAATTAACTCCAATTTCATAATTTAGAGACACTTGCTGAAGTAAGATTGAACTCATATTTCAATTTCATACCTTACGACCACTGAAATTGGACATGTACTAGCTCCTACGACACAACCAAGTCGCCACAACTGGGTATTTGTAGCAAATTACCCAACCACTGGTCTACCTCTTCACCGATCTCCCACCACAAGTCTTTGTCCCTCGCCGCGTCGACTCATCTGCATGGTTGCGGTGCAGGACCAGACCATTCGATTATTCCCGATCAACTATGCAAGCACAATCTCAAACCCATCAATTTGTAAAATCACAACTCATCAAAATTAAGCACAGAGAAGAGAGAACGAGAACCCACTTGATGCCCAAGCCGTTTTGCAAGAATTAGAGGCTTTGGAGTAAGCATACTGCGGATCGAGACAGCGGAGCTCGGTTGGCCATTAAGGAACGATTACAGGGATATATGAGTGTCAAAATAGACTGAAAAACTAGACCAGAGATAGGAGATGGGAGCATAGATGGGAGCACAGATGGGTAGAGAGGGATATGAGAGCGGAAGAGAGAGCACAGTGATGCAAGACAGAGCAGATCGCCCACTAACGGGAGCAGAGGAGAGACCGCAGAAGTGACGAAGGAAAGATGAGACTCGCACACCACCCGCGCGTCCTCTCCACCTTCTGTTACTAACTGCCACGTCAGATTTTTCAGACTCAAGTACATGCTTGAGTCACACAGGGAATAATTTTCGATAAATGTATATGGCTAACGATATTGTTACAAAAGCGCATATAGATCATATACACCATTCAACTGACAGAAGAAAACACATATTGAGAGCAACTGGAAAACTGGAAAATAAAAACTCTGTGTGTGTAAATCTGTAAATGTATATATCAGAATAGAAAAACCCCAATGAGGCCTATTTGTCTCATAGCATTTTGGGTGTCTTTAACTAGTGGACAGCCCCAACCCCACACCCATGATTAGTAAAATCTGTCATTCTGTCACGTAGGGATGAAAATATTTGGTGCCGAATTTCCCAATAATGGTAATGAGTCGGCTGCGTGAACAAAAAATCCCCAAAACCCCAATAATTATACATACCAGCCAGTTTTCTGATTTTAAGATTCCAAAGTTGAGTATCTCTTATGGCCGTTCTGAATCAATGTTGTTAGTTTTACAATTTATTTCTGGGGCAATCTGGATTCTGGAACGGCATCATCAGAAACCGCGATTTTTTTTGCTTCTTTAGCTTGTGGCTTGGCAAGCAAGCAAGTTTAGTAGTATCATCTCTACCGGCCGTTTCTTTGCTTTGGCTTATACCTGTTATTTTTCTTCTCTTATGAGGCACAATACCCATTATATGTCTCTGCATCATCACAATATATAGATACTTTCTCAGATCTTTGCCATTGTTATGCCTCGAAGGCTTGCTTAATCTTCTTCAGAATCTGATGCATCGAATGAAAAGTAGACATAAGCAGAAGGGTATAGACATATACAGAAAAGTACCACAAGGACCAATAATTCACACCTTTAGGCCCTGTTTGGTTAACGGGAATTTAAAGATACGAGAATGAATTATTCTCTTTTCCAAACTAATTTAGAATGGATTAGGCAAAAGCATTTCCATGTGGGTGTTTGGAAGATTACTAAATCTAAAATTTAGAATTGATTGATTTGTCATTTTCATTGTTGTATTTGGTAAGTCCGTCAGGTTATAAGAAAAGAAAATACAATTTAAAAAAAAAATTGTTTTTAATTTGACTTCGCCGATGTGAATGGAAATGAAATACCACCTATGAGTAGGTAATTCAATTAAGGCTTTAAGAGGGAGTCACTTTCCAGTCAAATTATGATTTTGGTTTCCTTTCTAATATCTAATTACAACTAAATAACAACTCTACATAGAAAATGAAATGAATTCATATTGCATAGCATGATTTCTTGTCAACCAAACGTTGCCTTAATTAAAATCTCCATAATCATTGGTTTGCAACATCTAACTTTCTTCTTTGTCAAACATCAAGTCCTTAGCAAGATCAGGTTAAAAATCTATCGTCATTCATTCGGTATATTATGTTTCGTTCCCAATTGTGGATCATGAGTCATGGCCACTTTCAAATAATTCCATCTAATCAATCATCTTAAGTATAGGTGAAAGAGAAAATTCTAGCTCAAGCACAAGTATCAAACTAGCGATACGATTATATATTCACAAAAGCTATGGCCTTTCAATTAACAAGGACTTCTTGATTTGTGCATGATAATGTATGAACTATGAACAATGAAAAATGAATTATTCCACAGACCAACTGCTGCTAGCTACCAGTTTGCCTTGACAATCATGAACTTGGGAATGAAAAATTTCCCTTCTTTGTACTTCTGCCTCTCTTCATAAGCTTTTACATATTTAAATCCCAACACCTCCCCACAATCGCTGCAGTGCACATAAGCAGCTGTGTAGAGGCCGCTGATGAGTTGCCGGTCCTCTTGAAGCCCTTGAACCACATTTACTGCATGAGAAAACAGAAAGGCTCTGCCTCTCATAGTCTTAACAAAGCAAACAACACAGTTACCGAGTTAAGAATACGACTGATTAGAGTTCGATCTCATCTAATGTAGCCTATAAATAAAGCACAGCATATACCACAAATATTGCTTCCAGGCAGTGCATATATGTCTGTATGCATATTAAGATTCATCATATGCAAAACAGTTTGAACATTACATACCATGTCCTTGATTATTCTATTAGTTGCACATCAGACCAAACTTTTACGCAGTGACACACTTCTCATGACGCTGCACTACCCTATTTGCCGATCATAGAAAAGTTCAAAAAAAAAAAAAAAAAAAAATCAAGTAGAAAATGATCGAGTTGATCACCTTAAAATGTTTGGAGACAATATCATCATGACAGCATATATAATTCTGGCACTCGAAGCAGCTGTATAGCCTTCGCCAATCAGCCATGGAAGAATCTGCTTGACAATACAATCACTTCAATACTATACAAAATCACAAAAAAAAAAGGACCACATTGATGTGTAGTATAATAACAAGGATGAAATTAACCGAATTGGAGGTGATCATGACAGGTTAGTAATTGGGAGTTAAAAGAGAAACCTAATAACAGCTAATGGTTTTACGTCAATATCAGTGTCCTTGAATGCAAGAAAGACAATTCTGGAAGAGAAGAAATATATAAAGAAACATGAATTGGGTTTATTCAGTACCTACACTTTAGATAGAACACTTCCTTTCACTAGAAGAAAACAAGAAATTTCAGAATGAGGGATAATAGTTGCATTTTACCTTCTTCAAAACTGTGGGAGGTTTTGGATCGGAGTTGGGGTTTTGATAAATCACAATGAAGAGAGACGCCAGTAACGCCCTCAAACCGAAAAATAGAAAAACAAAAAATTGATGGTCAACCCAAATTCAGTTTTCCTTCCCTTTGATCATATTTCACATTTTAATTTTGTTGAGAGATGATATTTCACATTAGAAAATGTTTTTCGTCTCTTAAAAAGTTCGTAGGGTTTGAAAGTAACATGAGTGTTTTTTTTGTAAATTAGAAATCTTGAATTTGATTCACGAATTAATTATAGTATATGTAGCATGTATGTATAATCCTTTTAAGTTGATATAAATATGTCCCTAGAGATATGAACTTACAAAGAGATTTATGTCATGGTCCTATTTGAAATTCTTGCGACTTTTGGCTGTTTTTATCAAGTAATTTTTCGAATATGATGTGTCAATTGACTTAAAAATTCTAAGTACGATATATTAAAAAGTAAAATGAAAAAATTTGGGAATTTCGAAAAAGGACCTTCCGAAAAGCTAAACAGACGTGTTTGATCTTATGTTACTGTGCCCAAAACTCAAACAAAAAAATAAACAGAGGGAGAGAGATATATATATAAGGGTTTAACACAAAACCCTGCAAAATTCGACCCGAATTCCTCAATCCGTCGACAGGTATGTAAAAATATGCTGCACCCTTTTGTTCTTTTCAGTAAGATCGACCCCAATTCCTCAATTTACTTCATGCTGTTTCTGAGGATTATTATTTCTATGGGTTACTAATTTGCAGAATGCAAGATTTAATCTTTCAGCTTAGAACAGATAACCAATATGTCATCTCTGTTTGTATTTTTGTTGGGTGTCATAGGAATCAATAAATTTGATATATCTGCTTGAATTGGTACCTTCACATTCATAGGAATCAGCTCAACTTTTGCTCTGTTTTTATTGTTTTACATATTCACAATTTGGCAATAGGTGTACTCTTGCTTAGTGTTTTATATGTTTATGTGATTAGTGGAATTGTAGTAGGGAATTGTAATTACATTTCCCTGATTTGTAATAGTATCAATGGTATCTTGAAATCTAAACAAACATACTGCAGGGAGGGAGAGTTGTGTTGGAAATTTTTCGCAAATGGATTTCTGCCCGGATTGTGGAGGCATGCTGCAGTATGAGCTTCCGAATATGCACGCTGCTAGATTCTTCTGTCCGACTTGTCCTTATGTTGCATACATGGAGAAGAGGGTATTGCTAATAATATATATCATTTAATGTTACCTAAATTAAACGTTATCTCTTCATGCTATGTTGAATGTTTCTTTTACTGATTGATCTTGTGTTTCTGCTGTCAGGGTGAAATTAGAAGGAGGGAGGCTCTAGTTAAGAAAGAGATCCAACCCATAATTAACCTGAACGACTTTACAAATGCACCCAAAACTGAAGGTTTGTGTAGCTTTTCATCCTCAACAGGAGCAAATCCTCTTTTTCTGCTTTTAATTCAAGTGGTGCATTCTTGTCTGAGTTGAAATGTTTGATAAAACTTAAAACTGACCAACAATATGCTGTCAGAAGTTTATATTTGGATCTGTAACCTTGCGATACTATTGGAGTGGTTACTGCAGTTATTACAACTATTTATTATTTAAGTTTCCCAAGGCTACTGGTTTTAGCTATACCTTTACAGGACTATTGCTTATATTAAATGTGAGGTAGGATTTGCTTGTTAATGGTAAGAAGTAAGAAACTTTGTATTTTGGAAGTTTGGAACAAATGCTTCTGTACAAAGGAGAAAGCCCTGGTGAGGATACAACGGATGAGAGTTAATTAGCATAGTCTGGTCAGGTAGAAAAATCAGTAATTTTATGGCTTGTGCTGACACAACCAATGGTCCAGTGTTGTCAGAGAGAATGCCAGCCAACTGGGATGAAAAAATATCCTTTCTTGTTAGCTTCAAGTAGATGCTCTGTGAAACTCATTTACTTGATTTAGATTTAGGTCTTTTCTAAGCAAACACCTATTTCTTTTGTATGCTTTCAATCACATATTGGCAGTAGTTGGTGTTTGTTCGTCATGTCTTAACATATTAATTAATAATTAGATCATATAGCTTATAATATCGTATTGTTGTGTGAATTAGATCACATCTTACTCTTGAATGCATTTTCTTGATATTGTGTTGATGCCGCTGCTTGGAATGTTTTTTAACCATTACTGAAATCAATCTCGACTGCAAATCTAACTTCTGTCTCTCCTCTTCCTTGGCTTTTCCTTGGCTACTTTTGTCTTACAGAAACATGCCCAATCTGTGGTCATAAAGAGGCTGCTTTCCGGGAACAGCAAACACGATCTGCTGATGAAGCATCAACAAAATTCTATAGGTGTTTGAACGATGACTGTCAACATGCTTGGATTGATTACTCTTAGTAGGAGTTTCAGAAACACTTCCTTTACTTTCTCTGGTCTTGAATTTTCTGGAGCCAATATCCTTGCCACTCTGCTATGGACATGGGGAGAGCCACACACCGTCCCGTTATGTTTTTGGACCTGAAATCAAAATAACTGTTGGCCGACTGTGCAATCTTTTGCCTATATTTGGATTAAATCCTTAAATGGGTTGTTGTTTTTCTTTGGCCTCTTGGACTTACATTGTACTGTAGTATATATATAGAAAGTGAGAACTAAGCATCTGTCGACTGAATCAAATTTTCAGAGTTTGAGCTTTAAGCAAATTTGAACCTCCCCTGTGATTTCATTGCTGCTTCAATCTCACTTTGGTGTTAAGAGGTTCAAGTGCATAACACATTCAATTCGCCCACAATTTTCAACCTCTTTCAATTAGCAATAAATAACAAAGCGTACAGAATCAACAAACGAGCAAACAGGAAAATGGTCACAAAACTCGGGCAATAGAAGAAGGATCACGACTTCAGAAAAAGTGAGCCGCATCCAATACATAGGGCAACATTATGTCAACCATTATATAGATTTACCAGCAAACAGTATAAACACCAACAGTATCATCCAACAAGGGAAAACATTACAAATAAAGGGTCAGCACGTTCTTAGTGAACAACTAGTTCTGCTTTTCCATCCATTTTTTTCTGGTCTCTTCCAATGCTTTCTCCCTCATCCTAGAGAGCTCTTGAAACCAGTGCTGGTATTGTGTCTCAATAGTATCAAGTTCCAATTTCAGCTCAACATCCAGATCAGCTGCCAAAGAAACCGATGAACAGCTGCTTGACAAGCTCATATCATTAGATACTTTCTGATCAAGTGATGACAACTCTATGTTCTTTGGGAAACTGATGGGAAATACTTGGCCTGCATTGCTGGAGTAATTTCCTTGCAAGTTTATGTCATCCACAAACGAATAGCTAGGATGTACAATGTTGCAATGAACAGATTCAGCGGCTCTGCTAATATTGCTGGAAGCATCATCAGCTAGAAACACAGAAGCAAAAGATGCTTTTGAATGTTCATCGGTAAATTCAGTAAAGCTTGGATAAGAGGCAATGCCGCCATTAAAGCTGACTGTATCAGGATTATTCCCGACGCTACAAGCCTGCTCAACCATTGAATCAGCTGGAACACCAGATAACTGTGAACCCCACAGGAATGCCACTGAGGATTTGCCATTAAGATATTCGGATCCAACATAAGTAAGTCCGCCTGGGGAGTTATCAGATGATGGCTTCCAACCAGGTACGAGTTTCATTATCAAGTAATCAATAAATTCAGCAATGAAGGCCACATCATGATCTGCTAATTCCAGATGTTCAACCATCTCAGCCGCCAGAGAGACTGCAGTATCAGTATCAAGGTAAAAGAGAAAGTCTATATTCTTCACCTTACCTGTAAGACATCAAAACATGTTAGTCTAGTACATTATTTGTCTGGAAATAATGTGTTTTTGTGTGCTATGTTTATAAACTTGTATGATCATTCTCCAATTTGCTAACTCACCACATGCATTAGCAATACGCAAGGTCAAAGAAACCGAGTTGTCATCGTTTTTTGTCCCCCTTAACCTAAACTCATTGTTCTTACTTTTCCTTTCAAATTCCAAAACCCGTGGACTTCCATGGTTGCTTCCTGTACATGTGCTTCCTGAGAGCTGCTTATAATCACCATCTATGTCCATGGAAAATGGCCCAGACTTGGGTAAGTTCAATGCTTTAAGATTTTGGTTAGGTAACTTTAAGGGATCACGAAGTGGTTCCCTAGGGTTCTCAACTTGAAGAAATGGATCTTTAAGCAGCTCCTTTGCAGAAGATCTCTCAGACACTTGAACCACACATTTCTCAATGAAGTTTTTAATTTGGGGGTCATGCACCTTACCAAGGGATGCAGGTTTAACACCCTGCAACAGAACATGCCAAGCATAAGATACCTGGGATATGCAGCTATCCTATAAATGGGAGCCAGCAGATATTTTTATGATGATTCGTCAACTTACTTGGGTAACCTTCTTAAATATTTGAGCAGGGCTTTTGCATTCACTGTATGGATACTCAAAAGTAACCATCTCTAGCATGCACATCCCAAACGAATACACGTCAATGAGTTCATTATATTCCTCATCATAGAGTTCTGGAGCCATAAACTCGGGCGTCCCTAGTTTAAAAACAGAAATATTTCAGTACACTATGCTTAGTTAGACGAAAAGATGGCATCTGCAGACATAGATTTCTTTACCAATCACACTTCGAGCAGTAGGCTGTTGCATTACAGTTGCTAATCCCAGGTCTCCAATTTTAACTTCTCCATGGTTTCCGTTGATAAAAATATTGTCACATTTTAAGTCCCTATGAATAATAGGCGGGTTCTGGCCATGGAGATAGACTAAACCTCGGAGAATCTGCCTTGCCCAATTCCTTATGGCCTTCATATCAACATTTTTGTGCTTCTTACGATATCTAGTAAAGCATCACAGAATTAGTTTAATTGCACACAATGCAGCAAAGCAATACAAAGGGAGAATGACAAGAATCAATAGAAACGTACTGCCTTAGATTTCCAGATGTGAAGAGCTCGGTAATCATGTTAATAGTATTTTTCTGATCATCCACCCAGGCATTATAGAATTTGATAATATTTTCATGTTTCAGTGATTTCAGCAAATGTACTTCAGAGTACAGTTTTGCCAAATCATCTGGTGAACGCAAGACAGCATCAATCCTCACTTGGTTCCAAGCAACTTCTATGCCATCTACTTCATCAAATGCCTTGTAGCTGCAAAATGAAATGACAAACCCAAGAAAGAATCCCAAAAAACAGTTCAAGTTAACAAACTACTCTTCTTAAAGAGAATCACTTCCTCAACAATAAAGTCAAGAAAAAAAAATAAAAACAAAGACAAAGGGTCTCAAAACCATACACAGTCTTGAAGGCTCCCCTGCCCAAGATTTCATTGTACTGTCCCAAAAGAAAAGAAAAAAAATTAAAAAAGAAATGAATGCCTCCACGAGAGAGGAAACACAATTTTGTTATTTCAATTGAAACACAAATCACCAGGTGACAACTATAACATGAATTTCAACAACACTCAAACAATATAAACATAAAGATTGCAGCTTGAAAACAAGCATACCCCATTATCAACAACTTGATCACATAAAACTCTCAATCCCGAATAGGTATACTAAATCATCAACCCATTATCGAAACACAAAATCAAGAACAAATTGACCAATTGCAACATGAACATCAGTAATACAGTTTATACTAAAAAACAAATATAAATATGCAACTTAAACACCCAAGCTAAACACCAATAGATATTTGAATCACATGAAACTATTATGATCGCAAGTGCATAGTCACAAAAGTAAATCATATTCGTAGTGTAGTTTCATACCCGAACATAACGATTAGTCGGGTCCTTCTCTACATACTCGACCTCATCGTCAGGAGGCTTCACCATCGAAAACATACCATTATGATCACCAAGGTGTTTCGGCGACACAGAACCAGACCGGTGATTCATTTCCTCCCAACAACCAAAACCTACCAGAAACACAAGCACGGCGACAACGACGACTTCAAAATATTTATATATGTACACACACTCGTTAATTAAATACAACCTCTTGCGTGTCCGAAACAAACAAAATTCATGAACTAAAACGAGAACCGGCCGCCGCTGATCGAGTCAGAGAACGACGACGTTTCCCTTGGCGCTCGTAGAAGGCTTCAGAATCGAATGCCGATTTCGATCGGAATCGGCATTCGACAACGGGAGTGGACTGAGGCAATGAACCAGAAGAGTTCAGAACCCCAAAAGCCATGCATGTTAGACTAGTCATTCTCTTTTAGACCATTTCTTTGATGAAGCCAGAACTCCTTTAAGAACGTTGGAAGGTGAGCAGCATTTGGGAATGAGGTGCAATTCCGAGTTTGGGAGAGGAAAATGGGGAAGGGAAAAAGAGAGAGAGAGAGAGGATGAGGAAGGAGTTTTGGGGTTTCTGAGAGAAGCAACGTTACCAGAACACACGTCCGGAAATGAAGCCTGAAACAGACACTTGTATGGTTAAATAGTATAACAAAAAAAGTTAAATTAAAAATAGAGAGAACAAGTCAAACAGCTCTTAATTTTTTTTTTTTTTTTTTTCTGAGAATGAACAAACAGCTCTTATTTATTGAATCGCAGCCCCGAAAATGTGGTAAAAGTATCTATGGTAACAACCACTAAAACTACTATAATAAATCAAGCTGGATTGTACTCTTTGTACTCTTTTCAAGTTCTTGTAGCTTCAAATCATAATAAATCAAAAGTATTTCCGGTCTATATGTTGTACATGAAATTTGCAGACTTTAGAGAAGCCGGATCGTTCTACTACTCCCTTATAGCTTGGAAAGTTCTACCCAGAACTTTAGAGGAACTAAGTCCCTCCAGATACTTCGCCATAGAAAGCTTGGGTAATACACAAGGGAACTGGTTTTTGGCGGGAAAATTTTAATCACGTCGTGACTATTTTACCGCCAAATTTGTACCACACCTCCAGTTCAACTTGCTACAGCTCACAACACCATATTCAAGTTTCAACCACGATAAAATCTCAACAACGTTTTCCTCCAATAGTAGGTCCACTGAAAGCAGTGAAGGCACTGGAAGTAGAGGTTTTAAGTTTTAAGGGACAGTATGTATTAAAAGAATGACTGTCCTACACATTACACCGCAAGAGTATGGCTGTTGAACAGCAATATCTTCCGTCAATATGTACATATTGGTACAAGCACAAAGGAAGCAACCGATTAAAACGGAAACAGAGCAAAGAATGGAATGAACTGTATGCATACTACAGGCAGACAAAATCTACACTTGATGGCAATTCTTTCTTAATAAAGCACATAGCATGATCTCTGGCCTCTTCTTCAAGTTTGATCTCTTGAACTCTCTTATCAGCTCTGGTGCCATGAAATGCCCAATTCCGGGCAGGATCAATAACAATCTTCTCAAGGGAAACAAGATTCTTTACTATGTAGCTGACAAGCTCCACAACACTTGAAAGTCGACTATAGCCAAGAATTTCTAGAACCTTGATGTTAGGATGCGGACATTTCTCAGTTTCAATGCTATGGCCTCGTTCTATAAGCCATGTCTCTCCTTTTCTTGTGAATGGTGCGAAGCACTCCAACTGCACATAGAAGAAAATTAGTGTACATGCAACCAGAAGCACAGGCAGCATTAAGTTTGTAGCTCAAACATATAATTGCCATTAACCTCACGAAGGATCCTTTCCTCTCCTATTCTTGGGAATATTGTGGCGCATTCCAACTGCATCACGAAAAACAATATGTTAGTGTACAAGCAACCAGAAGCATCGGAACCATTAAGTTACAGCTCGCACATAGAATCACCATTAACCTTAGATCTCAAAGCCAATTAATAAATGTGAAAAGCTATAAAATCATGCATGTTGCATAACATATGAAACAAGAAACATGCAACACCGTGAGCTAAGTAGAGACTTCTTTTATTCCACTGAAAATTTGAAAGGACTTCAACCAATAGTTCCTTTTGTCTATATAAGGTTTCAAGTCTTTTCTGCGCTACCATGTTAGTCATATCATGCCATTTAAGAAAACATAGTATTAAGTACCTTCAAAACGAGCCTCTGCAAATTAGGAAATGCCTTCATGGAAGCGGCTAACATAGGAATAGTTATGAGAGCATCTGAACACTCTTACTTTGAAATTCTTGAGATTTGGTAGTACAGGGAAACTCACATGGTGGTCCAGCCCAATCTGAATCAAACAACGAGTGGGAAGGTTAGTAGACAATCCAACAACCATGAAGAGAAGAAAAATATGCACATTATGATTACATATACTAACCATGGGGATATCCAGCATGAGAGTCTGTAGCTGATTTATGCAACAAGAAAGATGGGTGAAGGCAAGAGTGACTACAATCTACTATGTCCAAATACTTGAGTGCAATGGATGGACCGACAACACTTAACTAAACCAAATTGTTGGCACTGGCACTTGCTCAAGAAAAGGGCATTTTTGCAACATGCGCTCAAGAACATCTTTGGACACATTGACGGATTCCAAATGAAGAACCTTGAGGGATTCAAAGCTTAAGTATTCAGAGGACCTTTTCAGGTAGTTTGAAAATGTGTACTTATCTGGACCAGATAATTTTGTCACAAAATCCAACACCAGAACTTGAACTCTCTTTTTCATTGCAAACTGTGTCCACTTATCAATTGAACTAGTAAAACGTTTATCTAGATCAAGGAAGCAAATCCTAAATTGTTCCAAGTCGCCATGCTCTCTATGCTGTTCCACCACATGATTGACCCAAACTACATATTTAGAGCTTTCCTGGTCTCTGAGTTCTTGGTTGTAGTTGAAGTAATAACGGCGTACAGTTTCATCAGCATCAAAGTTGAGCTTTTTAGAGGATGCCCACACATAAAGCCAACGCCGAGAAAGGGTACTGGTAGCTCCGGCTTCCTTTAGTGGCAAGAGAGACACGATTTTAACCAGAATTTCATCCGGCAGCTCACTGAATCTGTCCATCAACTTGTGCCCATCCTTAATCTGCATAAATAAACAAAAAGAAGCACATTTCATACTAGTTAGATAACTAAAAAGAAACTGATGCAAAATATGAATTATGTGTAGTGGAAAGAAAAAGCAGCCTCACTGCCTCAGTGATACCTTTTCTTGATCAGAACTAGACATTAGGCAAGTTCTTTTCTTCATGATGGTGCTGATTTCTCGACGGTCAGGTTGACAATCTGGGATAACTTTCTGTGCTTGAGAAAGGAATCTCATTAATCATAAACATATCAATAATCAACTCCTACACTTAATCAAACGACCAACCAACCACACATTACAACTCATTCCATAAAATCAATCGAAGTCACAGCACAATCTAGATACTAAACATCCAATTTCAAACCTGAAGTTATATTGGAATCTTTAAGAATGAAGATAACCATTTTTTGATTCACAGTAACCATGAACCTGAATTATGATCTACCATAGTTTTGAGGCTACTTTAATCCATTCTTGTTTCAAAGGTTACTAATTTAATCGAAATTTGAGTACCCATTTCACTGAAACACCAACTTAGAATAGTAAAAGAAACACTAAAGCCGAAGAAGCAAAAACCCCAATGCAGAGAGCACTGATCATATGATCAAGAAAATGATGACACTTTATGCAGTAAAGAGCACTGATCATATGATCAAGAAAATGATGACGACCCAGCAACAGATATTAGTTGAGGAATTATGAGGAACAAGAAATGAGCTCACCTGGGCTTGAATTCAAAGTTGATAGAAGCTCCGAGTGTCCTGACCCCAAGAAAATGGTGAATGAGTGAAGAGGTAATATATAAGTAACTTTTAACACTAACTAATATGATATTATTTATTGTTGCACTTTCGAGCACCAAAGGTTTCGTGGTGTAGTTGGTTATCAAGTCAGTCTAACACACTGAAGGTCTCCGGTTCGAATACACACTGATAAATAACACACTGATATTATTTATTGTTGCACTTTATTAGACATTTCTCAAAGAATGTTTTCTAGTGAGAACATTTTGGATGGACTTTTATTATAACCATTGAGAATTTTGGTATCATCAATCCGCTTAGACGTTGACACCAAAACTTTCAACCCTGGCAATGAACACATCTCTGATAAATTTTTGGCTTGAAACTGGAATAGTTTCCATTTCGAAGAGTGACCGTCCTACACATTACACGGCAAGAGTATATGTCTGTTTGGAACAGAAATATCTCCAGTTATTACATACTTACATATATGGTGCAAGCAAGAATGCAGCTACCGATTAAAACAGAAAGAAAGTAATGAGAATGCGGAAACTGGAACAAAAAGGACTGTTTTGCAAACTACAGGCTGACAAGTTCCACACTTGATGGCAATTCTTTCTTTATAAAGTGCATGGTATGATCTCTGGCCTTTTCTTCAAGCTTGATCTCTTCAGTTGTCTTATTCGCTCCGGTGCCATGAAATTCCCAATTCCCGGCGGGATCAATAACAAGTTTGTCAAGGGCCACAGCATTCTTTACTGTGTAGCTGACAAGCTCCAGGGCACTTGAAAGTTTCCGATACCCTAGAACTTCAACAACCTTGATGCAATGATGTGGACATTTCTCAGTTTCAATGATATAGCCTCGTCTTTTAAGCCATTTCTCTCCTTTTCTTGTGAATGGTGAGGAGCACAAATATATCCTGAAAGCTATCTTCTGATAACTGTACTCCAAAAGATCCTAGACTAATTGATATTCCAGTGTCCACAAATATCATACACTAGTTTTATAAATCATCAGACAACCATTTCTACATTCACAATTATCACACACTAGTTTTATCAACCACTTCTTACTTGAGACTGGACAATGATGTTGCAGTTAACTGTACCATAGTTTTGAAGCTAGTTTAATCCATTTTTGTCTTCAAGGCTAGTACTTTAATCGAAATTTGAGTACCCATTTCACAGAAATACCAATATTGAAAAGTAAAACATACACCAAAGCAGAAAAAGCAAAAACCCCAATACAGAGAAACCCGAGAAGGAACCAAACCCTTAGAGTTTGAAATTGTGTACAGTAATGAACAGTGATACTATGATCAAGAAGATGATGACCCAAAGACATACATTAGTTGAGAACTAATGAGGAACAAGAAAAGAGACAAGTTTTAAATATGTTCCTCATGAAACCAACTTTATTGCAGATGCATTCACAAATTTATGGCATATATTTTCCAACCCTGTATCAAGAAGCTACTCATGTTTGCGCTCTTTGTTTTTTTTACCGATTTTTACTGTAGAGATTTTTAAGAGCGTTCTTTTTACCAACAAGAGGAGGTGGGTGGGTTGAAGATGAGATGAAACTGACATGTTTATAATTGGACAGATTATCCAAAGAAAAAAGAAAAGAAAATGAGTAAATGGACAGAAATAAGGTGAGGTGAATGATCCTTCCAAATGCTACTAATCCGTCCAGGTCATTACAGTCCTTCTTTGTTTTCATAGAGAATCAAACTCTCGAGTGGTTATTAATATGGGTGCCGGAGCACTACACTATTCTTACCGGTTTGATCCTCCTGTTATTTATTACCTGCAGTAGAGTTTTCTGTTCCACACTCAACTACTACTAGTCTACTACTGTACTCTAATTCCCTACTACACAAATTCCCACCTCGGAAATGGAAACCCGACTCCCGCGGAGGACCAAGCCCAAATCTGACGTGGCAGCCGTCCTCCGAAAATCATGGTACCGTCTCCGCCTCTCGGTCAGGCACCCCTCCCGCGCCGCCACGTGGGACGCCATCGTCCTCACCGCCGCCAGCCCCGAGCAAGCCGAGCTCTACAACTGGCAGCTCAACCGCGCCAAGCGCATGGGCCGCATCGCCCCCTCCACCGTCACCCTCGCCGTCCCCGATCCCCTCGGCCAACGCATCGGGTCCGGCGCCGCCACTCTCCACGCCATTCACTCCCTCGCCCGACATTTAAGGGCCCAGGTAACTGAATCCAATCGGTCACACTAATCGCGTGATTAGACATTTGCATTATGAGAAGGTGAGGTAAGGTAAATGAAGGATGATGTTATGTGCTATTTTGAACAGGTGGCTGATAAAGCATGTGGTGATGATGTTGAGAATATGGTTAGCTACATTGCGAAAAAGCATATATTGTTGCTTCATGCTGGAGGGGATTCTAAAAGGGTGCCGTGGGCGAATCCCATGGGGAAAGTTTTCCTGCCTTTACCGTTTCTCGCAGCTGATGACCCTGATGGGCCGGTGCCGCTGCTTTTTGATCATATACTTGCAATTGCTTCTTGCGCAAGACAAGCTTTTAAAAATCAAGGTTGTTTGTTAAGTCATTGCATCTTTAAACTCGAATGAGGTTAATTTCCATGAGTATAGAGTAAAAGGTGTGGTGATGTTGAGTATAATGTCGGGGTATTGCTTTTTGGTCTTCTGTTGTTATCTGTGTCGTATGGTTATATTGCTGCTGTGGCTTTTGGTTGATGACACTCAGGTTCATTTTTCTCGACGTCATGTATGTTCACTCTTAAGTCTTAATCGTGTTAGTGTCTTTGCAGGTGGAATATTTACTATGACTGGAGACGTACTTCCGTGTTTTGATGCCTCCAGTATGGTGCTTCCAGAGGACACATCCTGTATTATCACAGTTCCTATCACCCTTGATATAGCGTCTAACCATGGTGTTGTTGTGGCATCTAAGAGTGGAAATGGCGAGAATAATGTTAATTTAGTTGATAATCTCTTACAGAAACCTAGTGTAGAGGAACTTTTTAAAAACAATGCAGTTCTTGACGATGGTAGAACACTTCTTGATACGGGATTAATAGCGGTTAGAGGGAAAGGGTGGGAGGAGCTTGTTAGACTTGCATGTTCCTGCCAGCCAATGATTTCAGAACTTCTGAAGACTAAAAAAGAGGTAAGGGTAGAGTCTACAATGTAGTCAACTGGATTGTATTAATCCTGTTTAAAGGTTTCATTAATAGTGTAATACTCATATACTTTCAGTAAGCTTTGGATGACATCCTTTTTTTCTTCCCAGATGAGTTTATATGAAGATCTTGTAGCAGCTTGGGTACCTGCAAAGCATGACTGGTTGCGGCTACGCCCCTCAGGCGAAGAACTCGTGAGCAGATTAGGAAAGCAGCAGATGTACAGCTACTGTGCTTGTATGTGTAATATTGATGCCAGCATCCAAATCCTTAAATTCTCACTTATTTTCATTACCTCTATGATTATATTTTCAACCTCGGCTTCTTGATTCCACTGCAGATGATTTGTCTTTCTTACATTTTGGAACCTCGAGTGAAGTTTTGGATCATCTGAGTGGAGCGAGTTCGGGACTGGTCAGTCGAAGACACCTATGTTCTATCCCGGCAACCACTCTATCTGACATAGCAGCATCTGCTGTTATTCTTGCTAGCAAAATCGCACCTGCTGTCTCCATTGGGGAAGATTCTCTTATATATGACTCAACCATTTCCAGTGGAATACAAATTGGTTCCCTTTCTATAGTTGTTGGTATTAATGTTCCAGACGTAAGTGGTCATGCATCAGAAATTCCATTTAGATTCATACTTCCTGATCGTCATTGTCTTTGGGAGGTTCCCTTAGTGGGAGGCACTGGAAGAGTCATAGTTTATTGTGGCCTTCATGATAACCCCAAAATTGCACTCTTTAAAGATGGAACTTTTTGTGGGAAGCCCTGGACGAAGGTATTGTATGATTTGGGAATTGAAGAGAATGACCTTTGGAGCTCAACTGGTAATCAGGAAAAGTGTTTATGGAACGCTAAGATATTCCCAATTCTTTCTTATTTTGAGATGCTAAGTGTGGCAACTTGGTTGATGGGCTTGAGTGATAAAAAATCTGAGGAGTTGCTTTTGTTGTGGAGAAGTTCATCTCGTGTTAGCTTGGAGGAGTTACATAGATCAATTGACTTTTCAAAAATGTGTACAGGGTCCATTAATCATCAAGCAGATCTTGCAGCTGCAATCGCTAAAGCTTGCATTAGTTATGGCATGCTTGGGTGCAACTTGTATCGGTTGTGTGAAGAAATTTTGCAAATGGAAAATGTAGGAGTCAAGATATGTAAGGATTTTCTAGAACTTTGTCCAACACTCTTGGAGCAGAACTGTAATATTCTTCCCAAAAGCCGTGCATACCAGGTTCAAGTTGATCTTCTTCGAGCGTGTAGAAATGAAACAGCAGCGTGTAAGTTGGAGAACAAAGTTTGGGCTGCAGTTGCTGATGAAACTGCTTCAGCAGTAAAATATGGTTTCAAAGGTAGATTTAGTTTCTCATATCCCACATTGCATAATTTGGGGAAACAAAGAAGAAATTTTCTCTTACAGCACTAAATACTTTGATTACTCATTCATTTCTGTCATCCTAAGTCTCTGAGTAATACGTGGTGCATAACATTTATCGTTTTGGAGTTCCGTTTCTGATGCCCTATCCAGTTTACTTATGATATCTTTTTCTATGATTTGTAGAACATCTCTCTGGTGCGCCCATAAATGTCGCTACTCAAGCTTGTACGAACAATGAGTTTAATGGCTCTCTGGATGATTCTTTCCGTCCTAGAAGGGTGAAGGTTGAGTTGCCAGTTCGTGTTGATTTTGTTGGGGGTTGGAGTGACACTCCTCCATGGAGCTTGGAGCGAGCTGGTTGTGTCCTGAATATGGCAATAAGTTTGGAAGGTTCTCTTCCAATTGGCACCATCATAGAGACAACAAAAGCCACTGTTGTCTTTGTCAGTGATGAGGCTGGAAATGAGTTGCAAATTGAAGACTTAACCTCAATTGCTACTCCATTTGACCACAGTGATCCATTTCGTCTTGTTAAATCTGCACTGCTTGTGACTGGCATAATCCATGAAAATGTTTTGGCATCAGTGGGATTGAAGATTATGACTTGGGCCCATGTTCCTCGTGGCAGCGGCTTGGGGACTTCTAGCATCTTGGCAGCTGCTGTTGTGAAAGCACTTCTTCAGGTTACTGACGGAGATGACAGTAATGAAAATGTTGCCAGACTTGTTCTGGTATTAGAACAGCTTATGGGGACAGGTGGTGGCTGGCAGGATCAAATTGGGGGTCTCTACCCTGGTATTAAGTTCACCGCAAGTTTTCCTGGAATTCCGCTGCGACTACAAGTCATACCACTTTTGGCTTCTCCTCCATTAGTTTCAGAGTTGCAGCAACGCTTGCTTGTGGTATTTACTGGTCAAGTATGTCACAGCCTTCCATTTCCACTTGAATATGCATTTTAAGACTCTTTCGGATTACCAAAGAGCATCACACAACGCTTGGTTTCCTGAATCTATGGCCAAGTTCTCTTCTCTCCCTGATGTGTGCACACATACACTATGATCAGTTGGACTGTTCCTAAAGCTATGTTGTTAAGTGGCGTCGGGCATCTGCATATCATCCACAATATATGTTGACTAAGCTCATGGCATGTTCTTCTCACCTGAATTATGCAATGTGAATTCTTTGCAGGTTCGATTAGCACACCAAGTCTTGCAAAAGGTGGTAATCCGATACCTCCGCAGGGACAACCTTCTCGTGTCTAGCATCAAGCGCCTCGCTGAACTGGCTAAAATCGGAAGAGAAGCTCTGATGAATTGTGACATAGACAACCTCGGGGACATAATGCTAGAGGCATGGAGGTTACATCAAGAACTCGATCCTTACTGCAGTAACGAGTTTGTCGATAGACTTTTCGAATTCGCACACCCCTATTGCTCTGGCTACAAGCTCGTCGGCGCCGGTGGTGGAGGCTTTGCCTTGTTACTCGCCAAGGACGCCGAGCACGCAAAGAAACTAACACATTTGCTCGAAAATTATTCAAACTTTGACGTCAAAGTATACAAATGGAACATCTTCTTAGCTAAGTAGAGTTTACACATATTTTATAGTAACCATACTTTGAGATTGATTCTCGGTTTCTCATACATTCTTCAATTCGTTTTGAAAATCTGTATACTAAATATAAGTACTGCATTGTATCATTCTAAATACTTTATATCTAATATTGTTCATTGGATCATGATCCAAAGTCGAAATGAACTTAGGCTTTGGAGTTACAATAGTATATCTCACACTACTGGAAAGAGAGAAAAATATATAAAGAAAGACATAAAGACATGAAAGGCAAGCGGCATATATGAAAGTAGAGACATGAATAACGTGGGAACAAGACAAAGAATCCAAAGCATTCATCTTTTCTTTTGCTGTTTAATATGGAACAAAATTGATTACGTTATTGAAGAGTCGTTGGGCTCTACACTATATTGGATAGTGCCCACTTGTTCTTCCAAGACCCCAAGTCAATTCGGAGTGGAAAAACCAAAGGGTCATCATAACATTAAACACCTACGCGGCTACCCATCATCATCATGAATTGATATGAGAAATCCAATGCTGGTTTCGTAAAGGTGGTTAACCTGATTCCTTGGTACGCGAATCTTCCTTTTCTCTGCTTCTCAGCTTTAGTTTATGTGGTTCACAGTTTTAACTAATGTGGGACTCCATCTACGTTTGTTTTGTAGTCTGTTTCTGATTTGGTTTGTTGGGCTAGAGAGTAGAGAGAGATGGGTTTGCTGAGTAACAAAGTTGAAAGGGATGAGATCAAGCCAGGAGATCACATCTACACTTATAGAGCTGTCTTCACCTACTCTCACCATGGTTACACTCTTATCTCATTTTTGCTATTAGTTTCAGAATTGTTTTTGAAGAATTGCACAATGTGGATTCATATTGTGCTGTTGTTGATTCTGGGTTTTGCCTCGGCTTATTCTTGCTGTTTGTATCAAAATGCTTTCTGGGTTTCAGTCTTGTTTTCTGCGTTTTACCTTTATTTGGGGTTATTTTGTTGGAGCTGTGAATTGTGCGTCATGTAAAAGCTGTCAAAATTTATGGTTTTCTTTTCAAAGTTTGTGCCTTTGCAATTCTGCTATTGTATGTTGAACTGTAAAGTTCTTTGCTTGCAAGTTTATGAATTGTGGGGGGGATTCCTTGATTAAGGACTCTGACTAATTCACGGAAAGAATGAGTATTGAAGAAAAGAATTTAAGATTCTTCACATGTCAATTTACTTCTGGTGAGTCCTTATTGAAGTTTAGATCTCCCTCAGTTGGGGAGATTCTACCATTGACTTTTTGGAAATAATTGCTATGACGTTTCTACTATCTCAGAGTGAGGCAATTGCTTTTTATTGTGTGATGTGACTGAATCTTCTATTGTGCGTTGATAATTTATCCATTGGTAGGTCTGAACGGAGTTTCATGTGATTCCTACTGGTTGATTTTTGTGTGGCATGATCGCATGCCTTTCAAGATTTATGACATGTTTGTCAATCACCCTCGTTGCTAGTTACCATGGAGCTTGGAAATTTCAATGGTTTGACTGTGCACTTTCAATTTAGCTGCAGAGAGGTTTCTAAACACTACTACTGTTTCGAAGAGCTTGTTGGATAGTTTGTTTGGCTCAACAAAGAGATAACAAAATTAGAGACCGATATTTGTTCCTCCCCTTGTCGGATAGATCCTCCTTGAGTTTTATTTAATTTTAACTGTCTGTAACCCATCGATCGTTTCTTAATTTGAAACTTCTTTATTATAATCAGGACTCAACAAACAGAAATACCCAGTTTGTTAGGTAGCAGAGTACATCTCACAGATACCAGGGATCTGAGAATTAATCTGAAAATATGTCTTGAGTTATTCTGTGTGTTTTGACTGGAGGTTTTGATCTATAGTTGTATGTCACTATCATCATAGGGGTTCTTTTACTTGAATTGTGCTTTCCATTTAAATTGTATCAGTTGTGTTCGCCTAATCAGTCTATCTGATTAAGAATACTATCTAGTGTATATCCTGCTCACATTTTCTCTTCTTAGCATTTATGTTGTAGGTCATTCCAGTGGTTAACTTTTGTTCGATCGAATGCTTCTAGTTTTTTTTTCTCTGTATGCTTGTATCAAATTTAGTTGTAAATGTACTGTATATCTTACTGTGCAGGTATTTATCTTGGAGGAAGCAAGGTGGTGCATTTTACACCCGAGAAAAAGCCTAGTTCAAGCACGGGCACTGGCAAATCTTATGATTCAATGTCCTGTCCCACCTTTCCTGACTGTGGATTCAGGCAACCCAATAGTGGTGTTGTCCTCTCATGCCTGGATTGCTTCCTGAGAAATGGATCCTTATACTGCTTTGAGTACGGGGTTACGCCTTCAGTTTTCCTATCCAGAGTACGCGGTGGCACATGCACCACTGCAGCATCTGATACCCCTGAATCTGTCATCCACTGCGCTATGTATCTTCTTCAGAATGGATTTGGCAATTACGACGTGTTTCAAAACAACTGCGAGGACTTTGCAATGTATTGCAAAACTGGTCTCCTGATAATGGATAAGCAGGGAGTTGGAAGAAGTGGCCAAGCTGCTTCTATTATTGGTGCTCCACTGGCGGCCATGCTTTCTTCTCCTCTAACGTTGCTGATGCCAGGCCCAGTTGGTGTTGCTACTGCAACAGCCGGGATGTACTGTATGAGCAGGTATTCAACTGACATTGGTGTTCGAACCGATGTGATCAAGGTGGCCGTGGAGGATTTGGCTGTGAATTTGGGGTGGACAACTCACCATGAGGAAGAGGGCAAGGATGGTGAAGCTCCTTTGATAGAGCTGTGAACATAATCTGTGCAATTGCATGTATAAAATTTGTAGTTAGTGTTAAACCAAAGAAAAGAAACATAACCATTGGTTGGCACTGATGCCTGAAGTTCTGATGTGGGATTTACAAACCCATTTGTCCAATGTGACAAAGTTGCTTTCTTGTTTAAGCATAAAACGTTGAAAAGAAGTAATTTATCTATTTGTGCTTATCCATGACTATTGTGTGTACAAGCGCACCGGTGTGATATTTTTTTGTGTGTATAGAATCCATTTTGGTCTTTCAATTCAGCAGTCTTAATGTCAGGACTGCTTTATTGATGTGTATCTTACCAATGTAGTTTCATATGCAGCCCTCATTCTTCGCTTTTAGCCTCTTTCTTTATGTGAAGAAATCAAAGACTGATCTTGTTTGTGTGGAGAAAAACCCATATATACAAGCTTAAAAGCTAGTATTATTCCTTCTGCGTTTTATTTGGTGACAAGAAGTTTGAGAAAGGCTAGTACATGATGCACATCAGTGATCAGTGCACTCTTTGCTCACTGCTTCATCATGTCTATCATGAACATTGTGTTTAGTGACACAGAATTGATTTAAAGGGCCAGTAGGTTTTGAAGGTTGATATTACTTGTTGAAGAAATAAATTAATCATAATGAGAAAGAAAGTATTTATGTACTCGAAGCATGGGAGAAATGGCAGCTAGCCAGGCTTATCTATTTGAGTCTTTGTGAATCAACGTGCTAATATTATGTTCTTTTTTCTGATGAGTACCAAAACCATTTATTTACATTATATAGTAGATTTTGAATGAGGACAATTTTTAATTTTGAGCAAATCCCTGCTACATCCCAAGCTTAGCAAATATCTAATTCAATTCAAGCCATATAGACTTGTCCTTATCCATCTATTTCAATTAGTTTTGGGTCATCTAGCTTTAAAGACAACGTTATGCTAGGGATTAGTTGTGATTCAGACTTCACACCAAAGAGTTAATTATGTAGTCAATTGGATTCACTTCTTTGAATGATAAAATCAAGAAAAAGTGGATTTTTTCATCTTAAGTTTTTTATGAAATTGATAATTATCCGATTTTCATCGAGTGCAGCTTGTGTCATATATGTAATATAAGAAATTGTTTTATTTGTACGATATACGCTTAAGTCATTTAGCGTCAGATCTAATTTATCTATGATGAATAATATCTTTCTTATTATTATTTTTTTTTTTTTTTGATTCAAGAAGGGGCTAAAAAACGCCCAAACAAAGCAACAAACTAGCCAGCCGAGCTAGCATTCACAATTCTAACTTTAGAGGTTCCTGAAATATCATCAAGGAGAGCCTCAATAACAAAGGCAGGAGAGTCAACAAAAGTACAAATGCCAGTGGATTGAGAGGTACTATTTTTAGCAAGTAAATCAGCCACACAATTCCTCTCTCTATGGATGTGCTGCAGCTTTAAGTGTTCAAAACTCTTTATCAAGTTCCTGCAATTGTTGAGGATAGTTCCAAGAGGATGCAGCTCGTGATCTGTACATTGCAACAAGCTGACAAGGATAGCAGAATCAGATTCTACAATCAAATTGGAGATGTGCAGACTAACAGCAAGTTGTAAACCATGGAAAAGACCCCAAGTTTCAGCTTGTAGCACCTCACCAAGCCCGATATTAACCATGAAGCCACCACAACAAACGCCAGAACTGTCCCTAATAATGCCTCCTGCACCAATTTCACCATTTCTAGTTTTTGAGCCATCAACATTCAGCTTAAAGAGACCAGGGGCAGGCTTTATCCAGGATAGCACTTCAGCATGCCTAAGGATCTGAGCTTTGGACTTAAGACTGGCTTTAATAAAATCAGAAGCATAACAAGAAATTACTCCAACAGGATCAAAAGGATATTGAAAGCAATTATCAAAATCACATCTGCATCTCCATTTCCAAATGAACCAGCAGCAGAAGACAAAGAACACATTCCAATCCATATTTCCAACATAGTATTTATTTTGCATCAAATTGGCATAAATCCAACCATTCCAGTCCAACACAAAGGAAGAAGCCATATTAGGGGGCATGCTGCAAGAGTTCCAGATTGTTTTAGCTTTAGGACAGTCCCTAAATAAGTGCAGCATTGTTTCAGGTTCACCATTACAATGTTGACAAGAGGGGTCTGCCGCCATTTTCCTTTTTGTTCTCTGCACATTGGTGAGAATTTTCCTAGAGACAAAAGTCCAAAGAAAAACTTTCAACTTAGGGGGAATGTTTAAAGACCAAATTTTCATCCAACCATAATTCTGGGAATTCTGCTCCTCACAAAGAATCTTGTACGCAGTTTTAACAGAAAACATACCAGAAGAGTTTTCTCCCCAAATCAAGGTATCCTGAACCTCATTACTAGCAATAGGGATAGAGATTATGGAGCTAACCACTTCAGGAGGGAGGAGCCTTTGCAGCAGGTCAACATTCCATCTATCATCAGACCAAAACTCCTTGACTTTGGCAGATAAGTCAACATCTGAACCATTCAAAGCTAGATTCTGCAACACTCCCATCTTGGTCCATTTATCAGTCCAGAAATTAACTGTACAACCATTCCCAATTCTCCAAAAAAGGCCCTTTTTAAGTAAACTAGCTCCAAAAACCACTCCAGACCAAGTACTTGAACAGTTAGAAGGTTTAACATAATTATCCATGATAAGAGATTTAGACTGTAAGTATTTTTTTTGATAAATATCACTCCACAGACCCTTGTCCTTCTGAACCACTCTCCAGCTAGCTTTGGCAAGCATAGCTCTGTTCATGTTCACAGATTTCTTGAGCCCCAGGCCACCATAGCACTTGGGTCTACAAACCATATCCCAATTAGTGAGGTGGACTTTCTTTTTATTAGCAGAATCACCCCATAAAAAGTCTCTATTCAGTTTATCCAACTTCTCACAAGTATGAACAGGCAATTTGGCTGTCTGCATAGCATAAATGGGGATAGAAGAGGTCACAGATTGGATCAAAGTAAGCCTTCCTGCCATGTTTAAAGTTTTAGCCTTCCAACTAGCTAATCTGGCCTGCACTTTGTCCACCAAACCAGCATAAGTTGAGGCAGAAACTCTTGAGTGAACAAGAGGCATACCCAGATAGGTTCCAAGATCCTTAGTTAAAGGAGAGCCACATATAGAACTGATCTCATTAGCAATAGAGGAGCTGGTGTTAGGAGAGCAATAGATCATCGACTTCTCAAAACTTACAGATTGGCCAGATAAGTTGCAAAAAATATCCATACAGTCTTTCATCACATAAGCTTGTTGAGGGGTAGCTTCAGAGAACAAGATAAGATCATCAGCAAAGAAAAGATGGGAAACAAGAGGCCCAGATTGAGAAGACTTAATAGGCTTCCAAACCTTCATGGCAGTAGCATATTGGATGATGTGAGATAATTTTTCCATGCAAAGCACAAAAAGATAGGGGGAGAGGGGATCCCCTTGCCTTATCCCTCTAGAGCCAACAAAGGAATCAGACAGCTCTCCATTTATAATTATCTGATAGCTAGCAGATGAGACACAACTCATAATGATCTTTTTAAACATGTCAGGAAGCTTAATCTCATTAAGAACTTGCTCAATGAAGTTCCAGCTAAGCTTATCATAAGCCTTGGATAGATCAACCTTGCAAGCCATAAAACCCTTATCACCTTTGGAATGTATACACTTATGCAAAATTTCTTGAGCAATCATGATATTGTCAGAAATATGTCTACCAGGGACAAAGCTAACTTGATTAGGACTGATCCATTTTCTGAGCAAAGGCCTAATTCTGTCTACAAGAATCTTAGAAATTATCTTATAGACAGTGCAACACAAACTTATAGGCCTAAACAGATGCATGTGTTGAGGAGAGGAAACTTTAGGCACAAGAGTGATTAAAGTGTGATTAAAGCCAGGAGGGATATTACCTGAAGAGAAGGCTGTATTGATAGTAGCAATAATTTCAGGAGCACAGATGGACCAATGCTGCTTAAAAAATAAGGCAGGGAAGCCATCCACACCAGGAGCTTTTAAATCCCCAATTCTGAATAAGGCATCCTTAATATCTTCAACATTAATAGACCTGCTCATTTTAACCAGATCAACATTGGAAATATCAGGAAACATAGAAGGCAGGCTGAGACCATCCTCATGCAAAGGACTAGCAGTAAAGAGGTGTTTGAAGAAATCAACAGCAATAGTCTGCATAGCTCTCAACTCATCATTCCAATTCCCACTCCCATCAAAGAGACCATCAATTCTATTCCTCCTTCTTCTAACAATAGTAGTAAGGTGGAAAAATTTTGTGTTTCTATCCCCATCACAGAGCCACTTATCCCTAGATTTCTGCTTCCAAAATAAAGCTTCAGCATCTCTAACTTCCTCATAATCAGCAACAAGTTTCTTCTCCAAATTCAGCAAGAAAGCATTCGAGCCCCTCCCTAAGCTTCTCTGTATGCCACAGATTCTAGCATGAAGAGACCTCTTTCTCTTAAAAATATTGCCAAAAGTATTTCTATTCCAATCAGAAAGAGAAGATGCAAGAATGCCAGTCTTGCTTAAGATGTCTCCAGTATGAGTTTTCCAGAAATCAGAAATCATATCAGCATAAGTCACATGATTCATCCACATAGCCTGGAATCTGAAAGGAGTATTAATTCTTGGCCCTCTATAGTTAGGGTCAAGGAGTAAAATATCGGATATCGAGGAAATATCGATGTTTCAAAATACGGATATTTCGACGGAAATATCGATAAAATATCGATCCATTAGAAATATCGATAAAATACGAATTGATACGGCACGCAGGAAATCACTGAAGTCTTCATGAAGAACTGCATGCTACATTATGCAGCTTATAGAAATATCTACCCTCTATGGGCTCTTGCAGAATACCGCAACCGGGTTCCATTGCCTTCCAAGGCATGAATTAATTGCTCACCCTATTATGTATAACCGATCCAAAATGAAGGATCAACGCGCAGATGAAATTTTATAGTTTAGGTATCCATTTGAACAAATCTTTAGACGAGTTAAAAATTTATGTACCTCCTTGATAATCACTCATTTATGGGCGTAGCAAGGCTCCTCTTGATCAAGAAAGTCAGAAGACTACAGTAGTAAAACTGAGATTTAAAAGTCGATGTGCCATTCTGTTTTGCCATAAGCAAGGATGTTAAAAACCAACAGTACGAGTCTTCATGAAGAACTGCATGCTGCATTATGCAGCCTACAGATATATGCACCCACTCTGGGCTCTTGCAGAATATCACAGGCGGTGTACATTGCCTTCCACATCATGAACTGCTCATCGTACTATGCAGCTCATCCGAAATACAGGATTAAACACGAATTCTCAACAGATGAAATTTCTTAATGTGAGCATATACATGAATAATGAATGTCATAATACAACATCCAAGATTAACAACTAGCTACAATTCCTCTGTTCAGTTAACAAAACATACGCCTTTTTTTTCTAATGTTATTCTGTTCATTTGCATGTTAATCACATTCATGCACACTGCTTTGAACACCTGCTTGGCCTCAGCTGATTGTGCTGGCTTCAACTAAATTAAAGTTCACAAAATTTGGAGTAGCAATTAGCTTACAGAAATGAAACTAGCAGCAGTGCAGCACACATGGTGATAGAATCAGCAAACCAGCAAACCAAGTACTAAAATATCGGAAATTTCGGAAATTTCGCCGGAAAATCGGAAAAATCGGTGAAATATCGGAAATATCGGAAAATATCGGGAAATTTCGACGAGAAAGTGAAAGAATTGAATCGAAATATCGATCCCACGGAAAAACGAAAATATCGGCGATATTTCGCCGATATTATCGATTTTGAATACCTTGGTTAGGGTGAGTTCTAATTAAAATAGGACAATGATCAGAGTTCATTCTAGCTAAGTGAGCCACACAAGCATCCGGAAAAAGAATTCTCCAATTACTATCACAAAAGCTTCTATCAAGTCTTTCTTTAACAAACTTGTTAGACCAAGTGTAATCAGCACCTTGATAACCCATGTCAACTAAGCCATTCCTACAAACCCAATCTTGCAAACCACCAAATCTAAATTGTTTAGAGCCACCAATTTTATCAGCATAAGAAAGCAGCTCATTAAAGTCCCCAAGAATCAACCAAGGAAGCTGCACAGAGAGATGAATTGAATCCAGGTAGCTCCACAAGGTGGCTCTTGCAGAGTTACAAGGACTGGCATAAATAGCATATAAGAGCCAAGTAGCTGAGCCATTCACTGAAACTTTCACAGAAACAGATTGGAAATTAGCATGCACAGGTTCAATAGTAACCTTATTTCTATTCCAAAGAAGCCAAAGACCACCAGCAAACCCAGCAGCCTCACTAACCTCAAAATCAGTAAAACCAAGATTCAATAAGTACTTTTCAGCACTACTAAACTGAATTCTAGGCTCACAAATAACAAGAATATCAATCTTATTCATTTTAATCAGGTCATGAATAGTAGACCTGAATTTATCTCTACCAGCACCTCTAGCATTCCAAAAAAGGATATTATCCATTTAAATGAAAGAGAGGAAAAGGGTGTAATCCCAATTAATTATTGACCATCACATCCTCACCAGAGGAAGATAGGTTATCATCATTAGCAAGATTGCTATTTTCATCAAAGGTGTTTTCAACAAGGGAATCAGAAACTTGACCTTTTGAGAGGCTTACTCCTGAATCTGTCCCAGGCTCCGGAGGACAATGACCAAAGATGCCTGCCACACCACTACCAAGCAAGCCACCTACATCTCCAAATGAGAGCTTCTTAGAGACTGTAGGCTGTCGCTTAGTAGTGGAAGCAGTAACAGATTTTATGTTCCTGGAGGTCTGAGCAGTAGGCCTTATAATGTTCTTGGAGTTTGCATTAGATAAATCATGCAAAGGAGACCTAGCAACAAGGTTTAGGCCATTAGAGCTTGAGGTTGCCATATTGGAAGCATTTCGAGTAGTAGATTTAGGGTGAACTGGGTCTGAAAAGGGTAAACTGGTCGAAGTGGTCCTTGTATAATTCTTTTGCTTCTCCTGGAAGCTATTCCATAGCTTGATAATTGGCGAGGCAGATGTAGATGTAATAGGAGAAGACTCCTTTTCAGTTGAAATAACACCACCCTCCTTAGTAGGTTCATCCTACAAAATGGAGAATCTAGAGCCCATACCACCATTTTTCTTCAAGCTAGAAGTCGCAGCAGGCTTCTTCTTGTTTCTGTAGTTCATCAACATCCAAGGTCCCATGTCCTCCTTGACAACCTTAGAACTATCCAAGCCTTCATCCATACGATTACTATCATCAGGGCTCACATCAGCATCCTTATTTCCATCAAGATTAGAGTTCTTAGCTGCAGAAACATTGGTGTGCACAACAGAAGGACATTTATCCTTTGAGTGCCCATAACAACCACAATCAAAACAGATAAGAGATATGCCCTCATAAATCACATTATAGGGAATGGATTCAACTTCAACGAAAGGCTTAAGAGGTTTATTCAGATCAACCTCAATGCAAACTCTTGCAAACTTACCTCTAGCCTGACCAAGGGTTATCAGATCAACTCTAACCACATCTCCAATAATCTTTCCAATTTTCAAAATAGCAAATTCCTTAAAGTATTTGACAGGAAGGCCACAAATTCTTACCCACAAAGCCATCGTGCCAATAACCTCAGTAACAGGATCGAAATCCGGAGCCCATTTGCGAACAGTTAAGGTCTGACCAGCTAGAATCCAGGGTCCATCACACAAGGCATGGTTCATATCTTCCTCCAAATTGAATTTCACAATGAAAAAATCATTGGGGAGGTCAATTAGTTTCCAACCTCCTTTGACCTGCCACCTCCTCCTCAAGCCTCTGAGCATAAAATCAAAAGTGTTCGTAGAATTTGGTTTACCCATGAGCTTGACCACAACTGCATACCTCCAATCAAGGTCTAACTTGTTATGGACCTTATCAGAGAAGCAGACGTTGAGCCCATGCTTACCCTGTGAGTAAGAGCAATCCTCAGGTGAGAGCTCAAAGTCATCCATCATAGCTTTACTGAATCTATCCGGAGGATTCTTCAGCATACTAGCATAGCTAAGCTCACCAGTAGTTTGAAGAGGCTCCTGGACCGAAGAATCAAACCCCTCAATACGAAGAGCTTCAATTTCAGAGGTAACATCACCACCCTTCTTTATTCTCTTTCGCTGCATCATGGGAGAAATTGAGCCTCCGCCACTTCCAGTAGGAAGGGCGGAGAAGGTGAAGACTGAATTCGCCACCACTCACAGTGAAAGAACAGGGAGATTTGCAGAAAACAAACGAAAATCGATGGCCAAAGGTGAGCAGAGATGAGCAAAAGATAGGAAAAGGAAGGCGCGTGGAGCGCGTGTCAAAGCAGAGAGAAAAGTTCGAGCTTCAGTATTATCTTTCTTATTATTGATGTTATCGTTTTTAATGATTTATTTTTGATAATTTTAGAAACAATAAACAAAACTTGTCTCCGTATTTTAATATGGTAAACATTTCCATCAACAATGGCTTATAAGCAGGATCATTTCTATAAAACACTGATCATTCTTCTCTCATGTAGGTGTTAGTCCAAATCTTTATCACAGAAACAGAATCCCATAACCACTGGATAAATCTCCCCCAAGAAATAAATTACTTGCCTTAAGCTGTAGGTAATGCCGACCCCAAACCAAATACGACCAAGTGACCAACCACACCCGAAACGTCGTCGTTAGTTCCTTCAATTTCCAATAAAGCCTCTCTACCTTTAACCCCAGAAAATCCCAATGATAATGATAAAGACTGTATAAAGCAACAGAGGAAAAACAGAGTGCTCTGCTTTGGGTTTTACATTTTGCGAACTCACACAATCTCAAATCTCAATCAAAACCCACCAAAAGATTCAAACTTTCTGCACCGAAAGGGTCTCCGAATCGAAACCCAGATACGTTTGATTCGTGAATGGCGAGCCTGTATGTGAAAGCTGTGCCTCCTGCGGATCTGAATAGGAACACAGAGTGGTTCATGTACCCTGGAGTTTGGACCACCTATATTCTCATCCTCTTCTTCTCTTGGCTTCTTGTGCTCTCGATCTTTGGCTGCTCTCCTGGCATGGCTTGGACCATAGTCAATCTCTCTCATTTCGTGGTATGTTTGTTTCTATATCTCATCTTTCTATATGTTTCAATATTATGTAATTGTGTTTGTGAAGATGTGTTCTGTTTAGTTTTGGATGTGTGTTACTGGCTTTGATTGATTGCTGTCTTCAATTGGGTTTTTGGGTTTGTGAAATTTTACATTTTTGGTGATTGGTGTTTGTTTTGATGGTGTCATCAATCAAGTAATTAGCTTTTAGCTGAGTTTTGTAGAGAACCCATGTTGCAATTGCTTAGCTCAATGATGTTTTGTGTTTTATGTGTGTGTGATTAGGTTTATGTTACATAATTCTACATGGCTTTTGTATTTGGGAGCTGAATTGGGGGAATTTGCAGGGTTTTAGTAATTTAAAGAATTGAACATAGGATTTCCTTAGAGTTTTTATTTTCTAGTCGGTGTGAGCTGGTGGATGTTAGGCGGTTTAGCTAAGAACATGTGATCAATCTTGTGGTGAGTTGCTGCATGGAGATAGGTTAGATCAATACTTAGTTTGATTGCTATGATAAATTATATGAATGTAGAGAAACTGCATTTATTGAACTATCTTACGAGACTTAGCTAGGATTCTGGAACGAAAAGGGCTTCAAAGGATACTAAACTTTTCCTATCTGCCGGTCCTTGCATATATATAAAACAGTTAGTTAACTGGTTGGGGAATTCTCATTGTTAATTGTCTCAGAACCTGATTGTGCCTCTTTTCTGGGACTTGGGAATGGAGGAATAGTCCGTTTTCATTAGATATGTAGGGTGTATACAAATATACAAACTCTGATTATGAAGTCCAGTGTTGTTTTTCTAATATAATGAGGGGTCAGATTGAAGAAACTGGCTGGTTCCGTATTGAATTGATGCACATAGCATCAGATTTAGTTTGGAATTTGTGTATTTGGCTATAAACATTAAGGTCTCTCACACATAGGCGTCATTAAACAACATGTTTACTATGCACCACTCTACCTTTAGTTGTTGTCTTAGGGCAAATACTGCCTTCTTCTTAGATACAATGTATTTGAACCCTTTGTTTTTTTGTTTTGTTAGTGAGACCTTCCGATACTAGGTTATTATCATTTTTTTCTTCGGGAGGTGTATTGTATTTGGATTTGTATGGATATTTTGTAATTCACAAACTATTTAAAATGTTCACAGATTTTTATTAATTCTTTAAAACCATCGACTTTTACACAGACTTCATGCTGATTTATAAAAATCTACAAACTTTATTATGAACGACTTGTACAGATTCTCAATACTAACAAACAAAATTCCACAAGTATGAATGATATTTTGAATACCCTCAAAATTCTATTCATTTTTAAAATTCCTAATTGAATACCCCTAGACTTTATAGATTTCATAAAGACTTTTTAAAATCCTTATTGAATATACTCAGACTTTTATGGATTATCAAAAGTCTGTATTGAATACACCCAGACTTTTAAATTTCATTGATTTCCTTAAAACATCCACTAATTCCATATACAATACAACCCCCCCCCCCCCCCCCCCCCCCCCCCCCCCCCCCCCCCCCTTCATCTTCTATTTTTGAGGAGTCTGATTATTCTCAGGTAACTTACCAATTCTTCCACTGGAAAAAAGGAACTCCCTTTGCTGAAGACCAGGGGATCTACAATGGACTGACGTGGTGGGAGCAGATGGATAATGGGAAGCAGCTTACCCGCAACAGGAAATTCTTAACAGTTGTTCCCGTGGTGCTGTAAGTATTTTTGATACTAAATACTTTCTCTAGATTGCTCTGTCACTCTCCATTCTTCCCTCTGCATGCATATGCCTAGTTTATCAACACAATCCTCTTGGTCAAACTTTACTATCTGGTATACACACATGAGAATTCACTCAAGAGACTAAGTTAACACCAAATGAGTCATGTTAAGTAGATCTTGAATTTGGTATTGGTTTGATACGTGCAGAATTTGCACGGTAGCATGTTCATGATTGGTTACCAACTCAATAATGAGCGGAGTGGCAGATTTTCCAATCATGGCATATATGTTTGCTATGTATAACAGAAGTCACACTTTATTGGACATGGATTCTTAAAAAAGAAAGAAAAAATAAAAGATTTCTCTGTAGGTTTAGATAGTTTATTTTTGGAACAAGTCTATAGAAGTATTCTGTAGTCTGAATAGACTTGTAAGTTGTCTTTGATGACACTGCTGCTTATGCATCAGTCGTGTGAAATGCAAACTTTAATCCTTCTAGGTGCATCACTCGGTTGATCACTACCGATCTTGAGGATGTTAATTTTACTAGGATCTCGTTTTGAAAACATAAAGACCTGTTGGTTCTCATTTTCATTTTCTTTCTTTTCTGCTAGGTACTTGATAGCCTCACACACAACTGACTACCAGCACCCGATGCTCTTTCTCAACACTCTTGCAGTCATTGTTCTAGTGATTGCCAAATTCCCCAATATGCACAAAGTCCGGATTTTTGGAATAAATGGAGATAAGTGAGTGGGCTTTACATCTGGGTTTGACATGTTCAAATGTCGCATATCATTCTCTCGTTCTGATGAACAGCTACTTTGTATAGAATTAGAACTGGAGGGATGCTCAAATATATAATGTTTTTTTGTGCTTTACTGCTTTTCAAGCTGTGCCTCCTAGATGTTGAAAGAATAATATTTATCGAGTTATTTGTACAGTAGCGAAGTTTTAATGTATCTCCATCACCACCTTGTTTTACGGTCAAGCAAATCACATACTTCAACAACTGTTTCTCTTCATAGTCTCCATTTTGATTGATATCTTTTCCACTCAGTAAACCCTGTCAATTCCTGAAACCGAACAAAACTAAACTGTGTAGATAAAATTGTGAATAGCAGACGACAACCTAAACTGTGTAGAATTCTTACAGGGGCATATCATTAGCCAGAGATGAAAGGTCGATTGATTTCCTTTTGTCTTGGATGCAATGTTCTTAGCATTCACGTGAATACCCAAGTGGTTTGCTTGTGGTGTTCAGGGTTTGTGGAGCTCAGTGTTTTGTAAAGCTATTAAAGTGATACATAACACATGAATCATGCTGTGATATGTTGTGTGCGCGCAACTGTGCATCAAGCAGTTAAGCATCCAGAAACTTGTTAGGTTGTCAATTTTTTTTTATCAAGGTCATGAAATCATACCAAAACTAACAGTCTTACAGGGAAGACCGGACGAGTACTTTATCTTGTGTATTATTATAATCATTATTGACTCTATAATTGGAGGAAGAAGCCGATTACAATCCTGTCCAACTTCTTCATGGGATTAGTTTCTGCACGTTTTGAAGACCTTGTTTTATATTTTTAATCATTCACCAATTTGTGAGAACATGTTATATTCTTTCTTAATGCGTGTACGTTGGGTGTGTCTAGCTAGGTTGCGCAACCCCTTTAGCCATCATCTTTGATGTTACTTGTTAAATGGAAATGCACTTGTTCTACTTAATTTCGATCAGCTTGGAAAATGGAATTCTTGGATAGATGAATAGTTGGTCAAGCCATGCATCTGAAACATACTAACCAAAGACTAATCTTAGTATTAAGCAAAAGCTAAGGAAAGCCAAATGCTGCAAAACAATTCTAATGTCTTTTTTTTCTTTTTTTTTTCCATACTGTGAATACTTCTTAGTCAAAACATCTCCATCAGTCTACGAAAAGTTTAATTATCTTAGCAGTTTTATCTCCCGCTTCATAACCAGAACACTTTCTGGTTTTCCTTTTTCTCTTGGTGATCTAGCTCTTTGAATCATACTGAAATCAAAAGTACTTCTTTCAACAAGCAACCGTAGTTCTGAGATTGGCCTTGGAACTAAATCTAACTTTGTTTGAGATTTTCAATTGCTAGCTAGTATCACTAGGGTAAGACGAAGTTCGAAGAAGGAAAACATATATATAAATGTGAGCATCTATATATACTAGTATCACTAGCTTTTTCAATTCATATTCCAATTACAACTAGTATCGATCACTAGGATTCTGGCTAGAAAGCAGACTCAAGAGACCTAACACTAGCTAGGGTCGTCTATGGGGTGAGTGGATTGACTTGGTGGATGAGCATACGACATATTTGGGGGTCATTGGGTGGTGATCTTTCTTCCTCCTACTATGATCTTTGTTCCAGGTTACTTATTTATGCAAACAAATGTCTACTCGTCCACCTAAATAGTCACTTCCCTTGTATCAGATAATAAGAAAGCTCCAAAAATCTATACCAAATCTAATATACAACAAAGCTAACTAGGGAAGCATCATCACTATGTGAACTAATGGATCGAGTCGAGTTGGTGGAGAAAATAGTTTATGATTATCAACACGCTTCCCCGGAGAATGTTCTTAGTGGGTCCCAGCATGCACCACCGTACCATGAGGGAGGCTTTCCCGGAATTATCTGGGTGGTCGATTGCTTCTGGTATTATATTGTATTAGAGAGAAGAAGTAGGAAGGTAATGATCGTTCATGGAAGGAAATCGATGATCGAGTCGTCTAAGCTAATAAAACTGATGAGCTGCCGGGTGGTGTTAAAGAAAAATTAGGTTAGCTTTTGGTTGGAGCAGGTAATTGGAATTGTTAATTATAGTGAGTTTGGTCCACCACTAGTTCTAGTGCTTCTGAGACTAATATCTTAATCGGATCTTAGTCATAGTTTACAACCCTAATTATAGGCGTTTGCATGTTTTGTTATTGCTCTAAAAGGCAAAACTAAAGGGGTTTCTAAATCATTTTAGGAGCCCCATGCCAGTTTTTCATCTCTATGGAAATGCCTTTGTAGCTGGAAGAATCTCAGTTGTGCTGAAGAGACAGACATCAAACCTGACAACTCACAGTCTCCCTCACTCTCATACCATAACTGATTAGCCTGCTTTATTTGAGAAAGGGAAAGTATAATAGCAGCATGCAATTAGTTAAGCTTGATTCACAATTTTTTAACTGATAAGGCAAAATGGCAAGAGCAAGTGAGCATTAGCTAATCCACTGATACAATAGCTAGATCATCCGTAAACAACAGATCGAAACAAGTACTCTATAAAAACATACAGACACTGCATATATCTGCAGATGCATGCCCTATAACATGTATGAATAGTTGAATACCGGCCATGTTGCCTAGAGATCGAAAATCCCCGGCCATACATTCATTTCTAGCTCTACCCTAATCTCATTCGATTGGATTCACAACCCTACCCGAAATCTTAAACCGCATCCTGTAGAAATTATTGTATGTTTCAGTTATACATAATTTTCTCGAAGTTATATATAACCGGTGCATACAAAAACTCCTCGAAGCTGAGCTCCATTTGCTTACAAATTGTTCCAAAAACATGCTTAAGAAGAATATATAACAGATTACGAAACCATATTATCCTATCTGTTAGTTCTGAACTTCTGATCAACAGCGTCAAATAAGTAACTAGTGCAAAGGGAAAAAGAAAGAAGCTAAAAGTGACAAGTACACTTTGTTATCCTTTCTTTTCTCTTTCACCAGATAGCACTTATTCAATTACCATGACCCTCCACCCATTAACCCGTTCCAATACCCAGTTGGATTACCTTGCCCCTTGTTCTGATCAAGTTCATGGTGGCCTGCAGTAGTGCTTGAGATCTGCTTCAAATCCCCAAAGGGAAACAAGAGCCTTCCACTGCCACCATTCTCCTGAGGATGATCACCATACCTACTTCCAAGCCCATCAACACAAAAACCAAGCTGACTTGGTTTGAATTCTTGCAAAGAGAACCCAGATGATGGATAAAGCACTGCATTCGAATCCTGCATTGAGTTTGGTAAAAACGAATTCACACCTCGGGAAGCAATACCAGTACTCCGAAGCAGCTCCAAAGCCGATGAGTTGTTGCATTCCATTTTGGGCACCTGGTGATGGTCGACATAATGAGCATTATTACTTGCATTGTAGTGCTCCACATTAGCAGAAAAGGCCAAATTAAGATCTTGGCCTTCATGTGTCATCCTAGGGTTTTGAGATGAAAAGTGAGACAGACTTGGTGGGTTAAGATCAGGAATGATATTCTTTGATGATGAAGAAATCGCCGACGATGAAGCTGTTGATGATATTGACTTTTTGTTCTTTCTTGAACCTCCTCCAACAGGAACATTTCTGAGAGTTCCACCTTCAGTCCAATACCTTCTGCATGTTTTGCAGAAGTATCTTGGTTGAGTGAGGCTATAGTTGTTGTAGTAACAAAACTTGGTGTTGGTTGAATTGCACCTTGGACAATTCAATTGCTCTTGAGGCCTCGCCCTTTTCTCTGCTGCCAACCTTGCATCAGACCCCATATTCTCTTCCATTGTCTTCTCCAATCCAATTTCCTGATCAATCAATTAATATAAATTTTTTTAAAACCCACAAATAAGAAGAAATAAATTAAGAACCCTAACAAATTCAGAGATCTAAAAAGTTAACACAGAAAGAGGGATTACATAAAATAAAAAAAAGAGTGGGAAATTAAACAAATGAATCAAATTAACAAGCTAGCTAGCTTGGCTTTTTTAGTACTTGGGAGAATCATGGTACTGAAAAAGAAACATTAGGCTGGGGAACAAATTAAAAGCCAAAGAAAAAACAAATAACAATAACAAGTAATGCCTTTTAACATGATCTCTTTATAAGTTAATATCACATGCATGTGAAGAAAGAAAAAAGTGCAGTTTTCATGTATAAAGAACAAAATAACCTTTTATCTCTGAGTTTGAATATATCAAACATCTATGTACTCTGGAACTTGCAGTACTTTCCTTGAACATCATAATATCATAAGAAGTAGCAAACGAACCAATAATAACCACTCTGTAATATTTCAAACACTGGTGATGAAGAAGCTTATATCATCTATCTGTTAATCTTGAAGATAAAACTATACAGATGAAATAAATAAAACAACCCACCTGAGGCCATTGAGCAGTGTCCATGAATTCAGAAGAGAAAAAGGAAAAGAAAGGAAGCTGATGACTTCAGAGAGAGAGAGATAGAAAGGAGAGAAAGGTGTTTCAACCTTCTTTGTCTGCAGCTGCTCTTAGTGGAAGAAAGAATGTTTTGGATTGTCCTTTAGATTTTGTGTATGCAATTTCTTTATGCCTTTGGCTTACTTTAAGAGTGATGATGAAAGGAAAACACAGAATGCATAAAGAAATGTCTTAGTTTTGACTATGCTAAAGTGCCACTACAAATATAATGCCTTTTTTTGTTACTCTGGGGGGAGAGTTTGTCTGATTTTGCTTACAAAATTAATCTGTAATGCTTTTCTACTCATCATCTTGTGGAATAATGATGTGTTTAGGCCTTTCAGGATGAGTGCGTTTCTCTTTTTTGACCTAATAATGGAAAAGTCTTGATTCGTGTTCTTAACAGTCACCTCATCTGTTTCAAAATGTTTCCTTGAGGACCGTACATGAACAGGGATTAGGGATTCCTTTGCTTCATCCGATCCAAAAAATTAAAGTTGCTTTATTTTATACTGCCATTTCTGGTTTGCCTAGCTACCTCTGGAAAAACTTAGTCAGGCACCCTGAGTTTTTCTCTACTGGGAGAGAGGGGTGAACACGTAAGAATCAAATTCTTAGTGAGGGTGGAGAAGCCCCATTTAGTAGCACGTAACGCGAACCATCTATACTTCCTCAGAAATTCTTGTATGCAACGCGTGCAACTACACGATGCAATCTTCAAATAAAATTTCACTTGATCTCAGAACTTATAACAGCAAGTAAACAAAGTAAACCTTTTCCTTTTGTATGAACTTGCATGATGTGGTAAAGTAAGTATTTCATCATCGATCAACTGTGGTTGAAATTGAAATCGTTCTGAAAGAGTAAAGAAGAAGGAAGAGGTCGATGATGGATGAGTCGGTCTCAGGTGAGAGATGAGACTGATCGCCGACAATAGGCGACAAAAGGAAGAAACGGAGGGACCCGAGTAATGCGCGGTAGAAAAGAAAAGGAAAGAAAAATCTTGCTGTTGGTATTGGGATGTCGTTTCACGGTGATGGTGACTGTGATTACTTGTTTGGTGATTTCACTTTCTTCGAAACAGCCAAATCCTAACGACTCAATTTCCCACTGCGCCCTTTAATTACTTTTCTTCGGTTGGGTGCACCAGTACTGACTGCATCCCTTCCTATCAAACCCTAATCTAATCTTCGATCCACCAAGAAGTACAGGTACTGCTCTCTCCGGTTTTTTCCCCTACTCAACCCAAGCCTACTAATTGATTCAAGCTTCTAGACCATTACATATATATAGAACTCTCTAGCTCCTATGCTTGGTCATTATATATGTTTAGTTTTTATGGTCTATTGCATATTGACATGTTTACTAATTAATCAACTAAACCCATGTTTACATCCTTGAAATCGATCAGAACTAAGGCCAAGCAATTTAATAAGAACGATGTACGTGATTCAATTCGTGTCATGATACAATATCCGGAATGTTGATTTCTGATGTAGGACAAGAATGGGCCAAATTTAGACAGAAAACTGTAAAGGTAAGGAAGCGGCGAATAATCAAGAAGATTGATGTGAACATAGGTAATTCTCGGGTTGTTAGCAGCTGGAATATTTAAAAAGATGATCTTTTGGACTTTTCGGGTCGACAGGGGACACCCATCAGCAGTATCAGAGCAGGTATCCCCTGTCTCTTTTATCTACTACGATTATCTATGGGTGACAAAACAACGTGCTATAACACTGTCGTTAGCAAAACAGATCTAGAAAGTATAAACAACAACCGCAACAGAGGTGGGGGAAGAGAGACGAATAGACAAAATCATGTTGCTAATCAGAATTTTAAGACCACAACGGATTTTCCTTATTTTTCCAGTCACATGCACGTGGAGGGCTTTCTAAATTGGTTGGATGAGGTTGAAAATTTATTTGAGATCATGAAGGTTCCAGATCACAAGCAGGTCAAGAAAGTTGCCTCTCAGCTCAAGAGCACTGTTGCTATTTGGTGGGATGAACTACAAAGAGTCAGGAAGCTGCAAGGTAAGAAGCCTGTTAGAACATGGAGGAAGATGAAGGGCCTTCTTAGAGAAAAATTTATGCCTAGGGATTTTCCGATCAAGAAGTATATTTCTAAGGGGGAAGAGAAGAAGATAAAGTTGGAAGGGTTTGTTTTGCCCATTGAAAATAATTGTTTTATTGAAGAAATGGCAGAAAATATTCCAATGAAGGAAACCTACCAAGAAATTGTCCATGAGTTTTCAACAGAATTTCCACAAGAAGTTATCCACGTAGAGGATAAAGGAGAAATTACTCTTATGGATGTGGCTATCAGCGTGGAAGAAAAATTACAGCCTCAAAATAATTATTCAGAACCAGTGATCATTCGAGAGTGCAATTTGGAGAGCCAAGAAGAATCTATTAAGGTTGCATATAACAAACTCATCTTTGGCGTCGGGTTCATGGTTGTGCCATCAAAGTTTGCAGAAGATTATGTCAATAAACCACAGGTTCAATTGTCTAATTTATTATTGGGTTTATTGTCATCATATTTTTGTTCTTTATTTAAGAGGAACTCGAGGTCGAGTTCTTTCGTAGTGGAGGAGACTGATGTAGGACAAGAATGGGGCAAATTTAGACAGAAAACTGTAAAGGTAAGGAAGCGGCGAATAATCAAGAAGATTGATGTGAAGATAGGTAATTCTCGTACAATGAGGTTGTTAGCAGCTGGAATATTTAAGAAGATGATCTTTTAGACTTTTCGGGTCACGAAAATGCAGATTCTAATTTGTGAATCAGTTTGGAGCAGATTTTGGCCAGAACATCCGTTTGAAGCACATAATACCTTTCTGGAATGGGAACGACGATATCTACAAGACTCACTATACTGAGCCCGATCAGATTTAAGCAAGAAAATATCGCCTTAATGATCCGATTCGGCATTTAGTATTTTTAGGCTAGATTTATTTTCTTTCTAAAACTCTTTTATTTAGGTTATTTGTTTTCTTTTTAATTTGGATTCTTTTAGGTTTCAATGTTAGACTATGACTTTAATTTTGTTTAGGTCATTGATGCCTATATAAACATCATCTTTCTAGACTGTCATTGGTGGATTCCAATGGGATAGTTCGGCTGCATCAATTTCCTAATCATATATGATTCTCAAAATTATGTTCAGGAGCATTTACCTACCTAAACTAAGAATGACCCTCATCTCGTCCGATCCGATCCATCTCGACAGTACAGGTTAGCAAAGATTTGTATTAGTATTCAATATAGTTAGTGTTTGAATGAGACAGAAACTGGACCATAACTAAATTTTAGAGACTCTGTTCATCAAAAGAATTTATCTGCCATATTCAGTTTTAAATTAAAAACCTTGTGTGTGATATGTAATCTTGTTTATCGATCATAATCATGTTCGTTTACTATATCTCCTTATAATATGATCAAGTACAATACTTGAATTCACAAAGCTATACAGAATATATATAGTACTGTACGTACTTTAACAATGCAAGGACTATTTCAATTCGTTTTTGTTCGATGTGAGGTCTTACTTATGCCTGGATTATAATAATTAACTTGATCGCACAAATAGTTTCCTTTTGTTGTTTCTCTCAACCTTTAGTGCAGAATAATGCAGCGGCAATGCGCCAAACACCATTATTGAATTTGAATCGGCTATTTACTTTCTTGGTTCTTACTTTTGGTTTTAAAACGAGATAGCGATGATAAGCTACGAAATAGTGTTAACATATATGCAAGACATGCGGGAACAATAATGCATTTTACGCATTTTGTAAAAAGTTCATCTTTTGTTGTAGAAAATGGGACATCGATGTCATCATGAATAGATATAATCTCTGGTCAATAACATCAGAAGAAAAATTATGAAAAGAAAGAGAAAAAGAACAGGGAGAATGTGTGCCTTGTCTGGGTTGCTTGATGTCACACATAGATTATCTGCTTCTCGGTCATTATGATCACTTTCCCTATTTTATCTAAGTGATTATGAGTCAGTTTGATCACGAAGTTTGAATTTCTTTCCAGAGAAAAGAATAGACTTAAGTGCATAATTCGGTCGGTAGCTAAAGTTTACGGTAAATATCAACAGACAAATTAAGCTAAAGGATTGGTTTCAACGTGAGAGCGCAGGGAAGTACTGGTGGAACATGTAAACGGCTTCATTTCACCGTCCATGTATCTATCAAAGCATCAATTGAGTGAAAAACAATGACCTAAATTAAAACATAAGTCTCTTTTTTGCTTTTTATACACTAGACTGAAGTGACTAGATGGAGGAGAGGAGGTATGAATTTCTCTAAAATCAGATGAGCCATTCATGCAGATTCTGGCTAGCTTTGATTAATATACATGCAGACGGTGATCGAATAGGGTATAGACAGGAGAACGTGGCTGGAACGATTTAGGGTCTGTTTATTTGGTATAGACATCTAAAGACACAGAGAATTGCAGAGGTGAAGATCGAAGACACGAGGCAATTAAGACATCAGGCAATTAAGAGCATATATTCCTTCTGACTACTGTTAAATCCACAAGTTTTAAATTCTAAAAGAAAAACTGTAGCCGACATCACCAATAAGTTTACCATGTTATGCAGTTATGCCTATATAGGCATGCATGAGCTCAGGGAAAGCATAGGGAGTTCCAAGAGCCTAGTTACCTGTCTAAGTATTTCGTGTATGTTCTTGTTCATATATATATATATATGAAATTTTCTTCAATACCCTTGTTTACAATTTAGACGACAAATTTTATTGTAAATTTAGTGTAGAAAAATGATAAATTTTATTTATTTAATTATAAATTAAAGATACGATATATATTAAGGTATTGTAGACGATCTTATATATATATATATATATATATATATATATATATATATACTTGTTTCTGCCTAAACCCGGAGGCCTGGTAGATACAGATGAATCCAACTCGATCTCCCGCAAACCTGTTTACTAAGGAGAATACCGGGCGGGCCAGCCTTCTCCTCTCCGATGCCTAAGTTAGTATAGTTGGAATATATATAACTTGAGCACGTATGTAAGCGGTGAGTGAGATCAGTTACCTATTAATGAGGGTAGCTGGGGCCCTTATATAGGTGGCTGGGGGCGAGGGCTGGCCTCACCCTTCGATGTGGGACTTGTTCCCTTCAAAGGGCAGTTCTGGTGACCTCTTTGGCAGGCAGGCGCCCCCAGCTCCAGGGTCCCTGGCACCCGGATAGACTGCTGGACCCCGAGGCCGGGTGCTGGTGGTTCGGTCCTGGGCCTCGGGCTGAGCCCTGGTGCACTTGCTGCGGGTCTGTGGGCCTGGTGTAGCCCCTCTGCGGCTACTGTCAACAAGTCCCCCAAGTTCCCGGTCAAGTGCAATCTTGAATGGGGACTTAAGTCTGTCTTGCTCTTATCCCGCAGACCCGCAGGGTTACCAACCCAACGGTGCCCAGTCCCCCAAGTCCGCATTGAAGATTGGGCGTGACCGGGGTGAGTACCTGTTTACCAATGGCAAGCAACAGTTTATAAGTACGTTTGTAATATAAGTAGCACTGTGCTCAAGTGTTGTGGTGCTATGAGCATGGTGTGGGGTGAAACCCGGAGAGTGTATGAGATGATGCCATGATGCCATGCAATAGATGTGTGCATAGAATGATAATGGAGCGTTGAAATCCGCCATGCAATAGATGTGTGCATGAACTCTCGACCGGGCACTCTGCCATATCGGTACGGAGCAGAGTTCACTGGGCCACTACCGGGCGTTCTGCCATATTGAGACGAGTCCAGGAGTATGGGACCTCGACCGGGCGTTCTGCCATATCGAGACGAGTCCATATTGCTAGGCTACGGGGAGATTACCCCGGTGTTGCGGGCTGTTTGAAGCGCCAGTGAACACTTGCTAGTTCTTCTCAGCTTGTGTTGAATAAGCGTTGAGGTAGAGGGGGTGGCGTTGAGGTGACAAGGCTCGCCGTGCAGCCCCACGTTGATCGCGGTTCAATGCGATGCAGGGTTTTTATCCTGCTGGACAAGAGTACATGGGTTAGATGTAAACTCACCCGGGTGTATAAAGCCCATGCCGGTCGAATGTTCTCATGACCGGGGTCGTGCCATGGAACCGAGCGGGACTCGACCGGGCGTCCTGCCATATCGAGACGAGTCCCCCAGTGAAATGCCATGGGGCCGGGTGGATTGCGTTCCCGGAAAAGTGCTCTCGAGCCGGTTGGATGTTACGTAACCGGTGGATGGATCTCGACCGGGCGTCCTGCCATATCGAGACGAGTCCCCCAAGAGAGATGCAGCTGGGTGGACTCGACCGGGCGTTCTGTCATATCGAGACTAGTCCCCCAATGATATGCAGCGAAGAAGCCATGCAGCCGGTTGAATGATCATAACCGCGAACTGCTATGGTGCCGGGCGGATGGCTCATACCCGAAACGATGCTCTCGAAGCGGTTGAAGAATCATAACCGGTGAGAGGTCTTCAAGCCGGTTGAAAGATCATAACCGGTGAGATGCAGCTGGGTGGACGTCGACCGGGCGTCCTGCCATATCGAGACGAGTCTCCCAGTGACATGCAGCGAAGAAGCCATGCAGCAGGTTGAAAGATCATAACCGCGAACTGCCATGGTGCCGGGCGGATGACTCATACCCGGAACGATGCTCTCGAAGCGGTTGAAAAACTAGGGAAGTGGAGGGGGGCCTGACGCCTTGGTTCCCGCTCCTAACTACCCTGTCGCCAGCGTGCGAGACAAGTGGCTGACATGCATTTAAGGAGGAAGTCCATCAGTCCCGTCAGTTATGATGGCATGGGCAGTTTACCAATGCTGGGACACGTGCCAGTAGGGAGCAGTCTTGAGATGGAGGGCCTGGATTCACAGGCGTTTTGAGTTGTCCTGATTGCATGTTTGGCGGGATTTATAAGCGCCTAGGGCACCGGTCCCCTCTATAAATAGGCCTTTTCTGCTCTCCTTTCTACTTTTGCTTCTTGCTTTAGAGAAACTAAGCGAAAGAGAGAAATCCGGCAGAAGCTCTGAGCCCCTTACCCCACGAGATCCGTTTTCTCGAGCGCTCCCTACTCTTTTCCTACCATTGCTCGCTGCTTTCGCAGGGCGGACTGTCCTCGGTTGAGCATATTAATCGGTAAGTTTGTTGATTTCTTTGCCCCGGTGTTGCTCTTGTTTTGGTTTTGTTGTTTTGCTGCGGGGGGGGGGGGGGGGGGGGGAGGGATCTCTGTTGCTGACTGAATTGCTCTGCGGCAAACTTGAGGCGAGGCCGTTGAAGGCGTTGTTGTAGCCTGTTGCTGACGGGCGCTAGGGTTTTGTTTTCTTCCCCTAGGTTAGGATGTCTTCTTCAAGTTCTGACCGGGCTTCCGAATCGGCTGCCAGGGGTCCTATCGTGGACGATGCGGAGAGGCTGGACGACTGGCTCGGTTCGGAATCCCCGGAGACGGAAGCCGCTGACTGCTCCGGGAGCAGGGCTTCATCTCCGGCTTTGTCTTCGTCTTCCGGGGCTGAATCCTCGGAGACTGAAATACCGCACGGGGTGCGCCTTGCGGATGCCCCGGCCGTGAGCTACACCATTAGCAGAGGGAAGGGTGCCGTGGTGTGCGATGAACCGGAGGGTAGCATGACCCCTGGAGAGATAGCTGCGCTTCGGGAAACGTGGAGTATCCCGGATGAGGTTCTGCTGCGGCCCCTGAATTCTGGAGAGTCAGCCTGCAACCCGGAGGCAGGTTGGGTTGCCGCGCATCAGGACCAGTTCCGGCATAGATTCTCGCTCCCGCTGCCGGATTACGTGCAATACATGCTCAGTGCATTGCAGGTGTCGCCAGCGCAGCTTCCTGGGCTTCAGTGGAGGCGACTACTGAGCCTCGGCTGCCTATATGAGCTGTCCGGAATGAGTATGCCAACGGTAAACGAATTCTGGTCCTTGTACAGGTTGTCCTACTCCAGGAAGCAAGGGTCCCGGGGTTGCCTGTCCTTTAACGCCCGGAACCATCAACAGATCATCACCAATATGCCTACATGGGTAGATAACAGCTGGAGAAAGAAGGTGGTGATGGTGGGCGGGAGGTGGCAGGCGAGGAGGAAGATGTATCGGGTTCCTGGTGCCTTCCAACCCATTGGCGACCAGTCGTTCGAGCTATCCGATCTGGAGCAGGAGAGGATCTCGACCATACTCAGATGTTGGGACAATCTGGAACGGAGTTCCTTCAACTTTATCCGGCGAGAAGTGCTGGAATACTGCCAACTCGAACGGGGTCCCGGTGCGTAGCAGGCCTTAGCGGTGATACTTGTGCTAGTTCTGACAAAATGCTAACTGTTCGCTTTCCTTGCAGGTGCATCTTCCCGGGCGGTCATCAAGCCCGAAACCACTCTCTCAATGGACGGGGAAGACCTTCTTAACACGCTGAAGGAGAAAGGCGAGACCGTCTCGCGGACGTCGGTGGACGAGGAGTCCGGCCGGCTCACGACTCATCCGGAACCGAGGGCCATGGATGTTGATGACGGCGCCTACATCCTGAGGCGGGTGAAGACCCATCCTGATGCGCCCAAAACGGTGCCCGGAAAGGGCAAGACTACCGGGGGGCCAGTGAGGATTCCCGGTGGAGTGAGCAGGATCCCCAACCGGCCGGTGTCTGTGCCGCACGTGGCTCGTGTCGCCCGGGTAGGCGCACGATCTTCTTCTCCGGAAGGCCGGGGAGAGAAACGGAGAGGCGGGGACATTCCTTCCTCCGCGCTGGTGACGCTCACCGGCGGGTCGTCCCGGGAGAACCTGGCCAAACGGTTCATGGTAACCAGCGGTGCACAACCTACCTCTGTCGGAGAGAAGGCTACCGGGGTCTGGCAAAGTAGTCCCGCGCCTGCGGAGGTACCGAGGGGAAGCCCGGACAGTGCAATCGTCCGGCAAGTGGCGGCGGACTTGGCTGGCCTTGGTCTGGACAGACCCGGGGTTGCGGGAGCCCTGGCGGGCGGGAACCGCCCAAAATGCAAGGAATCCGTCCTTCGGGTAAGCACCAACTGGTGCCACTACACCGCTTGTAGGTTGCTTCTCTTACTGCCCGATTAACCGTTTCTGTTTGTTGTGCAGTTGCTGTACAGTCTGTACCAACCGGACACGAGCGAGGAACTGCCGGAGCTGAAGAGGCAGATAGCTGCTTTATCGGAGGCCCGACAGCGCCTAGAGGTGGAGAAGTCCCGCTCGGATCTAGAGAAGGCCAGATCGGAGGAGAGGGCCAAGAAGCTGGAGGAGCAGAACCAGAGCCTGGAGAAGGAGAGGGCCGAGCTGGAGGCCAAGGTAGATGAGCTCCAGGTGGGAGCCGCCGCTCTGCGCGCCGCTGCCGGGGAAGAGGGCCCAGGGCAATATGAGCGGTTCGTCCTCCGATACCGAGAGAGCGACGAGTTCCTGGAGTTCCTGGAGAAGGCCAGGGAAGAGGGCATCTCTGATGCGTACACGGAATGGGCGGAGAAGAGGTGGTTGGACACTTCCCTGATGCCGGTTGCTGCTGAAGGAGATATCCATGAGTAGTCGGACATCCCTCAGCAGCCGGTGGAGGGGCAGCCGGAAGAAGTGATTTGCTCGGACTTGGATTCTTTTACCAACGGTACCAAGTCTCCCCAAGCCAGAGTTGGCGCCAGAACCGAAGCCAATGACGAGGGTACCACAAGAGAGGCCGGCGGATTGCCTGCTGAGGGTGGAGTCGTGGCTCCTTAGGATTTTCCTTGCTCCTCCTTGTAATCTTTCCGGAACGGTTACTGCTTATGTACTTGCTTGATTATGAATATACTTGAACTGGCGGAGCCGGTAGAATTTTCTCAAAAGTAGCTTGCATATATATGTGATATTCTTTACAACGGTAGAACCGGTGATATGCCAAACTAACCGCTCAGAGATTTGGCGGGTTCACCAGGCCTGGTTATTCTCCCGGTCGGGGTCTACTCTTCTTTCCCCCACGTACCGCTGGAGTTGGCCGTCATTAATCAAGCCCTGCACCGCTGTCTTGAGAGCATAGCACTGGCTTGTCCGATGAGTAGCCTCATCATGATAGGAGCAGTACTTGCCCGTCTGCGCCGTTGTGAGTTTCCCCTTCGGGTGCCTTCTCTTGGGCGGTGGGGGGATGACGCTCCCGTTCTCAAGTAAAATATCCTCGTAGGAAGTGGTGAGAGCGGTGAAGACTTCTTGACCGGTCGGTGGTGCTGGCATGATCGCCAGGGGACGTTCTTGGCGGTACGGCACCGACTTGTGCTCGCTCTGGGGCTTGTCAGGATAAGGCCTCTGCTGCCTTTGTGGCCAGTTTCTATTGGGCCGGCTCGGCCGGGCGGCGCGGCTCTCGGTCCGCTGACTGGGCTTGTCCTCTCGGCTGGGCGGGGGGTTCTCTTCCCGGGGATGGTCTTCCTGCCGCTCATCCCGCTTCCTCTTCAGCAGGTGGTGCCCATACGTCTCGTGATCGGCCTGAGCATGCCGGATGGCCATTGCCATCAACTCATCATACCCCTGCGGGAGTTCTACCCGGACAGCGTAGGAAAACTTCTCTGGCCGGAGCCCCTGCTTAAACGCCATCTCGGCGATGCCCTTGTCCAGGTTCCGAACCCCGGCCGTTGCCGTCTGCCAACGGTTCACAAAGGTCCTCAGCTCCTCCCCGGGTGCTTGCATACAATTGAAGAGAATGGTCGACGTCCGGGCTCCCTCGACCCGGAGGATGAAGCGGCCTACGAACCGGTCAGCTAACTGCTCGAATGCCTCGATCGAGTTCGCCGGAAGCTCGTAGAACCAACTGAGCACCTCTCCAGACAGAGTCTCCTGGAAGATGTTGCAGCATACTGCATCGGAGTAGCCCTTGGCGCAGGTCTGGGACCGGAAACTGTCCAGATGCTGGTACGGGCAGCCGGACCCTGAATAGGTGAGCTTGAGGGACTTCTGGTTGCCAGACCTTCCCGACTTTATGACCCGGTGTGAGAAAGGGCCCATACTCTCATTAAACCGGGCACCCTCCATCGGCCGCGCGGATCTTCTCTCGCTGGCCTCCACTTGGGCCTTCAAGTCCGACACAGTGTCGGCTAACATCTGCAATGCCCGTGCGGTAGGGGTCTCTACTTCATCCACAGACGAAGCGTGGAGCTGCCGGGAGGTCGGCGCGCTCTTCGGCGGACCTGCGCCGCCCGGTGATCTTGCTCGCTCGGCATCACGGGGTTGACCGCCCGATGACTGCCCTATCTTGTACTGCTGAGGTTGGACTGGCGGGGGTGCCGCTTACGCCCTGTCCATAGCGTCGCTGCGCTGTTGTCCTCTCTCTAAGGCGGCTACCAGGGCAGCGTTCACTGATTCCATCTCCTCGTACCGGGCGTTGGACTTGGCTCTGTCCTTGTCGCCCTCCTCTCTTAGACGATTGACCTCCGCGGCCATTGCCTGTATCTTTCCCGCCATACCGCTCTGGTCGGGACTGTACGTAGTGTCCCGGTCACTGTCACAGAGCGGGCTCTCAGATCGGTCGCTCGGCTCATCCGAGAATGTCAAGGAGAAGCCCCGGAGCACTGGACTGTCTTCATCCTCTGCCGGGCCTTTCCCGCGCGAGCTATCGTGGTGTCCTGGTCCCGGCATGCCGGACGGCCTACCACAGCTTCCTCCTTCCTGACCGTTGCCCTGGGCGCCCCGCGGCTCCCGCGTGACGTCCGGGGTGGAGGTGAGCGTTTGCACCAATGCAACACGCCCCTCCTCGGTGGTACCTCTCTCTTGCCTTGCTTCCGAACTCTCGGCCATGGTTGATGCTTACACGATTTCTTGTTCAAGTTTCCCACAGACGGCGCCAATTGTTTCTGCCTAAACCCGGGGGCCTAGTAGATACAGATGAATCCAACTCGATCTCCTGCAAACCTGCTTACTAAGGGGAATACCGGGCGGGCTGGCCTTCTCCTCTCCGATGCCTAAGTTAGTATAGTTGGAATATATATAACTTGAGCACGTATGTAAGCGGTGAGTGAGATCAGTTACCTATTAATGAGGGTAGTTGGGGCCCTTATATAGGTGGCTGGGGGCGAGAGCTGGCCTCACCCTTCGATGTGGGACTGGTTCCCTTCAAAGGGCAGTTCTGGTGACCTCTTTGGCAGGCAGGCGCCCCCAGCCCCAGGGTCCCTGGCACCCGGATAGACTGCTGGACCCCGAGGCCGGGTGCTGGTGGTTCGGTCCTGGGCCTTGGGCCGGGCCCTGGTGCATTTGCTGCGGGTCTGTGGGACTGGTGTAGCCCCTCTGAGGCTACTGTCAACAATACTGACCTAATTACTTAATTACTTGAAGGATCTATATGACATCCTTAAATTCTAGTATTGGAGCTAGAAATGGTCTGTGATTAGTAATATTGAAGCAGAGTTTTGTGTGCTGAGAAGATTTTGTTTAGGGCTGTCAATGGGTCGTGTTGGGTTGGGTACGTGTCGGGTAAAGGTATTTTGCGTGTCATAAAATATAAACCCAAACCCAACCCATTTAATAATCGTGTCAAAAATTTAAACCCAAACTCAACCTATTTATAAAGCGGGTTACCCGTTTCCAACCCGTTTAACCCATTTAATAAATAAATTGTGAGGCGTTAGACAAAATGACCAATTCAAACAAGATTAAAAAAAAAATTCATAGTATTACCCCTATCAAAACATGAATTCAAACAAAAGGAGAAAATGCTTACTAAACTTATTTTAATGGGCTATATAAGAAAGTATTATATAAAAATTTAGTCTGACAATTTTATTAAACGTGTCACGCGGGTTTATTTCGTGTTGGCTGGTTGACCCATGACTGACCCGTTTATTAAATGGGTCTTGGCGGGTTAACCCGCCGTTGACCCGCTTTTTAATCGTGCGGGTTCAACCAGCTTTATTTCGTGCGGATTTCGAGTCGTGTTATCGGGTCGTGTCAGAATTGACAGCCCTAATTTTGTTGACCTATATGGGGATTGGGGAGTAGAGAAAGTGTCGGAAAGATGGAAAATGTGGTGGTTTTTTTGGAGAGTAAAATGTGGTGCTTGGTTTGGAAATAATATAAGGATCTGGATATGGCTATGAGAAATACATGATTCTCTAACCGACGTTCGGGACTTGATATCGACGGCCGACCGTCTCCAAAAGCCCAGTATTATTGGTACACCAATTAATACGTTGGGCCGGAAGGGTTACTGCTGCTTTTTTGATTACGTGGTATAAAGGGATACAAGTTCTGTGCTGTAGCTAGAGAACATCAATCTCTTCCTTTCCTTTCTCTTTTGATCTCTCTCACTATTTCCCTGGTGTGTCAGATGCTCAAGTGAGATAATGAGGGATCTGAGCAACACGGAGGTTGGTTTGCATAGAGGTACATGGTCTATGCAAATCAAATAGGTTTAGTTAGCACTAGTTTTGGTAACATAATACGGGTAATACCTAAATATATGCAAGTTCGAAAGCATCTGATAGAGCTTATACTGGTAATTGTAAATGACAAGTTGGAGTTAATTTGTTAAAATCTGGAATAGTTTAGATCATTTGCTTGTTTAATCTTACCTGAACCTTGAAAAGCAGACCCAATAGTTTTCGAAAATAGGAAAGGGACATTTATAGGAAGACAAGCAGACATAACCTATTGTAGATCACTTATATTATTCAACACCCTACTGGACACCTTGTGTTTTAACAAGAATTAGAATAAGAATTAAAATAACTCAATCGTTTTTTAAAACTACTGTGTTTTAATCCATTTCAAGCATTTTAATTTTTAAATATTTTCTTACGCATTATCATATAATATTGTAATCCTAACAAGGAAGGACAGCTGACAAAATTTAATAGCGGCAACCACTTTACATCCGGAGTCTTCTACACGTACTGTCACATCCCGAACTCAATTTAACTGAATTACGAGTATTGAAATTTCGTACGCTTTTATTTCAGTGGTCACGCGAGGTCGGAAGTATATTCGAAGGTTAAATTCGAATAATATTTTAAGTTTTTAATGGGGGAGAGTTGACTTTGTGATCCGTTATAATTTTTGAAAAGTTTCCTTCACGAAAGTTGTAGAGCGCGACGATACGAGTTCGTAATCACGTGGCACACATGAAACGGACGTCGTAGGAAGAAGTTATGACATGTTGAAGTTATTTACTGTTTTGAAAAAAAATACTATAAAAAGGATGACTTTTTCGGGAAAGGGGGGAGTTTTCCATTTCAGAAATTTACTATTTACTGTTCATCTTCCTTCTCCCCGATCCGGATTGTCGACGCTCCAATATCCTCCGTCCGTCCACCACTGCTCGAGCGCCACCCCACATCTTGCTCGTCTCTCCATGCTCGTCAGTTTGAGCTGAAGATTGACCAAGGGGGAGCATCATGCGCGGCGCGGCGAGGTTGGGAAGTTCTGCCACCGTGCGCAACGGTGCTGCAGGCGACGCCCCGGGGTGCGCCACCCACCGTTCGGCTGGGTTTCTCCTTGTGCGCCTCCCTGTGTAGGTGGATCGCGCCAGTACACGCCGAATCGCACGGATCGAACGGATTTCTCCCCGATCTGTTTCAGTCGTTCGACCCGACCCGGCCCACGTTGACCCGACCCGCGTTGACTGTTGACCGGTGACTGCCGTTGACCGTTGACCCGTGACTGACGTTAACCATTGACCGTTGACTGGTGACCGATTTTGACCCGATTCCGGAACTGCAGCGATTCAATCCGACTCGATCCTGAACGGATCTGAACGGATATTTACCATTTCTGGTAAATTAAGGTGAGTAAACCTCCCTGTATTAACATTAAATACGAGTTAAATTTCAGTATAATTATCGTTATATACAAAATGTTAAATATGAAATATAGGTATATAGTGAGTGGATTTTATTTTAAATAAATACATGCCTGAATATTTTATTGAAATACAATTTATCTTAATTAAATGATTTTCTGAGCTTGGTATGAATTATCGAGAGTCGATAATTCATATATGATTATGATGTGTTCATTTAATATATAAGAAAAATATGGATTTGGGGTATATGTTTTCTACTATTATAAATAGTACGTAATTTTACCCGGAAATGAGATTTCCAGAAATAGTATGATTTATTAAATCATATTTGAGCATTTTGATTATCTTTATAATTAAAGGACCGGAAATGAGATTTCCAGGAATTTCATGATTTCGTTAAGTGTGATTTCACGACATGTGAGACATGTCGATGTTATTGATATATTTTTCTATTTTTCGATATTATTTTATGACATGTGGGACATGTCGGTATATATGTATATCTTTGGAGGCTATTATTTTATTTATGATATTTATAAGCCTCAGATGTACGGTCGGGGACTGTACTGATTTATTTCATATAAGGGGAAACATATTTTCGGTTTTATTTTCGGATTTTCACCATATCATGGTCTATATATATATTGATGCTAGCTAGCATAGTCACTTAATCACATGCGAGGTGACGACTTGACCACATATGTCAGATTCACCTCGGTGGTCGACGTGTACAGGCCTAGCGTGGGACGCTACAGAGTTTTGGAGGCTCGACCCTTAGCCTGGGAGGCTTAATATTAAATGGTGGTAATGATGTTTCCCCTATTTTATTATATGACCAATGGGATTGGTCATGATTTTATATTATTTGAGTTTCGGGAATATTTTCTCTTATGAGACTTTCTGTTATTTCATAAATTCCCGAAACAGCGGGGCTTAGTTTTATATGACTAATGGGATTGGTCGTGAAACATTTTTATTCGATTTTAAAAGTATATTTTTTTGAATACAAAACAAAATATTACTTGTTTATTTGACATATCAGCAGAGCTTGATATTTTATTATAAAAATATTGGGAGTGGGCCGATGGTGATTATATTACTTGATTTAAATTGTTAATTATGTTAGTCCTTGTTCCCAGTGGATGGGAGGTTGCGGTATGGGAGCAAAGAGATGTTTTTGTTGGTTAATGGGTTATATTTTGGACCTGTTTCGGGTTTCCGAGGGAAATCTTGGGACGGGCCCTCTCACGTACTATGCTTGAAGACATTCCCAATGAAACTACAGATGATGACAGAGAGGAAGAAATATTGGTATGTGAGGCTACCAAAAAGAAGGGTAGAGGCCCTGCCAAAGGTTCCAAAGCAGGCTATGGCACAAAAGCACAGATTTTTCGAAAGAGGTATATTATATTTAAGTAAATACATGTAGTGTCTTCTTTTCAGCAGCATAAATAGAATATTTAGTCCTTTTTAATGGAATCTGTTATAACAACATGAAGATCACTTCTATTATAAACTGATCAACCAAAATGTGGAACCATCTTCAAGATCACTTCTACATTCTACTAACAACATAGTAACTACATTCTAAGTTTTTTTGGTTCATGAAACATATATGTGGGATGCGTGTAAAAGAAACTTACTATATTTATTGTCCAGGATTATAACTACTGATGCTGCCCGAAGTATCTGGCCCCTTTTCAAAACAGAGCTTCGAGGCTCTATATTACTTACTCAAAATTTCCAAAAGAGGACTTGGAACAATTGTTTAGGAATTGGAGGAACAAAAACTTCTAATTTGATTGCTCCGAGGAAGCTCTATTTGATGCATTCGCACATTACATCAAGAGGAACTATAAAGAATGGATGAGTGTGATTACAATAGTGTTTTCGACAAACACAAGAGTGTTGCAGCTCGATATGCTAACAACTCATCATATGTGGTGCCTGAAATTTGGACATTAATGATTGATTAATGGCTAAAGCAAGAATGGCAGGTTGTACTTCTGTTTTGTTGAATTTTTTTAGAGTATTATGAAAAGTTTAAAGTTCAGTACTATTTCATGTGATTTTCATATATGTATAAGTATATGGTCAGCTATAGAATTTAAAGAGCATTCTAATGCCATTATATATATAGGATGTGAGTGAGCAGAACGCAGTTAATCGTGACAAATTAGCCATGGTGCATATAACGAGTTCAGTTTCGATGGCTAAGTACATCAAAGGGGAGGTACGCATAACTTCATTTTTGCATTTTTTAATTATGCAAGAGTTGATTCTTCAAACATCTTCATCAACTCGGAGTCACTGAATATTCTCTATCTAGCTCGGAGAGTCTCAGCGGTTATTAAATGTAGGACTTAGAAACTAGCTAGCCTGTTGTTTGAGGTTAAGGTCTATATATATTTATTGGTTACTGTACATATTGAAAGCACTGGTCTGGGTTTTATATATAATTGTATACAAGCATAACTAAGTGAAAATGGAATATACAAATCGTTATTGGCTGCTCGAGAGTGTATGATTTTCACGCTATTAAGCTATCTGCATCAACGAGTCAATGAAAATATACATCTTTTACCCGGGTGATCGGCCTAGGTGTATGAACTATCAGGTGCATCCCATTCTAGTCATCCTATGCAATTTAATTGTAGATTGATTATTAAATTTTATGGTAACTATAATTATGCCTTCATCATTGAGTCATGGTCCTGTTGAATTTTTTATTTTGATTTAGCTATTCTATTTATACCTAGCTGGTTGCACTTTATTTTTTGAATCCAACAGATTGATAAGATTGGAGTTGAATCAAGCCCAATAGAGATGTTGATAAGGTTTCACATTTCAGATGCTAAAGAGGGAAAACCAGAACATTGGCGTAGTCAAAAGACAAAGGAATATTATGTATGTTTAGTATTTTATCCATAATTCATTTCACATTAAACTAAGTGTTTATGTTGGTTATGCATTCATTGAAGGAATCTATGGAACTGAAAAAACATCTACAAGAGGCTGGTGATGGTAATTGAGAAGAAGAATTGGATGATTGGGACATACATAAAGAAGTGGTTGTTAGGGCTAAAGATAATAAAATTCGCGGCTTAGGTGATGCTATAGAACCACTGAAACATGTTTGTGATTCTAGTAGCCAAACTTGCAACTAACCCTCATGCTTAGAACGTGAAAAAGAGTATAGAGAGTTGAAACAAGAAGTTGGAAGTCTTAAGGCTGAGCTGGGAGATTTAAAACAAGTCATGGAAGCTTTGATTGCTAGAGTATCACTTTCTTTGATAAGTGATTGCATATACTGCTATGTAATTGTGTTGCTGTATGTCTCAAAACATATGCTCAGGTATATTTTGACAGGGTAATAATTTGACAGAGTAGTCTTCTTCATATATTGATGCTTTGCATACATTTTGACAGGGTAATAATTTTGGCTTTGTAGGGATTTCATCTGCTCATGTACATACACAATTCCAACATTTACTAGTCTTCTATATATTGGCTCGTATAGAGAAACTTTTGTATATAAATTTCTTGCAGTTTTATAAAAACATACATACTTTCAGTTTGTTTCTCCTCCTATCGTGAATGTGTTGATGTTTTTTTTTTTTTTTTTTTGTGTGACGATGTGACAGCTTGCCTCCCCAAACTCACATATTGATGGAGATTCTGAAGGCCGTGGTCTTTGATCCGTTGTTTGTAGCTGCTAGTTATAAGGAATTGAAAGAAACTTTTGTCTGTTTATTAATCTAGATGGGCCAACATAAATTACATAACTATGTTTTTGTTTTAGTATTTAGTCTTTAAACTATTTCTACTAAGTTGGATTTGGATGTTATAGATGATGCCACTTCACATGTATTAAAATTACGTAGTTGATATCGCTGAATCTTCCCTGCCATTTATTTTGCTCTTCATGTTTGACAAAATAAATATTTCAATTGTGAGAAAATTTATAATAATTATAATTCAATGCTGAAAATGGAAAATTCCACAAAAAATAATAGTTCCGACGACTGTTGTAGTCAAAAATGGTAGTTGAAAAAATGTTTCCGACAAAACAGAGGGTCAAAACAAAGTCTTCGGTAAAGATATTCCGACAAAAGTATAGTCGGAACTATAATACGTCAGAAATAGTATTATTACTGACCAAATGAGGTTTATTTTTCCGACGGCTTATTTGGTCAGGAATGACATGTACTCTCGACGACTAGTCGGAAAAAAGAGTATTTGCCACCGGGGTACTGCCGACCGCTTCTGACAAATTTTATTTGGTCGGAAAGTGTATTACCGACCAAAATATAGGTATTTACGACCATTTTAGTTGTCGGTAATAGCATTTTGTGTTGTAGTGATTGCTTATCAAATATATTGAAGCTCATGGTGAAGGTCACTGGAGACCCTTGCCAAAGAAACCTGGTATACATTGTTGTTAATCATGTTTATAAATTATTTCCCAAGACTATCAATTTGGTGTACGACTAATGTTGTTGCTGACTTTTTAAACTTAGCTAAATCATTGTGTTTTGTACGTTTTTGAAGAAGGCCTCCTAAGGTGTGGGAAGAGTTGCAGGCTAAGATGGATGAACTACCTAAGGGCAGATATCAAGATAGGAGGCATTGCCCCAGATGAAGAAGACCTAATTATCCGACTGCATTCGCTTCTCGGTAACCGCTGGTATGGTCTTTCATCGCCGGTAGGCTTCCTGGTCGAACCGATAACGAGATAAAGAACTACTGGAACTACCATCTCAGCAAAAGACTCCTGAGCCAAGGAATTGACCCAAAAACGCACAAAAAAAATTGTCAGCCGCCATCACCCATTGTTAAACCCAGGAAGACGCAGAGCTACAAAACCGAACATCGTCTAGTACCTGAAAAGTCTGAGGTTCATTTCCCTAAAACCACCAGGGTCGTCACTTCCATTGTTAATTAGCCTAGCTACCACGAAACGACAGCTTTGACGCAGCTAGTACTGCTATCTCTTCAAGCCAGGACCAGGTTCTGGATCGATATCATGTTAGTAATATTCCTGGGTCTAGTTTCAAAGAGGGAGGAGCGGTCTTCCCTATTGATGAGGGATCATCATGGGAGCGCAACCAGTCTCAAATAATACCAAATCGACGTGTCAGCTGGTAATGCTGACCGCACTTTGGAAAATGCTTATGAGGAACGTACTAAAAACGATTAAGTTATGAGGAACGTACGTACTATTAAGTTATGGTAGACAAGTTTGCTTTGTCTTTCTCTCTATATATTGGCTTGATTCTGAATACTTCGGAATAAAGATATGTAATGCTCGTCGATCTCGATCCGTCTAGTAATTGGTACCTGAATTAATTGAATCTTGTGAGCTTCTGCATTTGGTAATCACATCGGCTAATGCATTGTACGTTGTCATTGATCTAATAACTCAAATTTAACCATGCATCGATTTGCTTATTGTCATATCAGTAACTCAAGATACCAGCCGAAAGTTCTTACGTACGTTTCAGTATAAAAACTATGTCCTGAAGATCGAGAGCAAGTACATTGGTCCAGGGTTGACTCGACTTTGCAGTATGCAACTAGTCTCGGTACACTCTCTTGAGCTTGCACGTCTATTTGGGGCTCCTGCAAGGCTAACGCAGGTTAGGACTTTCGATTCTGTAGATATCTGCAGGTGTTCTTCAACGGTGTAAGGTGGCCTTGTAGATTTAAGAATGAGTTCATTTTGATATGGACATATGGTCATTACCGATGTAAAATAGGACGTACAGGTGTTAGTTTAATTACAATTGGAGCATTAGCGTTATCGGCAGTGACTCATGTTGATATTATCTGCATATGAGACATAATGACTTTACATCTCAATAACATTTGTGGATTGACAGTTTACACCTCTTCGACTCTTTCTATCAAAAATGTAGAAGACTTCCTTTTTCTTTTTCCTCTAAGCTAAAAAATTAAAGGGAAAAAATATATTAAAGCTATAAAAAAGTATGTTATGGCGGAATGAATAATTCTATTGATATTGTAGAAATATATACAGCAATAGTCTTGTACAACAAGTAGTCTCCAATAAGGTAGGAGACGATAAAAGAAAGAACTCCTAATACACATCTAATATAATTAAATGGAAAAGATATACACAATTACATTTGATTTACTTTCCAACACTCCCCCTCAAGTTGGAGAGTGTATGTCAAGAACTCCCAACTTGCTCAATAGAAATCTGAACTTGTCTTTGCCTAATGCTTTTGTGAACACATCCGCAAGTTGTTGCAAAGAACCAACAAATCGAGTTCTGACTGAGCCATCTATTATCTTATCTAAAATGAAATGACAATCCATCTCAATGTGGCGAGTTCTTTCATGGAAAACTGGATTTGCAGCTATGTGAAGAGCTGTCTGATTATCACAATGCAAAATAGCTGGTCTAGGAATATATATATATGCAAATCAGCAAATAAATATTGGAGCCAAGTAAGTTCACAACATGTACCAGCCATAGCTCTATACTCTGCCTCTGCACTTGACAATGAAATTGTCTTCTGCCTCTTAGTGCGCCATAATATCAAGGAATTGCCCAAAAAGACACAATATCCAGTTGTAGAACGACGAGTAATAGGACAGCCTGCCAATCAGAATCACAGAATGCTTTCAAACTAAGATCATTGTTAGAACTCAAAAGCAAATCTTGACCAGGACAAGATTTCAGATATTTGACAACTCGAAGAGCTGTTGTCATATGATGTAGGCGAGGCTCATGCATAAACCTGCTAAGAACGTGAACTGAATAAGTGATATCAGGTATGGTGATTGTGAGATAAATGAGTCGTCCAACCAAACGTCGATACACAGCAGGATCCTTAAGCAACTCCCCCTTATTTGACAATTTCGAATCATCCATGGGAAAGTCCACAGGTTTGACACCTAATTAAGAGACCGGTGTCCTTAATGATCTCCAATGCATACTTTCGTTGAGACAATAATATGTCCTTTTGTGAACGTGCAATCTCAATGCCAAGGAAAAACTTAAGGTCACCCAAATCCTTAATACGAAAACGAGAATGCAAAAATTATTTGGTAGCACGAATAGAGGCTAGGTTGTTCCCGGTAATGAGAATATCATCAACATAAATCAACAACACTGTAAGGGAATCACCAACCTTTTGTACAAAAAGAGAGTAATCAGCTTTAGATTGAACAAAACCGGCAGCAAGTATGGCTTCAGTGAACTTAGAGAACCATTGCCGAGAAGCTTGCTTCAGACCATAGAGTGATTTGTGGAGGCGACACACATAATTCTCCCCCTGTCGCTGAAGACCTAGAGGAGGGGACATATATATCTCTTCATGTAAGTCACCATGAAGAAAAGCATTATTAACGTCAAGTTGATGAAGGGACCAATTCTGACAAGCTGCAATGGCAAGAACACAGCGAACTGTAATCATCTTGGCAGTAGGAGAAAAAGTATCATGGTAATCAATACCTGCAGCCTGTGTAAAACCCTTGGCCACAAGGCGAGCCTTGTAACGCTCAATAGAACCATCGGCCTTGCGCTTTATTCGATATACCCATTTAAAAGCAATTGGCCGTTTACCAGGAGGAAGAGGAACTAATGACCAAGTATTATTGGCTGTCAGAGCTGCAAATTCCTCATGCATAGCAGTTTGCCAATTGGGATCATAATAGGCTTGATCATAGGAAGATGGTTCTGCATCCCTACTAAGAGCTGCGACATAGGCAAGGTGCAATGAAGAATAGCACTGATATGAAATGAAATTACAAAGCGGGTGACGCGTACCTGGTGGAGGACTCAACCGAGGAGATGATGGATGGTGTGGTGGCAGAATCACCTGCGAGCAATTATAATCACGGAGACGTACATTGGGAACACGGGTTCGTGTAGAGCGGCGTAAGGCAGGAGCTGATGAACCAGAAACAGGATGATCGATTTCAGTAGGTAAGGGGTGATCAGTTTCAGGAGAGGACTGTAGAGACAGATCAGTATCAGGCGGGGATTGTGATGAGGTATCAATCGCAGCTGGAGGGGTAACTGTGGCCGAGCTTGATGACTCTAAAACTGGTGGAGACGATAGAGGTCCAGAAGATGAGGACGAGGGAGGTCCATGAGAAATAGGTACAGTATGAGACACAATGTCGTCAAAAATAGGACAAGGCAAAGAAGAAGAAGAAGAAGATGGTGAAACTTCTGGAGAAGAAGACGTGAAATGGAAGGTATCTTCCAAAAAAGTAACATCACGGTTGGTAAAAAAAAATTTGGTTTCAAGATTGTATAGCTTATAAGCTTTCTGACCCATTGGATATCCAAGAAAAATGCATTTGTGAGCTCGTGGAGAAAATTTTGATGAAGGATTAACATAAGTTGCAAAAGCGACACAACCGAAAACACGCATGCGAGAATAGTCAGGAGGTTTATTGTAAAGAATCTCAAAAGGGGACCTTTTATCAAGCAAAAGTGTAGGGAGTCTATTAATTGTGTATGCAGCAGTAAGAATGCATTCTCCCCAAAAATGAAGTGGTAAGTGTGATTGAAAACGAAGAGCTCGAGCAACATTTAGAAGATGTCTATGTTTGCGCTCAACTACACCATTTTGTTGAGGTGTATAAATGCAAGAAGTTTGGAAAACAACCCCCTTCTCGAGAAAAAAATCTCGCAGAGAGAGAAATTCAGCTCCGTTGTCAGAGCGAAAAGTTTGGACATGTGAATGGAATTGAGTTTTGACATAGGCGAAAAATTTACGAAGCAAATGTTGCGCTTCACTTTTATGACGCATTAGAAAAACCCATGTAAAACGAGAGAAATCATCCACAATAGTAAGAAAATAGTGAGCACCATTAAGAGAAGGTGTCTTATAACGTCCCCAAATATCACAATGTATGAGAGAAAAACAACGAGATGTGGATATTGAACTAGAAGGAAAAGATTTGCGATTTTACTTAGCCAAAGGACAAATTCCACACTTACTTGTGGAATCAAAGCGACAATGAAGCGACTCATTGACGATATGCTGCAAACAGACAGAAGAAGGATGTCCTAACCGACGGTCCCAGAGATCAGAAGAGAGGATGATGTGACTGGTAAATGGATGCTTGTTGGGAAGAGTAGAGGACAACGCCACTAAATAATACAAGTCACCACGTCGCTTTCCCACACCGATCATCATCCTCATAGTCAAGTCCTGCAAAAAACACCAAGACGGAAAGAAAGTTACCGAACAATGTAAATCATCAATGGTTCTCCCAACAGACATAAGATTGACATGAAATGTTGGAACACATAAAACATTCCGTAGAACAGCGTTGTTGATGGTAACTGATCCTTGCATAGAAATATGTGCTTTAGCGCCACTGGGTAAAGTAACGGAGGAATTGATCTTGTTGCGATTAGTAATCAAATTCGATGAATTGACAATATGGTGAGTAGCTCCACTATCGATAATCCACTGATTAGGGGTGACCGGAGATAACGCAAATTTGGACGCACAAACCATGATTGTGTATTGTACTGAAAGAATGTGTCGGGTTCGGATACGGGTCAAATCCGGGTCGGATACGGGTCAATCCGGGTCGGATACGGGTCAGACTGGATCGGACTCGGGTCGAAGATGACGTCGGGTCGGAAGGCAGCGGCTGTGATTCGGGTCGAAATCCGGGTTCAAGACGACGGCTGTGGTTCTGAGATCGAAGACTACGTTGGATCTGGCCGAGCTGGGCTGCGCCGG